>VIBL01000073.1:0-1200000 GCA_008271625.1 Lutraria rhynchaena | reverse complement strand
ACGCTACATTAAAGCCAGTCCCTAATGTAGATTTCATTCACTTTTTAATCCATTTTGAAAAGGATGGTAGTGTGCTGCCCTTTTGTATATATATATATGAGACACTATAGAACATAATTAAATGTGAATTATAGAGATGGGCAAATTATAGAATTAACGAATTCAACATTTAAGATGTCAGCTAAATTTATTCCGAGGTGATTGGAAGTGGCCCTGATACCAAATAAATCGTCATAATTATCTGTAAACTCTCTTGTACCCACATTGTATTGATGCTATTTTATGAAAAATACACGAAAATAGAAAAAAAACTGACAAGGAAAATAATGAAAAAAAGAACGATGTGATATCATGAAACAAGTATACAACAAAATATCACATTGCCAATTACAAAAATAAATAAATAAATAAACAAACAAACAAACAAACAAACAAACAAACAAACAAACAAACAAACAAACAAACAAACAAATAAATAAATACGGACCATGGTGAGAGCGCCTAATCGTGGTATGGTCTGGATGTGTATGGATAAATTTGACAAAATTTTTCAAATTAGGTAACATTAATTTTATATATATATTTTCTGTCTACCAATCATATTATTATTAATAATAATTTTATTAAAATACAAATTATCATTTTCTATTCAATTACGGTATGGGAAAGAATATTTTAAAAAAGTAACTCTCTTTCGTAAAGGCCATTATCGAGATTATCCATATGTAACAAAACGCTCTCTGCACCCAAAAATATTTACCTAGCCTCTGAATGTATTATATGATTTTTAAGAGTCAGTTCGGATTTCATTCCGGCTTGTTCCAAGGGAAGTAACTCAAATAAATTTAAGTAAGATGACAAAATATGCTATTTCTCCGTTATAAGATGGCCAATTTTAATACAATTTTGCACAGAAGCTAGAAATAATTCCAATTGTATGAAAAAATATCAATTCTTTTGAGAAAACAAGGAGAAATATGATTTTTTAAGTTCATTTCGGACTTCAGTCCGGCTTGGTCCAAGGAGGGTAACTCAGATATACTTAAGTCAGATGACAAAATATGCTATTTCTCCGTAATAAGATGGCCAATTTTAATAAAATTGTGCACTGAAATTAGAAATAGTTCCAATTTTATGATGAAATATCAATCCTTTTGAAAAAATAAGGAGAAATATGATTTTTAGGTTCATTTCGGTATTTACCGGAATGAATGCTGGAATGAGGTCCATTCCTGTGAAGTATGACACCCTAAAAAACTAAGTAATTTAGAATATAGTTAATGTACAAGTATTAGCATTTCCAAAAATGCTTGGAATCGCCGTTCAGCCAAGTATAAGAGCTAAGAATAGAATATTGAATAAAGATTTCCTAGAGATTTCGTTTCTGGCTTTATTTCTTATTGAGAGTTTGCAACACATTCCATATTTACGATGATATTGAACTGGTTCCCGTTGACTCTGGTTGTGCAGAGACAACGTTCCTTTGGTGTACTGCAACATAGAACGGGGACCGGTTAACGATAAACTGTCACAAATGAACTTGTGTAAAAATACGATATAAAATTGCCCCAAAAGAGCATATGTGAAACACATAACTAAAATATCGAAATATCGCATTCAGAGGAAACAAAGGATTTCACGATGAATTTGACTTATCTTAATATTCATCAAATAAAATCCTCCTTTTTGTAGAAATACACTCGATTCTGAACAATAAAAGCTAATGTTTTTGAGTGAAATATTCGAAATATTGTTTACCCCGCAGGAGCCTACAAACTGGTTTCAAGCTTCATATATTAAAACGGCATGTCAATTATACAAAGAGATAACCCGACAAAAGATGTGGCCCTTAGGAGACCCTTTTGAGTTTTTTGTTCGCCCTTTTTTATCATTCTTCTTTCTGATTGGCTTAGAGCAGGCGGTGTAAGGGAAGAAATGGTCAAATCTGGTTAATTGTATATGTCGCCGGCGACAATTGACGACTTTCCTGTTTCGCGCCCCCTAGCGGATTTTCCGATTGCGCAATCCAAAATGGCGGCGTATGGGGTCATGCGCTGTATAACTGTCATAGTCGTTTTTTATCGAAATACACCGTTTTTATGTTCCTGTCATTTTATCCAAACTTCATGTAAGGTAAGAGAATAACTTTTCTTGCATATTTAATATCAGTATGATCCTAAACGATTATTAGATCGTTTAATTTTCATCATTTATGCAAAATTTGTTGGCTTGAATTTAGTGGGTGGGGTGATGTAATAAAAAATATATTTATGTGCCGATAGCTACGTTTCTTATCTTTTGAATGGTTTATTACATGATCATAGCGATCTTTATAATCATATTGCGTTCCGAAATGATATGTTGCCTGTGTACACCTAACTTGCATTGGATTGTGCTGGTAGTAAATGAATAAAGATCCTGGTCCCTGGAATGCAAGGTAGTACCGAACAAATATTTTATATGGTTTATTTTCGCCATGTCTCTTATATCATGTGTCTTACCAAACACAGGCTCATGATGATGTATATGTACTTTTATTTATTTTATCTATTTTAGATATGGTTTCCTGTATCGTGCAGGTGCCGCGCCATGGCAGTTACAAGAAGACAAATTCTCTGCTTCAATTCAATTATTCACTATCGTCTCACTGGCGGTACAGACAATAAAGCTGCTAATTATCCAACTTGTCATCAGTCTGCTTCCGTATTTGACATAAATAATCCAAGAAAAATATAATAGCAGCTTATTTACAGCAGGACGGACATTACACTAAACTGGGATGGACATAACTATAAGTAATGTGGCACTCAGTGAAAAGGAAAGCTATCACTTTTGGTTGTCATGAATCGCCATTATCTGTATTTATGTTAAACAGCATCAAATGTTTTTTTTGTGTGTTTTTGTTTGTTTTTATGCGACTTATTGTCACTTGGGTTTAACGCCATTTTTCAACAATTTTCCTTATATACGGCGACCGGTAAACCTGACCAGTTTCCTGGACTGCATACTAACCAGTACTAACTTACCCTTCCACAAGGAGCCGGTAACTTCTCCACATATGAAGGAAAATCGACATTTTTGTCAATTTTTCACAGAAGGGTATGACCTGCCACAACTAGGATTCAAACCCGGTTCTCCGGGTTACAAGTCCAGCACACTAACCACTGGACCACAGCCGCAGCCGTAAACAGAATCAAAACGAAGAAATATGTCTGAAATGATATAAATCAATGTCAAATAATGCTAATATATCCAGTTCACTATTCAGTATACTAATTAATCAACTTCCACAATAATGTAAACACTTCACACTGTTTTTTTTCTTACTGATGTTTCTCAAGTTAAAAAAAACACAAGTCACTGCAATTTGTACATTTTTAGAAGTTCCATTCTTTTGTCAATTAACTGAAATTCCAGTTGTACATGTGATCCACTTGAAAAATAAAATATCTACATTATATTTCTTGAATTAAATTGGAGGAAAACAAAGTTACACATTTACTATGTTTACTGATAGGGTCTAAAAACATAGGTTGGTTTCCTTTTACCTGCCGACTCAAAAGTTTTTACGGCATCCAAATCGTAGTGCTATATTGTATAAACAGTTTATTGTATATTAACAGTTCAACTAATTTTCAAATTTTATTGGTAATGATTAAATATCAACAATTATCTATCTGCCTGGTCAAAATTGTAAAAAACTTCTATAAATTTAATAGCAGAATAAATGTTTTTTATTATCAAATATAAAATTAGAGGTTAAAAGATTGATATGAAATCACTATTATCATAATTACGATCTTTCAATTATTGATACAATAAATGTTTCAAATTTTCTTCTGTTTTCTATCTCTTTCTTTAGCACGTTTTGTTGCATCGACATTCATGGTTAGTAATGCTTAGTTAAAAATGAGATTATATAATCACATCAAAGGTCATGTCTGGGATACATCCTGGCACTGTGCAACATGATGGTATGGTTGATTGGATATATACTGATCCCACACTGTGATTTGATAAGTGATAGACTGTTATCAAGAGGACCAATTAACACTGAAACTGTCCACTGACAAAGGGACAGCATTATTACGTAACATTACATGATCAGGTCCCTGTAATGTTCAAATTTTATGACTGACTCGTGAAGTGGTTTTCATGAGAATATATTTTGAGCAAAAGGTTATCAATGATAAATAAGTGAAGTCACTGGTTACAGTGGTACCTATTTTGGTTATTTCAGTCTAAAATAAAAAGTATTTGTTCTACAACATTATATACCATATACCAAATTAAACAGCATTAGATTCTATAATTAAAAATGCAGCATCTCATATTTTAAAATAAGTAACGCTTTCAAAATGAAAGGAAGAAAATAGTAAAAAAAAACAGATGCTAACATATTACACCCAAAAAATAGTCATTTGTAGGATCTTAAAACCTGCCTAACTTTTATACTCAATGTTTTTTCCAAGACTATTTTTGGAACACCTAGACCTATATACATGTATATATTTTGGTTTTTTTTGCAAATTGATTTAGTGGTTTTAATATAATGAATTCATACATCTTTTTTGTAAAATGGCACAAATACTGTGCAATATGCCACTTAGTGTTCATGACAACACCCATTAAATCTTAATTTCAAGATTCAATAGGATGTACTTTGTACTAGATCTACACGGATTCATTAATATTGATACATACTGGTACAATTAAACGAATTGTTTAGACATAGATACATGAAAAATAAGGTCAGAAAATAGATACTTTCTTCTGAAATGACTTTTTTTAAAAACCACCCCCATCCACTTAATGTGCATACAAATCGGAAACAAGACGGATTCCACCAAATTTTAGCGACAAATATATCGCTTGAATATCACATATATTTTAGTTATCAATACAGCTTCTCAATAATTGTCGTAGAATAGTGATCTATCTGCATAAAATACTGCCAAACACGAAATACTGGCGTAATATCGTAGATTACACCATGACCCCATACGCCGCCATCTTGGATTGCGCAATCGGAAAAATCCGCTAGGGGCGCGAAACAGGAAAGGGGTCAATTATGGATTAATTTGTAAAGTCTCGTTTTTGGTTATGTACTCCTGTATATATTACGCTTCAATATTCATCCTTGAATATACGTATTCAATTTTTTTGTTTGCTTACCATATTTTCATTCCATCACTATTTATGGGTTGTAATACACTACTAGTGAGAGCTTGTTACATCCCGTATTAGATCTCCCATGACCGGAACGTCACGGCCGTATTTGATTTTTTGTGGTACTTGTGATATTCTCTCGCAATACTTACACCAGGTCACATCGAATGGGCCATTGAACGGTCCTAATCTACAGCACATGAAGCAATATACAAGGTCTTTATCTAGACAATCATAATTCTGTTAACAGGAGTGATAATCAACGCTACACATTGTGTACATGGTACTTCACCGTTTGTTTTCGCAGCACATGCGGGACAAGCCGAAATATCAGACTCTAACCGAATCTCGTGGAAAGAATTTCTAGAAAAACTTTCCTTAGTAATGATAGTTTATACATGTACATGGTAGCCAATGTAGGTGAACTTAATCACGTATATTAGAGAGTAAGATTTTGTCAGTTAAGCGTGAGAGTGTGAATTTATTCTGAAAGTGTGAATCTTTTGTTCAAAAGTGTGAGACTTGAAAGGAATGACATTTTTTTTGGTAAAATTGAATATGCACATTGTCTATCGCAGTTGCTTTTTACACTGATGACTGCGTATGAGTTGATATCAATGAAAGTTAGTTCCTGGACTATACATGACAATGTTTTCGCATTCAGTGGCTTTTTTATCGTGACACAACCTTCCTTAGTGTTCAGCGACTGTTTGAGCAAAATTCAATTACATGTGACTAATTTTTGTTTTCGCACCAGTTTAGCTGAAATCAAGACACTTTCAAGCGGTATGAAATATGAAAGCTTCACATGATATCTGTTGAATAATAATTGAACCATTAATAAGTAACGGTTGTAGTTTAACTTAATACATGTACATCGATTTTGCCACCCGAATATATGAATATCCCGTAAATGCACAAAAAATGCAACTCGCTCGCCGGTCAATTAGTAGGACGCAGTTGAGCGATAGACATTTTATAATGCTAACGCTGTTGACTTAAAACCTTTTCAATACCGAATAGGTCAATTGTAAAGTAATGCTCCATTGATTTGTCTTTTTTTTATTTTGCTTGGCCTTTTCGTCAATTTTGTTCTTTAATTCAATAATTTTTCTTGGTTGATCGTGGTACGACGCGAACATAATGACTACTAATTTATTGAATGTTGTTTGTTAGATTTGTGACTTTGTCTGCATATTTTTATTTTCTCTCGCCTAAAAGGTATGGCTAGCTATATGGATATAACGTTTAATTATTTCTTCAAATTTGACAATTTAAAAATAAGACGTCCAGCCTTGGTTAAATATTTATTGTACATAGTCGCATTTTGTTGGTGCCGCAATTTCGGTGAAAAATGAAGAAAAGTCTCACTAACATTGTTTGTTTTGATAATTTAGAGGACACAAACGGATCTAGACTTTTCTGTTAAATGGGAGTATGGTTATTTCCATTAGTTAATATGGACAATTGATTCAAAAGTCAACAAAACTCACAACTGAAATTTATTTCAGTAATTGCATGAAATACAAAAACACACACAATTTAAATCATAGAAAGAATAAACAAATGTGACCTTGATATTCGATGCACACGCGCACGATTAAAAAATAATGACATCACAGATCGAAAGGCACATAAGATCATTTCCGAAACATACAAACAATGAAAACTGTAATACATGCGGTGAACATGCACATCATAATTCACTATTCTGTCTTATCGACGTTTAGTAACCTCAACGAAAATGCGGATTCAGCAACGCAGATTTTTTTTATCTGAAATTTGTTTATTCTGGGTTATTGGGGTCGTATCCTGGTGGGTAGTTGAGAGAGAATCCTGCCGGACAACTTGGTGTCTGGCAACATTTACCAGCGGCTGGAGCTTCAAGGTGACAAGCGGATGGCAGTTGCCAATTCAAACACCTGAAATATGCAATAAGTAGAACAGTAAATCAAACACATCAAAATAAAAACGTATTCTGTGTGGTTCAAAAACTAGTTTTTGTACGTTTCTATGTGTAGGGTAGGTTTTGGGTAGGTAGATTTTGTGGAAGATAGTATTTTTGGGGAAGGTGGTAATTTTTGTGTGCTTTTTTCTAGGAATCCATTTCTTTTCTACATTACTACAATGTATTTTATATTGAATGAGCTCATTTTAGATTGATATTCATGCCATTCATCAACGACAGGTCACTACTGTTGCGAGATTAAAGTAAATAGTGAGTCTGAACTTACAATGCTGAACAAGTGTAACGTCCAGACGTTCCATCAACGCATGTACACTTATAATCACATCCGTCTTTCCATTGCTGACCCTGTGTATAGAGTTTATTCTTGTAGAAGCATCCTGATGATTGACCTGCAAGCAAAGAAATAATTTAACACGCAGTAAAGTGGAAGTAGAAGCTATATCCGAACGTTTTTTTTGCAAAAAAATGTTATATAATTCAAACTCTGTCATTTATCAAATAATACATTGTATTTTATGCTCTGGTAAACAAGTACATTTAGGGAAAACAAAAGTGTGAATTTTTGTATAAGATGGAAACTAAAGGAGACCCGGACACGTGTTTTTGAACTACTCTCCAGACGTTGACAGAGATGTATGTCGTATATAACGAACGACAACTCTGGATAGAGATTGATAAACTTTAACGACATCAACGCTGCAAGCCGCGTCTTTCTATGTTTCAAAAAGTTAAATGAATATTAATTATTAGATATGCAGTTGTATGCGTGTTTTTTACTGTTACTTTGCATTTTATATTGTGACCTTGTGGATAATTAATACTATTCATATTGGAGTAAATTGAACTTCCGGTAAATTGTTTTGATTTTCACTTTATATTCCTTTTTGCCTCTATCTAACCCTTTTATGGTGTAAACATTGGGCCCATATCGCTTACAACGAGACCCAGTTATAACGAGGTAGTCACCGTGGTCCCGACGGTCTCGTTATAAGCGGAGTAGACTGTACATGTATTCAAAATATTCATTCAAAAAGTCATACGCATTGTTTTGAAAAATGGATATCGATTTTTTACATTCCTCACTTTTGAAGAGTACCTACCAGAAGTTCCGGTTCCTGTTCCAGTTCCAGTTCCTGATCCAGTTCCACTTCCGGTACAATCTGGTACCCCGCAACATTCTCCTGGATTCTTTCTCAATATGCACCCAGCAGGCAATGTGTAAGTTGGGCATCTAAAATATTGGTAGTGATATTTGTGTAAGTTTGTCATCTACAGTATAAGGCATTATGCAAGTGTAAGTTAGTCAGCAAAAATATAGGGAGCTGTAAGTGCGTGTAAGTTAAACATATACTGTACTGGCCGTCATAAGAAAGTGACCGGTAATTGATGTTGGTATAAATGAAAGCGCAAGTAATCGAGATCAATTTAATTCTGGAAATAGCTGAAACATTTCATGATATGGTTTACTGTTATCCATTATTGACCGTAAAATTGCTGTATACCATTAAAATTTCAAGGTCAGTATATTAGGCCAAAATAGAAGAATTTTTATGATGGTTACTTTCTTATGACGGCTAGTATATATGGGAAATTGCACAGTGCATTGCTGATCAATGTTTCTCAAAACAGCGTTGTTTGCACAATAATAAACACCAAACAAACGGTGATAGTTGGCATTTGCATACTAATATTGCATACTTAAATGATTAAAATGAAGATTTTATAGGTAAACTTTGGTATCAAATACGAAACTGACGTCATACCTATCACTACATCTGTAAAAACCAGTCTGTCCATTCTCGCAGGTACAGTTATAATCACATCCATCAACCCATTGGTCATTGGCCGCATAATATTTGCCTTTGTACACACATCCACCGCCTAAAAGATGATACATGCTTGTATTGTATATAAGGTTTTGTTAACAAAAATTGTTCATTGTACATTATATTCAAGCTGTTTATCTGCTATAAACACAATTTGCAAATACGTTGTTGTATATTGTTTGAAAAACATTTTATAAAACATCTTAATATATGTATGTATATGGATATCTGGTTGTTGTAAACACAATGTTTGCAACGGATTCTTTTATTTCATCTCGGCGTTGTAATCACACAGTTTAGTTTGCACATGTTGTCTTTGGCTGCAGACCTTGTCAAGCTTATACCTGTAAGTCTGTATAAGTGTGACGAGCGTCGTCTTGTCTGACTTGTAAGCTGGGTTATCCATGCTGTTCGGGTTTTTGTTCTCATAGTGGAAAGATCGAGCTTATTTCTGAAGATCTGTACTTATTTTCAATGCTATGGCTGCGTACTACATCAAAAAGCTAAATAGAACTGTTAAAACTATTTTCAAGACGTACAATAAATCTCATTAGTCATCAGTGTGATGCAATGAACCTAATTCGTTTTTGTTAGAGCTTTGTCCGTCAAAAGGTTGTAATTGCTTAGCGTTATCATCGTAACATTGCGAGTACGACTCACTTTCTATCAAAATATATACAAGTACTCACTAAATCCAGTGAATCCTGCACCTGGGCTCGCTGTCTGATAGCCAGAGAAGCCACCACCAGTTCCTGAAACGGTTCCGCCGCTTGAACCTGTTAAAACAGTATGCCAATAATCAGATGGTAATATGTGAGCGGACTCCCTCTCTCACCATAAGTAAAGGGAAACAATTTTATCCGCTTCAATATGTTTTACTAAGATGAACCGAACCATTGTACGTCATTACACTCTAAAGTGACTTTCAAGTCATTACACTTTCAGATCCTTGTTAATCGGTACGACATATATTGAAAAAAGAGATATGACTTGAAGAAATATTAAAACGCATTATGACGAGTCACGATTATTTGTGAATTGGTGAAAATGTATGTCATCCATAACTGGTTGTAAAACTTACCACAATAGCCGCAGAAATGTCTGCAGTTTGTTTTAGCCCAGTCTACATATGGATCTCTACAAGCGGCTTGTGTGTATTCGGCACAATTAGTGAGGACATCGTTGCATGTGCCGTTACCTGTGAAGCCAATAAAACACCATCTTAGGTTGAATATATTTGTATATGCATAATTAGCATAAAAAAGGATATTGCATGTTTACCAACGCAGTGTTAATTTCACAATTTTGTGTTTTAGATTGTTATATGGGGTATGGGGTCCTTTGGCGAGACTTTTCCAGTTTTAATGGCGGAGGAAGACTCCAGATATACACCTGGGTAGAACCACAGACCTTCGGTAAGCTAGCTGCACTGCTTCCTAACTTCTGAAATCTGTCTGATCCAGGATGGGATTCAAACTCGCAGCGTTGAGAGGCTAGTGATTACTGATCGGAGGCCATAGTCACTAGGCCACAGAGGCACCCGTCTTTCGTATTTATTGATAAATATTTTGAAGTGAACACATTGAGCAGATTTACAGGTTTCACATAGATTCATTAGAAACTGAATTTCACTTGAGTAATTGAGTAATTTGATATTTCTATATAAATTGCAGGGTTCCATGTTAACAATATCTGCGAATACGACGACGTTATCCAAGGCACTAAATACTTTCACATAATTAGTAAAAGTATAATACATGCAATCATACTGGTACACCATTCCTGGCTAGAACAACGTCAACTAAGTGTAAGATGAGAATGACCTAATTCACAGCGATTGCTTACATTGTACAAATACTATGTACTTACCAGTCATAGTTCCGCCAGTTCCTGTACCAGTTCCGGTCATAGTTCCGCCCGTTCCGGTACCAGTTCCGGTCATAGTTCCGCCCGTTCCGGTACCAGTTCCGGTCATAGTACCTCCTGTTCCAGTACCTGTACCAGTTCCGGTGCCAATCAGATCTAAAATATATTTTTCACTGTAATAAAACTATGAAGATTAACAATACAAATACATGTATGAATGTGTCTATTAAAGCGAGATTATCAATACCAAAACGTCAAAAGGGCGAAGTTTTGTTGGATGTTGAGTGCGGTTTAGATAAATTATTATGCATAAAGCTGGAGATAATTGTATTTTCGCTTACCACAGCACTTAAATGCAGTGTACGCCAGGAAAAATACATCAATTATTTGTTTTTGACTTTATTTACAATACATTATATGCAATATTGAGATACAATAATTAACTACAGAAGACTGTAAGATTTACTATTCTCGCGTGTAGTTAGAATTTTGGAAATGTTATCTTAAAACACAGACGAAATAAACTATACCGCTAAGTATTCAGTGCTTAATACTGTTTAATGCGAGTCAGTGACCCAATTTTTGTATTGATAAATTTATACTCTTTAAATTACACTTACTGCAAAGGTTGCAGTGTTTAATACAGTTTGATGTGACCCATCCTCTGTATTGTAGATCCGTACAGACAGACTGACTGTATTGGTCACAGTTAGGGATGTTGTCCTTGCATTGTCCTGTTATTGTACTACCAGTGCCGGTTCCTGTCAATGGGTTGGTACCTGAAACAATTTGTACCAATGTCAAAAAAAGCGGGGTACCAGGAGGAAAATATTTTTGGAATTTTACTTGCAACTACGTGTTTTAAGTTTTGAACAGGCTATTTAATCTAATTGAAATTAAATATTGCTAAATGATATCATGTTTAACCTGTCTCTGGGCCGCGACCATGGTCCAGGGGTCAGTGCTCTGGACTTGTAACCCGGAGATCCGGATTCAAACCCAGGTCGCGGTAGGTCATACCCTTCTATGAAAAATTGACATTATTCTATTAAAAATGTCGATTATGTGGAGAAGTTGCCGGCTGCTTGTGGAAGGGTAAGTTAGTACTGGTCAGTATACAGTCCAGGAAAACTGATTAGGTGAACCGGTCGACGTATACAACAGAAAAATTGTTGAAAAAAGGCGTTAAACCCCAGTGACAATGTCACATAAAATTATGCATTGCTGCTATAAATATTTTAAGCCAACATAATTATTATGATTATATTAGTACATGCATTGTCACATAAAATTATGCATTGTTGCTATAAATATTTTAAGCCAACATAATTATTATGATTATATTAGTACATGCATTGATATGTAACGATATAGATATAAGCATTTACAATGTACATGTAATTTAAAATGTATTTGATTAAAGTTACTTACCAGTACCGCAATATGCGCAGTATTTGGCACAATTTGTTTGCGCCCAGTCCTTGTAGTTGGGACCACAAATATAAGATCCATATCCGGCGCAGTTGCTCAAAGTATCTGCACATGTTCCAAGAGATGATGTTGGGTCACATTTCAGTACTTGGCAACAAGCGTCTTTTGGATCTTGAGCAAAATGACATCCATTTGGAACAGAAGCGATCCTCTGGCACCTGAAACGTACATTCATTCGTTTTTAGCGCCAATAAACCGATAAACACCGCTCCACCGATTTCACATCAAGTCAGCATTATCATATTGAAAGAAATCACTCGGTGGGAAAAGTAATTACTTCACTTTGACCGTTTTCTAATGTACTTTGCTCCATTTTACCATAATGTAGTTGACCAAAGACAGTGTTATTGGTTTGTTTAGCATAAATAGGACATCTGGAAGAAACCAACAGATTTTTTTCTGAGAGATCTTAGTGTAACCAACCCTGTTCAGCTAACAGCATTGTAACAATTGTTAATCATCAGAATTAAATTTATGTATGTTTTTTTTCTACGGTACACTCTGTATTAACTTGAGTAACGGTTACAATGGAACTTAATTATGCTTTTTTGCAGAGTCAATTGATCAATTGAAACACATGTAACCATTTGAGAATTTATCCTTCTAATCATTGAAATATGGATATGAATGCATTGTTGTGGACTGTCGTTAATCTTCTGAAAACTTCGTAAAATTGAATATGGTGCTTTTAAAAAACTAATCTAATTGTGATTCGCACCTTTCTGTACATCTGTACATTCCCTTTGTGGCATCGGTACATTCGCATTCATAATCACATCCATCTTGCCATGTCTGACCTTGTTGGTAAACATTGCCTTTGTACAAGCAAGCCTCTGAAAGAAATTGAAGTTTAATTTTGTTGAGATAAAAGTTAACATTGGATAACATAAAAATATCGAAAATCTTACGAGACGAGTACAAAAATAAGCATAATTTTAAGAATACGTGGACAATGAGACAGATGTACTGAATTAACACAACCCAATCTATAGGCTCCTTCAAATGACACAGATGAAATTGTACAATCAGCTTGAATTACCAACTTGGACGCATACCTTACTAGCATATCATAATTAATGTTCATTGTATTCTGTTGAATGTTCTATTTCAAGGATTCGTGAACAATTTTGTCAACATTAGATAAATTAATCTGCGATAAATAAATGTATGACTACAAATAATTTGTCCTAAAAAATCAGCATATTCTTTCATTTGCAGGCTATGTCAGGCCCGTGAGTAAGACAATCTGTCATCATGACCCTTAAGAGAGTAATATTTACAGAATAAAAACGCAGCATTCCAAAATATTCCGTCCTACCGAACAGCAAACACCAGTGCATACAAAACTACAAAGAAATCCACAATCTATAAAACAAGCTAGCAAACATGGCTTACTTTTCCAAAGCCACTAATAACTCCGCCCACGATGCAATGGGCATAACTCACGACAACGGTTGCTCAACAACGTACAGACAAAAGAACACAACACAAACATTCCAAAGCGTTACCACCTTAGAATGGTAGGTTTTAATCCATTTAAGTATTAGACCAGTCAAAGTACTTGCACCACAATACTTACTTCCGTAAGCAGTATTTGACAATGATGTTGGATCGACATTTGGAGGTCGTCCGTATCCAACGAAGGACCCTGTGAAGCCTTGAACACCAGTTCCGGTTCCTTGACATTGTGGTACTCTGCAGCAAGCTGGGTCTTTGGGATCAGGTACGAATGTACAAGTTGATGGAACGTTGTCATACTTGGGGCACCTAGAACCAACAAATGATAAGATACAAAAAATAAATAAATGAATTCTAGTGAGAGTCATTGGCTAAAATATACCACAATGTTAGGGGGTTTCGGGAAGAAAAAGAACATTACAAGTTATGGTCAAACAATGACCAAAGTAGTTTTTACAGCACTTTGTTGTGTACAAGAATAGTTTAAAAATTCCGGAGATACTTGTATCCTTAAGATTGTTTAAAACATTCTTGCAAT
Organism: Lutraria rhynchaena; assembly: GCA_008271625.1. Classification (NCBI taxonomy): domain Eukaryota; kingdom Metazoa; phylum Mollusca; class Bivalvia; order Venerida; family Mactridae; genus Lutraria; species Lutraria rhynchaena. The sequence continues at coordinate 1,185,683 of VIBL01000073.1, read as the reverse complement.
AAAGTCACAATGCAGGGATGAAAAGAGCGAACAGCCTCAACCGTCTTATTCTAAAAGTACGATGCGCACATAAGAATTTAATTTTAAAATATGTCCAACTCTCACCGAAAATGAATTTAAAATTGAGTCAATCAGACACGCATTCGACATAAATCTGATAGCATAAATTTTGGATCAACCTGTCAGTGCACTGGTAATAGTGATTTTGAGCATCCTCACAAATACAGGTCAGTCCGCAACCATCATTCCACTTTTCTCCTTGTCTGTGATAATAGCCCTGATAACTACAGTAGGCTAGAAAAGAATTCGTTAATTTTGATAACTTCTTATTTATATTCTCAAACATAGTGTGATGAAGGAAAGAATGTAATAAGAATTTTTTATAACATTATATTTGGAAATTATTAGTTTTCCCCATTTTGTCAGACCTATTACATTTTTAATGTCAACCGATACATCAAGCATTGCTAAAAAGTATCCTTCGGCAGTTTTGATGTATTGCACTAGTAGGTGTACAATAAGCTTGTCACATCGACAGCTTTTGGTGAAATGTTATCCTTTTGTATTGAACTCATATTTTTTTCCATAATCAGGTGAATCAAACAATTCCAGAATCAAAGCCTTGGTCATAGACGCTATTTTCAATAAGAAAGAAACCTCCGAAAATCGCGATTATCATGAAGCTAATTTTATCGACATTGACTTATGCATCTTAAAATGCACAATGCAATGTGTGAGTAGAAAAGTACTGCTACATGATTTAATGGATTTATGGAATAAGGCGACTGCATCATACAAATCACTGGTCTCGCTCAACATATGCAAAAGACAGTCATGTGTAGCACGAAGATGCATATCTTTAAATATTGATTTATTCTTTATTACTGATGGATCCAACATGTTGGATATTTATGTCATCCTTACCTGCACCGGCACTCGGAGTTGTTTGAATAAAGAGTGGAGCTTGTGTGGTGACAGGTCTGGTGAAGTCGCACTGTGGTTTCTTGCAGCAAGTGTCAGTGGGATCTGTCACAAGCTGACATTGTTGGGGCAAGTTGGTGTAAACTGGGCATCTGGAAATATGACATGTATACTTTATTATTTGTTCATAACACAAGCTGAAGCTTTCTAGATTTCACATTGGTTATTATTTGAGGACCCCCACCCGTGAGACTTTTAAACCATGACCAGTGAGTCAGCATGCAATCTTCTTTGATTATGGTTCTACCATAGAATAAGTGGCTTTACAGGTTTGCAAATTAATGAATATGTATACCTTTCAGTACATCTGTATTGGCCTGATGAAGCATCAACACATTCACACTGGTATTGGCATCCCTGATCCCATGTCTGTCCTTGCATGTATACCTTACCTTGGTAGGCACACCCACCTTAAAACAATACTTCACTTTTAGTACTTTGCATATGTTTGTATGTATTTTTCCCATTTAATTCCCTTTCGATTTTTACCGATAGTTCAGTTATGGAAGAAGTTGTTTTGTGGCTTTTACACGTTGTTTGCTGCAAACTGATTTTTAGCAGTTTTTAATAACCAATTGTCTTTTGCAAATGTCAACAAAAGGTCAAAAATAGCATTCATGAAAGAAAATACTAGATACTTGTATGTTGTTTTGAGTAAGAGTAAAAAGGCTCGGCTAGATTTAGGCAAATGCTTTATTAGAGGCATAAACAAACCAATTAATGTTTAGACAAGTCAGTGCAAAACGAAATAATCATATTTCATATAATTTACGATGCAAACCGGAAGTACATTGTAGGAAAATGACTTACGTCCGGATCCTGAGATCATTGTTGGTTGTCCAGGCATAGGCGTTTGGTTCATACCACTGGGTCCACTACCAATGGTTGGCATTACTGGGCGACCATATCCGGTGAATCCCTTGCCATATGTTGGAATTGGAACGTTGGTGACAGTACCCGTGCAGACTGGCTGTCGGCAGCATGGGTCATTTGGATTATCTTGCATTGTGCATCCGGTGGGCAAGTTTCCGAATGTTGGGCATCTAGAAATAGCAGAACATTTGGCGAACTGTTTTAAGGCACTCACTCCCATTTTATCTTAAGAATTTCAAAAATTGTCAAAATGCCGGTAGGTCTGCGCGTGTATGAAAGAAAATCATCATATGTAATTCATGTATCAAGTATAGCATAAAGTTATATTGCATTGACATATTTTAAACTGCGTGAATAACACCCTTTGAAGTATGTTAAAACAATCAAATTTTATGACTGAATACATTACAACGTTCAAGTGAATCTGGTTGCACCTTTATTTTAAATTTAGATTTTAGTTAATCTCTAACACAGTCAGTATCTTTAAAACTTTATGTACTAAGACCAGTGTGATTAGAACATGTATCACGTAACAGTTAGATACAACCCTTTGGTATTGCTTGCAGCTCTACAGCATATCCCAATGAGTCAACTTAAGTTATATTAATCATTGTGTCAAAAAAAATAAACTCTGGATTAGAGGCTATAAAATAGGAGGCATGGCTAGCAAACATAATGCTGAAGCTCTTCAGCTATTTCCTCATGGTAATCATTGACCAGTCGCAGGACTGCAGTCTGAGACTTAGATTTAACCCTAGAAAATGGACCCGAAGTGAAAAGTACGTATACATATAATACATACTTAGGTGTACATTTGTATTGGCCTGTTTTGGGGTCCTCACACACACAGGTATAGTCGCAACCATCATCCCAACGACGTCCAGCGGAATAGAATGTACCTTTGTAAAGACATCCATCTGAAAAGCGAGATAGCATTGTTGCATTACAGAAAATGAAAAATAAATTTCTTAAGATAATGAACATTTAAAAAAAATGTAGGTAGTTAAATGGATTGGCCTGACTCATTTTTGTTTCCAATATGCGTTGCCATTGAACGAATGTTTCATAAATTTGAATAATTGCAAAACGACACATTGTTCTTATTATTCGATCTCTTTGTCTCACCTCAAATCTCACGTTTTGTTTTTAAATATATCTTATTTAACCCCATGCTTTCATACTTTAGACTCTTCCAAATTCAAAACAAATATACAAAACATCAATTTATTTAAGACAATTGAATTATTTCTTTCTGACAGAATGTAAAACGTTGTGGCAAAAGAAGCTATTACTTATTGCAAGCAATGACTTCTTTTGCCACAATGCTTTCAAAAGTCGTCTGCTTCAGATGCGGGGTAATGCGGTATCATGGGGCAAAGGGTTAATTATGACTAATCAGATGATAGTCGAAATACCGAATAGTAGTAACTACTCCGAACATATAAATACATAGTTTCTGCTACTCCCCTAAAAATACAGGGCATGTAGGTCATCAGAACTGTTTCCAAAATATGTTTTAGATTGCAGATAAAGTTCAAACGAAAATGAATATATCGACAAGTACAAGACAAACAACGAAAAAGTCTCGAAATGGCAGAAAAAAGTAGGGTCGGTCGGTCAGAATTGTTGTGAGCCATATGTTAATGGGTGTTTGTTTTGTGCTATGTTCTTCATGACTGGTTTATGGTTTTGTGGTCAAGCGGAATCTTGGATACTGCATTTTCTGGGAATCCGTGTTTTACTTTTTACTTACTCAGAGCCCCAGTAATCATTCCCGGTTGAGCTGTTGGCACGACACTTTGTCCTGGGGCAGGGGTCCCCATTGGTTGTGGCACAGGATAACCTCCAATGGTGCCTCCAACTGTCTGGGAACCAGTAAATGATCCACCGGTACCAGTGCATTGAATTGTTGGGCAGCAATCTCCCTGAGCTTTCACTTGTTTGCAACCCAAAGGAAGATTGACAATTGTAGCGCACCTGCAAACACACTGTTTTTAATGGATTTGTTCGTAACGAGTCATGCGCTGTTTATAATCAGTATTTTAGGCAGCCTTCATTTACTGTTCTGTTTCTACAACCAGCTCTGAGCCAATTGACTTTGGATGCACTGCCTTCAGTCGTATTGTCATAGAGAAACAATGTACCTAGCTCGGGCACCGAACTCATGACCTCTTGCGATTAACTAACAATATGATCTTGTTAGTAGTAACATGTTTGACTTGCAAATAATTTTTATAAAATAAAATAATTCTTTATACGTAACATCCTCGGAGTAAAGGACCATTTTCGCGGTATGTCTTTAGGAACACCATGATACGCCTTTGCTTATAGGATAGAGGCTAAGAGTAAATAAGAAAAAAGTCAAGGTATGAATGTTGATTGTAGGGATCAGGTTGTCTATTCCGCATTATGCTTGCTTGATTGGTAAGCCAGCCGGGAAAATGCATGTATTGAAAATATTTCATTGCCTAAAAGAGCGTAGGACAAACTGTCTGAATGTATACGTACTTGGCTGAGCATCTATAGAAACCATATTGGGCATTTTCGCAAACACATTCCAAATCGCACCCATCGTCCCATTTCTGTCCTTGTACGTATTTAGCTCCGTTATATACGCAGAAATCTGTGGTTAGAATAATGTTAATACAATACAGTCAATCCATTTCAATAATGAATACCTTTATAATATTAAGAAGAGAAGAAGTTATTCTTTGGAATAACTGAAAATTCAACTTTATCGGTCAAGTCTTTACGCTGAAGCTTGTATTTAATACAAATGGCTACAAAATTTGGTGATATAAGCACAGAGCTGGCATATAGTATAGTTAAAGTTTCTTTCCGTTTCGGATTGTGCGATTGGTCACCAAAAATAATGAAAACAAAATTAAATTTGCACTTAGCTTTATCTAGCGTATAATTATTTATAATTGTGATTTTCTTCTGAATGATATTTGTTTATCATTGACTTTTTCTAATTAATCTGTAATGCATCATATTTACCATTGGGACCAGGTGTAGGTAAAGCATTTGCTGAAAAGGATAAAAAAGAAGCATACTTGATACATGTAGCAGTATATACATAATTCATCGTTTGAAAGTATTGCAAATAACTTATCAATACCATGATGAAATTCGAGGTTATATAAAATACTTCATTATTCTGCGGATTTGTATTTGTTAAAATTCGCGACGTGCGAAACATAACAGAAGCCCGATTTCATTGTATCTGAGTATTGTCGGAAACACAGTATAGACTTATTGTAGACAAACCTTGGATTAATGAGAAAGATAATTCGCCAAAAATTAGTGCCAATAAAATTCCCACGAAAAAAATGATGTCTTGCAACATTTTGAGACTTTTAAAATGGCATCACTTACGATCACAATAATTGCAGTATTTAGCACAGTTGCCCTTTGCCCAGTCAACATATAAGGGATCAGTACATGTAGACTTTGGATACCTTGGGCAGTTCGGGTCCACATCACCGCAAGGTTTGGGCGTTGTCATGACAGTCGCTCCTAGTGAAAACAAAAGCAAGCTTATTCATTCATTGTTGGTTTGCATTTTCAGAAACGATATTGGCATATTTGATAAAATATTTCATTTGCAGAATCTTTTGACAGGTGTAGTCATTGTTACCAAAGTTAACTTATGTTACGGTATTCGGCTTGACCAAAAATGTTACTCCTCTAATAATCAGTACGTCTTTCCCTTTACAAAAGCGCTTAGCCAAGAAATGTCAATGTTAGGACAACACGCGTCATATTATGAGAAATGTCTTTAATTCCATACCAGATCCCTTTCCAGACTGGGTTCCGGCACCTGTGAATTGTCCGTACTGTTTGTTGAATGTGCAGACAGGTTCTGCGCAACATTTTCCTGCAGGTTGCTCCAATCTGCATTCTGATGGAAGCGAATCGTAATGGGCACATCTTTAACAACATAAATAGACCATATCAGTGTTTAAACAGCTTGCGAACTTCTTCATGTGAAATTAACAATATGTATTTTGATTTGCAAATCAAAAACCACTAACTAGAGCTTGACTATATAACATGTAATAATTATAATAAATGATGACAAAATGTATGCAATGAATGTATCAAACAGGACATACAGTGATTGACATGTGTATAGACCAACGGAACCATCTTGGCAGAAGCAAGTCTTGTCGCAGCCATCTTGCCAAGTCTGTCCTTGGTAGTACGGCGCTCCTTTGTACATACATACGTCTGGAAAATAAAATAACAAACTTCAGAAATCAATACCAAAGACTATGAAAATGATAGAATTACGTCCATGTATGATTCTATTTGTTCTAATGTTTGCGTAAAAACTAGCAGACGACAGATCACATTACAGATCTAGACCTACCAGTGGAGCATATTTCTTTGTCTGAAAATCTTATATCCGAGGTAACTGCACACTCCACTCGGATTCACCAATCTTTTTCGGAGGTAGATGCTTAACACAAAAAGTGAGAAAAAGTTAGCAGTGGTAAAGTCAGGGTGTCCACTACTCATAACCGAAGTACTGTCAATTGCAATATAGACACGTAATACGAAATAACTAAAATCTAATCCTAAGTTTTAAGCAATATCAAATACATAATACGTATATAGAAAATTTTAAAAAATCATTCGGTTTTATCGATACAAAATGTACTTACTGACTCCGTTGTATTTGCCGACATTTTGTCCATTTGTGGACAAATGAGTTCCTTTGAAGTCACAAACAGGTTCCAAACAACAGCCGCCTTTCTTCACCAATGTACATTGTGGGGGGAGGTTGTAGTACAATGGGCATCTATAATAGTTAATAGAGTTGTTGTTTTTTTCACATGACCGATAAAGCATTGTATTATATATATTGAAATGAAATGAACGAAAAAAAGATTTTCAAATAAGTACAGTCAAACCTGTGAACAAAGGCAACCCTTGGGGAATAAAATGTGGCCTTTAATGCCAGGTGGCCTTTTTTGGAGGTCGGTTTGTTCTAAATAATCTATAATAGTTTGTCAAAGAATGGCTTTTATTCACAGGGAGGTTTTCATTGGTCTCGAACACAGGTTTGACTGTAGCTTTTTACCAATAATCTTTAACCGACGTGTATAGAACATCTTAACTTAGCGACCACCTCAATGTTACAAGTGTACGTCTACCTAAATTTTACGACCACTTATTTTTCAGATTAATTTTCAATATCTCCTTCTACCTGATGATAAGCCTACTTCAGCATTAAGACTGTTGTTATCAATGTTTGAAGTCAACGAATTATTCTGCATTTGTAATACAGTTCAGAGGTCCGAAGCAAAGCGAAAACAAATTTTACTAAGAGTTGCCGTTTCTACAATGAAATAGGAATAACTCTGGAAATTCATGGAGCGATGAGTCTTTTCTTGAGGAATTCGTTTAAAAAGAAATGAGGAGAGTGACTATGATTGTTGTACTCACTTGTTATAACAACTGTATCGGCCTTGTTGCGCATTGTCACAAGTGCATTCATATGCGCAACCATCATCCCATGTTTGTCCTTGTGTATAGGACTTACCATTGTAATAACATTTGCCGACTGTAAATAGATAATAGACATAAAACATAAATTGAGATTGAGGGAGAAGCATCAAAATGAAGTGGTAGATAGAATGCTTTTTTAGAATGTTTAATTTTGCAAATTCTATGATTGATTCCAGTATACTAAATATCAATGTTCGCTAGATATTTTTTAATGTGGTGAGTACAGCCATTAAAGTATGAACACCAAATCATAATTACGACTAACATCGCATTATATACTAGTATAAAGACATTTGGAAATTACACGTAGGAACCTGACAAAAATGTATGTACGGTATTGTTGCTATTGAAATAGCCGTTGAAGCCGACCTTGTCAGACAATGTATGACTAAATACAGTGTCAGAGAAAGGTGTCTAAAACGGCAACAAATTGAACATGTACAGCTAAATATCAACACAAGTTTAACCGGTCGTTCAATACTGAGGTTAAATGTGAACTGTATAAAACGATAAAGATACTTACAAAATCCAGTTAATGTTGTTTGCGAATTTCCAATAGCTGAAATAAATAACAGAAATTGAAACAAACTGTGTACGGTGTATATACATGAATTTTCAAATTGCTGAAACGTATTAATAGGTAAACCTATTTGTCATTTGACAAACATATCATCAATTGACATGCAGACAATTGATGCCTTTCACGGTGGTACAAATAATTTTGATACCCTACACTGGGTTAGAACTCCTGTTTCAAAATAAAACATTGTGGGCAAGAGCGTTCAGAAGAAAAATCAGTGTCGAATAATTAAGTTTTTGGATTGAGCCGTTTGTAAATGCTAATTCATAAATGCAAGTCTTAAACACACATATAACGACTCTAGGCAAAGGTGAATAGTGGAATGTATTTGAAATGATATCTTTTTTATTCGGATGTTACTGTTAACTGATAAATAGATACATGTATGGGAAATAAATTAAACTGTACATTAGATCAATTGGCCTCCGTCCACGAAACACAAGTTTAGCAGTGTGTAAAATATGCTTACAAATTATACAGCTAAACCTCCCTTAGTGACCACGTTAAAGTTACAACCGACCTCCTCATTTACACGACTGTATTTTACTGAAATGTTTTTCATGCTTCCCCAGAAGTTCAACTCGTTTTCAAGACCATCATATAACTAAAACCAATCGTTCGGTCCCAAAGGTCTCAATATTGGCGTTTTATTTTACTTACCGCAGAATCCACAGAATTGTCTGCAGTTGTCCATGGCCCATGGCTTGAAATCTTGACAAGAACTTGAAGCATATTCACGACAGTTTGGTATGCCATCTTGGCACGGTGGTGGAATTGTTGGGACAAGGTCTAGAAGGAGAATCATCCCAGTAAATCAACACATTTTGATCACGTGACTATGCAATGTTTTTAAATTATCATGATTTTGACCATAGAAAAAGGGCTATTTGAAGGGAGAAAATAAACAATTATATTTGCATATAAATACTGGAACTGGTGCACTAACTATTGGACCAGGGTCGCGAGCTGTGCCCGATTTAAGAGGGTCTTTACAACTACAATTAAAAAACTTACTTTGACATTGACCGCAGCTTTTCTGGCAGTTGTCTTTTGCCCATCCGGCATAATCTTTACAAACAGCGGGAATATCATAAGCATTACAGTTGGGGTTTTGATCCTGGCAAGGATCTGGGGAAATGGTTGTTCCAGGTCGTGGTGTTAGTGATTGTCCGGTTGGTGGAATAGCTGAAAAAATTAACGACCTCTTATTTAACGACTTTATTAATATCAAGACCACGTCATTAAACCACATAATTTCGTACTGGTTTTACAGATTTCCTCTATTGTTTAAACCTCATAGTCCCAAAGATGGTACATAAATTGAGAATTTACATTGCAGCCTCTTCAGAGCGGCCCTCCCTTGAGCAACAACCTCCCTTCAACAACAACGAGATTTTTCCCTATGATTTAACTATTAATTGAATCTCTCAAGGGCAACAACCTCTCAACAACAACATAATTTTGCTTCTCCCAAAGTGTGTTGCTTTTGAGACGTTGCACTGTACTATCATATCAGATGGTTGCAATTTCTTGAGAGAAGAATCTTTTGGGGAACATCTTCTGGGCTGCGATCGTTACTGTTGATCCATCTTATTCAAAGGTTAGAATAAAATACAAACGCTTGTATTTGAAACTTCCTGCCTAGAGTTTATAAAATTTGAGATCAGTCTCAAAGTTCAAATCTCATATTTTGTCTTTTAATGTTTGTAAATTAATTTTGATAAAACAACGTTGATACCGATGATACTTTAATCAGACTGCAAAAAATGACCTCAAAAAGAATGATTTGAGATTTGAGCTCGGAGGCTGTTCACAAGTTTTATAACCTTGGGGCTTGGTCTTTACGATAGGGCGTTTTTATACAGGTTACATATTGCTAAGTCTGTTTTTAAATTCAAAATTGAAATAGTGTTTTAGAAAATTGATGGATAATGTTGACTGGTCCAAAGCAGCAAGCTTTCTATTTACTACGTTGTCTCCTTATGTTTCTATCTTTGGTACAACAATCAATGAAATGCGAGGACGCTGTCAGTAATGCATAAAGAATGAGGGGCACCGATTGATTATCCTGGAATCCGAACTATCACAGTTGCCGAACGACCTTGCAGCCTTGAAACGCTTTTAGCACAAAATAACAAGTCTTGCTTTAACAACTAAACTATTGGTTTTAAAAAATCAATTTGGAAACGGACAAGTACCTGCACAGGCTTTACTGTTTAGGGAAGCAGTAATTTGTTGCAGTTGATTGAAATCTTTTACAGTAAGCACGTGAGTGCTGTCGGGATCAGTAGCGATTGCGTTTAACTCAGTCTTATCTACTCCATTTCCAATACCAACAGCAAATACCTGTAAAAATATGTACAGTAGGACACGGTTATGATGAATTCCTGAGGAACCGAGTACAGTGCTCCCTCCGAAGAGCAACACTTGTGTGAGTCGCAAAAAAGTGTTGTTCTTTGGAGGGAGTTGTTGTTCGAAGGGAATTGATACATTCGCGACAGGTGTTTTTTTATTATTATGCGTATGCATGCCTTTTACTCTCATTTCTTGGAGGTGACGTTACGAGGGGAGCATTGTAATAGCTCCATTATATCCATATTTAAATCAATAACAATGAATTAAAGAATGGTAAAACATATTCTGATAAGATACTTAAAACTTCGCGGTATTCGATTATTTACTTCATTCTAGTTCACTTATACCCTGATTAACTGCACATGTTTTATTTGATCATGTTTAATGCTCATGTTTAATTTGATTATGTTTACTACATATGTTTTATTTGATAATGTTTACTGCACATGTTTTATTTGATCATGTTTACTGTACATGTTTAATTTGATCATGTTTACTGCACATGTTTAATTTGATCATGTTTATTACTCATGTTTTGTTTGATCATGCGTGTAAGATTATTTTGTGCTAATGCAGATGAACCCACTCGCTTAGCTCCGTATCAAGGATCCGTATGGTCAACGAACCTAGAGTAAATGAGTCCTAACACCGAGCGGGGTACATGTTCTTTGTGCCAACTTAGATGGGTTGAAGACATTGCAATAAGGACATTGGAATGAAGTATTTCATATGGAGAAGTTGGCAGTTACTAGCTTTAAAGCAAGATTAATACTAGGTCGGAATCCAACTTTAGCTAGATTACCAGCCCGCCGGTTTTTAACCGAATTATTTTTTGAAACATGTGTAAACATAAAGAGAAAAAAGATTATTTATTCATTTCACACGCCGGTATTAACGTTTGTCTACTCACTTGTCAATCTACCCCAAATCGCTTACCTGAGCTCCAGTGTCTCGGAGTTTCTTTGCTTCAGCAAGTGTGGTTGGTCGATTTGTTGACTGTCCGTCTGTCAAAACAATAGCAATGTTTGGAACACCAGCTCGGTCTCCATTTCTAGCAGTGAATATGTTTGAGTAAGCATCCTGAAATGGACATATTTGTAACAAACGTTTTGAATATGCTAAATGTATATGCTTTATTACCATTTGCATTCTGGCCCATCACTGAAGTGATTACATATTTAACGGAAGATATGATGGGTAATGAATTTAAATATAATACTTGCAGCGAGAGAATGAAATGAGAAAGACACTGTTGTACAATATATTAGGAGATAATTCGGTCTACTGTATTTTAGTTAAATGACGATATTTGTTCACATGGCGAGTCTTTATTTACATGCATGCATTAATTTATTGGAGCGAGATTGCCGATTGCTTCTTGGCCGACTCGTTTGGTGACATCAGTGGGGTCATTGTGAGGTCATGCTTTTGGAGGAATTATTTTGAGTCACTGTGGCAAGTTGGTGATCGTTGGTTTCTGGCCAAGTAGGTGTGATAAGAAGGACCTTTAAAATGATATACTACATATGAAGTTTTCCCGAGAATCCGCGCTTATTTAGTTTTCTTAAAAGCTTTGTAAGTACAATACCTTGAGAGCTTGTCCTGTGTTAGTTGTTCCTCTCTTATATGGGATGTTACTGATGGCTGTATCCAAGGACTGTCTGTCATTGTACTTGCTTAGAAGGAATTGATTGTAGGTACGGTCGCTGAAGATTTCGGCAGCAACGCGAATCTTATCTTGTCCAACATCGAACTTCGAGGTAACGTCTCTTACAAACTTAAGCATCTTATTGTAGTTTGTTTGCCCAATACTTCCTGACGAGTCCAAAATAAATGCAATATCAGCCTTTGCTGAACAATCTGGGGCAGTTGTTTGGTTAGCACTTGGCTTGGACACTGAAAATAAGTAGAATTACAGCTTCTATAGTTTAACAGAGCCAGTTCAATTGGTGAGTACAGTATACCCTGATCAGCGACCACTTAAATATTAAGACAAACACATTTAAGGGATCACTTACTTTCGGACCGCTTCTGTAATTTCCTTTTTTTCAACTTGATAATGAGAGCATCAATATTTAGACATTAGATCCAACAGACTACCATCAATGTTTTATTGTATCATGATCAACACCGCTATCACATTATAATCTTACTAATAAAGTATACATTTACACAAACATTTTACCTTCGCATGCTTTTGTCGACAGCAGAGCTTTCAATGACTTAAGAGCGTCGAAGTTATCGGCGGCAAACACGTGGGTGCTGTCTGGGTCAGTGGCAATGGAGTTCAACTCTGGTTTGGAAATACCACTTCCAACGCCTATGGCGAGTACGGTAACACCAGCATCTCTTAATTTCTTGGCTTCAGCCGCGGTGGCGGAGCTGCTCGAAGACTTTCCGTCCGTGACGACAATAGCAATATCTGGAACATTTGGTCTGTTCCCTGCAATTAGAATGATTGACCATTTACCATCAATGTGCGCGTATCTGTTTAGAATTTCGTCTGATGCAAAGTTATACCGAGCTGGTGTTCTGGACACATGTAGGAATATGTAAATAATAACGGTAGAAATTCATGTGCAAAATGTTAATTCTTTTATTGTAAGTGGAAAAGTTTTGATAGGAATGGATTTGAATCATGGTTTACTATCGTTCGTACCGGTCTGCCATCGAGCATAATATTCATATGAAACGTTCAATACATTCGGTAAAAGCTATAATTTAAAGGACACATTGGAGAGAAAAAATAATTAACTCTGGTTTGATTGTAGCTCGTACCATGTGCAGCCGTAAAACTGTCGGTCCTGACGTGGGTAATAGCCTTGGCGGTGTTAGTACCACCAGAGTGATATGCTATTGCGTTGATGGCGTTCTGTAATGCTGCAAGGTTGTTGTATTTGTTCATGTAGAATTCTGTCTTTACTGAAGACTGGAATGTATCCACGCCTACTTGAACTGGTCCAATGCTGAAACTTGGCATCATATCATGGACGAAATTTTTCACTTTCTGGAAGTTAGCGGACCCCACGGAGCCAGATGAGTCAAGCAGAAAGACAATATCGGCTGCAGCCTCACAGTCTGGTTTAGGGGCTGGTGTTGTTGGTATTACTGTAGTTGCTTGAACTGTGAATTAAAAATTCTCTTTCAATCAAATTTCATAGTGATATGCACATCATTGTTAACATATAATATACCCTATTTTTACCCACATTAAAACACAACTGCTATGAAATTTCATAATACATGTATTGATTTAATCGGTTGATATAAAACAAAGATTTGGCAAAAACAACTAAATAAACTAGACAATTAATTCGCCATTTGTACAAACTGCATGTATTTCTCACCTGTGCACCAGTGTCTTTTTAAATCGGTTAAATTATTCCAATCTATAATAATGGAGACGGCAATTCTTTCAACAAGTTATGAAACTAAAGCCAAGTAAAACAATTTTGATATTCATGTTTGTCCCTTATTTTTTATTTCTTATGAAATCTTAAGAAATTCTCAATAGAGAGAGCGCAATGCAATCATAATGAAGTTATTTAAATTGCCGATCAATCAATAAAAGTCTCATGGTACCTTCACAGGTTTTCTTTGACAAAGTTCCCTTGATGTTGTCCAAAGAGGCGAAATTTGTTACTTGGAACACATGGGTTGCATCTGGGTCAGTTGCCATGGCGTTCAGCTCGCTAAGTTTTGCACCGGATCCTACACCGATGGAAAATACCGTAATTCCAGCTTGGCGTAACAAGGCAGCCTCTGAAGCTGTGGCGGCAGCGTTGTTTGACTGACCTGGAAAAGCAATATTTAAATGCAAAATGTATTATTTACAGCAGCTTGCTTCCTGCATCGGTTCGAGGAGTGGTAGCATCAAATATGGAGAACATCAGTAGCTTGACGTGAAGCACGATAAATATTTATACGGTCAAAATTGTGAAGAAATGTCACCAAAGCGAGATAAAAAGTATGACCCATTTTGCATACTAGTAGTTGGTCATTCATCGTTTGTTTGATCTCCTATATCAATAAATGTTTGCGAAAGTGTGACGGATGTTCAGAAGTGAGCCCTGTTTATTGGTGGCCGTTAATTTTTGGTTTCCTGTAATGTTAATAACTATCACTTTTCAATACAAACACCATATATCGAAATAGCTACTAATCGTTTTATTCATTTACGCAAGTTGTGGCCCCTAACGAATACGCTTCAATCCCTACAAAGGTCAGAAAAGTAACTACACGCGAAATAGATTAATAGAAAGCTCTTATATGATAAAATTTGAAAAGCTTGTTGAAATAGAGTTCTTAATTATTATTATAATTATTATCAATCTATTTTTAATTAATAGTGCTATGATTATGCTCAAATTGTTTTTTAGGATAAAGATACATACCGTCTGTTACAATAATTGCAATTTTAGCGGCGTTTGGTCTCATACCATTCTGGGTAGAAAATGCGGTTTGTCTTGCATACTTGATGGCATCAGACGTATGTGTGGTTCCTGAGGTGTACCTGAAAATAAGATATATTGAAATTTTAACTTGCATACTTCATTTTCTACGTCTAAAATGAACGTAAACTTATCACGTGACTCTGTTAAAACATTCTGATTAATTAAATGCGATTTGTTAACATACCGTTCAAACACAAATAAGTAAACCATGCCCTCACTATTATCAGAACGCTCCATGGTGGTATCTTAAGAACGTTGCGTAATTTTGTGATTTTATGCTTAATTTTTTGTGTTGTTGTTGTTGTTGTTGTTGTAGAAGTTAGCCGAGCTGATTCGTCTGAGGACTGTGTTATTGTGTAGGATATATTAAAGCTGTGTTGCTTGATTAGTAGTTATATTATTCTGGAGGAAATATGAAAATTTGTTGCATTTGCGGTGAATCAATTTTACGAGTCATTTATAGCAGCAGGATCCAGTTTACATTCACTAAAGGTTACTAAGGTCCTACCACCCTCAAATTAATGTAAATATCTAAGGCCATTTTAAGATATGAAGCAGAATGTTCAGTGTTCGAAAGAAGAACTTTTCCATCAACCTCTACACTGACTACTGAGTTTAACGCCGTTTTTCAACAGTTTTTCAGTTGTATAAGGCGGCCCGTTTACCTAACTAGTTTTCGAAAAATCGAAAATCGACGTTTTTGTCTAATTTCATAGTAGGGTATGACCTCGAAAAATAGCAAGCCTTTCTGAAACATGACTATCGAGGGTAGCTAAAAAGTTTTGAATTGTAAACATTCGGTATATTTACTTAGTGTTAGAAACAGCATTCTTAATGGCGTTCTTGTCAGTAAATTTGTTGAGATGGAATTGGAGGTAAACTTTAGAATCGAAGGTGATCAATCCGATGTGTGTTTCAGTTGGACCAATAGGGAATCCATTAACCATTGTTTTGACGAAGTCCAATGTCTTTTGGAAATTTGTGGCTCCAACACTGCCGGACGCATCCACGATGAAAACGATATCAGCTGGCTCAGTACCATTACAACCTGAAACAGGAAACAAATATGTCATTTTTGCATGAGAGATGGATATTTTATTTCCGCATGGGAGATAAATACGTCATTTCCGCATGACAGATAAATACGTCATTCCCGTATGAAAGATAAATACGTCATTCCCGTATGAGAGATAAATACGTCATTTCCGTATGAAAGATACATACGTCATTCCCGTATGAGAGATAAATACATCATTTCTGCATGAGAGATGGATACTTTATTTCCGCATGGGAGATAGATACGTCATTGCTGCATGAGACATAAATACGTCATTTCCGTATAAGAGATAAATGCGTTAAATATTCTTAACGGAAATAAACACGTTACATTCTTTATGCAACTAAACACTTCATATCCGTGCGAGAGATCAGTACGTCATATCCGTATGGAGACAGACTGCTTGAACCATTAGTTGATGATTCTTTTAACTTTAACCCCCATTTTCGCTAGTCATCCAATGTTCTGGTTACAATCAGTAGAACTGGTCCTTCTCCTTACCCTTACATAAACCAATTGACTGCTGGGGCTACAGAATCACAACATACCGCAAACTTATTAGCCGCGTAGTCTACCCTGTTAACAAAAGCTGCCGACAAGGGAAGAAATATGGCTGTCCTGACTTTATTCAGAAGTTTACCTGATGTATTTCATCGAAAAACATAACTCAGTAGGTCATTAGGTAAGGGGTGGTTGTATATTGTACCATGAACTTACCAGCTGCGAGTGTTGTCGGTGGTGTTGGCTTTGGTGTTGTTCGTGCCTTTGTTGTTGGTGCCGGTGTTGTTGGTGGTGGGGTTGTTGGACAAGGATTGGTGTTGCAATTTCTTGTTTGTTTTGCTTGTCCAGTACACTGAGCACCACCATTGGCGGGTCTGGGATTGGTACATGAGCGTTCACGGAACTGGGTACCGGTGCCGCACGATTTTGTACATGGGGAATAAGAACCATACTTCGTCCATCCTCCGTCAACTGTGAACAAATGCGATAATGTTACAATTAACATAAATCAAATCAAGTGAACAAACGGTCGAATGAATGAACAAATGGACGAACAATCAAAAACATATAAATGTTCTAAATCGATATCGATTTCTATAGATACCAGTAGAACAATTGGCTTGTGGGATTTGCAATTAATTACTCACAAGTAATAGTTTATCCATTAAAAGTCTTATTTTTACGTTATTTTACATTGACCAGCTTTTATGTACCGATTAAATGAATGCGCATGCTCGTATTTGTGGCATAAGTATTAAAAAAAGGGCGGTTTATCTCGTACACCAGTATTCATTGAACCGTTTTTGGTTAAAAGTTTATCGCTTGATGTTGCGCGGGAAGGTTATATTCCAATATTTAGCTCGATGTGTTTTAGGTAACCGTTATTCATTGCCCGTTTTGTTAAAATACGTACTTTTACATGCGGTTTTCTTAAGTTCGGCTTGAAGAGTATTCAAAGCATCGAAATTAGTGACTTGGAACACGTGTTGACTGTCAGTAGCAATATGATTCAATTCATTCTTGTCAACTCCGGAGCCAATGCCAATGGCAAATACCTACAATATAAAAGAATCATACACAATCTGATAAGAACGTTTTACGATTTGCAGTCTAGTTAGCGGCAACTTATCTGATTGACAGATAAATAAACCGTCATACAGTCTCGGTCGCGTTTACGATCCGAACTTATTACAAGACCAAACTTTTCACCATTTAATTACATGTACTTATACATTTGGATATGCAATATACATTATGTTATGTGGCGTTCGGATGACGGCAAGCGATGACAATTTAAAAGGTGCGTTACCTTCATATTCATGTTGTGTAACTTGGCCGTTTCAGCAAGAGTCAATTGTGGCATGTTAGATTTACCATCAGTCATGACGATAAGGATGTTGGCCACTTGGTTACGATCTCCGGCGGCCTTTGTGAAACTGTTAGCTTCAACATATTTCAAGGCCAAATCTGTGCGAGTTCCACCAGAATGATAGCTGAAGATATTAAGCATTTCTCCTGTTAAATACATTTTTAAAGAACAGTAGACCCTCTCTAGTCTGGACCCTTCTAATCCGGTATTTTCCAGAATCCGAACAAACTTACTTGCACCGATTCTTTAGCTTAAAATCTTACATAACATTTACATAAACTATCAGTTTGTCTTAATATACAACGGGCATAACGAAGATTTGAATTTCGATTACATTAAGTTTCAGCA
The DNA here is from genome assembly GCA_008271625.1 of Lutraria rhynchaena. Taxonomy (NCBI): domain Eukaryota; kingdom Metazoa; phylum Mollusca; class Bivalvia; order Venerida; family Mactridae; genus Lutraria; species Lutraria rhynchaena. Next base: position 1,167,648 of record VIBL01000073.1, on the reverse strand, counting down.
TATTAATAAGGCTTAACATCGACAAAAAACTACATCTGATTTTTACTTACCCAATCTTGTGAATTGCGTTTACTAAATCATGTTTATTCTGGTAAGTATTGAGATTGAACTCATTGTGTGGGGTTGATGCAAACGTAACGACACCAATTTCCACATTTCGTGGCCCAATGTCAAAAGTTTGAGCAAATCTTGACACGAAGTCCAATTGTTTGTTAAAGTTTGTGCTTCCCACGGACCCGGAGGAGTCGAGCAAGAACACGATATCAGCGGGGTTTGATCCACAGTCTGAAGTGATATGTCAAAACAACGCATTTGTTTAAATAGCGTCTAGTAGTTACCATCAAAGAGAAGTTCACTTAATCAAGTATAATGGCTGTCATAAGAAAGTAACGAGTAAGTGATGTCGGTATAAAATTGACAAAGCGCAAGTAATCGAGATGAATTTAATTCTGGAAATACAATGTAACTGAAACATTTCATGATATGGTTTATTATTATCCATTATTGACCATAAAATTGCTGAATACCATTAAGATTTCAAAATCAGTATATCAGGCCAAAACAGAATATTTTTATGATGGTTACTTTCTTATGACGGCCAGTATAGAATGATGTTAACTTATAAAAGTAAAGCACGGAGGTGATTGGGTGGGTAATGGTATGTGAAAAAGTAAAATAATGTGAAATATTTGATAGTAGAGTCAAGAAGTATTCGTGTAATGTAATTTAAAGGAAAGGAAAGTACCGTGATGAGAATTAATATAAAATAAAGTGAAGTAATGTTAAATAATACAGGACAGAGTGGAGTAAAATGCATATCATATGCAATGTTGTGTCTCTGTTGAATGGGTAAACTTAACTCTACTGTAGGAAACATGGCGTTATTCACATTCGCAATGCAAATCATGTCTTTTAACGCCAATAGACGACTTTTAAATACAGAGGCTTTGAAGTAAATAAGTAAAGCATTAAAGGCACAATCGTCTGGTTTGTTATTCTAGTGGCCAGTAAATCGAAACTCCTCATTCCCCCCCAGCAATGTGTAAGCAAGATTTCATTTTATTTGCCATCGGTGTATTTGTTTCCAGAATATATGACGAAAATATATGCAACAAAGTCTATGCATCCCTCTAAACGTGTCGTGCGATGACAAAGTTAAGTCACCATCGGTTGAATTTGTTGAATTTCATTACAAAATTAAGTCATGTTATAGTCATTGTAGGTACTGTTTAAAGATTTCAATTGTTAAAATAGATCTATTGTCGATTTTCTGTTATATAATTTTTGTGGTAATTCAACGAAATTTTGAAGTTGTATCTAAGGTAGATGCAGTGGAACCCTTCTAAACCAGGAGAGCACAGGACCAGTCATTCGGCTGGTTTAGAGGGGATGCCAGTTTAGAGGGGATTTTTTAATTAAATAGTAATGAAGTAGGGACCAAAACATTTGACCGATTTAGACGGGAAATCGGTTTATAGAGGAACCGGCTTAGAGGGTTTCCACTGTAGCACGATTTTTATCGAACAAACCCATATACATATATATGTATATATGTATATATTTGCATAAATCACGCTTGCTAAGCACAAATTACTAGATTAAAGTTGATTTATTTGCATATGGTATATATATATATATATATATATATATATATATATATATATATTGCTAAAATACATGCATTGTACTGATATCATCTATATTATATATTTTGGCCATTTTCAATGCGCGTAGGGTCTCAATGGGGAACGTAACAGCTTATTCTATGTATGTTTGTATATTTTGAAATTGAGGTTTTTATGTTTCCTAGATTCTTAAAGATTTTTTAAGAGTAGATCTTTAAGAATGCATACATATGCTGTAGACTGTTTAAATGAAATTATGTTCCTGATACTCCTATTCTTAATATGTTACTTAATTACCAGCCATTACTATCCAATCCATAAATTAAGAAAAAACATATTTAAATAAATGTGATATCTATATTCGGTGAGTGTTATACAATAATAAAATTACGAATAAACGAGTAAACTTGTATGGAAATGAGATGTATTTAATAAGCTGATAAAGTAAAGAAAAATATTGCACAACACTGCACAAATTACAAGAAAAATTCAAGCGAATTACGCAGTCCCTCCTCCAAAAAATACATACAACATTTAAATAACACTAGCATTGCCATTTTTTAGAAGTCTTTACGTAACATTTTCTGCGCTACTCTTCAATTTAAGAAAAGTCGCTTGACATAGACATTCAGGACAATAACTTAAACAAACTTATTACTCAGCTTAGGATGAAAATGAGACTGATTGAATAGTGAAAAGCACTATGTAATAATCATTGCTAGGCAAATTCTTCGCTATAATACTATTTAAACAAGTGTATGATAATAATATACAATCATGAAAATATATGCTATATCATTTCAACGGAAAGAACCTTAAGCAAAACCATATTTCAAATTGCATCATAACAAAAAATATTATCATTGTTATAAGATGCATGGTATGTTCAAAGTACTCACTTGGGGCTGGCGTTGTTGCGGCACCCTGGGCCCCTTGTACGCCCAAAAGGGACACAAGGGCTACCAGTGTAATCCTAAGCATTATGCCGTTCCTATAAAATACCCCGTGGATTTCGGAATTTACGCTTTTATAGTCGTATAATTCAGGGACGTACCGTGTTATATTACGTAACACCCTTACCACAAGGGGGGCACCCAGCGCAAAATTGCGAGAACCAAAAATGGATGAATTACTTAATAAAATGTGCTCTACAGTAGCCAGGTACCATTTAGTTGGTGTTTACACCAACTTTCTTGAAAACAACACTTGATATAATCAGAATTTATATTCGGGTATGCGAGTATGGTGGCCCCTAAGGGGATACGCCGGTGCAATTGTACGACATAGCAACAGCACCGTGTGATAATACAATTTAGGTCAAATGCCTGTTTTTATCAAATCTTTTGATAGGAACATCCGCTCGCCGCAAGAATTTTGTTTGCAAAATATTGGTTTATCTTTAATTTTGTAAATAATCCAGAAGACAGACAACATTTGGATATAAAGGTTAACATTTTTGTGTAAAAATCTTCCTTTTTTAGTGGGAAGACATTTACAACAAAAATCTGACTTTCATTTGAACTTCGGCAAATATTGTTAGAGCTCCATTTGACGATTTATTTTATATAATTCAACTTCAGTCAAATTTTTAATTCATTGTTCCTCATTTTCTCTGACAACTGCATTTAGATTGTTTGGTGACGGAACAATGGTAACAGTTGGGAATTTAATATCTCAATTTGTACCCAGTAAACTGTACTTCAAATTATCATATTTATCATTTATAAGGAAAAAGTGTCATCTCTGAAAAAATGAAATACAAAAATGTTTCTAAATTTAGATGTTTTATCTTATAACCAGTGATTAATTTATGTATGAAAATATTTTGGTCGGCTCTTTTTGTCAATTCACTTTGAGGCACAATTCGTTTTTTTAACATTTTCTGGTCGGCAGTGCGCTTTGATTAACAATATTCACAAAGAATGTCTTTTCTCAAAAACAGAACTCTAAAGATTTTTGAAAAAGACAAATGAAAAATAGCATTAACTTTTGAAGTAGATGACTATAAGCATACGAAAAAAAAACTTTAATAACACCTATAGAATGTACACGCCAAGGCTGAGTATATGCAATACAGAAGAAAGGCAATGAGATACAGTAAAACCTCGCCATCTCGAGGTGTCATCGAAACAGGCTAAATGCTTGAGATAAACGCGGTGCTGGTAATAACAAGGTATTTTGTTTGTTGGTTGAAAATTAATTAAAACTAAGAACAAATATTGACAGGACTTTAAAATCTTCTCGAAGTGAGATGAGTGCTCGTGATATCGATGCTCGTAATGACGAAGTTTTACTGCACATGTAATCACCATATTTATCCCATGGTACATGTGACTTTATGCTTGGTATAATGATCTAATAAATATACGGTTGACTTTTCACTATGAACCACGCTTATATACGAAGTGAGCAAACTGATGAACAAAATGATGTTCTTGATTAGATTATTGAAAGTGTTGTTGATGTTCGCGATCCATATACAAAAGTGAATTATACAATACAGCTTTATCGTTGCTGTCAATGCTCCATTGAGAGTCAGCGTGAGACTGGGATTGGAAGGGGCGGTTACCTCTCCTTAGGCGATATCCCCAGAAACCCGCGAGACCCTATGGTGAAACAAACAGTATTGGCTACTCAAAAGAAACCATTAATACGTTATTATGTTTGTTTGTGTTTTAGCTTGACAACTGAATATGGCCCAGGGGTCCTGATGTGGCATCTTGAAAACGAAAGTATATGATTTAATCGATTTATGTCCTGTAGGATAGCGCAATTTTGTTCGAAAGCGCGAATTTTTGTCAATTGAGAGAAGGGTGGCGTGTTTTATGCCAGAAGCGTGACGCCTGATACGTATGAACAGATACATTACAACCTCTCCAGAGCGGCCCTCTCTTGAGCATCAACCATTCAACAACGGCATGATTTAACCACACTGTACGATTTAACTATTAATGTAACCCCTCTAGTGCAACAACCTCTTAACAACAACATAATTTTGCTTCTTTCAAATGGTGTTGCTTTGGAGAGGCTGCACTGTATACGTAATACAATGAAGTAAAGAAGTTACATAATTCCGGAAAAACATGAAGTGAAAAACATGGTATTGGAAATGATTATTTTGCCCAAATATGATAATAGTATTAATGAAAATGCTGAAGAAGTCGATGATGACTGTGGTGATGACTGTATTTAAAACTATTTGGATGAGGATGAAAGAAATGTTGTTGCTGTTGGTGAAGAAAAGGAAGACAAAAATGAAGAGAAAAAAGAAGTAGAAATTGGTAATGAAGTCTTGATATGAAAACCTAATTACAAACGACAGATATACAATATATTGCTTTGGCACAATAGGCGGAAATTCATGTACTTTCCTGAAATAAAATGCGCTATCAAAGTATGTCTAATGTTCCGATTAAAGTAGAACATGGGTTATATAAATGCTGCTCTTGCTTGACCCCATTTGTAATCTACTTCTGACACTTTGGCTATTATTAAGTAGCATTATTTTGTACAAAAGGTTTGATTTATATGAATGACAAAAAAGATAAGAAAAGATAATTGAGAATACTAGTGACCGAATGACCGACTGTTATTCTAGATTCAAGCCAATGTATTATTTTTTTTTATTAAAATACTCTTTTTACAACATACAGAAAGTTTCTGCTCCCTGCAATCCGGTACAACATCCTTATCTAACCAGCATAGGATTATGTTGAAAAAAAAAACAGTCAGGTCAAAGCTTTTTGCCTTTATGTTCAATACACGATGCAAAAGTTGGCGAGAAACTGTATTTCACAGGAGACGATGGTAGAGTAGGCGTCCAGGCGATTAAAAGATTATATACAAGGATACACAACCAGTAAACAATATGTACGGATTTATCAGAACGGACAGACATTAAAGAGGTTGGTATATATCTGTATACCGCTGTATACATTTGGTGTACATACATATTTTGTTCTATTTTGTAACACAAACAATGAATTTACGCACTCGATTTGTCAAACACTTGAAACATGTCGACGCAAAAGCTACGGGATATATTTGAAAATTACGCGACTAAATTACTATTTTAAAATTGAGCCGCGTCATGATTCAATAAAACCATTTATGAATGAGGCTTACCAAACTAACACAATTTAATATAATTGACGCATTTTGCTAATCTAATGTAAACGTCTTTGAATCTTCTAAAATCCACTCAGAGATAACATAAAGCGTTATCCGCATCATACGAATTTGTAGTATGCCCTTAAGTGTCGTCAAGTATAATATCAATGGCAATTCATGAGCTTATATGACCTGACTTGAATCAGTTCTTGTTATGGGACATTTATTGATTGTTTTACCTTGCTTTGTTATGAGTTTCCTCTTGGTAATTTAAGTGGGCACTATACCTCTATTATAATGTTTTATTGCTACAATATATAATACAGTTTAAAATTATATACAGGTCCATGAAATTAGATTTTAAACAGTACCAGTAAAATTAAAATTCCCGGTGAAATCATTTGGTCAGAGCTTTTAAAATGTCGATGCCTGTGCGTACTACAAAAAGCAGCCTTTAGCACATGTTTATTATAAACGTGGAACATTCAAATGAATTGAATTGGCATTAAACGTGAGGTATAATGATCAGAAGTGGCATCAATTTACTATTTTTCAGTGCTGTTCTTTTAGTCTGCATACAATATAACTCGTTCACAATCATTCACGTATAGAAATTTGACAAAACACTTTAATCTTATTAATGATAGAAATTCCTTCAAACATTGCATTATAATTTGTAAGACCCCAAGCTTCAGCCAGTGTCGCTTGTCAGAACGGGCCAGTTTTTACACACAAAAAAACGAAGCCCTATAAGAACCGGTTCATACTTGGGTATCTATTTTATAAAAAAAAAAAAAAAATTACGGTCCGGACGGTAAGGCAGCATTATACCTAACCAAGGGAACTCACTATGTGAGAACTCATGGTGAACTGGTCCCCGTTCCATGCAATGCACCAAACGTCTCTTTACACCAGAGTCAACGGGTACCAGTTGTTTAAACTCGTGGAACCGCAAAAATGTCGAGAAATAAACACTTATATCACGAAATTCAGGTAATAATTTACTTCAGCTTAGTTTGGAATTAATGCAATCCAATACGAATGTCAATTATCCAGTCTAATCATTAATCAAAACCTTAAAGTTAAAAGAATTATTTCATCTTGTAGCTTAGTTTTGGATACTGACATTTCGGATCATATGATATCATTATGTACGGATCAGAAAACATCCTCGGTGATATAGTTCCAAAGTATGTGGTAGTCTTGATAATCTTATCAAACAGTCGAAGTTGTTATGAATTTAGAATTTTTGTATAGGATTCACACATTTTTAATATTTTTGTTAATTTTGAAGCTAATCAATTAATTTCGAAATATTCCATTTTTGTTATCTATTATACAAATTTCCCCTTTCAAAGGGGACAGGTATCCTTCTCCAAAACAATAAAAAAATGACCTGCTATGTGATGAAATTAATGAGTTTTCTTAGGTTTCTTTTTTATCATAGTTAGTACGCCCTTAGTCCAACTAATTACTAAATTAGACTGTGACAGGGAGACATTTTTTTATTTGGCCCCGACCCTCACAGTCTAACATAGAACTGCATATTTGTGTGTGGAAAATTCCCAATTAAAACCCGTTGGGCACGATAACTACAATATCTGTGAACAATTTGAACTGTTTGGTAGATAGGAAACACGTTTCTAAACTCGTACAAGCAGAAATTATTCCACCACACCTTTTCTGAAAAGTGCACTAATGTTTTGTTTCCTTCCACTATTTCCCAATGGAAAACGAAACCGGTGTAATGGTGGACAACTGCTGGTGTCGAGGCAGATATCTACCGGTGTCATGGTAAAAAATTCCTACCTACTGTATTTAACCTATTACGGGTACATTCCGGAAGTGGTATTTACACAGCTGATTTAAATTTTGTATGTGATGCAAGCAGCTAACACAGTAATTGTACAGCATGGAAGTTTGGAAACATCATGATGGTAAAATATATGGTATGGCATGACCGCTTGAACGCAACACACTATGTACAATATTAAGTCAAATATTTGAATTTTGGCGTTAGATACTGAGAATTTATGGCTCATTGCTATGGATTATTGTTTTTTTCTATTGATTTGAGTAAGCTATACCAGTTACTGATGCATTTTTACGTAATTTGTGTTTCCACACATAAATATGCAGTTCTCTGTAAGGCTGAGAGGATGGCCCTTCCGAATTCATTTATGAAATCGACCAACTGGAAAGCCGAATAAGTAAGGCTAGTACACCCTCTGTCTATTAAAATAAAACTGACCTCATGGTTTTTAAAGCTGTGTTTTCTTCTGTCTGCGTGTATACAGGTTTCCAATGATGACTATGAAGATGATAATTTTGAATGGGAATCAAACAAGGACATCTTGTTCACCAGCGTAAAGTTAATGAAGGTCGCCGAGCTACGTCGTCTGTTGGATCATGGTGTGAAACCAAACTTCAGAAATAAGTACCAACAAACAGCATTGCATGTTGCTGTATTATTACAGCCTTCTGAAGGTTAGTGATAGGTAAACTCATGTTTTTGCAATCTTCAAATTTGTTTGTTGCTAATTAGGGAAGTATGAGTTTGGAACTTAGCATTGATATTATTATGCTAGCTTGCTACTTTAAGGGGGATCTGTGGTCTAGTGGTTATAGTCACGGACTGTTAATCACTATTTCCTCATAATTAATTTTGAATCCCACTCCTGACCAAATTTCATGTGAGGAAGCGGCCCAGTTAGGTTATAAAACGTCAGTGGTTCTACCCAGGCTTACACCTGGGGTTTTCTTCCATTGTAAGCTGGAAAAGTGACCAAATGACCCTGGCTGTTGATGACACATTAAACCTAGGAGGAAAAATTCTTTTAATGATTGTCCTGTTTATGAATGAACAGTTATACATGTATATGTATGATTTACAAACTGACAAACTGCAAAATGAGCTAGCATGCATTGAAGATGATCTATAAAGATAAAAAAACTGTTGCCAGTTTCATGTTTCCTCTTTATTTACAGTGCGTTTAGAGATCATTCGACTTCTTATAGCATTTGGTTGTCCTGTCGATGCTCAAGACAGATTTGGCTTGACTGCATTACATGAAGCATGTTTTCATCTAGAACTAAATTGTATACCAATATTGCTGGAGGCAGGGTGTTACGTGAATATGCAAGATAATTCAGGTATTGGCTAATTAATTTGTATCAAGATGTTTTGTCCATACATGTTGGTTGAATCTACTATTTTGACTTCTGGCTTTTTTTTAATGGTACAGATATAATTCACAGTCAAAAGACTAGATCTTGAATGGTTTTAATTGGGTATTCTTTTGTTTTTCCCAACCATAAAAAATACAATTTAGATTGTATAATTCATTAAGTGTACACCTTATCTGAGTCTGTTTACAATTTAGCATACCTATTGTATGACCCATACTGCATACTGATTATTTAGCATACCTTTGTTTTGACCCATACTGCATACTAATTAGGCTTTTGAAATTCCCCTTTGAACTGAAAATGATGCGAAATTCCCCCTTCCCAGGGTCCCGACCCATGTCCCCCAAAAGAGAGAGAGAGCCTTGATTTAGCATACCTATTGTATGACCCATACTGCATTCTGATTATTTAGTATGCCTATTTGTATGACCCATATTGTATACTGATCATGAGCTTAAAGACTATTCTATTCTCATTATTTTATGTTCTTGTCGTTTTTTTTATACCACAGGAAGGACTCCATTAATGGTAACATGTGGTTTGTCATCAACACAAATGTTATTTGTTGTTCAATATCTATTGGATTGGGGTGCATCTGTCAACACTAGGGATACTTCAGGAAAAAATGGTATGTATTGTCAATTAGCATAAGTCATTATTGAATCATTTAAGGAACAAGTTTAAACAGTCACTTCAGTTCAAGAGTTGTCCCTGACTGTGAAACTAATTATTGTCAACTGTCAATTCTTTTCTGTAACGTCTATCTCACTCCTTTCTTAAATGTATATTAATGAATTCCAAACAAATGATTGATCTCATCTTCAAGTATTAGTCTTAACATTAATTTGTTAAGTAAATGCATGTGGGGGACTTTTGGCCTCTGTGGTTAAGTAGCTATGGTCTCTGACTGGTAATCACTAGCCACTCACTTCAGTGAGTTTAAATAATTCCCAAAACCAGAAAAAATTCTCATGTGAGGAAACTGACAAACTGGCTTAAGGAAGGTTGGCGGTTCTGCCCAAGTGTATGCCTGGGGGTATTCCTCTATCATCAGAGGTGGGAGTTACCAAATGACCCTGGCTGTTGGTGTTGCATTAAATACTACAGAAAAAATTAACAAAATGTGAACAAAAATACAGATTTTCAGCTTTTAAAGAATTAGTCTGATATTTTGTTTTATTCTCCACTGTTTGAGTTTGCCAATTTGAAAAAGAATGAGTCCAAGAATGGAAGAAGTGGCTTTAAATCAGACATGATCTGAGGAATAAACTACAGGAAACATGTCTGCTTACTTTAATCACCCATTGAAGGAAAATGCTTCTATATGTTGCTCAGATGGTTGAAGTTATGTATTTGAAGTACTTGTTAAATAATTATATTAGTTTATTTTGTTTGATTATTGAAAGTTTCTTACATTTCTGTTACAGCATTGTATTACCTCATTATACAATCCATGATGTCAGACATGACTGTTAGATCTGAAATTATATACAAACTGTTGTATGCTGGAATTGATGTGAATTACAGATATTACAAAGGTAAGACCCAAGTTTTCACATGTACAGTCAAACAGTTCTACTGACCACCTGTTTAAGACCACCTGGCCTCTTCAACTACTTACTAACCTGCACTACCCAGTTCTTGAAATGGTCCATCAAGTGATCCCCCGACTGTTCAGGTATATACCTGTAACTATGATGGTTTCAGGAATACACCACTCTTAATGACTGTGTTAGTACTGTCAGTGTAAAATCTTGATATTTTCATACTTTGAAATCGAAATGTATTTAAAATTACAGTACAACCTTGTTATCTTGAGGAGTCATTGGAACTGCTCGAGATACATGTGGTGCTTGTAATAATGAAATATATGTTGGTTGGCTGAAAATTATATACAATTAAGAACAAAAAGTGACGGGACTTTAAAAACTCCTTGTGATAAGTGATCGTGAGTGCTCGTGATATCGATCCTTGTAATAGTGAAGTTTTACTGTATATGCAATTGTGGAAACTATGCCAATTTTACTGGTTAGAAATCAATTCGAAAACAACTTATTGATCTATGTATAGAGACAATTAGGTTCAGTGCTCTTTTACCCAGTTTCTTCAGAAGCCTAAGTAATGTGTTTGATTTAATCTGTCTTCAGGAGCCTTTTACTTTATTACAAATGTTTACTGTAGGTCTTTAAAATTTCAATCTTGATGTCACCTTGCTCTTTCTTGTATCATAGTGTTTGTCCAGATTCCAGTGCTATTTAGATTAGAAAGGTCCAGGGTCCCCACTCTTTCACTGGAGTTAAACGTCCCACTAACAGCCTGGGCCATTTGGCGACTTTCCAGCTTTAACAGTGGGGAATACCTCAGATTTACACCTGAGTTGAATACTGACCTTTTGTAAGCTTGGTAGAAAGTTTCTTCACATGTGAAAGTTTGTCTTGTATAGTATTTGAACTCACAGCAGTGAGGAGCAAGTGATTACCAGTCAGAGACCATAACCACTTGACCATGGAGGCCCCTGGATCTCCACTCTATCATATGCTTTTGTTTATTTCAGACGAGCCTTTGGCACAATGTTTATTCAATGAAAGTTCTCGTGTATTAAGTCTCTATGACGGTCTTCAGTGTGATTATAGACCTCTGTTATGTGGTGGTTGTCAAATATTGGAAAATAAAAACTGCTATAGTACTCTAAGTCAGAAATTAGTGCTTTTGAATGGATCACACCTCCTTGATGACACTTTGGGATACCTTGTGGATATATTCACACCTATTTGTAGCCTTAAGACATTACGTAATTTAAGAAATTATTTAAGAAATGTTGATTTCCTTAAAGATAGACCAGCTGTACGAAAACTGGAGGGTCTTGTAAACAATGTAAAGTCTTTAAAATGTATATCCCGTATTGCTATTAGACGGAGGTTAAACAATAGTTTGTTTTTTAAAGTTGAAAAATTAAACTTACCAAAGGAACTTGTTGAATTCATCAAATACAGTGAATGTAAGCCTCACTTCATTGGCTCATAATGTAAATTGTGACATTAGTACACATATGCATTGATACAATAGTGGAAACCAGGAACTGTTTATTTTACGTCTTATCAGTTGTAAAAATTGGATGAAGAACCATAATCTCAATTTGTTCAATGTTCATTGTCCAGAAATAGATATGTAGCATGTGTTTTAAACACTTTTGAATCATAAATGCAAATTATTTTTGGCTCTGAAATTAATTGGTCTGGTCTGAAAACAAACTGAATTACCAAGTGATACTTGCTAGTTGCCATTTTTAAATATGAAAAGAAAAGTCATTATCATGTGTCTGTCTATCACTGCTGTTGTTATTTCATTTCTTTCAAATAAATGATCATGTGATATTCTTTTTTGTTACGGAAAAAATAAAGTACTAAAGATTGAGACAATTTGTTGACTTTCTTTCTTGTATATTTATCTTTGGGTACGAAGATTGAAATTGTGTTGTTACTCATTGATACCTTGCTTCTGTATACACTATGACCTTTAAGTTAAATTACATGTCATGTTTTTAATTGACTCATTGATTTAATGTTAGCTTCTTATACTAAAGGAGGTGGTTATGAGCCCTTTTTAGCTCTTCAGAACCAAAGGTTCAGGGTGAGCTGTTAGGATGGGTAGGTGGATGCTACAGCGTCCGTCGTCCGCCGTCTGGCATCAACAATGGTCTTCTCCTTAGAAACTACCAGTCGGATTTACTTCAAATTTGCTGTGCAGAAGCCTTTTGACGTTCTATTTGCTCATATTGCAATTTGCTCATATTATACCAGTTGACCCCTTTTAGGGGTCATTAGAGTTAAAAAAACCTTTAATCATCTTCTTCTCATGAACCAATATATGGATCATCACCAAACTTGGTCTGTAGCATCCTTAGATGATCCTTTCTCAAGTTTGCTCAAATAAATATGGTCTGATCGGCCCCTTTTAGGGGCTGGAGCTAAAAACAGAAATACCTTAAAATGACTTTTTCTCATGTTTCTATGGATGGATTATTACCAAACTTAGTTTTTAGCATCTTTAGATAGTGTTCTATCAGATTTGTGAAAAAAAAATGGTTGGCCCCTTTTAGGGGCCGCTAGAGCTAAAAATAGAAATACCTTTATACGTCTTCTTCTCATGAACCAATGGATGGATGATCACCAAACTTGGTCTGTAGCATCCTTAGATGGTCCTTTCTCAAGTTTGCTCAAATAAATATGGTCGGCCCCTTTTAGGGGTCACTAGAGCTAAAAATAGAAATACCTTAAAATGACTTTTTCTCATGTTTCTATGGATGGATTATTATTAAACTTGGTTTTTATCATCTTTAGATAGTGTTCTATCAGATTTGCTCAAATTAAAATGGTTGGCCCCTATTAGGGGCCGCTAGAGCTAAAAATAGAAATACTTTTAAACTTCTTCTCATGAACCAATGGATGGATGATCACCTAACTTGGTCTGTAGCATCATTAGATGGTCCTCTCTCAAGTTTACTCAAATCGATATGGTCGGCCACTTTTAGGGGCCACTAGAGCTAAAAATAGAAATACCTTAAAATGACTTTTTCTCATGATTCTAATGATGAATTGTTACCAAACTTGGTTTTAAGCATCTTTAGATAGCGTTCTATCAGATTTGATGAAACAAATATGGTTGGCCCCAATTAGGGGCAGCTAGAGCTGAACATAGAAATACCTTAAAATGACTTCTTTTCATGAACCAGTGGTTGGATCATCACCAAACTTGGTCTGTGGCATCCTTCAGTAATCACGAATATTCTTTTGTAGTATCCTTTGATGGTCCTTTATCAAGTTTATTATTGTTCCCCATTATTTTCCCACAAGTGTTCCTTGATTACCTTTTTAGTAACAAGTTAATTAATATTGTCAGAATTGGTTCTAACTGTTGAGTCATTCGTTTACCAAGTTATCAATTCTTCAGTGGGGGGCCCCTTGTTTATAGGTTTTAAGCAATTTATCAAAAAGTTATGTAAGGGGATTGTTGACATGTTCCATGCATACTAATATGTTTGCACTAATTCCACAATGGGCTGCCAACTACCTTACATTATGAGAAGATGTCATTGGTACGTCCATGTTACAACTAGCTGGTAGCTGAAGTACACTTGTTAGGACAATTGTGATACAAAATTGGGAGATAATGCCTTAGGTATATCTTCTGTCAGATAAGGGAATCCTCCATGAATTAGGACTTTTTTTACAATTTTATGAATTATACAGTCCAGAGCGGTGACTGATATTTATTACTCAAATCACTTTTTAGCACACCTGAGCACTCCAACATCTATTGTCAGTCATTCACACCTGGGGGTTGTTAACAGTCTAGTGGCCACACTTTGAGTGAATCTTCATCAGACCTGGACAGAATGTTCGTCTCAATGATATCTTGGACAAGTTGAACATGGGTCATCTGGGGTCAAAAGGTAGGTCACCAGGTCAAATAGAATGGAAATTTTGTTAACACTCTATAAGTCACACTTTTGATTGGATCTTCAGGAAACTTTGTCAGAATGTTTGTATCAATGATCTTGTAAAATTGCGTAAATATAGGATATCTCTGGTCAAAAACTAGGTCACTAGGTAAATGCACCCAAACCTTGTTTATGCTCTAGAGGTCACAATTTTGATTGAATCTTCATCAAACTTTATCAGAACATTTATTTTAATATTATCTTGGACAAGTTTGGACATGGGTTATCTGGGGGTGAAAAACTAGGTCATCAGGTCAATCACTTGAAAACCTTGTTAACCTCTAGAGGTCACAGTTTTGATTGAATCTTCATGAAACCTTGTCAGAATGTTTGTCTTATTAATACCTTGGACAAGTTCAAACATTGGTCATCTGGGGTCAAAAACAAGGTCACCTGGTCAAATCATTGGAAAATCTTGTTATCCTCTTGAGGTCACAGTTTTGATTGAATCTTCATGACACCTTGTCAGAATGTTTTCATAATGATATCTTGGGCAAGTTTGAACATGTATCATCTGAGGTCAAAAACTAGGTCACCAGGAAAATTACTGGAAAACCTTCTAGAGGCCACAGTTTTGATTGAATCTTCACGAAACCTTTTCAAAATGCCTGTCTTAATGATGTCTTGGTTAGGTTCGAATATGGGTCATCTGGGGTGGAAAACTAGGTCACCAGGTCAAATCATTGAAAAACCTTGTTAACCTTCTAGTGGCCACAGTTTTGAATGGATCTTTGTTAAAATGTCTTAAAATGTTTGTTTTCATGATGTTTTGGACTAGTTTAAACATGGATCATCTGGGGTCACAAACTAGGTTAATAGGTCAAATCTCCTGAAAACTTTGTAAACCTTCTAGAAGTCACAATTTTGATTTTATCTTCCTAAATCTTTGTCAGAATGTTTGTATTAATGATATCATGAATATGTTTGAACATGGGTCAACTCAGGTTGAAAACTAGGTCACCAGGTCAAATCACAGGAAAACCATAGATCTTTACTCAGGTGAGCGAAAAAGGGCCATTTTGGCCCTATTGTTCATGATTTGTTTTACCATGTGACCATCATATAATTTAAGCTCAAATTGCTGTATTGTCTTATTGGTGAATGTTTGTGTCATTTCATCTGCTAAGTTTTTTGTATTTGCTAAGTCAGTAAGTGTAATAAAATTTTAAGTACAACAAAGTGTGTGCCAAATTATTTTGTGTTAAACAAATCAGTCAAACCTGTGAACAAAGGTCATCCTTGGGAAAGACAAAATGCGGCTTTTATTGACAGATAGCCTTTATTTTGAGGTCAGTTCGTTCTAAATAATCAGCGACGGTTTTTCAAAGAATGGCCTTTATTCACTGGATGGTCTTTATTCAGAGGTGGCCGCAAACACAGGTTTGACTACTTGTTTTATGTCATGCTATGCAAGTTAGAAGCCAGGTTAAAAACAAGAACTTATTGGAGCGTTTTATTTGTCCCAGTTTATAACATATAGCAGACACTTTAAGATCAGAGAGTGTCCTAAAAATGATTACATGAGTTTGAACAGACAAAAACCCTCATAGATTATAACTAATGAACAGTTTTGCTAATCAAACTTAGTGAACTGTCGGATGTTTGTTGCATGAATTTGAGTGTAAAGATTTCTTGTAACATAATGTTTAGAGTGAAACAATATTGCCTGTTCTTGTTAGTTTAGGTGATGTATCATTTCACTTATTTTAAATATGTTAATTTACCTACCATTGACACCTTATTTCACTTACGATAGACACTTTATTTCTTTTTGTTATAGACACAATATTTCACTTATTACAGACATGTTATTTCAATTATTATAGAGACTTTATTTCAGTTATTATAAACACATTATTTTCACTTATTGCGGACACATTATTTCACTTATGATAGACACCTTATTTCACATATGATAGGCACATAATTTCACTTACAATAGACACCTTATTTCTCTTAAGATGGACTGCTTATTTCAATTATTGTAGAAACCTTATTTCACTTATTATAGAC
The DNA here is from genome assembly GCA_008271625.1 of Lutraria rhynchaena. Taxonomy (NCBI): domain Eukaryota; kingdom Metazoa; phylum Mollusca; class Bivalvia; order Venerida; family Mactridae; genus Lutraria; species Lutraria rhynchaena. The sequence continues at coordinate 1,151,211 of VIBL01000073.1, read as the reverse complement.
ACCTTATTTCTCTTATTCACCCATATTTCACTTATGATAGACACCTTATTTCTCATAATATAGACACCTTATTTCTCTTGTTATAGACATTTGTTTCACTTATGATAGACATCTTATTTCTCTTATTGTAGACACCTTATTGCTCTTACTATAGACATTTATTTCACTTACAACAGACACCTTATTTCACTTCCGATAGACACCTTATTTCTCTTATGATGGACTACTTATTTCAATTATTATAGAAACCTGACTTCAGTTGATGTAGACAATTATTTCTCTTATTATAGAAACCTTATTTCACTTAATGTAGACAATTATTTCTCTTATTATAGACACCTTATTTCACTTTTGATAGACATCTTATTTCTTCCATTATTAGTATCCTGCCATTACCATATTTCTGTAGAATCGAAAAAGAAAATATCAGGAAATATAAAGTTTTAAGTTAAGTACAGCGCTTCTTAGAGTCTTGACCTCAACATAAAATAGTTTCTGTTTTAATACTGAAAAACATAATTAGTATGTGTATGTCCATAAATGGAATTATTTAATGCTGCATTTCATTGAGGATGTACATCTAGGTGTTTTTACTCTAATGAGATTAATAATTTAATCCACGCAGTCTTTGTAAAAAGATCTTACTTAATCCCCTTATTACCTTCATTGCTCGCTATGAACACTAATTGTAGGTGGAAATGATTCTAATGAATACAGAAAAAAAACGTTGTTGGGCAATGAAATATATGCTTTTTGTTTTGCGGTTAAATGCAAACAAAGTCATCGCTTTGTTAATCTTCCTAATTCCACCCACCCATCTTCAGCAATATACAAGTAATTACAGCCTGCTTAAACACAAGCACCTTATCTTTAAATAACCTATGTCATACAATATCATGACAAAAATGGGACTTCAATGTAAACAAGGAGATTTCAAGTTGTTCTAGATAGTAACAATTTTGTTAGGGTGAATTGTCGTCCTCTGTCGCATATCTAGTTAGCGACTAGGTTGCTAAGTTGTAGCAAGTAAATTATTTTGTTTTATTTAAATGGGTCACATTTTAGTTACTCTTATTTGTTGGTTTGAGGTTATGCACCCCGTGACACTGTAATATATCAGCCAAGCATCACGTGACATTAGTAGATGACATTGGATCATTCGACAATAATGTAAAACATTTTTTCCTACCATCATTACAGACTAGATTTTTTCTGTTTCTGCTTTGTTGTCTTCTATGCAGACCTGAACATGGCTGTGTATATTTTCCATATCATCCATTTATATAATCCTTTAAATAGAAAAATCAAATAGATTAAGCGAGGACTTGTTTTCAGAAATCAGCTGGTGTTTGGATGCATGTTATATCCACTTTGTTTGAGTTTTGCTAAGTAAATACTTTACAGTTGGCCAGCATAGTGCTTCTAGGTAATTAAATGGTTCTAATCAGGTCCGTCACACAGAGTGCTCTGTGTGAGACTACGTGAATATAAGGTTCACATAGTGTGCTCTGTGTGAGACCACGTGAATAAAAGGCTCACATATTGTGCTCTGTGTGAGACTACGCGAATAAAAGGTTCACATAGTGTACTCCATGCGAGACCACTTGAATAAAAGGTTCTCACAGTGTGCTCTGTGTGAGACCACGAGAATAAAAGGTTCTTATAGTGCGCTCTGTGTGAGACCACGTGAATAAAAGGTTCTCATAGTGTGCTCTGTGTGAGACCACGAGAATAAAAGGTTCTCATAGTGTGCTCTGTGTGAGACCACGAGAATAAAAGGTTCACAAAGTGCGCTCTGTGTGAGACCACGTGAATAAAAGGTTCTCACAGTGTGCTCTGGATGAGACCACGTGAACAAAAGGTTCACAAAGTGTGCTCCATGCGAGACCACGTGAATAAAAGGTTCTCACAGTGTGCTCTATGTGAGACCATGTGAATAAAAGGTTCACAAAGTGTGCTCCATGCGAGACCACGTGAATAATAGGTTCACACAGTGTGCTCCATGCGAGACCACGTGAATAAAAGGTTTATAAAGTGTGCTCTGTGTGAGACCTCGTGAATAAAAGGTTGGAGACAAATGAAAATATTTTCAGAGGACCTGTCGAGGAGAAATATGTCTTGTGCGTGTCTTGAAACTTCCCCTCATAGACCGGACAGGAGTTCTTGAGCTAAATGATAAGCTGATTGGTGTAACCACAACTTTACTTCACTTTATTGCCACTTGTAAACATCGAACGTGGTAAAATATGATGAAAATATACATACATGGTAATTAATGAGGACGTCATAACCAATAACCAGAAATTTATTTGCAATATATTTTGTTTGGTGCATTCTTTTTCGGATGGAAATTCTCCACTGACAAAATGTTTATAACGGGCAAACAATACGTCTTATTCTGTTTAAGCTAATAATGTCACATCAGTCATACCCAATTGAGATTTGTTTTATTTTTTTTCTCAAAACACTTAATATCTTTCACCTTGGAATGAACCCTAGAATGAACAGTATGTTAAGTAATTATTTTGTAGTTATTGTTGCCAAGTGCCCTAACAGGTACCGTTGCCGGTCAGTTAAAATAAATCTTTGTAAACAATGTTCATAAAATTCAAAGGCTCCTGAAGACATTAGATTACAGCTAATTATATCGGCTTTGGAAGAGACAACAAATTAGATTTACCGGATTATCTTTAGACATAAATAACAGCAAGCAACGATTTCGCGGATTCAAGAATACACGTAACACGGAAAAGAAGTTTGCTTGCTATCACATCAAAGTTACGAAAATAAACAGGTTGCATTCACCTTGTCAAGTAATGCTATCTAATTTTTTGTATACCCAAAATATCTTGAAAGTTTAGCATGTTATCAGCAGAGGCTTTGTCGTTTATCGCAAAAAGTAGCCTTGAACTTTGAGCGTTTCAAAGTTATTGGATTTTATACAGACTTGCGAAAGACTTGCGAGCAAAATGTATTCAGTTTGCGCTATTACGTTATTTATAAATGTTTCTTCACAGATTCGTGAGATGAATTCATTTAAAACATAACATTCGTTAAAAAGCCCACGCTGAAAGCAGGGAGAATATTTAAAATCAATCCTGTTTTTTTAAACTTATCGTTACAGACAAATAAATCATTGTACAATGTATATTTTCGGATATTAACTGGAGATACGTAAAATTATGTATTTATTACACATAAGAAGCAAAAATTCAAATCCCGGTCGCGGCAGGTCGGTCATACTCTTCTATGAAAATTTGACATAAATGTCGATTTTCTTCCATATATGGAATAGTTGCCGACTCCTTGTGGAAGGGTAACTTATTATTGGTTAGTATACAGTCCAGGAAAACTGGATTGGTGAACCGATCACCTGATATAACTAAAATTTGTTGAAAAACGAGGTTAAATCCCAGTGACAATGTCACATAAAACAAACACAAACAAAACATCAAAATACCCAGAATTCTTTGTGTGAGTGAAGTAAACAAAGTGTGAAGGTAATATCACATTCATAATACAAGGACAAGGGGAGGGAATACTTTCTTGAAATCAATCTTTCCGATAATTTTCAAAATATGCACACTTCATTTCTTAAATTACACGTATGTATACATATAATCTTGAGATGAATAATTATGTTGTTGTTAATCAATTATCAGCTTAAGGTTAAATGCACAGTATAGGAAAATATAAACATATTTTATTACATACTAGGACAACGTAAAACCAGTTGGCGGCCAATGACAGAAGAAACATTCGAAAGTACGAAGCTTCGTCTTCTAAACTATGAATCCAGCCTTGTACTTGAGTAGTTCCATATGATTTCTTTTTAAATAATTGACATGCTTTTTGAAACGTTCTTTTTTGTCTGTTATTCAGCCAGTCAATTTCAGCAGCGCTCATTTGTATCGAGCCCTTATTTCCCTGCTCTCTCGAAAAATATGAAACTTCTTTATAAACAATATTTTTTTTCTCAGTGTGATGTACCTGCGCGCTTAACTCAGCAGGTAGAACGTAAGATGCAAATCATTCATTTGGAGAAGTGGCAGTTGACGGAGAGCAACGCCAATACTGGTACTGATCTTTAGGAAAAACTTGGTAGGATTGCTGCCCACAGTATATAAATAAGAGGCAGTTGAGAATAGGCGCAAAACCTGTTCAATCAATTAAAATAAGACATATTGACACATGTTTCTTGTCTAGGTCTTGACATTTTCTAAACAATTGCTTCACATTCTTCAGAGTGTACTTTGCTAAATGAATATTCATACTACATGTATTTGAAATGTATTTTCTATTACATTGTAATATTTATTTTTACTTCAAGCCAATCTCGATAAATACTCGCAAGTGAAATACCAAATTAGTAACTTTTAGTTAATTCTAGATAATGTTTTACTATTACAGGGTTTTCCCTTGGCGTCAAAAGTTGAGGGTCAAAAATGACCCTTTACTGATGATAATTTGAAGAGTCGACAAAATTTCCATATAATTTTACTGTAAATTTGACCCTTAGTTACAAATTCTCAAGAGTCAAAAACTTTATTTTATTGATTTCAAGAGTCCAAATGATGTTTTAAGGGTCAACTGAAAGCCCTGAATTATATAGAATATCTCACGCCGTGATCACCCGTAACAAAGTACCGAGAGATACTACGGCCATTACGAAAGTTGCAAAAAACGAGTGCATTCGGATTTCTCTTCCGTTTGAAGAAATTTTCAGTTTACCATTGATAATGCTAATAATACAAACACATTTGTCATTCACATGATATATCACTTATGTATATCGTTTATAGGAGCTACATTCGTTGCATTACAAAATTGCACATATTTCAACACATTTATGACAAATGATATATTAAATGATATATTCTGATAATAGATGTATTTTATTTAGCATATGACCATCAGAGAGGCTCAGATTACGAATATTTTGTTCAAAGTGTTCAATTCAAACGATTTTACGCGCAATTTTTGGTTTAACTGTCTATTTCTAATAAACTTTTACAATTTCAATTTAATGTGACATTCAAATCCATAACGGAATTCAGAAATACTATAGACATTCCGTAAGACCATTGATTGTTTCAAATTTATCGGTCAATGTGGTAAAAATGGTAAAAATTTATACTCACGTGTGTGTTTTTGTTTTCGTCAGTCTTGTTTTTGCAGGACTATGTGCGTTATGATAGCCGGTGCTACTGCGTAAATACGGAGTCATTTCGTTTTGCCTAACCAGTGTGTACAATACTCCTAGTATAACGAACATTGGAAATCTTAATTTCATAATCGTCGTTACTCTTAAGATAACCTTTGTCACAAATAGTTGAATAACCTATTCATTAAGTGTTAAGGGTCACCATTAGTAATAGGTGAAATCATGTCCATTTTAACACAATGTGTCAGTATGTATTAAGTTTATTAATGTGCCTAAGTTTAAATACGCTTTAACAATATAATGGTCCATTGATATCGATGCTGAAATGATCAACGTTATGACCATGGACCATTGAGTATTGATAACTTAAAATAGATTAAAAACGAATAAAAATCTCATTTCTTAAATAACAATACTTCTTGTTCTGATACATACATACATACATAATAAAAAGTTTCTGTATTTTATTTTGCTTCAAGTAATGAAAGCATAGAAAAAGTAAATCATTTTTCCTTACTCCACTGGTTTAGTCCAATGACAGAAATAATGATGCTAATATACATGATCTTTATTCGGTATGCATTCTCTGCACGGCAAGATGAATGCCCCATCATTAATGACATAACAGTTCGTTGTATGATTTTCAGCTCACCTGAGCACGTAGTGCGTCGTCCACTCCTGGTGGTTGTTAATGCTCTAGTGGCCACACTTTAAAGCAAATCTTCATCAGACTAGGTCAGAATGTTCGTCTTAATGACATCTTGGACAAGTTCGAACATGGGTCATCTGCGGTCAAAAACTAGGTCACCAGGTCAAATAGGATGGAAATTTTATTAACACTTTAAAAATCACAGATTTGATTGGAACTTCATGAAACTTGTCAGAATGTTTGTATTAATGATCTTGTAAAATTGTGCGAATATGGATCATCTCCGGTCAAAACCTAGGTCACTAGGTCAGCGCACCAATTTTGCAATTTTGATTGAATCTTCATCAAACTTTGTTTTAATAATATCTTGGACAAGTTTGAACATGGTCATCTGGGATCAAAAACTAGGTCATCAGGTCAAATCCTAGAAAAATCTTGTTAACGCTCTAGGGGTCACAGTTTTGATTGGATCTTCGCCAAACTTTATAAAAATGATTGTTTCAATGATATCTTAGCCAAGATAGAACATGGGTCATCTAAGGTCAAAAACTAGGTCACCAGGTCAAATCATAGAAAAACCTTGTTAACGCTCTAGGGGTCACAGTTTTGATTGGATCTTCACCAAACCTTGTCAAAATACTTGTCTTAATGATATCTTGGACAATTTTTGAACATGGGTCATCTGGGGTCAAAAACTAGGTCACCAGGTCAAATCACTAGGAAACCTTGATAACCCTCTAGAGATCGCAGTTTTAATTGGATGTTCACCAAATCTTGTAAAAAATGATTGTTTTATTGATATCTTAGTGAAGTTCGAACAGGGGTCATCTGGGGTCAAAAACTAGGTCACCAGGTCAAATGATAGAAAAACTTTGTTAACACTCTAGGGGTCACAGTTCTGATTGGATGTTCACTAAACCTTGTCAAAATGCTTGTCCTAATGATATCTTGGTTATGTCCGAACATGGGTTATCTGGGGTCAAAAACTAGGTCACCAGGTCAAATCACTAGAAAACCTTGATAACCCTCTAGAGATCGCAGTTTTAATTGGATGTTCACCAAATCTTGTAAAAAATGATTGTTTTATGTATATCTTAGTGAAGCTCGAACAGGGGTCATCTGGGGTCAAAAACTAGGTCACCAGGTCAAATGACAGAAAAACCTTGTAAACACTCTAGGGGTCACAGTTCTGATTGGATGTTCACTAAACCTTGTCAAAATGCTTGTCCTAATGATATCTTGGTTATGTCCGAACATGGGTTATCTGGGGTCAAAAAGTCGGTCACCAGGTCAAATCCCAGAAAAACCTTGTTAACACTCTAGTCTAACAGTCCTGATTTAAGGAACTAGTTCGTTAGAAAGTTATAACCTACTCCGGTTATAATTAACTCTCTACTTTTTTCAGGAGCAATTCGTTATAAATGTACGATTAAACTGTTAATTGATATTTTGAAAATCAAATCAAATCATGTAGCCTTAATGTACATTTTTATTTATTGTCTATGTACTAATAATTCCAGCTGATATTATATAGCATGTTCAAACACATAACCATTGAGCATAATTATGTAACCTTCAGACTGATATAAAAAACTGTGACATCTGTAAACCTGTTCTATCCGACAATTCTTGAAGGAGAAAAGTATTTATTGCGATATAAATATGCAGTGCTACTTGTATTAAAGAAACTATTATATACCATATGAATATACAAATAATAGTAAAGAAACATTTACCAGATTAGTATCGCTTGAACTGAATATTCTTTAAATGAAACCATATCGTTCTCGTTCTTATAATTATGTTCTGATAATCAGGATAATCTGATGTGTAATTATGCTGCTGTTGTCGTTACAGATGCAGCACCCCATATCAAACGATTTAAAAAAACGATTAATTCTTGCGAGTTACATTCATTTCTTTATCCGAATTTGCCAAAAAGAACCGAAAAGAAAACAAATGAATACTAACAGTGATTCAACAAATAGTATGTACAAGAAAGTCATATAAGAATAATTTTCCATCATGTAACCGATAAAAACAGGATTGGCTGATAAACCAATTCCAGACGAAATCGTTATCATGGACGACACCACACCCGTGACGTCACAGACATGCTCTTCAGTCCAGGAGATTATAGCTGGCATGATAATAACCATAACAAGACCGGACAGTGGAATGAATATCCATATCAGTGTATGTATTTTATAGAGGCCTGCTATCAATGACACTAAAAATGTTGACATCCACGCTATGTTGGTTATGAAAAGTAATTTATTCGTACGAAGAATCCGTACTATTACAATACCACCAAGACCTCCTATGCAACTTGCTGCCCAGTACATAGACAACAAGGTGACTGAAAACGCATCGTCCCATTCAAGGTAATCAATGCAAAATGTTACAATAAAATTATTTAAACTCTCCTCGGTTGCGCAGTACAAGCAGGTCACTCCGATAGAACACGATAACAACAACCATTTCCGCTTCCCTGTACATATCCTAGTTGGCCCATCAACGACGTCAGATTTAGTAGAATTCATAGGGTCACGGAAGTCAAATCCACCAATCGAAGCCATGATCACATAAGGTATTGCCGATAGAAAAACAAGGGCGCTAGTAACGACAAAGGCATACTGTATTTGGTTTTTCATGTTTTCTATGGATGTGTCTTCAAAGAATGAGGTATTTTGTTTAATTGAAGCTAATTCGGTAATATTCATTGACCCTGTAAAGTCTGTACTGCAATTATCTGTAGTGTTTGATGTAGCATTGCTAAGTTCGTTTATTTGCGAATGATGTGACATCATAAAAGGTTTAGTTGCAAACGGGACTATGATACCTCCGATTGTGTATGATAAATACAAGGCTTGCATGTACGGTCCTGCCTCCTTCCCCCAAATTGATGGAACGATCGTGTTTACGCCTGAAATATTGATATAACTACCAAACTCAAACATACTACACACATTAGTATGTACAAGAACAAATTTAGTCAAATATTTCTTTCAGTGCATCAATCACATGGACACTGACTTTAAAACCGGATGATTTGGAACGCGTGGGCAACTTCTACCAATTAAACACAAGTATTCTATCAAATAGTATATACATGTATGAACAAGTATTATCATTTCCAAAAAATGCTTGGAATCGCCGTTCAGCCAAGTATAAGAGCTAAGAATAGAATATTGAAAGATTTCCTAGAGAATTCATTTCTGGTTTCATTTCTTATTGAGAGCTTGCAACACATTCTATTGTTCAATCTCTTTCCAGAGTTGTCGTTCGTTATCCTCACATACATCTGTGTCAACGTCCCAGCTTTTTACAAGATTCTTGTAAAACATGAAATAAAGTCACATATGGTGCACATTTTACAGCTAAAAGATACAATTTCTTTCGCACAATACATTCGGGAAAAAGATGTGATAATTTTTCAGAAAACCAGAGAAATTGTTTTATTTATCAAGCACGCTATTTCCCGACGGATTGTGTTTACTTTCGTTTCGTTTACTTTCGGTAATTAGGTCACAAAATTAAATCGCTCAAATGGAATAGAAACGCAGAAGTCGATGGTAATCGTGTCAAAATATGACAACAAATTTACATTTAGCGAAAACTAAAGCGTGATTTTGTGTATCATATGGAAATTAAAGGAGATTCGAACATAAGTTTTTGAACTACATTCCAGACGTTGACAGAAATGTATGTGATGGATAACGAACGACAACTCTGGATAGAGATTGTCTATATTACGACGATATTAAGCTGGTTACGTTGACTCTGGTTGTAAAGAGAAAACGTTCCTTTTGGGCACTGCAACATGGAACGGGGATCAGTTAACGACGACATGAAGCGCCCCGAAAAAAGCATATGTAAAACACATGACTAAAATATCGAATCATCACGGTCTGAGGAAACAAAGGATTTCATGATGAATTAAACTAGCATTCATATCTAAATATTCATCAAATAAAATCCTGCTTTTTGTAGAAATAGACTCGTTTCTAAACAATGTTTTTGAGTGAAGTATTCGAAATATTTTTTACCCTGCAGGAGCCTACAAACTGGTTTCGAGCTTCATATATTAAACAGGCGAATCAATTATTCAAACAGACAAAAACATGGCGGATGATGTGCCCCGTAGGAGACCCTTTTGCATTTTTTTGTCCGCCATTTTCCGTCAATCATTCTCCTTTCTGATTGGCTTAGAGCAGGCGGTGTAAGAGGAGAAATGCAATCTCTATCCAGTGTTGACGTTCGTTATCTATCCTATACATCTCTGTCAACGTCTCAGCGTTTTACAAGATTCTTGTAAAATAAGAAATAAAGCCACAAATGGTACAAAATTTACAACTATGCGAAGCAATTTATTTTGCGCAATACATTCGAGACAAAAGATGTTATAATTTACCTGAAAATCAGAGAAATTATTTCATTTATCTAGCGCACTATTTCTCGACCGAGAGTATTTGTTTACTTTTGGTAATTAGGTCATAAAGTTACGCCGCTTAAATGGAAATGAAACGCAGAAATCGAAGGTAATCGTGTAAAATTGTGACAACAAATGTACATTTAGAGAAACAAAAGAGTGATTCTGTGTAGCAGATGGAAAGTAAAGGAGACACGGACACGCGTTTTTGAACTGCTTTCCAGACGTTGACAGAGGTGTATGTGATGGATAACGAACAACAACTCTGGATAGAGATTGGGAGAAATGGTCAAATCTAGTTAAATGTATATGTCACAGTCCGTGAACGGCGACAATAAATAAATGCACACTATTACATTTAGACTACACAATCGACTGAATGTTAGATATTTAGAATACTTAACGAAAAGTGTTTTTTTCTTTAATTCATTTTGACAGTCCGCTCGCCAATTCATATAAATGTATCCCATGATGCATTTACCGACACATTGCGAGGTGTTCCGAATCAAAGACTCGCGTGATCGCATGGACTGAATTCTGGCCTGATTTTGTTTGTTGGTTGTCTCTGTATAGTCATTCTTAGTGAACAGGAAGCAGTGTAAGTCAATAATAGTCAGTTTAAACTGATTGAGGTCTTCCAAATGCACGTACAATTCACTCACCTGTATCGATGCCACCAAAACACAAACCATTGATTGTCAGTAAGGTGAGCAATACTGGAAATTCTCCACTGTATGACAGACATGCTACGCTGACTGTGGCACCAAGTTCACACAAAACCATGATGACAAGCCTATTAAATCGGTCAAGCAGAATACCGCAAATCAGCGAACCAACAATATAGCCAATGGACCGAATGGTGAACATCCACGATGCAGAATCTAAATCAATGTCAACAAGGTGTCGTAGGTCTGGCAAAGCCGTGCCTAACTGTAGAACTAGCCATCCCTGAAAAAAATTAAGGTGTTGCCTGCAGCTAAGCATATATTATACATATAAAGCACATATTGAAAGGTAGAAAGCACAAATAACAAGGGGGTAAGCTTTGGGGGTATTACATGGTTCATTCAAAGGAAAATAAATAAATAAAATAAATAATAAAACCAAAGTTCTCAACCCCGGAGTTGATTGTTCATTATACGTCGACGATTTTTTTGATATGTTACCGTTCGAAAAGCAAGCGTACCATTGAACGTCAACTACAACAGAACCTTGATAAGATCCAAAAATGGGCGTCAGAAAATGGTTTTAAATTTTCAAAATCCAAAACGCAATGCGTGCACTTTTGTCGTCTGCGAAAGGCACACAACGATCCAGAACTATACATATCCAGCTCGAAAATCCCTGTTGTACCTGAAGTAAAATTTCTTGGTGTCATTTTTGATAAACAATTGTCTTTCATACCCCACATTAAAAATCTAAAACAAAAATGTCTGAGTGGGGGTCAGATACCTCAACGTTACTACAGCTGTACAGAAGCTTTATCCGTTCCAAATTAGACTACGGATCAATTGTTTACGGCTCTGCCCGCAAGTCATACTTAAAGATGCTTGACACTATACACCACCAAGGCTTGCGTTTGGCTCTTGGTGCTTTCCGCACATCACCAAAAAAAAAATATATACAGAGGCCGGTGAACCGCCACTAAAGCTACGTCGAAAGAAGCTATCGCTTCAGTATGCAAAGACCATTTCATCTAACGACAAAAACCCCACCAGAGACGTTATATTCAACCTTAATAGCAAGGAGCAATTTCAAAACAAAGAAAAAGAAATAAAACCAATTGGTTTACGATTGGAAGACGACTTAGAAGCTCTAAAACTTGACCCACATAGCGTTGCACAAAACCTTACACAAAATATAGCACTATGGACTCAATCATGTCCAGAGGTAAATACTGATCTATCCAAACAAAAAAATCTAACTCATCTGAATTATATGCAGACGAATTTTCCAAAATTATAGAAACACATCATGATTTTATCCATATCTACACTGACGGCTCAAAAAACGGCAACAAGGTTGGTTGTGCTGCCTTCGCACACAACTTTATTTCTCGGATGGGCCTCCCATAGAAGGCATCAATTTTTCCAGCAGAAACAAAAGCTTCATCGACTTGGCATTATCATACATTTCTCAACACAGTGCAGACAAATTTCTATTTTTCTCAGATTCTCTTTCTGTTCTTCAAGCTATGAAAAATCGCGAAACCAATAATGTCTTGATTCAACATTTACTCATTCGCTTACATGATATTTTACAATTAAAATATGTAAAATTTTGCTGGATACCTAGCCACATAGGTATTCGAGGAAATGAAACAGTTGATACTTTGGCAAAAGAAACTCTTAATATCCAACCAGTTGCAATCACGTTACCCAACAGCGATTTTCAGCCATCTATTAATTTACTTATCAAATTCAAATGGCAATCTCAATGGGATGTAAAGACAAATAGCAAACTCCATGCCATCCTCATGTCCAATTATCAAGACCTTTCCCTCTTTTAACTCGCCGCGACCAAGTCGTTATTACAAGGTGCTGTATCGGACACACTCGAATTACACATTCATACATACTTAACCGAGAAGATCAACCATTTTGCATATCATGCAACGAAGCTTTCACTGTAAAACATCTTCTTATAGACTGCCACGAATATACCCTAACCCGGAACCAGTATTTCAACGCAAGCTCACTCAAAGACCTATTCACAAACACTCCATCTATGCTTATTATTCAGTTTTTGAAGGCAATTAATCTGTACTGCAAAATATAATTAACATAATTAATTAGTTAATTAACAAATTCTGCTGTTGGTGCGATGCAGCCTAGTTAGTGTTAAAACCAATCAATCCATTAATCAATCAATCAAAAAACATTCACCGCAGGCGCGTTGCGCTACACAAAAGTTGGGTATATGGTCTCCAGAATCAAAGGGACACTCAAAGTCAAAAAAGATGAAGAGGACTACGGGCTGCATGCCTTTTCTATCTATGGAATGTAACACTCATGATCCGGTAGCACTATTTTTTCACAATACTTGCATTTCTTTCCCCTGGGCAAATATGATTTCGTTTCGTTCCTACAACTTTTTGTTCACATTTTCTACAATTCCTCACGCGTTGTCATTACTCTACCTGTTGTTTTAAGGTGTATTTAGTATGGTAATTCGGATCAATTTGGTGTTGCGAGGTCGCGTTCGACTAAACGAAATTGACGATTTTTCGGAGGAAAAAGATTAAATATCTGCATCATTGTTTCGAATTGGACAAAGTACTTACTGGTTATGTGTAGTATAATGTATTAGCTATCTGTAGACACCAGTTATTGGAAATTTGAGCGATTCCTTAAAAAGTTACGTCGTTTTAAACAAACTTGGTGCAGAAACTGTCATTTCCGAAGATGTAACCCTTGTATATGTATATATATGATATACGTGTTTTTGGTCCATGTGGCCATTTTAGGCCTAATACGCCATTATACTCCATCCCTTCAATGTGCTAGCCCCTTGTGCTTGTGGCATAGCAATATGTGTAATTTCCATCTGTGCTTCTGTCATGAATCTTAAACTCACGGCTCTGTGCCACTCGCTCAATTTCATCCAATACAACATCTCCTTTAATACGAGATGCCATATCAAATGGAATATGAATTCCAAATTCCAAATTAGGATGCCGTATAGATACTCGAACTATATCTTACTTGTCACGTCCGATAAAGTTGATTTATCATATCATGAAACAGCCGGCTTGTAAATTCAAACGAATGATCGTACGGCTGAAATTCCCCATCATACACTCTAGACTGCGTCTTGAATTTCCTTGATTTTCTTTCCATACGAGAATGTATTTGACAATACTCTCGTACATGCTCCAACTTTGTTCGTTTGGTTGGAGGCTCATGACTGGCACTGTCGATGTCTGTCATGATTATGAACCCTATGGTCCTTTGCACTCCTCTTTAGATAATATGTTCAAGGTCACACTTATAAGATTATGTTCAAGGTCACATAACATTATAACATGTCTCAAGGTCGCATTCAAGGTCACATTCAAGGTCACATACATCTTATAAAAGGGGTTGCTCCATACCACGCTAGTCATTCTAATCATTCAATATGAGCTACAACGATCCTAGAATGGAAAAAGCTGACGATAATAATAGCATTTACCAACAAAAGTCTTTGATGTATTCATTGAAGAAAAAAATAAAAGAGTTAAACAGTGTAGTGGATGAACTTTGTGAGCAGAAAAATGTCACATGGGATCATATAGAATGTTATCATTGTGGACAGAAAGGACATTATGCGACTACATGTTCCGAAAAAGTAGGTACAGATGAATGTTTTCATTTTTGAAAACGGACATTTCGCAGCGAACTGTACACAAAGGAATCTTCATGTACCACCACAAGGAATGAGTGATCAAGTCATTGTTGACACAGCCAACCAAATGGATCCACCGCAAAAGAAACGGAAATACAAAAAGAGAGAGGACAAAAAGAAATGGACGATATAAACATTTGATGTGTTGGAACATTTGAATTTCTTGTGTTCTTGAATAGTGTTTTATGTGCTTTGTGTGGTGGACAGTATTTGTAAGTTATTTGTGAATTATATTGTGAGTTATTTGTTTTGTTGATTGTAAAAAATAAACAATTAAAACAAATTAATAGTTTGTTGGTGTAGAGACAATAAAACTTATCTTAAACATGTGGTGGCCCTAAAAAGGGCCGTTGAATTTTTACTTCAATATTTCATTTCGGCTAAATACAAATAGCGCCAATAATTGTTGCGTAATTCATCATCATAATAGATCTTGATAGGTACAGCGACACTCTACAGAGATTTCTTTAGGTGCATACAAACAATTTCCCATGTTTTCAAAGTATTGAATGTAGAACACAGGCACATACGTATAAATACAAAAAGTAAGTAAATCCGATTCATAAAATTCATAAAATTCATAAAAAAGTCGGTCAATCCGATTTTTTTCTTTGTTGGTGTTATGACTTAAGAAACACAAAACAAACACGAAAACACACAAAAACTAATAAACGAAACAGTGGACGTGACGTCTTTTTACATGCTCTCTCTAAGGTTCGCGCTTGCAGTACAAAAAGCCAACGCATTGCGTCACGTATTTCATTTCCATTCATTCACTCACCATGTCGCAGCGTACTGGGAATATCATCAAGAGGAAATATGCCGCCTTAGGGCTCTACGTAGAACAATGGGAGATGCAGCTGGAGGATCTGCAGGTGGAGGTCAAAGAGTTGAGGCAGGAGAAGAAGAAGAATGAGGGGTTTGCGGAAGAGGTGGTGGTGACCAGCTCTGGGAAGAGGATTGGGGGGGGAATCACCCACAAGAATCAACCCCTGCCGAGAACTGGGAGGAGGACAACGAGCCTCCTTTCAGTTAGACCCCCACCGCCAACCAGAAAGACATTTTTGTTTGTATTTTTTGTAGGTTTTGCTTGGATTATGGATTAATTCTGTAGGCTGGCTGTGATAGTGTATTTTTGTTTACCAGCATTTTTGTTTGGCTGTGATGGTGTATTTTTGTACGTTTTGCAATGATTATGTTTATTATGTAGGCTGGCTGTGATAGTGTATTTTTGTTTGCTAGCATTTTGTTGTTGGCTGTGATGGTATATTTTTTGTAGGCTTTTTTTGTGATTACGTTATTTTATAGACTCGCAATTTTGACTGTGACCGTATATTTTTGTAGGTTTGCTATGATTGTGTTTATTCTGCAGGCTTGCTGTGATGGTGTGTGTCTTTGTTGTTATTATGACTTAAGAAACACAAAACAAACACAAAAGCATACAAAAACTAACTAACAAAAATGTTGACGTGGCGTCATTTTACATGCTCTCTATAAGGTTCGCGCTCGTACAAAATAAGTATAAATTGCCAGGCGCAGACCCATTATTTATTATTTAACATGGAGCCATACAACATGCCATACAATATTCTGAAAGAAGCATCGTCTGAGTTGATAGGTCAAAATGCTGTTGGACCTGTATATGGCACAATCCAGCCACAGTACAGTCAACCACAAACAATCAGCCACAGTACAGCCAGCCGAATCTGCACGGGAATGTACAGCCCAGTACAGTCCGTGGTGAATGGTCAGACCCATGGGCAGTCTAATCCACCAACTCAATTCACAGAGATAGCTATGCTACAAGAACTGAAAGGGATTAGGGGAGAGATAAGGCAGCTAAAGCAAGTATGCAACTCCTAACTCCTAAAGCGTTCCTAACTGAAGAACGAACCACCCCTGAAGACGAAACATATTATTAGTTGCAAACCATCCAAATTCTTCTAAAGATGATTAGAAAACTTATTGTTGTATAACTGTGCTGTTTGGTTACCTTTTATGTTACTTTTATTTAAGACACTGTTAGATACGGCTAGATATGGAATAGTGAAGAAATACAAACCAATGTCAAATACGATCAAGATGCAGATAATGTCAGCAGAAATCTTTTTCGATAAGCCTCATCATTCCTCAAAGCTCTAATAAAATATTTGTTTACGTTAGTAAGACCGCGTGATTCTTCAGATATGTCCACGGTATTTTCATCATATGTTGGTTCGTTTAGTCCACCTTCACCTTTCCATTTTGACTCACAATCATATTGTCCGCAGCAGTCACCACTTCTCCAAAATAAGAGTCGGGCATTTTAATCCAGTGTGGTTAAATTGGATATTAAATTCAAATTACTCATTTTTCAGCGTTCATAAAAATCACGGACAAACAAATGGTAGTAACGCATACTTAACTAATATTTATCACCCGTCATGTCGACAAAATATTGACATATACGTATGACACAACAACTCGGCACTGGGTACTTTTAAATATATGTAGTGTTCCACTTTCATATGAGTTTATTGCAGTGATATCTAACAGTGTAAAGAGTGGTTTTTAAGGGAGAAAACAAACACATAGTTATAAGATAATGGTATTTTAGGTCAAACGTTCGTGTAATAAAACGATAAGTAAGGCCAAATCTGAGATGTACAATGCACACTGAGCAAAGGAAAGGCACTTTCGATTTGCATACATGATGTGATGTGCATTGTGTTAAATAGTCGTCATGTAATGAAATCAATTAGATAGTATCGACATTGACATGTACTATGTAGGATTCAACGATTTTAGCATTTGTGTGTGCACTAGTTAAATGACAACGTGAAACACGATTTGCTCATGCGTGCATGGTTGCACATGTTTCGATAGTATTCAATCATAATTATTTAATAGTCTTACAGACTTATTGCTCATTAGTCGAACACGATATCGACAACAGGACGTCTAGACGACTAACTACGAAGCCATGCTGCTAGAGACACGGTCCAGATCTGAACCCAATCAAGCCCGTCTGGGATAATCTAGACAGACGTGGAAGGCGTCGTCCCAACCCACCCACGAACCTCAGTTGAATCTGTCAAGCACTAATTCAAGCATTCCATATGCAGAAATCGATACTGTAATTAATTGTATACGTCAGCGATGCACTAATTTGAGAGGTGGTCATGCCCGATATCATGTGTTATATATTGTGAGGACCACTACATTCCTTGAATCAAATTCCAAACACTGGTTAGGCAAAACAAATGACTCTGGATTTACGCTGTAGCACCAGCTATCATAACGCACATACTCCTGCAAAAACAGGACTGACATAAACAAAAACACACGCGTGAGTATAAAATTTTACCATTTTTACCACATTAACCGGTAAATTTGAAACAATCAATGGTTTTACGGAATGTCTATAGTGTTTCTGAATCCCGTTATGGTTTTGAATGTCACATTAAATCGTTATTGTAAAAGTTAATTAGTAATAAAGTCGACGGTTGAACCAAACAGTGCGCGTAAAATCGTTTGAATTAAACATTTTGAACAAACTATTCGTAATCTTAGCCTCTCTGATGGTCATATGCTAAATAAATACATCTATTATCAGAATATATCATTTAATGCACCATTTGCCATAAATGTGTTGAGATATATGCAATTTTGTAATGCAACGAACGTAGCTCCCGTTTACATCACAACGAAAGTGCTCCAGTTAAATCTCATTTATAATTTTTTGACAATGAAACGATCACAAACACATACTAGTACAAGAAACAGGTTCATTATTTTATTGCGTTTATTTCTTTGAGTATGTCCGTTATGTTAAAGCGTATAAAGAACATACATGAGATTGCTAAGATATTTTATCTAACATTGAAATCAGCACCAGTTATGATAATTATTTGTCTGTTGCATTCGTTTGCATGTTCCTGTACTGTATATCAATTTTATCCAGTAACCTTACACACATTTATGTTTTCAGTGGACAATGAGAAAGAGAAAAAGACAAATGTTATGTTGGTTTAACAAGCCTAAACGGAGGATGAATCAGATATCAATACCTCTACAAACGTCACCTAGGACTATAAGTGTAGTGAAATATGTGTCAGGAAGTCCAGTAAGAACGTCGTACAAAAATTCCACAAAAATGTAAAAAAAAGACTGGATTTAGACACTTGTCATCATATTACATTGTCTCAAGAACAACATTTTGAACCCCAAGAATTTGAAAGTTATCAACCAATACACGATGATAAAATGCCCGCAGGTGCCTATGAGTTAATAGAAATTGCTACGTGTTCTACAATGTTTATTCAGTACCGCATTGTTTTCTATATTTAACATATTTCTTTGGTATGCTGAAAGATGGAAATTATCCGTTGAATAATATAGATCTATTGCTGCGGATTGAAACAATTAGATGGTACAAATGCGTTAACGTTCAATGTATGTGGTATTATGAAGAAACCGAGCGGGGTATCGACCTGTATTCTATGAAATTAATCAGAAGTTTTTTTTGTTCAGTAAACATGCAAAATTGTATAAATTGGTCTCAGGTTCCGTTATCAGTAAGTATTTTTATTTTTTTAACGCCAAAAATCTCTCCTTTAAATTTTGAGGAATAGAAACCATATTTTTGGGAACGATCGTGCAATACTAGCTGCTAATCATCCCCAAATCGTTATAGATTATGAAATCTTTGTCAATCAGGGATAGGTGATCACCAATTCTGAAACATATCTCCCGAAATTACGGTTAATCGGGCGTGAATACGTACCGCGCTACATTGTTGCGACTAAAGGAATATTTAATTTTCACTGGCAAATGTATTAATGTATTTGAAACTCTTTATACTACATTCTGATAAAGCGATGATTTTGCAGCATAATGGAATGCCGTTTTCTCATCTTTATTTTGACATAAAATAAACTTGAAATTAATTTTTGATATAAATCAAACTGATACAGAACCAATCAATACGGTACATGTACAGCTAAAGGGTCACTTGTTTTACTAAGTTTATAAAGGGCAAACCTTTAAAACTCTTCGTGAAAAAGCACGGTCTACTGCTCAGATATTTGGTGTGTTGCATTTAACAAGGGTTAAAATTGACCCCACCCCCGGCATGACCTAAAGTTCAAGATATTTAGTACGTAATATTGTTAAATAGTTCTCTACTGATATTGATCAAATTATGCTTTTATGTTAAAATTGCTTCTTCCCCTTGAATAATATATTTATAAAAAAATTTTCGCAGTCATGTTTATAAATAATATATATACATGTATTATATATATGTTTGCTTGAGAAACAAAGGAGTTTTGCAGTAAGTCCTATGTTAATGTGGCCTAATCGTTCGTTTAGTTTTTATTTGAAGTTATAAAAAGCTGAACCTTAATCTGAATATATCGGACGCTCCTCAGCAGGGTAGTGACACATTAATAGTACGTGACACATAATATCGTTTTCTCACTTAATGATTTCACTCAGATGAATTTCTGTTCGACTGCCTAAATACTGACCTACATGTATATTGTCAAGGATCTCATGTAACGGAACAGTTTTACACAAATACTCTTTTCTCACATGTTTATCCTCGTGCGGTTAAATCTGCATAGATCAGGTTATGCTATTTGTAAGCGCATACTAATCTTATGTGTAATCTTATAAATTGCTCTGAAGAGGTTGCATTGTATATGACTGTATCTTATTATCTAAGTTATCGATGGGAAAGTTTCGGTCGGCGATATGAAAGCTTGGTTATTGAAGCTTTAACATGTATGGTTCTATATGAGCCGGAAGACATTGTAGATGCCACTAATTGTATCTTTTGTATCTTTTTAAATTGAAATTTGTCAACGTTACACACGACCGCAGATGACAATTTAAATATATTTGACCGTTAATTGCATCTATTGTATGTTGAGTTGTATGTTTTGTATTATGTACACCATTTAAAACTCATATTTCTCAACAGTAAACACAACCAAAGATAGATAACATTCTAAATATGTTTAAAGGTTAATTGTATCTATTTGTATGTTATGTACACAGTTTGAAATCAATATTTTCCGCCAATGGTACCTTTCAAAACATATACCCTTTTAAAGAAATTCTTTGTAACCAAGAATGATCGTGATATATTTTCTGCTCTGGCTTTTATAAAATCAATTTGTAGGTCCGTCTGATAGGCAACATTTATATCTCAATCACTGTTTTATTCGTTATTCTACTTGTAGACGCTGGGACTGAGTTCTTTTTAAACCAATATCAGTATTTGACTTCCGATATTGTAAGCATAAGTGATTGATTAGTTTAAATAGTCAATGATATCCTCAGATTTTGCAGGGTTCATAGAATCCCTGAGGTCAAAACCAATAAAGCCGTCATTATAAAAGGTAAAAAGCAAAACAATGGCACTTGTTAAAACAAAATTTGTGTTGTGTTTAGTTTGCCTCATGTTCAACATATGCGTCTTCACAGTTTGAAACATTTTGTCCATCTGAAGTTTATTCGATAAAATTCTCTGACCTTGAAAAGCTTTTAATGCAGCTATTTGCTATGTATGATGAGAGTTCGGTAGCGCGTTTGTTTGTACGTGATGTGACGTCAAAAAAAGGTTTAGGTCCTAACTGGACGATGTTTCCTCCGTCAGTGTATGATTAGTGCATAGCTTGCATTTAGATATACGTCCCTCCATCTTTTAGCCAAATTGAGGAGACAATCGAATTTGATCATGAAATATTTTCATAATCATTAAACGCGTTGTATTTAAATCAAATCTGAAAATTTAAAACATACTCCTATACTCTAATAGAAATTCTAAATTTCTATAATATCGACTGTGAGTGTTAGATTTTTTAGAAGACTTTACAAATAGTGTATTTTTTTAAAACAATCCTTATTTTTTGCATGCCGCGCAAAATTTAAATAAATATGTTTTCACGATGCATTTACTGAAATATTTGGAGGTGTTCCGAATGCTAGTCTCGCGAATTCTGCTCAGGATTTTGGACATGTCAGTGTCCTGAAATGTTGGACTGTACATTTTGTGTTCATACTGTCAGTCAGATTTGACGAGTACCTGTTGAACTGGTCGAATAGTTATCATTGTATAAACTTAACACTCTTATGTATCGATACCAACAAGAATATAAAGGGTATCCTTAGCGATATTACCTTTGGGACCAAATAAACCAAACGAAATTGAAAATTAGAGGGAAATACGCAAATTTGGCTGAATGGACGTTACATTGATGGTATACTGTAGCTTATTATTCTGCTTGTGAAGAGGTAATCAGTATGCATAGATTGGGTGAATGACATTTACTGTAAGACCTGAACCGTTCTACATCACAAACATATAATTAGGACAAAGGGAGTCTTAAAATTCGCATTCCAAAGTATCCAAACTATTCTTGTCTTCATTTATACGAGTGATGTTCGAAGTAAATTGCTTATTGTCCTCTATCTCGATATCCACATGAGGCACGATAAAAGCCAATACATACCTGTATACAGTTATTCAATATCTACACAACGGTGTATAAATGTGCATGTAAGACAAAGTGTAAGACATAAAAAATTGCCATTTGAATACACGCAGTCATTGACCACTGTAGTTAAAATGCTTGGTAGAAACGTAGACAAGGAAAATGAAATACGGGCTTACATCAAAGCTCGCTCAAAACTTGGTTATTCTTTGAAGCTGCTGATGACTGAACTTTCTACTGCTTATGGACATTCTTTTGTGTCTTATGATACAGTTCAGCGGTGGAAAGGGAAATTTGAGTCAGGTGTAGAGTCCATAAAACATGCTACGAAATCAGGAAGGCCAAATCGGCATCTCGTAAAGAAATCGTTTCCAAAATAAAGGAAATTATTGAAGGAGATGCCAGATTTACATTTCGTGATATTGTATGAAAGGTAGGCATATCACTATCAACGGTTCACTTTATTTTGAGTCAGAAAGACTTCTGCTAGATGGGTGCCACTTTTGTTGACTGAAGAGCAAAAGAGAAAACGGGTTAAAGCGACCAAAAAGCTGCTTCAAATGTTTCCAAAACATGACAAAAAGCAGTTTGTCAATGTCGTAACAGGTGATGAAACTTGCGTCCATTATTTTGAGCCCGTCACAAAGGTTAGCAATAAGATCTAGGCCACTAAACACAGCAAACGCCCGGTAATTGCCAAACGGTCTGAGTGTAAAAAAGGTTTTGTATGCAATTTTCTTCACTAGTGTTGGAGTAAAAGTGCCTGTGAAAAAGGGCAAAAGCATTACCGGAAAGTTTTACAAAGACGTAGTCCTGACGAAACTGAAAAAGTATTATCAGAAACGACGCCCTGCCACTGGCTTTAAACATGCCCGTCTTCCACATGACAATGCCCCGCTCATACCTCCGCGATAGTTACGGCGTTTTTGAAGAAAGAAAAAGTAACTGTTTTGCCTCCCCCCCGTATTCCCCAGACCTTGCCATATGTGATTTCTTTTTGTTTCCGAAATTGAAATCATTTCTTGCTGGGCGGAAATACAAGTCCCGACAAGCACTTGGATCTGCCATTCATCAGTACAGTATTACTGTGCCCAAATCAGCGTACAGTGACGCATTCAGGAAGTGGATACGGATACATCGGCTGAAACTTTGCATTTCTAGCCACGGGGAGTACTTCGAGGGCATGAAATGAATACTTTTGGGCTAACTTGACATTTGAAGTCTCCAGATAGAAATAAGCAATTCTTTTTGAACATCCCTCGTATGCATTAATGTATGAATTTTTGAGTGGCATAACTATGTTGTTGTTAATCAGTTACCTGCTTGCGGCTTAAATGCATAGTTAAATAAAGTATAAATATATTAAATACAAACCATGGTCAGATATGACCAGAAGGCGGCCAATGACAGAAGAAACCTTCGACGGTATGCAACATTATCTCTTAAACAATGAATCCAATCTTGAATTACATGTTTAACTCCATGTGATTTCTTAGGCAATTCATTGACTCGCGTTTCAACACATTCTTCTATGCCTGTTATTGATTCGGATACGTTTATCCCTTCCGCCTTAGTTTCACTAACCGCAGCAACACTTTTGTTGTTAATCGCTCCACTTCCGACATCAATGTAATAAATCTGGCTCGCGTTTAGTGTTGCTTCTGTTGTATTTTCATCTGCAATGACTTTGTCTACATGATCTGCCATTTTTCCGTCGTAACGCGTAAGGGACATTTTACTAATGGTGCAAGAAATTATTACGCAGTTATTATTCATGTCCACGTTCTGTGCCCATATTATATGTGCTATGACCTAGAAATTGTTCACACATCTTCATGGTAATCGTAAATTAAATTACCGTGACGCTTTAGTACATCACTTGCCAGCCAAATCGCGTTTAGTTGAACAATTAAAGATATTTAGTGTCCCATCGATTTGTGGACTTGAAATATATTTTAGTAAACGGTCACAGACATATGTAAATCATGGAATTGTAATTTACCGTACCATGCTTGTGGTAGATACCGCACTCTAACTAAAACGGAATTTCGCACAAGCAAGCTGTTTTGTGAATTACTTTACTAGTTATCACACAACAGAATCAAACCAATGAGAGTACTGTCAGAAGCGAAAGTAAAAAAGTGTGAAGAATTAAGTCAATTTCTTTGATATGTTTTGTGGTATACTTGTAAAAATAAGGGAAGTTAACAAAAAATCTGGTAAGATATATTATTGTTCCCGGTCATTGCACTTCCTTTTATTGGCCTCTCTCAATATATGAAGTACCAACTTGACCTTTCGATACTTCATGAGTTATGTTCAGGACAAGTATTTCCAAGGGACAAGGAAGAATTAGCCCTCTTGGTTACTGCACCTATCGATAGCCTCTATTCATGTGTGAAGCTTCAATAGTTTATCAGATATTCTCTAGACAAGGATAATGTATATACAAAACGGGAGATAATTCAAAAATTGGCGAGCAATAGTTCTTATTCTTGGTCACTACTGTTCCGCTCATTTACCACAATCATTGTATTAAGTTTCAACTCAATATCTTTAATACTTCATGGCTCCAGACAAATATAATTTCAATAGAAAAGGGATAAAATGGGACAAAATAGAGTTATGGTTCTTTGTCACAGCACGTCCCACCCATGTGTGAAGAATCATATCAATTCTTTCCATAGTGTTTAAGATATGCTCAAGACAAGCATAAATTCAACATAAAATGAACATAATTAAAAATGAGGCAAGGCAGAGTTATGGTTCTTGGTCACTAATGTTTTGCCATGTAAAGTATAAATTAAATCCTTCAAGTACTTTCTGACTTGTGATAGACAGATGCCAAATCTGTATCCCTCCGTTTTCGAAAAGAGACACTATAACCATTTGAGACTCTAAAGATAGGAATAATCCCATAATGATCTCTATTGAACTGAAACACTTGACAAATGCTTAAAGCCATATCAAGAGCAGCACAAAATGCAAATATATTGTTTATTTAAGTGGATTGTTCACAAAATCCTGTGAACATTTTGGAGCTAATACATCATTGCATGCAAAGTTTGTCTGGGTGTTGGATATGGAATTTGTCACTCTCTTCATATGGGCCGATCGGATTGTCCTGAATTGAAACAGCAATCACAATTGGCTCAAATTGGATTGGAAGTGGATTGTCCTGAAATAAAAACATTTTATTAATATCCTAAAGTATAATCACATTAAATGAGTAAACATGACTATTTCAAAATCTAAATCACTAATCAATAAATGTTTAACCCCTGTCTATAAAGTAGAGTTAAAATTGTATACTAGAAAAAATCATTTGATCGAACGCAATAATGAGTATGAAAATAAACTGAACATGCAAATTTAAATCATAAACTTTTGACAGGAACAAAATCAAATACATTCATGGGTGAAGAATCAGATGAACCAGTGTCTGTGTACTGGAGTGAAAGAAGAGTATCAGCAATATCAGATAACTCATGTTGCATAGACAGTAGTGTTTGCGAAGTTTCAAACTTTTGCTTTTTTGATACTGGTGGTGCTCTTGTTGTAGGTGCTTTCCTTTTCCATGAACATTTCTCTCTCTGTAATTGAAATTAAACATGAAGGTCTGAAAACATTATTAGCGAATCAATCAATCTATATCTCAGAGGAGGATCATACGAGATGTTGTAAGTTCTGATGATGTGCAAATTATAAAATATCTTTCTAATTTTAAACTACAGCTGTAAGACACAACATTACACGACAAGTACTGTAATATAAACTGTGCATCTTACAAATATCAATGACAGTAATTGACTATCAACTGACACGCAATGACAATGACGATTTCCATAACTATTAAAGTATTACTATTAATGCAGAAAATCTGAAATATAGAAATTATTATGCTTAATCTATCCGGTATAAAACTAAGAAAATTATCCAACGGAAGTCTTGAACTACCTAATTGTCGAGATGAAATTTTTGGAATCGAACTGTTTCTGATCGGCACATTTAATAAGATTTGCAGAAAAGTTTATCAAAGTCCCTCATAATTGCTTTAAGTACTAGTATACACTCGAGGCGGTTTGAAACTGGCTCAAATCGAAATTACAACGGTCATGTTATTGAACTTATTATGTTTGATCTGGAACCATTACAGCATAAACATGTTCGATATAGAAAATGACCACGGGACATATCAGACGAGTTTGTAAATAAACTTACTCGTAATGTTGACGGATGTTGATGTTTGGGTTTAGGGAAAGAAATCCACCACACGTTCCTCATATTTTCCCGGTATCAACACGGACTAGTACCTCCAGACGATTTTCTTTATTTTTCGGATTTCAATCAAAATAGCGACAGCGTTTGTCTGATCTTTTCTGCTAGCCGCCGATTTGCTTACCAGCAGTGCTATTTTAGTAACAATCGCCGACCTATCCTATAGTTTAATGAACGAAACTTTTGTGCGGATGAATACTGAATTATTAAACTTGTTATTTTCACATTTTCAATGGCCAAATATTGTATTTATACCCCATGCTTTAAAAAAATCAACATAATCCAGCAATATTTCTCAAAACTGCAATGTAGACTTATACAACCAGTGGTACAATTTTTAACGCGATTGTGTGGATAAGAGGCTTCACGCGATTGTAAATACTAAACCTGGTGTGTACCTATAGGAGCTTTCGCTTCTAAAAACGCATTTTAACCAGTAAACGCAATGCCTATCCACCAGTCCTTTTTCTAAACAGTCAAAATGAAAATTAATTTTCTTTTGCCTAATGCGACATATGTAAAATATACCACGTATAATATTGCCATATCTGTAAACGGTTTAATACTAGTAATACCTTTCCTTAATCGTATCATTTATATAGATAAATATCGTGAATATAAATAAGGCTTTAAACGTTCACAAAAAACAACAACAAAAATAAAATCTTACTAAATCAAAATGTCTAGTTCTGTAGTCGAAAGGAAATGTGTTGAAAAATATGTTGGAAAAGTGGTAGTTGCCGAGGAAATCACAAGGAATGCTAATAGAGAAAGCGAACCTCCAAATACTGAAAGGGGCATCAAAGTACCCATAAGAAGACACAATGTGCATCGCTTAATCAGAGGGTTTGGTAATAGTTTGAGGAATGCTGTGGCTTATCGTAGAAGATTTCTACTGACAGTGTCTGCATATTGGACTTATTTGGCATTTGTTCGTATTACTCTCTTCTATATTTCTTTTATCCTTTATTGACATGATATGTCATCGTTCATGAATTATACGGCTCGAGGATATTTTTCAGATCATCTAATAAAAATTAAGGATTTGTTAATCATTAGTAAAACATTTGGCATATTGTAGTCAGTCTTGAAATTATTTTTTGTTGCATGGGCCAATGGCGAATTTGATTTAACCAGTTAAACCTTGTGTGAATGCATCGCAGCAAACCGGTAACAGTTTCATACATATTATTCTACAGTAAATGAAATAAGTTATCCTTTACTATCCTACACTTATTTAATGATATTGCTCGTTTTGGCAGGCGCTGATTAGCTGCTCAATAGCTGTCATAAAATTCGATAGGTTTGTTGCAAAAATGCTGAAATGAAATACATACTCAACCATATAATTACGGTATGTTTGAATGGGCATATCTCGGTCATTGCTTAACATATTAATTTAATATAAATTGGAAAATACGGCTTTATCTATTATCTGTCGATATGCACCATGCAATTTGAGGAAACATGATATCATTGGTTTTAATTGATTTTATTCAAGGTAGAGGCGGAATTCAAAATTCCGATATTAGTAGCGGGTATGGCTGCCACGCGCGTTGATGATCCGCTTGGTAGCAAGTTCGTATCGTATGAATGAGATTGTTGGTATCAACATGTGGGGTATTATTCCAAGCAATCTCGCAACTTTGACGTTAGATGGGGTGAGATTTGGATGTCGTCGCATACGCATATCAAGATTGTCCACTACATGTTCGATTGTAATTAAAATTAGGGTATGTTGAGCGAAAGCTTCTTTTGAGGTTCAGTATACTAGTATTCCGATTTGAATTCGTGTGATTTATGAATCTAAATTGTTCTGTTGAAAAGGATGTTTTTGAAGCTACTCCATAAATGTGCCCGTGTATACTTGGAAAAATAAATTCGCTTCGGTTGTTAAGATCTACAATTAGGTATAGCGCTTGCAGACTTTTGGTAATGTCGTTGGGTCCGTGTCTATTGTTATCCTCTATGACCGATTTAATATACTTGTAATCATGCTTGTATGTAAGCTTCGTCTCGCTGAATGCATGGCATATTTGCCATACAGTGGTGAATTCCCAGTTCACGTTTTATTCGACGGTATCGATATTGTTAATACATCAGTAATTTTGGCTAATTCAGTTTTGAAATTGACAGTCGTTGATAGACTAGGCTTGATTTATGACTATGTATACATCCCTTCATTAGAATAAATTTGATGGATTTTTGTGATAGGTAAATGTCACTATTTCAGATGTACATACACAATTGTATCATCAGTTTTTTGAAAGGTGGAAAGCCGTATATACAAGCCTTTTTATCTATCATACACTATTGTGGGAATAATCTTCCAATTTGCATTTAAACATGTATGACGCCACAGAATTCTCAAATGAACGTTAAACTTGATGTTGTAACATCGAACACAGCAGATAATTACAATGAAAGCTTTTCACGCTCAGTTCACCCCAATTAGCCAAAGTCTGTCTGCCAATGGAAACGAACCAATTGAGAACATGTCTGATCAAACACAATATGCATTTATTATGCCGTAAATATTTAGGATATTTTTGTGCCTTGTGAACTTTTGTAATATTGTTTTATTAATAGGAAATTGATTATACTAGCTAATTCCGTGAAAAGAAAGACATTTAATTTGTACACATTGTTGTTATAATCATTTGTATGTTTGTATGTTCAGTTTAACATATGTCAGTCTATTGTTATGTTAAATGTTGCTGTAATTTTAAGCACTAATGTTGACTGAGACATCCCATAAAGTATTAAATGTCCAAGCTGTTTGTATTTTTGAAGATGATTAGTTAATTATGTTTGTTTACTCAGTCCTTTGATAAGTAAGATACTTGCGAAAATATTCTCCCCTTGGTGGCGAAGATTTGCTTTATTAATCTAAGTATTTAAACTGTTTAATTGTTTGCATAATGAAAACGCGTGATTAAGTTATTAAGGATTATACACACATAAGTTTCGCCTTCCACAGAAAGTAACTATAAATATGAAGTAGTGTAGTTTTAATAATAAGAGAATGTAAGTTAAGATAGGATATTAAAGTTAATAGTTTCAGAAAGTTGCCTTTGTCATATGCAGCAGTACATTTTGCCTTTGTGACGTTTGTTTGGTATACTTGAATACTGTCTTTGTGACATTTTCTTAACTTTGTGTTTATTGCAATATATTGGACTTTAACTTCTACTTTGTGCACTTAAATTTAACTTTGTGAATATGAAATCATATCTGTTATTAAGTGAATAAATAATATTAAAAGAAACATAGAACTTTGTGTTCAAGCTTCAACACCAGGATAAATAATCATCAGCAACAGCAGAACTGAGCAACCTTTACAAGTCACAAATAGGCGACTATACCACACCGCCGCCCGCAGACCCATTAAGGTCTAAGAAGAATATTTCACCCAAATTTCTAGATCTTTATACATTTATCATAACTAGTGCTTCTGTGTCGCTATCTTCGATTCCCTACATTATGAAGCGGGTGGTGCTATCGTGTATGTTTGGAGCTAAGAGTTTGCTCTGTGTATCGAAGGCGAGTAATTTAGCTGTCAGCATGACGAGTGTCCTGAATGGTACAAGGCTTCATCGGTAACACTGCTGTCGTTTTTGTTTTGGAAGTGTAACTCGTATGTTTTGTATTGTGACAGTGAGGGTTCCTCGCACGAGTCAATTACGTTTATAGCCAATATAGCGTGGATATATTTCGTTCTTCATGTCATTGATTGCTGACTTCAAAGACTATCAATATGGATATTCATGTCCAGCGTAGAAACGTTTTTTATTATGCCAGCTATAATCTCCCGGATTGAAGAGCATGTTTGAGACATCACATATACAAAAATCTCCGAATTTCCCAATAGGACCAATAACATAACACATGGAATCTAACGGAGATTCAACAAATAATATAAATAAGAACGTCATACATTGAATAAATAAAAATTTTCATTATTTGTCCAATAAAAAGTGGAAATCATAATCATGGCCAACACCGAATTCGTGACGTCACAAACATGCTCTTCAGTCCAGGAGATTTAAGCTGGCATGATAATGCTATAACGAGAACAGGCAAATTCCGTGTCAGTACATGTATTTGATAGAAACTCGCTATTTACGAAACTAAAAACGTTATAATTGATTATGAAAAGTAATATATTCGCGCTAAGACACGTAGTACCACAGTATAACCATGACCTCTAATACAACTTGTTGCCCAGTACATGGACAGTACGAACTGCTTAATCAAAATTACACCACCAACCACTCCTGTTCCACAGGTCTCTCAACATATCATATACTCAGAACGCGTGAATGCGTGAATGAAGAAACAAATGTTGACAGTAATATCGCATTTATAAAACAAGGACAAAGGGAGGGAATCCTGTCTTGAAACCCGTCTACCCGTTAATTTCACAAAATCACGCTGTTTGTATTTCTTAATATACAGATGTATCAAACTTTGAGTAGTATAACTATGTAGTTGTTAATTAATTACCACCTTATCGTAAAATATGATGTAGAGGAAAATAGGGACATAATTATTTGATACAAACCATAGTCACGTATGACCAGAAGACGGCCAATGACATAAGAAATCTTCGACGGTATGCAACATCATCTTTTAAACAATTAATCCAATCTTGAATTACATGTTGTTTCTTAGGCAATTCATTGACTCGCGTAACACATTCTTCTTAGAATGTTATTGGTTCAGATACGTTTGCCTCTTCCAAATTAGTTTTATCATCCGCAGTACCACTTTTGTCGATAATCTCCCCACTTCCGACATCAATGTAGTAAATTCGGCAAGCATTCTGTGTTGCTGCTGTTGTAATATCATGTGCAATAAATTGGTCTACATGATCTGCGAATTCTCTGTCGTAACGTGCAAATCCCATTATCCAATGATGGTAGTATTTATCATGCGACTTTTATTATGATTTATGTACTCACAATATTTGTGCTTACAACAATTCAGCTAATTAAAATAAACTTGCAATTGTTACATGCATCGTTATGACAATCGTAAGTTAAATTACCGCGACGCTTAAATAGTACATCACTTGTTCGACACATATCTATGATATCTAAGAGCCAGCTCTTTATATTAAATAGAAATAAAACGTAAAACATAAAATCATAAATTATAAAAGTAGCATTTCCCACGACAATGTCACGTAATATGTTATCCGAAATGAATAGTACGACCACTTTATGCAGCTTCCAAACCTGTATTTCCCTGCTCCCTCGAAAAAATTAGATTTCATACTGTATTTGATGTTTTTTGTCAGGGAAATGTGTGGCGCAAATTGTGTTTGACGATTTAAAGTTAAAGACATTATATCTAAGGCCATTCATCCTACGCTGATCACTCATTTTGGAAAAGTTAGTAGTTAGCAGAAAAACAAGGTTATACTGGTACAGACGTCCACAAAAACTAGTAAGATTTTATGCCCTAGATATATTATTTAAAGACTGTTGCACAATATCTCAATAAATAAGTACAGAGACTACGGAAATCACACATGTTATTGGACAATAGCTCAGTCTTGATGATTCTCGAACGAGTTCGGAAAAGGCTGCGTTGGGTCATTAATTAGATCACTGGGTCAAATGGAAGGAAAACCTTGTGAGCACTCTAGAGGCAACATTTTTTGTCAAAGGGTCTTGGAAATTGGCGAGTGACTCAGTCTTGATGACATCTCGGACAAGTTCTAAAAAAGGCTATGTGAGGTCAAACATTAGGTCACCAGGTCAAATCACTGGAAAACCTTTTAAAACTTCTAGTGGTCATTGTTTTGATAAGATATTTACCACAAGACAAGTTTGAACATGGGTCATCTGGGATCAAAAATGTAGGTCATCAGGTCAAATCAGTCGCAATCTTTACTCAGGAGAGCGAAATCATCTTGGCCCTCTTGTTTACATTTTTACGTTTTAGATGAATGACCTCATCGGCTACTAATGACGATCATGTTC
The DNA here is from genome assembly GCA_008271625.1 of Lutraria rhynchaena. Taxonomy (NCBI): domain Eukaryota; kingdom Metazoa; phylum Mollusca; class Bivalvia; order Venerida; family Mactridae; genus Lutraria; species Lutraria rhynchaena. The sequence goes on along the minus strand of VIBL01000073.1, from coordinate 1,118,831 downwards.
GTGACATTTAGACGAAAGAAACTGCGTAGAGCGTTAAGCATTCATTCTGAAATCGGCAGTTTGATATCATCACTGAAAAAGAAATCAGTCTAAGATTGGGCCGCAAACTACCAAACCAAGTCAATAATTTATTCTCTCATGGTTTTAACGTTGCACGAACAACGAAGGTCAGGTCTTCGGAATAGTATCTTGCTATATCATAATTATGTATTCATTAGTTATATATAATTACGATGAATTGTAAAGTAACTGAAATTTCATCTCGAATATGAAAACAATTCCATATAATATTATGTAGCCTATATACAAGCATAACAATTGTAATTATCTAAACTTTAGACAAACATAAAAGTCTTTGACATCTGTAACAACCGGTTACATCCGACAATTTATGATGTCACCAGAAAGAGCCATCATAGATGGGTATTAAAGTAAGTTAATTTTTGCTTTTCATTAGCAGTAAGACATGCGTACCTGCCAATAAACCCAACGACACAGCAGCTGAAAGACAGAAATGATTCTGCAAATAATATGTACAGTAACGTCATATATGAATAGTTATCCATCATGTATCCGATAAAAGGTGGATTGCCTGATAAAAAGATTCCAGTGGAGATCATTATCATACTCGACACCAAGCCAGTCAAGTCAGGGACATGCTCTTCAGTCCAGGAGGTAATTGTTGGCATAATTAGGGACATGAAAACACCTGACAATGGGACAAATATCCACACGATTACATATAATTTGTAATAACCACCAAACACAGACGCCAGAAACGTAAGGCTCCAGGCTAGGTGCGAGATAAATAATAATTTATTCGTTCGAAGAATCCGCACAAGATTCACAATGCCACTAAGACCACCGATACAATTTGCTGCCCAGTAAATAGACACCAATGTAACCGATGAATCAATGCTCCATTTAAGGTATTTGATGCAAAATGTTGCAACAAAATCACTTAAACTGTCGACCGAAGTGAAAAAAACAGCTGACCGCAAACACACAAAACCACTTCCGCTTTCCAAAAGCCTCAATAATAGTGTATTCTGTAACTACTGTGGTCTCCTGGGAACCGGGTCTTTTGTTTTCCGTTGGAATTGTAGCATTAACAGTGTGCCGTTTTCAGTCGAACCCGTCTTTGGAGGCCATCATTATGTATGGAATACCGGATAGAGTCATGAGAACACTGGTCATTATGAAGGCATATTGAACATGACTTTCCTCGTTTTCATGGCAAATATCTGAGTCATTCTGACCAGATATTGTCGACTCATTTGGATCACTTGACAGAAGTAGCATTTTTGGCTCGTAACTATTGTTCTTGGTTGAAGTAGTATTATGGTAAGGTGAAAGAAAAGGCCGTGTGGCAAAGGGGACTATGATTCCTCCTACCGTATATGATAAATATAAGGCTTGCATGTACGGCCCACCCTCATTTCCCCATATCGATGGTACAATCGTATTAACACCTGAAATAAGAGTATTTGTACAACGTCTTTGCAAACGCGTTGCTTAGTAACTAATTATATTTACGGCAATCATTTTCGCGTTGAGTATAAATTACGTTTGCCTAATTATTACCAACTTATCAACAGTATTAAAAGTTAAACACATCATAGTGGAAATGGAATTACTGATCGGAATTAATTGACAGATAGAGTGTAACGTATTCAAATTGTTAAATCCGAAAACTAAATTATGAATGCTTTCAAAATAAGAATAGAGGTGGCATCTTTATTGACTCTTAACGACACTCCATTACAAAACGGATGGTACTGAGGATAGTGGCAATGACAAAACTCTGCATATGTTTAGGTATACTTTATCATACATTGTGAACATAGCTACTGATAGTGGTTCAATCATTGATTTCTCAATGCAAATCCTTACCGGTATCGATACATCCATAACACAATCCTGACACAGCTAGTAATCCCAGCATAAGTGGATAAGAGCCATTGAAAGGCAGGCATCCCATGCAAACAGCGGCGCCAAGTTCACACAAACATATAATTACAAGTCTATTAAATCGGTCTTATCACATAACCTGCGGTCCAGGAGTGCCGTAAACCCGTGCCGGAGATATCGTTCGGGACTGCCAAACCGTGCAATAAATATTCAAATTAGCCAAATCACTATATTTGCATATTTTGTATTACTACGCTACTGCGATATTTGTAAACATGGTCGACTTTCGATTCGTAATGATTTTATTAATGAATAAAATGATGTTTGTGTGAATAAAATAACGATTTTATGTCTTTTATCTTGCATTTTATCGCCAAACGATTAATAGAAACATGCACTATATTTTTGCGCACAGTGGTGAACAGTCTACACTAGACGTCTTGTACTGACGTCATCTTGACGTCATCCCGTAGTCTGTTTCATTTTCTGTGGTAGTTTTAACGGTTATGTGATAAATAGAATCTTACACTCGTGTTCATACTTTACTATTTTTATTAAACTCGTTGACAAAAACAATATGACACTCGGCAGAGCCTCATGTCATATTTTTTAGTCAACTCGTTTAATAAAAATGGTAATGAATGGGCACTCATTCAAGATCCTCTATATACAGGATACCGCAAATCAGTGAGCCAAGTAAATAACCAAAAGAATGGGTGGTAAACATCCATGACGCAGAATGTAAATCGATATTCACTAGGAGTTGAAGGTCTGGCAGCGCCGTTCCTAGCTGAAGAACAAGCCATCCCTGAGGACAAAACACATTGTTAAGAGTGGACCATCCAAATTCATCTCGTGAAAATGATTAAAAACATTCATTGCTGTATAAATGTGCTGATTGATTACCGTTTATGTCACTTTTATTTATAAACATTTTAATTATTGTATTGATCAATATTTAAGACTGTAATTGTGAAGGAAATATGAAATAAAAAATAGAAACACAAACCAATGTCAAATACGACCAATATGCAGATAATGTCAGTAGAAATCTTCTTCGATAAGCCTCATCGTTCCTAAAACCTTTAATGAAAAGTATGATTACGCCAGAAGACCGCGTGATTTCTTAGGTATGACCATTGTCTGTTCATCATTTCATGTTTCGTTTACTCTGCTCACCCAGTTTGCATGTTGACTCACAATGATATTGTCGTCAGCCGTCTCTACTTCTCCGAGATAAGTATTCTGGTGCATTTCCTCAATCCCCCCTTATCAAACCCTTCAAGCTATTATATACATGGGTAATTCCCCCACACACCAACCCCAACCTCCACTAATCCCTACCAACCTCCACTAATCCTCCACCAACTCCAACTTCCACCAATTCCTACCAACCTCCGCCAGGCCGCCTGGCGAAAACAATTTTTTTCTAAAACTTTTATAAATATGGGGGGAAAACCTTCTCATATTTATAAAAAATGGAGCATTTTTCCTTTTTTGAAATCGATACGTTCTGGTTAGAACGGTTTATAATACAACTTCATGTGTCCTTTAGCGGGAAACTTAAATTCGTTGTACGTTAAAGGGTATATTCCGATCCTCGTGTCCGGTGAATTAATATCGAATGACCACATTTAATTAATTATTCTTTTTCGATTTTTAGAGACGGTCCCGAAATATTTGTGTTCTTCCATCACCCAGGTCCACATGTAATAATCGTTGTTTTTCCACCGGATTATTTTTTCTCGTTTACGTTTAAATTAACGCCGAGCGTGTAAACCCCCGTCTTTTTAAGAAGCCAGTGTTCCGTGCCGTACAAATGTTCATCACCTTCAATAACGGGGTACGTTACTATATCGCTATAAATAATATTTGTGTTCGGCGTTTTAACGAAGGCTGATGTGAAAAAGTTGTATTGTTTTTTTTTATTATTGGTGATAACAACCCGGTTATCTTTTTTTGTTTTATATTAATTACAGTATCCGCGCTAACGTCGAACGAAAATAAAAGAGTATCTAATAGTTTATTTTTAAGAATTTTTATATCCGATTCTAGTTGTAAAATTTTGGTAATATTTCCTACGGCGGCTTTACCTACATCCATCTTTATTTTTTCGATGATCGGATTCAGATATTTCTCGTCTACAATTTTTTCCAATTCCTTCTTTAAATTTTCTACCCCCTTCTCAATATCTCTCTGTCAATTCCGATTTTATCCTCGATGGTTTCACTATCCAACGCCCATTCTTTCTTAAGTTTATTCAGTTCAGTTTCTATTTTTGGTTCGTCGACATATCCCCCCAAATGTTCTTTACCAATTTCCGCCTTTGCTCGTTCCAACTCATTTTCGTCTACGTACGTTTCCAACTCTTTTTTAAGACTTTCCACTCCTTTTTTACACCATCCTCTCATTTTTATTCGACCTTATCCTCGATGGTTTCATCATCATTCGTCCACTCCTTTTTTAGTTTATTAGCTCACCAGAACCGAAGGTTCAGGGTGAGCTGTTAGGATGGGTAGGTGGATGCTCCGGCGTCCGTCGTCTGGCGTCAACAATGGTCTTCTCCTCAGAAACAACCAGTCGGATTTACTGCAAATTTGCTGAGCAGAAGCCTTTTGACGTTCTAACTGCAATTTGCTGATATTGTACCGGTTGGCCCCTTTTAGGAGTCACTAGAGGTAAAAATAGAAAAACCTTTAATCCTCTTCTTCTCAGGAACCAATGGATAGATCATCACCTAACTTGGTCTGTAGCATCCTTATGTGGACTTTTATCAGATTTGCTAAAAAAATTGGTTGGCCCCTATTAGGGGCCGCTAGAGTAAAAAATATAAAAAAAACTTTAATCGTCTTCTTCTCATGAACCAATGGATGGATGATCATCAAACTTGGCCTGTAGCATTCTTAGATGGTCCTTTCTCAAGTTTGCTCAAATAAATATGGTCGGCCCCTTTTAGGGGCCGCTAGAGCTAAAAATAGAAATACCTTAAAATGACTTTTGCTCATGTTGTTATGGATGGATTATTACCAAACTTGGGTTTTAGCATCTTTAGATAGTGTTCTTTTATCATAAATTCCTTGCTCGATGCATCACCTCCGTCTGTGGGAGTACCAAGATTCGTAATCTTTTTTCCAAACATATCGATTATCCCCCTTCCCAGAAAATTGTTACTTATATAAGATAAAGACACGTCAGAATCTGAAACGTGAGTTTTAGGCATTCGTCCATATTTATCGACGGGCATCTTCTATAACGAGAAAATTTATTTTAATTCTTTTCCCAATTATAACGGTTTATAATACAATCTTATGTATCCATTCTTTATAATTATAAATCGATAAAACCATTTTTAGGTTCAAAAAATAAATATGCTTCGTCCGTAATTTCAAATGACAAGTTGCCCTTTATTATTCTCGTGTCCTTATTATCTGTTAGTTCACTGGTAAAATCTGCCGTCTCCTTATCCCACTCAGTTCCTTTCAGTCTTATCCGACTAGTTAATCCGGTTGATGCCGGGATGCCCGGTGAACTATTAGTGTGTCGCAGAACAATGTCGAGTGTATACAACCCCGGCCTTTTAAGGAGCCATATTTCTCTGCGCTCGCTTGGTAGTATAGAATGAGGGTATTCTATAATATTTTTATAATCGATATATTTGTTCTCCGTTTTATCGAAACCTTCCGTGATATAGTCAAACCCCCCATTTATTAACTTTTCCAAGTCAATAACAGTACCTTTGTTTATGTCGAATGAAATCAAGAGCGTATTCAATTGATTGCTTTTTAAAGTTTGTAGCGTCGCTTCTAGTTGTTTAATTATATCTAGTTTATAATCTCGCACCATCATGTTTCCCCGTTTTATCACAAATGCCTTGTTCGCCGCATCACCTGCATTCATTGGCGCACCGAGATTCGTCATCTTGTTTCCGAGCATATTAATTTCTACGCGCTTTATAAAGTCGGCCTTTACGTCCGTTTTAGGCATTCGTCCAAATTTATCAACAGGCATTAATTATTCTCGTCGGCCTTTATTTAAAACGTATAAACACAAATGGCCACAAATTACTGACCCTTTCGGTTGCACTTGTTCAACATTGTAGAAAAAATCGGTTTTAGATAATTTATAATTTTTACGGGTGGTTGTATGCCATAACCATCGAAATAATATTTATATTTCCTTTCTTATCCAACAAACCCAATGCGTGCCACCAGCGTTAGAGGACTCAATTTCATCTTTCGGATTTGAGTCGTCCAAATTTAATATTCCGCATTCTCTTTTCAAAGGACGTTTCGGCATTTGGTCGCGCATAAATACGTCTCGAAAATTTTTAATTTCTTTACCGCGTCCATCAATTAGACCGCGACTTCTCAAAACATTCATCTTTCGCAGGTGTTCTATTTTCTCAAACAAGCACCTTACGTAATCTTCAAACCGGATAGTCTTTTTCACGACAACTTTTTTTACTCCTTTGCATTTTTTTTCTCTTTCGGTCCTTCGAACATTTTATACGCGTACAATTTAGCCCTCAGACCGACGAATCCTTCGATGATTTTTCCATCCGCCTCGTCTTTGAACATCCCGATCACTTTTTTATTGACCTCAACTTCAATTCCGGACGGGTGATTCGCGTTGAAATTACTCGTGTCAAATTTATCTTTCACGTCCAGGGCGATATCTTTATAAAAATCTGCCGTCTCGATCTCGTACATCAGACTATCCGTATCTGTGAACAACAATTTAGCTTTTTCTCCGTATTTCGGTTTAATATACCCGTAGTTGAAATCGTACATCAGCGTTTTTAAATCTAAAATACACATCACGAGATAAACCGGCTTGTTGAATACTAAGAGAGTCTTTTTCATGTGCGTCGCGATAAGATTTTCGTCGAAGATGGTGTTTCCGTTAAACTTCGGTTTCGCCGCCAATTTTCTCGCTTTGATTTCGTCGTTCGCTAGCTTGATATCCGTTCTATTTCTGATATTTTCCATCGTCTTCTCGAAGACCGAGTTGTTCATCAATTTAAAGTTGTTTTCAAACTCAGTCGTCGCCTTCGCTCGTAGGTTCGTGTTTAGATCGATATACGTTTTCATCCACGCATTCTCCTCGAATTTAAGTGAGTCGGTAAAGGTTGACACATTGCCCACCCATACAAAATGTTGGCGTCCAGATAAGTTATATATTTCGTCGGCTTTTGCGGATCGTATTTCTCACGGGTTGTTCGCTTTCCCGTACCTCGTCGTGATCATAGAGACCCCGCCCCGCAATCCCCTCTCGATCATGAGTAACATATCTGGGTCGGACAACAATTCTAATTTTATTTCCGTCTTCTTCAACATGGCGTCGCACGCTAATCCGGGCGAAGTATAATACCACGCGGGATCCAATCCGTAATTTTTTGCAGACTTTTCTAAAACTTTCGAAAATGTCCGCCAGCAACGAAATGTCAGTGACGTTATACAGATCGTGGTATTCTCTCAGGGTCGACATATTAAAGGTTTTCTCACACTTCTTGCGCTTGTGCGTATTTTTCGTCGCTGATTCCTTCGTCATTTGACCTCGAATAGAATGCTTCTTTCGGGGGTAACTCAGTTTCTCGAAATCTTTCCGCGGAAGCAATATATTCGTACGGGTATATCCCTGTCTTTACAAATAATTTTCGTTGGCGCTCGTCCTGAAAATATTTATTTACACTCAAAAATTGGTCTTTGGTCAAATTGCTCGCCAGTTTGTCCAAACTGGAAGCCATAAATTTAAAGCTGTCGATAAAGCTAATTTGATGATGTATTGGTTTTCCTTCGCCCGTTTTCCTATCGGTATAAGTACTCATTGGTATATTTTTCGAAAAACTAACATATTCTTCCTCGGTTTTCGCGATACAATCAATGTCCCTTTGCTTTTCTCGAGATTTTTGACGAATAAATGACTGTCGTACCCAGCCATTTTGTGAAATACCACAGGGGAGAATTTCGGTTTCCTGTATTTGAGGTTACATTTAGCATGTGCAGCACCTCTATATTTTCCGGTGAAGTGGCAGTGATCGCGGACCTTTCTAGTTTCTCATTTTTTTTGTTCAAAAATGTTTTTTCGCACATCCAACATTTCGTTGATGACGCGAAATCTATCTTGTCAAATTCATTCATAATTATTTCTTTTTGCGGTATATCGTAAATTTCTTTTACGTCTTTTTCCAATATTTCCACAAATTTCTGCGCGACATCCTCATCATCCGTTTCCGCCGTGTAGATAACTGGGTCTTTCTTGTACACACTGTCGTCAAAACATTTTATATAATAACAAAACACCGCAGGGGCGTGTTTGTGGTATTGTTTCGTATAGCTTTTTTCTGGACTCGAAGCGCACGTATCTATTGGTTTCAGGAAAGACTCAAAGTCAGCGTATATTATAAAAGGAACTCGTCGACCTATTAAATTTTTTAAACTCGATAAACGAGCCTTTTTTGCATGTCAATCCGCACGCATTCGTTCGAATGACAATATTCTCGCCTACGCCTCTTGTTATTAAATGGGTTTAAACAGTAAATATATATTTGACTATTGTGGTTCCTAATTTGTTTTGATGTTAAACGACTTAAATTATTTATAAGACAATAATGTTGTTTTTCGTCATCATTAATCAACAAAAGGTCTATCAGCACCCTCCTGTTGAAATAATTACTTCTTCCCAGTGGATAAACTTTACCCTCAAACCCAAACGGCAATACCCGGATTTTGTTTTTCAAACTTGTCTATATCGTGTAAAGAGACGGGGTAAGTGATTCCATCCATGTTCAATTCACCTTCTTTACTTTTTAGATCTTGATCTATGCGCTCAGGATTTTGATCTTTCGGGTTCAAAGCTCGCAACACACTCCACAGAAAACATTTGTCGTCCTCGTTTTTCATGTTAATGATGGCCTTCTTATTCCTCAATACTGACGGTAATGGAATGTAAGAATTTCCTCTCATCGGATCATAAACGGTCGTATGATATTCGAGTTTTTCGATCGAAACGAAAATCCAACCACCATCCATACTTGTATGGCCATTTTTTCCCAAAATCCTTCCTATCATGGTATTAAATATTTCGTCCATATTCGTTCCCCCGAGGACGGTCTCAATATCCGAATGAAAATCCGCGAGTTGTATAATACTATTGCCCTCCTGCGCGTTGGGTCTTTCCATATTACGTTTAAGAATCATTTTAATTTTGTGTTGCCTATTTCTGCCAAAAAAGTCGATTACTTTTTGTCGCACCGCGTCGAAAAACCTTCGCGGATCATAACTTTCCCTCCCTTTCATAGTATGCACGGTCGTAAAATTCCTCAAAGCGGATCTACTTTCTCTTAACTCGAAAGACGGTTGGTTTCGTAATTGCTGGTGTAAATTCGCGACCACTTCTTTCAGAGCCGCGAGTTGAAGGGCAGCTCTTACCACGGTTTGCAGCACTAACCATTTTGCCCAATCCGTCGCGACTTTTACCACCTTTTTCACGTTTCGCGTCACGGTTGAAGCGATTCTCGGAATAAGGGTTGGCGCATTATTTCTCGGCCCGGTATCCAGTATTTCAGGGGTGGTTAATTCTGAAGCGGTTATGGGTGGTGCGGGAATTCTCGAAATTAAAGGTGGAAGAGGCGGAGGTCTTGTGGGAGGTCGTGGTCTTTGTTGCTGTCTTGTGGGTGGAAGAGGAGAATGTCTTGTTGGAGGTGGCGGCCTGGGCGAACTTACTGAATTTTCCAATTCGGCTTTCCTGAGCCTCGAATAACCCCGGAGGCCGCGTTGTTTCGCAATTTCTCTTAGTTCTTTAACAGTTGGCATTTTATATTTAAAAATTTTCTTTAGTCAATTTTCATTTTCAAAAATTATATTATTCGCGTGGAATAATCTATAAAATCTTCTCCTCCTCCACCATCATCTTAAGAATCCGAACCCTCATATTCTCGGTCTGGTGCTGGTGAAATGCATTTTCCTTGAATTTAAACTCTGCGAGCCCCCTGATATATTCTTCAATCTCTGAATCTGAATATTTTTGGTTAGGCGTCTCCGAAACTATTTCTTCCTCCCCTCAATACCAGTCTGGTGTCTTTAAAATGCATTTTTTCTCGAGTCATATCATCTTATGCATGCCGCCAAAGTCAAAGTCTAAAACCAAACCCACGAGAAAATCAATTTCAGTTATTTCCATCAACACTTTCTTAACCTTGATTTTGTCACCGTCATTAACACCACAATACCAAGAAAACAGGGCTCTCTCACCAACTACAAGCTCGATAATCTTAGTCCTTCTACCTGTACCAAATTTAGTAAGAGCAAGCTCGTCAAACGCATCATTTTTTATTTCGGACCATTTTGGGATCATATTAGCGGATTTTGAAAACTCAGCTGTTTTAACTAACCCACGCCATCCTTTCGCAATTAACTCACCTATGTTGTCTTCTTTACGGTTATTTTTTCAATTGTGAAATTTTCTTTAGCCTATTTTTCAATTTTGATTTCGTATTTGTTTTCCCAGATCCTTCCTTGACAAAGAAATATAATGCCCGGTGTCCGATTAATAAATTTAGCGACTTTGTAAATTAATGGAAAGGTCAACTCTTCGTGCGTTTCCACATTCTTCAATGTGACTCGCTTCGGATTTTTTTTAAAATCTTAAAATCATTGTCCTCGGTTAACAATCCCTTCTCCTTCATCACCTCCTTGACACGCGCCTAATTCCATTTTGTATAACCTTTAATACCATTTGTACTCAAAATTTTCTTCATTTCTCTCAATGTAGTCATTTTTTTACTCAAAAGTTTTTTTTAAATTTCTCTCAATTCTTTCAGAGTAATCTTAATCTATTTTTCGTAGCTCAAAGATATTTTCGGGCGGTTTATCAAACGCGGGGTTTTGCGGCTGTTCAATTCCGGCATAACTAACCGAGGAGTCGTCCACGGTGGTAAGCGTGGGCGTGGGGGCTTCTACGGTGCACCTGACAGTATACCCGTCAACTTCACCTGCAAGCGCTTCGATTTTGCAATTATTTTCAACCGGGCGATCAAATGCGGGGTTTTGGGGATGCTTGAGCCCAGCGTAACTGTCCTCGTTCCCTGTGGGCTCTATGGCTGACGCTTCCGGGATAGTTTTTAGTTGTTTTTCTGCCATTTTTTAAATTATAAAAAAATATTCATAAATCACACTCATTTTATTTCCGTGAGACTTGAAATTGGGCAAATTGTCGCTGATTACGACGGCGAAGGCTTCCGTGCCTGCGGGGACGTTGGCGTTAAATTGCGCCTTGATTTGGATGTCAGTGACAGAATATTTTATTATTTCGCTTTGTCCGCTTACGTCAAACACATACAAGGGGAAAAGGGCTTTGTAATAGTACGGCGAAATTTTGAGGTTGGATATTAATTCAAAAGCGCGAGAAAATTTATATTGATCGAAATTGAGTTAATAATCCACTACGGGGTATCTGTCAGAATTTAGCATCACGTACATATTTTTTAGGTCAACGTGATCAAGGAGGACGGGGTTCCTTTTCTGATTGCCGTCTTTTTCTGTTTGAAAACCAACTATAATCCAGCGTGGTTTTTTGGGATTCGACTGAACGGAAAGTCGCCACGTGAAACTCGTAGATTGCGGAACCGTGATAGAGTCGCATTGTCTCATTTGGTAACCTACAGGGAGGTTGGTCTTATCATAAATCACCTTGTACAAATGAAACTTTTCGGCGTCAGCGGGTTGAACGTGCGGAATAAACCAAGACACCTTACTGAAATTCACTCTACCGGCATCCGCCGCTTTAACTCTAAAGATGGCGTCATCGTCAGATTTCCTCGCCAAAGTGAGGTTTTGTTTTATGCCATACAAAATTTTATCGTAATCTTCGAAAAATCCAAAAAAATGTGTTTTAACGGAACTCTAAAACTAAACGTGCCCTTTGGATCGGGGTATACAATTAGATATTCTTGGCAAACGTTAGATCCGGTATTGTTACCTCTATGCGTGGCTGGATTCGTATCTTTGTACCACAACTGATTCGAACCTTGGGATTTGGAAAAGTTGTCCGGATATTTCAACACCCCCAACATGGTACTGCATTGACCCGGGTGAAAAACGGATTCAATCTCTTGACCAGAAAGTTGATATTTGATATTGTTGAAAAGATACATGAGGCCGTTATTCGTTAACGCGGCGTTGTCACCATTCGCGTAAGCCGTCCCATCAGCTTTCGTGAACCTACCTTCAAATAACAAATAACTTTCGCTCGGGTGGGTAAATAAATCTTGGGTTTCTATATTAATTCGGATTTCGCCGGGATTATTTAAATTGGTTCCCACGATTGGTTCGTATTCGTGGAATTCGTAACTTTCTATACTTTCGTCCGTCGCGTAAGGTTCGTTAATTCTTAAAACATTCGTCATTTTTTTATTTTATCCGATTGGTTTTTATATCATATCAATTATGATATAAAGACCTAAAAACCTTTGGAGGTTTCGGGAACCTTAAATGAGCCAAAGTTGCGGGGATTTTTTCCCAGAAACGTAAACCCTCTTCAACTCGATACGCTTTTTTCGCGTCAATTTTATTTCCGTATATCAGCTTGATCGGCTCGTTCCCGTAATCGTCCAAAAATGCGTTCGTCTCCTCTTCAAACGTTTTCATTAAATCTATTTGTTCGGCGTTAAGTTTCACAACAGCTTTTTGATAACCGGAATTCGTATCGCGAATTTCGAGAATTTCGGCATCATTAAACTTAAAAGTTCCGTTTTTGACAGAAAACCGAAGCCGAATCGTACTTTTCGTATAAGTAGCGGGTAAATACGAGAGTAGTTTCACAATTAGTCATTTTATAATACTGTGGTATCATTTTTGTTCGCGCAGGACGAATTTTCGCGTATTTCGCGCTACGTTTGTTGCGCGAATTTAAGACCGCGCTAATAAAAGACCATCTAGAAAGAAGTGACTATCCGAAATTTTCATTGTCCGAATACTATGTCACTTAAGTTGTGTATATACTTCCGGCTATGTTATTACCGATTTGCGAGAAGTTAAGCTTTTTCCGAGAATTAAAAAGGAAACGAGACATACCTTTAGGAAAAACGTTAATAATATTTTCCCACAGAGAAAGAATAAACATATTTAATTACTGGTATTCTCTTTCGGAGTTGAAGCATCGGCTCGGTCAGGAAGGCCCGGTTCCGACGAAGAGCTTGTAGAACAGATGAGAATGAAACAAACTATAAATTGTATGTTTTAAAACCATTCCTAGTGGAAGGGATTTTTTGCATCTTTGACTGTTGTTTTTTTAGTAATTGCTCGGGTGCCATAACAAGATGTGGACCCGATAATTGTCTAATTTACATGCTAATCCATGCTTTTATCTCGGACAAGCTTTATCTATATAAAGTGACAATTAACAAACAATTATCGGTGACAACTGTCATATTGTTTATTAATCATGATGACAAAGGGCGCTGCTGTGATAAGCATGCACGTGGTCCAGTGATGACATGCGCTGTAGCGAAAAACGGCGTGATTCGCGACAGTATCTGGATTAAAAAAAAAATCTAAAATTCAAAATGCGCGAATTTACGACCGCGCGAATCTTTCTTTTTTCCCATTTGCGCGAAATTTCATGCCAGCGAAATTAAATGATACCACAGTAAATTACTTTCCTTTATAAAACTTCCGGACTAAATCTTCCATTCCACTCCCATCAATTAGCGTGCTGAGGGAGACAGGTCGCGTAGGCGCGCCCGCGAAAGCGGGTTGGACGCCAATTGGCGTCCCCGTTGGATGCGTAGGCGCGGAGATTTAGATTTAGATTTTGAGGTGAGGGCTTTAGCCCTGGCGGCTTTATTTTTTTCAACCACCTTCTGCCCTGCTACATTCAAAGCTTTTTCCTAGCTTTCTGAACAGCCGATTTCCCTGTCTCGAGAGCCGTCTGCGCAACCTTCTGCCCAGCTTGGGCGGCAGCCTTACCGGCTGCCTGCGCCGCATTCTAGGCTGCAGCTTTTATCATACTGCGGGTAAACAAACTAGTGATAAAGTCAAATACAGTAAAACCCCGATTTTTCGACAACGGATTATCCGAAAACCTGGTGTAATCCGAAAAGAAATTTCGGCCCGCTTTTTCCCTATATATTTCATTGTAAGATAACCCCGATTATCCAAATCGGCTAATCCGAATACCATAGCTTATCCGAAGTGATTATCAGGTCCCAAAACGTGTTTGTATGCGTATTTTTACACCTGTAATCCGAAATCGACAATTAATATCCGATCGACCAGACTTGTCCACTGAAGGATTTCTTTAACGTGTCAAAAGGTGTGAACAACAACTTATGAAGATAATTATCCTATTTATGATGCGAATTCGGTTGGATGATTCACCCATAATTTTTGTTTCATTGATAAATTGCTTTAATAGAATAAGTTTAATGATGTCATAATTTGACTTTATTATGCAATTAACATTAAAAGTGTTAAAAATGCTAAAAACAAACAATACATAAGATTTCCCATAATTGTTACATACTCCAGACGACAAAGATATGAGTGATGCTGCTTCGTGTTTGTAGCTATGTAATGGAATTTTGTTTCGGACTTTATTTCAGTGTTCGTTTTTATTGAAAACGTATGCTTAAAATATTCTTATAACATGTGCATACATTGTATTTCATTAACTGACCAAATTTATAAATTTACATGTTCATCATAATGTATTTTGGAGTGTTCTCCCTTTATTTTGATATAAAAAACACCCTAGATTTCCATCACCCCAGATTATCCGAAATAATTTTTCGGTCCCACCGATTTCGGATAATCGAGGTTCTACTGTATACCGCTTCTACCTTATTGATAACGTCTCGTAAAACCATGATTTTTCGCAACTGACATCTTTTTAAATGATATAAGACATTTTATTTATGTTGAGCGGCGTTTAAGATATTTTGGTTCGCGAGCTCGTTACAGATGGAAATCAGTTCGTCTTTAACACCCGTATTTCCCGCCTTTTTACTCGCCATCAACAAATCCAACCTTTCGATGAGCGAATTAGGGTCTGAGAGACCGGAACCTATAGATCCACCTTTATAAAGACGCCTATTTCCCAAATTGGAAGCCGCGGCCGTGGTCCAGTGGTTAGTGCGCTCGACTTGCAGCCCGAAGATCCGGTTTCGAATCCCGGTCGCGACAGGTCATACCCTTCCATGAAAATTTGACAAAAATGTCGATTTTCCTCCATATGTGGAGAAGTTACCGGCTCCTTGTGGAAGGGTGAGTTAGTACTGTAATTACTGTAGTCTTCGTCTATTTTTTTGTCCGGATTCTTGAATATGATAAGCTCCCACAATCCCGGCGTGCCCGGATATTCTTCACCGTCCGCAATTATATCATCGTCTTTACTGGTGATGGGTTTATCACCTAAGTAAAAATTACCGTCCTTTTTCGTGTACAAGCCAAACGTTTTATCAACCTCAGTTTTGCCGGCATGCTTTTTTAAATAGTCGGACGCGATCGGCCCGGACCTGCAATCGGTGCGGGGGCTCCGGCGGGTCCAGGCGGCACCGGAATTGCAATCGGTGCGGGGGCTCCGGCGGGTCCAGGGGCCCCTGCGGGGCCTGCAAGCGCAGCCGGAATGGCGGGAAACGCGGCGGGAGCTCACGTAAATTTTCCTTTATTTCTTCGGCGGTGCTTTAACTAAAACTTTACCTAAATCTTCTTGTAAATCCCGCTCACCCGTTTTCTCGGTGATAAAGCTATCGTGAATTCTTTGTTTCGTCGCGAGATATTCCGTTACTTTTAAGTCCCTCTTCTCGGGGTCGGTAATTTGTAGAAATGACATTTTTTTAAAAAAAAAGTTTTTAACTTAGTTTTTAACAATGTTTTGGTCTCTAAATTCCATATCAGTTTTGATCACGTTTTTCCGGCTAGTATGACAAATTGCCTCCTTCATTTTGTAATATTTTTCCAATCCCGAAAATATAAGCTGGAACTCCTCGTCAGATACTTTAGTATCATTAAAAGCTTTAGAAAAGTAAGAGGAAATTGTATTGAGTTTTGTGGAGGCGAGTATTCTTATTTTTTCGTGCTTTTCGGCTTTGGTCGAAAATCTTTTACTTAAATATTTCCCGATCGTACTCAAGGCTCCGAGACCCGCTGCAGAACTACCCATAACAACAGCAATAGGAATTGACGCCACCGTGGATAAAAGAACAGCCCCACCAGCGGTCAAACCGATGGAAGCGAAATTAAACATCATATCAACACCATCAACAACCTTGCGAGCCCGTTTGTATTTTTTTGCTCAATGCGACACGTTGTGCCTCCTCGGTGGTAAGAATTCCTTGAACTTCGTTATTTTTTTTAAATCTAAACTCTTGCGATTCCATTCCCTCTGAAATTATGCGCGAATTCTTTTTATATCAAAGAACGCACGTACTCGAAAAACGTTCCGTTTTTTAAAAGGACTATTGGCACCGAAAAGCATGCCGCGCCCATCGTACAAAGTCCCTTCTTTTTTCAAATATAAACCGTCATCGACAACGTCAAATCCAAAAACGGAACGCCCTCCGAACAATGGTTTTAAATAAAGACCCTTGTCAACAGTTTCCACTTGACAAACGAAACCACCCTTTCTGAGGTACAATACTGAGCCGATAGCTTTTTGAGCGGCTGTACTAGCTAAACCGGATAAAGCACCCACACCGAGAGCCGGCAAAATTTTACCCGTTATCATTGATAAAGCTCGGGCAGCCAACCCCGCTAACAAACCGAGAAACCCCCCTTCAATTTTTAAATTATGAGCTAATTGCGCGCGGCTCATTTTAAAAATGAGGCCAACACCTTCGTTCATCGCGCGATGTATTTTATTCGCTTGAGTCGGTTTCACCGCAATAAGATAATTTCCCTGAAGATCGCCTCATTCTAAACGTATACTCGTTGAAGTGTCATCGCGTATCGCGCGTTGCATTTTTTTCCTTCTGTCCTTCGGAAATATTAACTTTTACATTCATGTACCGCATATTTTTACATTAAACGAATAACTTATTAAATTTCGCGAATATGAAAACGAATCGTGACATTTTCGCTCCGTAAATTAAGTAATTTGCCATTTTGATCCGTCAGTTTTGTTTCGATATTGTGAATGGTATCTAAAGTGATGGGGAGATAAACCAAATTTGCGGGAGTTTCAACAATTTTGTAACCGCGACTCACATTTGGGAAAAAAGTATAAATCGTATTTTGCGTCGAACCATTGACGTAACTGCCATCAATAATATCTATATCGACTCGAATGGCATTGATGGAAATATATCAATAATGTCGTAACTCCCCTCAGGAATTGTAAATAATTCCCAATCTTCACCGTCGTTGGGAGGATTCCTAAAATGATTGTTTTCAGCCGTAATATTTGGGAAAGAATAATACGTCTCGAGATTAACGAGCGCAATTTCGTACCGTTTATCCTTCTCAAGTTCGAGCGTCGGATTAAATCTCGTTTTAAACTGCGTAGTATTATCCGAGACAACAATTTGGAAAGAACTTTTGGGGCTAGTATTTTTCGTGATAATTTCTAATAATTGTTCCATTTTTCATATTAACCTTAAGACGTTTAGTTCGTTTCGGTGACAAAAAATTCGTCAAATCCTCGTCTATATTTCCTATATAAAAATCATTATTTTTTTTATCTTTTGACTCATACTTGCGGGGGTCTGGCACATCATCAGCGTTTTCGTAAAATTCGCATTCTAACCCTTCTAGCTTTGGTTTGTCGCGCGTTAGAGCGTCAATAAATTGATCAGGGAGAATGTCTTTCGCGGTAATTTCCTCGCACATTTTCAAAAGTCGTAATATTTCGGCTTTGACAATTTATTTTTAAAAGCCTTATTTACGAGACGATAGTCGGGTTGGTTTAAACTTTATTTTAAGCAATGAGTAAAACAAACAAAAAAACTTATACAAAATTGTGTTGATATATACATAATTATGCTTCGGATTGGAAAACAAGGTCATAGCGACACTTATATTAATTCCTTTCCTTTTTGATTTTTAAATTTTGAAATTAATGAGATCATGATTTAGAGCGCTGCATCCGAGACGGAGGCGTGCATGAAGAACTTGATCCACACGAGTTCCGCAATTGAATAGAAGAGACTTGGTATTTTTGTTCTGTGCAAGAGCTTATTTAAATGACAATAGGGTGGGTGCATTTTGTAGTGATGGAGATAATTGGTTCTATTGTCGTATTGTAGTAGGTAAGAAAGAATTGTTATACAATTGTGTGTTGGATCTCACATGACGTGTATGTCTAAACTGTACCTACCATAGTGAGTTTGGTTGTTATTCGGTAGCTGATTTGTTAGGTATGATGGTGTAATATTATGTTTCATTTTATAAAAAAGGATGAGTCGGTGCTGTTTACGTCTCTCTGCCAGTGTTGTCCATTGAAGATCTGATAGCAGCTTTTGGATATTACAATACTTGGTGGCATCCGTGCAGATTCGTGCAGCCTCCACTTGCACAGATTCAAGTTCATTCTTGTCACTACAGTTGTCCCAGACTACGTCAGAAAATCTAAAAGAGGTCAGCTTTTGGATATTACAATACTTGGTGGCATCCGTGCAGATTCGTGCAGCCTCCACTTGCACAGATTCAAGTTCATTCTTCAAGAACTGGTATCATCTGCAAAAAGGCGAATGTTTGAACTGAGAGAAGAAGTTATATCATTAATGTATGTAAGAAAGAACAAGGGTCCAAGGATGGATCCCTGAGGAACCCCAGCATTTATACCACGCCAGGAGGAGGAAGAGTTTGCATAGACAACTCGCTGTTCCAAGAAAGTAGAGATCCAGAGATTCCCAAGGATAACAGTTTCAAAATAAGTCCACGATGCCAGACCCTATCGAACGCCTTTGAAATGTCACAGAAAACAGCACGAACTTCCTTTCCTTCATCCAACGCCTTGCAAATATCGTCTTAGAGGAATGTAAGCTGGTTGACCGTCGAATCACCTTTGACAAGGCCAGATTGAAAAGGAGTAAGGAAGTTGTTTCCGACGAGATAATTGTAGAGGTATTTGTGGATACAGCGTTCCATGAGTTTACAGAGACAGCTTAGAAGTGAGATTGGACGATAGTATGAAGGCTTTGATGGATCAGATTTCTTGAAGATAGGAGTGACGTTGGCTCGTTTCCAGGATTCCGGGAAGTAAGACTTAGAAAGAAGAGTATTGACGAAAGTTGAAAGGGGAACCGACTGTTCTTGTTTAGCTTCTGTAAGGAACCTTGGACTAACCTCATGATGCCTTGCTAGGATTGAC
Source organism: Lutraria rhynchaena (assembly GCA_008271625.1). Taxonomy (NCBI): domain Eukaryota; kingdom Metazoa; phylum Mollusca; class Bivalvia; order Venerida; family Mactridae; genus Lutraria; species Lutraria rhynchaena. The sequence continues at coordinate 1,099,613 of VIBL01000073.1, read as the reverse complement.
TAAACTAAGAGCATCTATTACGTCCTGTAGTGCGATAGAAATGTTAGTGAGAGTTGTGTTTGTTGAGTTAGTTAATGTTGGGAGATGATGATTTGTATCGTCCATTGTTGACTAAGAACAAAAATATTTATTTAAAAGATCCGCCTTTTCTTTGTCTGTTGTTGCTTCAATTGTGTTATCGTATAATGTTGGTATAGACTGTGGGAATGATTTATTTGTAATTGTTTAGCTGTTTTAAACCATATTTTTGGAGATGTGTCAGATGCATTAATTTTGTTGATCAAATTGTTAGTGTAATTATGTTTTGCTTTGCGTATGTGTTTAGTAACTAAAGTTTAGTTTCGCGATTGTTTAAGCAATGACCAGGCTTCTTTTGTGTTTTGTTGTTGTGTTTTTTTGTGTAGTTTTTGTCTCTTTTTGATTAGTGATCTGATTTCATTATTTATCCACGGAATGTCGTTAGGTCTAATTGTAATTATTTTGTTAGGAATGGTGTTTGAAGCTGCTGTTAATATTGTATCTGTTACTTGTTTTGTCGCTGCGTCGAGCTCATCGTTTTTGAGAATTACGTTCCAGTCTGTCATCCGTAATTCAGATCGGTACTCGTCAAAGTTTGCTTTATTAAAAAGATATATTCGTCGTTTGTATGTAGAAGTTTTGCGTTTGTTAAAGTGAAAAACTGCAACAACCGGACAATGAAAACGAGTTAAATCGGGAATGAAAGGGTCAGCTACCACGCTACATCGCGTTTGTTTTTTTTTTTACAAATATCAGGTCAATGAGAGAGCTGGCGTGTTCAGTGAAATGAATAGGTGTTGATATGAGTTGTTCCGAGTTATATGAATTCATTAAGTTTGTGATTTTGTTTGGGATTGGCTGAGAGTATTCATGTTAAAGTCTCCTGTTAAAATAATGTTGTCAAAAGGAAGTGAATATGCATGGTCTATGTTCTGCTCGAGAAGGTTCCAGAAGTCGTTGTTGGCATCTGGAGGTCGATAGTTGCCACCAGTCAAGATGTTGCGTTTACTTGTCTTAATCTCGACCCACAGAGATTCTAAGCCGCTAATTGAAAGATCTGACTGCTTGGGAGCAAGAATACCATCTCGAATATATATAGCTATGTCGCCACCAAGACGATTGGAACGATCACAGCGGAAAAGTTGCTGGTAGTTTGTCAAAGCAATGTCGTCGTTAGATATAGTAGGGTTAAACCATGTCTCTATGAATACAAGAATATCATATTGCTGAATTTCAATGTCTAATATGTCAAGCTTTGAGCGTAAACTCTGGATATTTAGGTGCATAATACTTAATCCACTGTTCAGGATGGTGCTGTAGTCTGAAATGGACGAACTGGTTAAGGAATCGGGACCGGGATTTTGATGTTTATCTCCAGACTGAAAAATAATTGACGCCAAGAATGAAGAGCAAAGTATCACCGGTAGACAAAAAGATCTATATAGCAACAATACAGATAGAACCGAGTGCGGCTTTCGGCTGAGTCTACTGGTCAGATTCATCATGGTGGGTGTTGTCTTTCGAGGTCACGGGGCCAAGCCGCATGTATGCGACAAGTACACGTTGTGTTAGAGCATGCTATTATACCTTCGAACAGGGGCCACAGACATTGAGCTTGAGAACAAAATACAAAGGAGTAAAATAGAAGAAAACAAGTAAACATAAAATTCATGGTTACAATCGATGTGTATTATAGACAGGCAAATTTTAAAACTTCATAGCGAAATAATAAAAATACTAATAAAGAATATCTGCTGGGGAGAAATATGTGAGATTAGGGAGCTTTCAAGTTGGATATTTGATGGGTTGAGTGGTTTAAATATGTAAAAAGAGACTAGATGCAGTGAGAAAGAGACGCAAAATGCCATAATGTTCGTTTAAATGGCTAGGTAAGACGATCAATAAGGAGCAGTGACATTGTTTTCAAATACGTGTACCCAGCATAATCATAATAAGTGGAATTAAACAAAAAGGAAAGCAAATAAAGCATCAAAATATCGATAAAGCAAGAAGTGAACATATTTTGGACACTTGGAGTGATTATATATACACAGAAAAATACATACGCTCGTCATTTTTTTGTAAAATGTTAAAAAATGACGATCTCGGGTTGAAAGAAACTTTTACCAAAAACTTTAAATTTATCGTAATCGAGCCAACCCGGCTGAAGTCATAAGTTGAGTAATAGTGTAGTTTCGCCGCAACCGGATTTCCCAACGGTAACTCCGCGAATACTTTTTGGCAAGAGTGAATGCTTTTTTCGCTTGGTTGTCGTATTCCAAGATAAATCCTTTATTTCCATTTTATTTAAATCGAGGAAAAATGTATTGCGTTAAATGTAAAAAAATACAGAAACAACGAGTCTCGAAAACGTTATTACAAAAAATAACAGTGCCATGAAACGGGGAAAAAATGCGGGACAACAAAAACAACAAAAAAATTTACTAAAATGACGGATGGGTCAATTTTAAATAGCGCGATAAATAATTTGCCGTTTGAAATGCGTTTACCAGGGCATAATTTTACGGGCCCTGGCACAAAATTACAAAAAAGATTAAATCCGGATCTTACACCGAAAAAATGGAGTATGCCAATAAACAGAATTGATAAGACGGCGTATCATCATGACGTATGTTATTCAAAAAATAAAGACTCGGCGACGAGAAATAAAGTCTGCGATAAAAATATGTTGGCGGAAATGAAAAATATTTATAACACGACTTTGCGAGAAAAAAATGGACCGATCGATCGTGAAAAAATTATCGGTACAAAGATGAGATTCGGGATGGGACTTAAAAAAAGTTAAAATGGACTTACGATTTAGCGGAAGAATTACCACACAAGCCCGTTGTTAAAAAATTTCCTAATAGACGCGTACGCGTGAATGGCATTGACGAAATATTGGCCGCAGATTTGGTAGATATGCAGGCGTTCTCGAAATTTAACCGCGGAATCAAATATCGGCTGGCCGTTATCGATATTTTTTCCAAATACAGTTGGTTAATTCCGTTGAAAGATAAGACTGGAAAATCGGTCGCGACTGCGTTAAAAAAGATATTCAAGGAAAGAAGACCGCAAAAAATGTGGGTCGATAAAGGTAAAGAATTTTACAATAAAAAAGTACGGGGTCTAGTGGAATTATATTCCACCGAAAATGAAGAAAAATCTAGCGTAGTGGAGAGATGGAATAGAAAAATGGAGGAAAAAATGTGGAAGTATTTTTCGGCTAATTCTACGCGGGTATACATTGATGTGTTGGACGAACTCGTTGATCAATACAATAATACGAAGCACTCGTCGATAAAAATGTCGCCCGTTGAAGCGAGTAAAGAGAAAAATAAAACTAAGGTTTGGCAAAATCTTTACCTAGACCATTATAAGATAAAAACTTTTAATCCGCAATTTTCGGTGGGTGATAAAGTGAGGATCTCGAAGAAAAAGAAAAACGTTCGAAAATGGATATACACCGAGATGGACTGAAGAAATCTTTACCGTTACTGCCGTACAACGCACTACACCAGTGACGTATAAGATAGCCGACTATAATGGGGAGGAAATACAGGGCTACAAAATACTGGTCAAGAAATATTTAGGATCGAGAAAATAATATGCCGTAAAGGTAATAAATCGTGATTAAAGTGGTACGGTTATCCCGCGTCGTTTAATAGCTGGATTGATAATAAAGATCTCGTTTAAAGAAAGGAAAAATGCTCGATTTTTTTTATAAATATGAGAAAGTTTTCCCCATATTTATAAAAGTTTTAGAAAAAAATTTGTTTTCGCCAGGCGGTCTGGCGGAGGTTGGCAGGAACTGGTGGAGGTTGGAGTTGGTGGAGGATTAGTGGAGGTTGGGTTTTTTTGGGGGGGGGAATTACCCATGTAGATAATAGCTTGAAGGGTTTGATAGGGGGGATTGGGGAAATGCACCAGAACACCCAATATCATACTACTTTTGCCATCATGTTTGACTGTAATTGTCGTCAAAGCTAATAGAATAAACGTAACATTTTATAAAGACTGTGTAAAACTTCTGTAGAATTTCGATGAACATGATATAGACGTTACCTCAGCGAGGTTACCATTATGTTTCCGTTTAGATTCATCCCAAATATGTTCGTGTTTTAGAGGTACGATTCGTTCGCAAATAAGTCATACTTTAGACTTTGCTGTAAAAAATAGGACTGAAAGGGCAATCGAAAATACAACTACATGTATTTGTCTGTCTGAAGAGTGTGGTAATATTGCCAGCCGTTACGGTTGGAAATCGAAAATACAACCATTCGTCTGTCTGAAGAGTGTGGTAACATTGCCAGCTGTTACGGTTGAAGGGAATTATTTTGTAAATGCTAGTGTATACCCACGTAGCAGAGATCAACACGAGTAAATGATGTAAGGTATTATAATCCGGTACATTCCACATTAATGTAAAGTTTTTGACTAATTGGAACTCTTGTACATGTATAAGTTAGTTCGCGATAGTTACATTCTGTTGTTGTGTAACATGCATAGATATACAAATGTACTCAAGTATACTTTTTCAACAAGAATTGATGACAATTTTGACATAAATAAATAATGTCAACTATCACAGCAGACAATATGTATACATGATGAGCTATACTGATCGCCATACGTCGTCAACCATTGTTTCTAATGTCAACTCAAGTTCAGTAATGACAAAGTGAGACAAACGATTTAAAATTGAGTCGAATTTTTGCTCGACTTCATTCATTGATTCGCTAAATAAGCATTTATTGCTTATTCCAGAAACAAAATTATGCTGATATTTAACTTACACGCTAAACAAAACTTCTAAGTGTTACACTTATATATTACTGCCATTTCACTAACACGTACGTGATTTTGTTATAATTTTATATATACATATACTACGCCACTACGCCACTATAAACATTGTGCACGCAAAATAATCTCAATGCCATGCTTCAATACTGCAATTCACCTGCGCTGAGGTTCAAACTAAGGTAAGTGGCAAGTGTAATCTGAAGTTGCTTCCACTTTCACTACGTTATCGTAGTAAAGAATGCAGACTAGTGGCATGTGGTGCACGTTTTTTTCCGTGATTTGAACGTTTTGCTAGTGCAATGTGTATTTCAAAGTCCGGCACATTATAGAAATAAACAAGAGGGCCAAGATGGCCCCTTTTCGCTCACCTGAGTAAAGATTACAACTTTTATGGTTTTCCTGTGATTTGACCTGGTGACCTAATTTTCAACCTGAATTGACCCATGTTCAAACCTGTTCATGATATCATTAATACAAACATTCTGACTCAGTTAAACAAAGATCCAATCAAAACTGCGACCTCTAGAAGGTTAACAGGGTTTTCCAATGATTTGACCTGGTGACCTAGTTTTTGATCCCAGGTGACCCATGATCCAACTTAACCAAAATATCAATAAGACAATCATTTTGACAAGGTTTGGTGAACCTCCAATCAAAACTGTGATCTATAGAGGGTTAACAAGGTTTTCCAAAGATTTGACCTGGTGACCTAATTTTTGACCCCAGATGACCCATATTCAAACCTGTCTAAGATATCATTAAGACAAGCATTTTGACAAGGATTGGTGAACCTACAATCAGAACTGTGACTCCTAGAGTGCTAACAAGCTTTTTCTATGATTTGACCTGGTCACCTAGTTTTTGACCCCAAATATCCTATGTTCGAACATAACCAAGATATTATTAAGACAATCATTTTGACAAGGTTTGGCGAAGATCCACTGAAAACTGTGAGCCCTGGAACGTTAACAAGGTTTATCTATGACTTGACCTAGTGACCTAGTTTTTGATCCCAGATGACCCTTGTTCGAATTTGTACAAGATATTATTAAAACAAACGTTTTGACATAGTTTGATGAAAATTCAATTAAAATTGCAACCTGTAGAGCATTAACAAATTTTTCTGATGTGCTGATCTAGTGACCTAGTTTTTGACCAGAGATTACCCGTATTAGGCAATTTTTACAAAATTAATAATACAAACATTCTGACAAAGTTTCATGAAGATCCAATCAAATCTGTGATTTCTAGAGTGTTCACAAATTTTCCATTCTATTTGACCTGGTGACCAAGTTTTTTACCCTAGATGATCCATGTTCGAACTTGTCCAAGATATCATTGAGACGAACATTCTGACCAGGTCTGATGAAGATTCGCTCAAAAGTGTGACCACTAGAGCATTAACAACCCCCATGTGTGGATGCCAGACGCCGGCCGACAGAGGCCGGAGTAGACTGACTGATCACTATAGCTCACCGAGCACTATGTGCTCATGTGAGCTAAAAATGGTTCGGATGAGTATTAAGGAAAGTGCTAGAGATTTTGTTTTTTTACAGACAGGTTTACAGCCCCGTTGTACCAGCTAGCATTGCTCAACTAGAGGCATGAATACTGCCAGATGGGCAAGGCGTACTACTGCGAAATTTTCGGAATTATGTAATGTCAATGATGTCTAGAAGCCAGGTGGTAATAAGGGCGGCCATACACAATGCGGAAGGCTGATTTTAGTGGTGACTGAAATTTGGTAATACCTGAGTTTAAGGACAGATAGTTCTGTTTTGACCATTCTGAATGATTTAACCATTCCTGTTGTGTGTATTCATTATTCAATTAATGCTGGAAATTTGATGGAAATCCATCATGAGTGGTTTTTGAGAAAGTCAGAAAAATATAGTTGTATTCAGAACCTTAACAACTGTATAATAAAGCATCTTTCATGAAGTATGAAGGACTGAAAATGAAATGGTACTGAAATTATAACAAAACTAAGGATAATGTTCCAAAATTATCCGACAGGTATTATTTTTCGTTAAATTGAAAATGTGTCTTGACAAAAGGAGGTTCCAGCTTGCAGTAAACAAGTTGCCTTTTCTGAATGTATCACTTTATAATGTTTTGAATCATAAGACATCACACTTCGAACTGATTTTCATTAATTATGCAGGTGACATAGTTGCACTAGTGCTATTATCCAAAAAATTGGCGTCCGAAATTTGTATACTATAGTCAGACCTGTGAACAAAGACCATCCTTTGGAAAGACAAATTGTGACCTTTATTGAGAGATGACCTTTATTCAGAGGTCAGTTTGTTCTAAATAATCAATGGTATTCTTTCAAAGAATGGCCTTTATGCACAGGGTGGCCTTTATTCTGAGGTAGCGGCAAACACAAGTTTTACTGTACATGGAAACATCAGTGTAGTGAGCTTTTTTGAAAATCAACAAATCTTTAATGTTTTTCTTCTACTGTCACCAGTATTATCAAGTGACATTGAATGAAGATTCCAAGAGTTTATGAGCATTACTGGAAGTCACTATATATATTTGCACTTATGTCACAAATTCATACTCCAATACAAATAGAAACTGATTCACAAAAAATTGTCAGAATTCATTTTATAATCTTCTCAATCAAATTCAATACTGTCTTGTCATACAATCCACATTTTCAGCCCTATGGAGATAGTGTAAACAAATATTGCTGCCTTACTGACCAAACAATTACATTTGAAACAAGGTACAACACCTGTAATATTGACACAAATCTAGCATAAGGTTCAAAGCAGTTCTAGTTCAATCCCATATTGTTAAACAGCTGCATAGGAGTTACATTCCTATATTCAATGACATTGTTACAATGTTATGTTGTTTTTGATATTTGTACCTATGACTTCCAACACTAATTGTGAGCTTTCTACAATCAAACCACAATGTCATGTCCTTTAAACATGGGAATCTTTCTTGACCTCATAAAATGGTTGAGTGATTCCCATACTGAACCTATTGGCTAAGCTTCAAAGTTCACTGAAAATGTTGAAAAACAACACAAAATAGAGTCAATTGAGCATCACTTTATTTACATAAAATTCTAAATTTAAATGTTGACAGATCTTTCTATAGATAATACAACAAAATAACAATGTACAAAATGTTGACAAAATGACATGAGATGTTGCCAAGACAACAACAGCTACATACGTACAGTATGCAGCCAAATGATCCAAATAAATTAAGCTAATAATTACACAATAATCTTAAGAAAAAAATTTGAGACAAATCAGAACAAAAATAGTAATTGGATGACATCGTAGTGATAATGATGGTGAGTGGGATGGGATTAATGATCCATGGTTTGGAATAATAATAAGCAGTAGTTTTAAAGTTTTGGCAAAGGCAAGTTTGACATAAAACTTTTCATTTTACTCTGACCGGTGATGAGTGAGGTAATATGGAGACTGTGTAAAGATGGTGAATTCTAACATTTCATGCACTTCCATGGAAACAACTGTCTTTTATTTACAAAATTCATGTACATCAATACACTACTTGTCTTTTTTGTAATAAAGAAAATATGTAAAAGAAATCTTCATTCAGTGTCATAAGCAAGAAAATCTTTTAAATACCAGTTGAAATCTTTATATCACATGGTAATAGTAATAAATATTAGTTAAAAAATCAGAAACATGTGGTACCTGCATCATTAACAGTAAGCACTACAAAGTGATGTGTTCAACATTATTATTTGAAAAAAATTGGGGATGTATATTCGACACCAAAATGCAAAAAGTTGTTAAACATTCACAAACAACTGATACTTTCAAAACTAAGCTGAAAAGAAAAAAAAATTATTATCAAAGACTTGTCAGAAACATGCTCAGGGTGATATTTTAATATCAATGATTTTACATTGATTTTAATACGACAACAATTATAAATCAGCTATTCACAGTAAATACAACATATGTCATGATGTGCTGAAGTATGCAAGTAAAACATTCTGTCTTTATTAATGATCAATAAAAAAAATGAAAAAAAAGCATTGCAACAAAATTAAAATTGAAAGCTTGGATAACTAATGCCATTCTAAAATGTCTTATTTCTGATAATTTCTGTACAAGGACTGCTCTAAATTGAAATATTGCTCTTTATTTGAATTTCACTGATGCAACAGGATTTTGATGCAATAAGGGAGACAACTCCATATATATTAATGCATTTGACAGACACAACTGCTTACTCTTGGACCAGAGCTCGAAAAGGTACCTTTACCATGAAGGACAAAGTCAAATGTAGGATTTGAATAGTTAAGAGACGAAAAATCCACAAGATTACATCACAATTGATATCATACCCCATACTTCTATGAAAATGAAATAAATAGCAGTTTTGCATTACTTTTGGATAGGACAAAATAAAAAGTAAAACAATAAGTTGAAAACAAATGTACTTTCCCCATACTATCAAACATACAGTAATAAGTTGAAAAGGGGCAGCTAGGAGCAGATAAGGGTCTGAAGAGCAAATAGTTAATGGATAAAAACTGTAAATTTAAACAAAGCATCTTACACACATCTTACCCTGACAAGATGTTAACGTTATCAAAATTTACAATTTTATCAAAGTTATGAATATGCTGTAGAGTATATATGGTCAGAGTGAAAAATGAATTATGAAAGAAAATGAACACATTTTAAATATAAAATATACCCTGTAGCTATGAGAATAATAATGAAATAGAGCATAACCAATTATTTATTTATTGTTTCAAATAAAAGAATTCATAACACTAAAAAGTTGATAAATATATAAAGGCAGTCATTGCATGAGACATTTCTATCCTACCCTTTATAGGAGACATACCAACAAATATGTAAGAACATACTCTAGATCAAACAACAATGTCTTATCAAATCAAATTTTTGGTCACCATTAAGCGATTGTTATACAGTCAAACATGAGAAATTAGGGGCTGTCAAAGAAAGAAAGAAGCAAGGCTTGACAAATCCACTCGTCTGCTCGTAATAACAAGTAGAAATTAACTCAGGATGAGTTAAAATTGCTGTAGAACTAATAGAAATTCTTACGTGGTTGTCCTGCAGCAAGATTAGCCTAAATTTTTTTTCAAGCCCTGAGAAGAAATGTGACCTTTTTACACCATGCACCTTAGGAGGTTTATTCAATATAATATATCACTGAATGTGTGTCAAAGTGAGGCCACTTTTCACAGGGGGCTGTTATCTCAGATTCAGCTGTACTTGGAATTTCAGAAATCTTGGCAACATCAAGTGATTGTCAGTAACTTTTACAATGTTGTATTGGCATTTTTCCCAACACAAGACCTGAATGAAGTATGTATTAATAATTTTTCATTGATTTTCGACATATGTTCAGTTCATTTATAAAAAAAAATGGTACACAAAGTACATGTTTAGTGAGTGTTCCACTGTATTTTGAATTCTTACTTTTATGTTTTGATTGTTGTAACATTGTCATCTCTATCAATCTATTAGCTGTAAGCAAGATGATTATGTAATAGTGTGATCATTCCAGATTTTGGTAAATTGAGGGAAAAACACTTGATCGTAAAAAATTTGGCAAATATTCTCAATTTGAAAGTAAACTTATAAATCCAGGATTAAAAGAACACAATACAAAAAGCAAGGCTTCAAGAACACATAAGTACCATAACATATTTTGTCCCAAGCCTCAGGCTAGACAAAAAATTGTCATGTTTATGGTTAGTTGACCAAAGAAATTGAGTAGGTAGATCTAAACATACCTTTTGAAATTTGGTGATACGTTTCATCCCCAAATGTTTTTGTACTTTGGATTTTGTAGTTAGAAAATTTAGTGTTGGCACCAAAAATAGGGTCTGGCAATCAACTGAAAACACAACTATTTTTTTCTGGCCTTATCTAAAACCAACATGAAATTGAAAATATCAATTCGTACATTTTTTTACCAATATTATTAATTATTTTCCTAAACTAAGCAGTCTATTAATAATCACAAAAATATAAAATTTAGCCTATAAAAATTTTGGCATGTGCTTGTTAAGTTTTGTAACTACCAGAACTTGATTCTAATACAGGTACCACACTAAAATCACTAGTAAGTGACAGTAATACTTTATACATGCGGGATTAGACCCGAAATCCTAAAGTTATTACAAGCAGAAAAGATTATGATAAATTTTGTGCCAATAGATTCGGAAAACATACATGCATTCATTAAACTCAGATTTACTCACTTAACATTTTACACCAAGTGGGGATTTAGGGGGCCAGGGGGTGTAGCAGGTGTGTGCCCCTCTAAAATCTGACAAACAAAAAAAATGTCAGTTAAGTACTGATTGTATCCATATTTTAAATTAACATCTAAAATTCAACCAACCAAACATCCTGTATCCACCCAATGGAACATACAGTAAATCTAAGGTTTTATGACAATTAGGACAAGATACTATAAATAATATTGTATAAGGTGTTAGGAAGGTCAGGTCAGATTGTACTTGGTACAAAACATCAAATAGAAGATGGTTGAAAATATATAATCAATATTGTATATCAATGAGACAGTAAAAGGACTAACAGATAAAACAAGACAACATAGTGGCGCCAAAGCTCATCTGTTTTACATTATTCTAAGCCATTTTGACCAAAATTCTAAGTTAAAAAATAGAACTCAGAATAATGCCCCTCGTCTTGCAACTTGCATTAGTCGGTCAACAGCTATACATAGCTAATGTTTGTTCTGTTGTATGTACACTGACTCAAAATAAAAATTTGTATTATATTGTGTTGTAACTGTGCTTTGTCATAATAATCAAGAATTCCAAGTGCCGTGTTGATGTCTTTAAAAGTGTTTGAGTACTGGGCTACATTAAAGTTTTTACACGACAACAACGATAATACTGCTGCAGCGATCATAATAGCTCAACTTTTTCTTTGAAACGGACAAGCTAAAAAGACCTATTGCATTCAGAAAATATTAAGTTTCAGACAAAAAGTAAAGGATTATTGCCAATAAAAGTGGTTAAAAATAAATGTGTTTGAAAACACAAGAGGTGAACTATGAAACAAAAAACAGGGGGCTAAACATCAATATGTAGCACAAACAGGCTTTTTATCATAACTCACTAATTAATTACATTTGCATATTCAATTATTTCAAGAAACTTCATGTCACAGGTCAAATAAACATAGCACTTACTGAAATTATGCTCCATAAATCATAACAAAATGTATAAAAATATAAGTAAAATTCATAACATAATCCAAGTATTGGATGAAAATAGTCACTTTCTGTGAGAGATTCATTTCCAAGCAAATAATATTACCCCAGTAAAAATAACAATTAAAGGGAGAGAACTCAAGATTGACATCAGAAAATCAAAAATGATAAAAACTTACAAATTGTAAATCATTTTTACTTTTGCATCATTCATAAATGCTAACTTAGGTAATATTTTGTTAATATGAAGTTATATTACAGCTAAGTTTAAATTTATTTAACAAACATTTTCGCTAATTTTCTACTTATCTGATACAAATATTGTGATTAATAAACACAACATTTAAATCCATCATACATCCTACTTTACTTGTCATTATTAACAACAGGAATGAATTGCCCGATTTTGACAAAAAAATAAAATTTGCAGAGTCTACTCCCTTTATATGACAGAATTTATCAGAGAACTTTCCATTTTTCTCTTTTAACAAGAATTTAATGAGAACTTCTAAACATACAATGGCAGTACAAGTGTCTGCACAACATAACTGTCTTATAAACCAAAAATAACATTTTACAGCTAAAAACATAGCTACAACACAAAAAATCAACTCAACGGATTTGGTGCAAGGCTAAAATTTCAGTAAAGTGGCAGTGTAAACAGATTTGCACAACATTATTGATGACAATAACATGCAAATTACATTCATTAATATGCAAATTATATTCATAGTTCAAAGTTCAAGTGAAATTTAGGATTAGATTCATAACAGTGCAAGCATGGGGAAACATTCAAACATACAAGTAACAAAAAATGATAAAACTCATCACAAAATATTATCACAAATCGGTTATCGTTTTCTTCAGAGAGTTTGACGAGCCTGACTGCACTTGAGGCATGGGCTGTTTGGCGTATGGACTAGTATCAAACCCATTCATAGTAACATTCTTCTTCCTGTGTGGAGGAATTGGAGGCGGGGCATCAATTGATGGAGGTGGAGTCCCCATGCCTCCCGAGACATTTGATTGGCTGCCCATAGTCATAGGTGCAGAGCTATTCGGATAAGCTGACACTGGAGCAGGCATTATAGCAATGCTGTCCCTCTGGTTTCCACTTGTTTTGTTTAGAATGTTGAATGTATATGGGTCGATGTAGAATTGTTCATCTGGATACTCCAGATGTAGACGTTTGATGTGACACATATGACAAAACAGGTGATCATCTAATGGATAACATCGTTTGTCTGGTTCATCAGTCATCTGTACACCACAGTCCTGAAATATAGACAAATGTAATTACTGCATCTCAGATCACTATAATAATTATACATTTTATTGTCTCCTGACTAACCAGCGATAATGCTCTGCCGTGAAAAATCTAAATTTTAGGTAATTTTTTCTGAAATGTTTATGTAATACAAACATTTGAAAAATTAATATTAATGTATGGCCTTAAAACTTGTTACGTTACATTTTTGATAGACTTATATAAGAATCGCTGTAAAATTCAATACTATTAGAATAATAACACTGGCCAATTGTTGCATTGAAGATTGCTTTAAATCATCATAATAAAGTCATAAGAATGACAATGGATGGACTACGCATATATTCTAAAAAAATCATCAATAAGCTCAAGTAAATCTGATCAGGGCCTAAACTAATAATATCAGATAAACACCAAAGTAATCAGTGAAGACTTATAAACTGAAATCAGAAAGCAAAAATATTGCAATAAGTACAATTGTACCTAACAAGCAATCTAAATATTGTCTATGCTATTCACTTTCATGATTATGTATCTCACAAAAGATGAAGCAATTTGATTCAAATGTCATTGATTAATTGAAATAAATTAACAGTTATCTATTTTTTTCTAGTTTAGTTCATTAGGTGGTACACTCATGCAGGGCAGAAAACCTTTTGACTGCCAACATGCATAGTTCTCTGTAGTTTGCTTTTCCTATCAAAACTGTAAATGGAGTATATTTCAACATTCTAAAAGGTAAGTTCTGAATCAAACATTTTGCTAAGGACTTTTTTGTATTAAGAAAAAATCAATGTGGAATTTGAGAAAAACTTCGTTTGTACCATTTTAGAATTAATATTTAGTGTGCTCGAGTTGTTTATTTATATCAAATGAATCAAATAATTGCTGTATAACAACAGTATTTCAGTTAATTATGGCAGACAACTGATTTGACCAAACCTGAACAATATCATTACCTTTCACAAACAATCCTATTCAGTATGAAATGCCCCATGATCATAGACAACATAACAAATTTCTCAGGAGAGATTGAGACTCTGCACCATAAATAATACCCTGCCTACTTCCGTGACAGAGGCACTTGCGTCCCACTGTCTCAAAAAAATAATCAGTCTCTATTAGCTTAGCTCATCTTGTAGGCTCTGAATGTGCTAGGGGCTTACAGATTCTATCCAAATCCTTGTTTTTGTTAGGAATGATTAATTCTGAGCTAGATTTAAAAACAAGAGGGCCATGATTGCCCTGCATCGCTCACCAGAATAAATGTTAATTAACTTGTTACTAAAAAGGTAATAAAGGTACACTTGTGGGCAAATAATGGGGAACAATAATAAACTTGATAAAGGACCATCGAAGGATACTACAAAGGAATATTCGAGATGACTGAAGGATGCCACAGACCAAATTTGGTGATGATCAAACCACTGGTTCATGAAAATAAGTCATTTTAAGGTATTTCTATTTTAAGCTCTAGTGGCCCCTAATTGGGGCCAACCATTTTTATTTCAGCAAATCTGATAGACTTCAGCAAATCTGATAGAACACTATCTAAAGATGCTAAAAACCAAGTTTGGTAATAATCCATCGATAGAATAATGTGAAAATATCATTTTAAGGTATTTCTATTTTTGCTCTAGTGGCCCCTAAAGGGGCCAACCATATTTATTTGAGTAAACTTAAGAGAGGACCATCTAAGGATGCTACAGACCAAGTTTGGTTATGATCCATCCATTGGTTCATGAGAAGAAGATGATTAAAGGTTTTTCTATTTTTAGCTCTAGTGACCCCTAATAGGGGTCAACTGGTATAATATGAGCAAATTGCAGTTAGAATGTCAAAAGGCTTCTGCACAGCAAATTTGAAGTAAATCCGACAGGTAGTTTCAGAGGAGAAGACCATTGTTGACGCCAGACAACGGACGCTGGAGCTTCCACCTACCCATCCTAATAGCTCACCCTGAACCTTCGGTTCTGGTGAGCTAAAAAATAACTGAAGCAAACAAATCTATGCACTGTATGGTGTAACAACTGGATTGTATGCAATAAAAACACTGTTAACATAAAAAGACAGCAATCTACTGTAATTAACAAAAACAGATTACATTATAATCAAAGCATTGATCATTAGGTTGGCTAAGGGATTATTGACCAATTTTCAAATCTTAATTGGCCCAAAGATACATATCTGTAATACAGATCAATTTCTGTACCCTAAACAGCCCCTTAAAACATATTTCTGAAACTGACTTCATCTGCAAGCAAAACTGGTCCCTAAAACATACTTATACAACAAAGCTTCATTTTGATATAAAAATTAACTCCAAATACATAAAGTGTATAATTTTCTGTACAATTTTGCATAAAATATTCTCTTGTAGACCAATATAAAGGCTAGATGATTTGAAATAAATAACTGTGATAATAATAATAATTGGACAGTCAGACAGTAGTAAAATATAGGTCAACTGATCCCAGTGACAAAACCAAAACCATAACAAATAAAGAGGTATTACATTTGAAAACCAAAACACATACGACTATGCAGATATATTTATCAAAATGAAGATGATTTCACGACAACACTTAAATGGTAAAATTCTATACAAATACTGAAAATAGGAAAGTTTAGAAACACAATAGCCACCTCACTTTCACATTTTAATCATCTGATCCTCTTTTGATTAAAAGCTAATAGGAAAACAGTGAATTAATCAAATGCAAAAAAAAATATTGCTGAAAATTACCAATCAAATGAAATAAGTATGAGTTGAAGTTTATATCTCATTTCAACCACTCCCCTTAACTGGTCCTTTCCAACTTCATGTATGTGTCTATATATATATGTAAAGAAGGCAAATTGTGACACTTTCAGTGATTATACAAATCCTGTCCATGACATCAAACAAGTTGGTTATTCTGAAGACTGCAAAAATAGAATTTTAACAATTCTAGCCTAAACATACAAGGGAATTCCAGGTCTTTTATATATTTAGCAGTTCAACTCTCTACAGTTCATATTATACCATGTCCAGTTGTAGAGTTGTAAAGAAAGACATTGCGACAAAAAAAGCTTTTTGAGTCAGGAATGGGTAGGGCATTTCTTATTGTCAAAATGCTGAATTACTATTTAAAGTTTGGTCCTCATTCTATCAAGACAGTCATCCACTTTATCTATAATTGTTATAGTCACAGCAAAATCATCCACATTTAGTGGATACAACAAAATGGATTAGTGTTACATACAGTGTTAAAAGATTTCACATCAAAACCCAGAAAAAAGAGAGGAGAAAAGCTGATAAGATTGGCCTTGGTAAGAAAAGAAAATCTATAGACAGCAGTACCTAGAAAGAAAGCATTTCTTGACTGGTTTCATAACTTGATTATATGACAAAAACTTCCCAAGGAAAAAATATGGGCAGTCTGGGTCAAATTTTAAAATTACTTCCTAGTTTGGACAGCAATTCAAATGTCATAAATTGAGATATTATTTACACAAATTTTAAAAGGTAAAAATGCTGAAAATATGGAAGAAAATAAGATAGTTTAGAAACAGTGCAAAAAAGGGATTAGTCAAAAATATCATCATGAAACCAGTCTATTATGATGACCAATGAGAGTGGAGACTTTATTTAGTCCTAGTAACTAGAAATCAACCAATCAAAATGCACATAGGTATTCAGTACATGCCAACCCAAGAATAAGTTATTTTTTCTTACTTAAATTCATCTTTGTATTGGATTCTGAAATTTAAATAACTCCAACTGCTCAAGATGTCCTGTCAATATTTTTGTTGTATCTGCTTCATTTCATTAAGCAGCTGACAAAATGCGTTACTTCTATTGTTTTTTTCTAGTAATGGTAGACCATGTTTGCAACTAGCAGGATGTATAGTTCTGCACTGATTAACAACATAGTGCTGATAGTAAGCAGACGCAATATTTCATCAGTACCTACACTGTTTAGCATGTACACATTTCACCAATGTCATGTACCACTTACACATTTATTTTACAGACTATATTGTTCAAGTAATCATAAATCATTATTTATACTTGATAAATGTTATATTCTAAGAAAATGAATATTAACACCATTTTTTATGCAAAAAATCACTTTGTTCATAGAAAAAACAAGAGTTTATTAAGTTTTTGTACTAAAAATCTACAACAGAATGTAACAAAATAAAAAATGATAACCAGTTAACATGAAGAAGTGTACTTTAGCAAAAGCACAGTGCTGATAGTATGTCTATGAAGTCATTATATTTCTGTTTAAATATAAAAATCAGATTTAAACTTCTAGCATACCATCTTTGTATTCATGTGCACTTCTTAACTTACATATTTAAAACTTTCAAAAAGCAAACTTAGATCTAAACATTAGGTAATGAACATATTTTATTTTTTATTGAGACTATCCTCTCAACAGTATAAATACAATATGGTAAAATTTTCTATGATCATAGCTATAAATACCAAAAAACTAATGGCTGACCATCATTGAAACAAGTAAATTGTTTAGTTAGATCAAATTTCCAAATATGTTCATTGTGCAAACAGCATTTTAATCACAGACATTGACAAGGCAACATGTTTTACGTTTCACAAAACATGTATGTATCATTAAGTAAAATTTTCTGTTGTTTGGGTCAAAACTCATGTCAGTCTAGTACCAATGACTATATTATTGGTTCATACATTGGAATTGTCTTATTCAAATTTAACTTCACTAATTACACATGATACAAAGATGGTATCAAAGAATAATACAGAAACATCAGGCATTAAACAGCTTTTGTCTTAATGGTCAGTTCTCTAATGTTCACCATGAGATTTGCAGACAAAACTTTTCACGCCACATAAAACAGACTTGTATCTGAGGTGAACTTAAATCTGACAAAGCTGCTTCTGTTATGGTAGCTATTTTAAATCTCTCTATTCAGAATTTAAATCTTTGAATTTAAGAACACCTGGAATTTGTTGAAATATTTCTTCTGATTAATGTTTTACACTTATATAAAAGTTTATTACAAGAGCATAAACAGTTACCATGACAAGCCTGCCTGCCTGCATTTTACATATCTCATAGGAGGAATAAAGAATTAAATAAAAATAACTCTCCATCAAGGTGGGAATATCATGTGACTTAAAAGGTAACATGATACAATGTCACATGACATGACATCACATACATACCTCACAATGGTAACAGTCCACATGGAAGTTTTTCTCCATGGATACAACACGAACTGTTTCTTCTGAACCTTCAACTGGCGTGATAGCTTGGCCGCATGCTGCACATTTAGGTGCATATACCCTGATGAAACAATATCAGTGATAAAGATAAAAATGCTGTAAAACCTGATCTGGGCTTTAAATTATCTGAAGGCTTATTTTTCATCAGTATTACATTAATATATCTATAAGCTACAGGTGCTTGACAGACTGTCTAGTATGTTTTTACTACAAACACAAAGTAAATTACTAGATGCTATATTAGATGGTGCCTAAGGCCCCCATGATATGAGTTATGCCCATTGTTCACACAGTGGTCTGTATCATCAGGCGACTGTTAACTTAGGTTTAAGAGAAAGTTCAAAGTTCATTTGAATTTTTTTACAGAAAATTTAGACTAATCATGCTCTATTTAAAGCAAATGTTTCTGAAAGGGGAGAAAACTAATACCAGATAGTTTTCTGTGTGAGAGTACAAAATGTAACAGCTTGGAACAACCAAAATTGTAACCTATATCTGTTGAAAAGAAAACTTTATAAATGGAAAATTCATGTACTGGGTCTCTAAATTTTTAAGGTATGAAATTAGTCAGTAAAATCATAAAAACCTGTGAAAATCTGCAACACAATACACTTTGTTCTCCATATCCACAGTAAAAGGAACACCATCCAAACATTCATTACACATACAACATCTAAAACACCCAGGATGATACGACTTCCCCATAGCTTGTAATATCTGAAAAACAAATATGTAATAATAAAAATAAGATCATGCTGAATAAAATTATTGAAAATTAGGCTACATTCACACATTTTCAGAGCAAACCTTCTACTTCTATTTCTTGGTCAGAAAATTTGCGTTACTTTTAGAGCTAAGCTTTGCAATATTTGAAAAATTTCATTTCTGATTTATTTCTGTAAAATTTAATATTCTTGAAATGTTTGTTATTACTTCATATAAAATATGTTGCCCATGAGATAAGTACAGTAAAACCACAATATCAAGACAATCTTTAGGATCAGAAAGAATGGTTTTAATGTTGAGGTGGTTTCATTATCAGCTTGAAATAAAGAGGAAGTACTATAATAATAATAATAATAATAAATAATAATAATAATAATGGTGATAATTAAGTCTGTATATATTGAGGCTGCACATTTGGGTTTCCCCAATCTTTCTTGTAGGATTGAAAAACAGTAAAAACTGAATGGACAAGATAGTGAGACGGTAATAATTCTGATGGTGGCGGCTATGTGAGGTTTTCCTGAATTTTTATCACACCAAAAATTTAGGATTTAGGATTAAGACATTTAATGTGAGAAAATCATAATAATGAAAACAACTTCATGTGCCATTTAAGAAGGAAACATCAAACAGATAATGAAATGCAATATATTGGAAAATAAACTTAATTATACCACAATTGTACTGCTCCAAAAAGCTTTAAATACTTCTTGTTATATCATAAACATAACATGAAGACCCTTCATCTTGATTTGTGCTTATTATTATGATCACGACAAAATGAAAGACTTTTTAATAATTAAAACCCAGCAAATCACTCATCTGGTCCCTTTAAAACTAATCAGTTGTCTGACCATTTGATACACGTTCAGAACAGAAACAGAACAAGTCTATAAATTTAATCAATGAAATATATAATTGGGTAATCTTACAATCAAGTTGCCAATTGAGAGATGTTGTTATGGACATTCTCATGATATAAACACTGCATCTAATCAAATATAATCATTCAAGAGTGCTTGTTCATAACCAAAAATGCACTTGACTTGTTAAATTGCAACAATTTTCTGTAAGTACATTTCAAGTAGAATATTAAGTACATTGTATCTAAAACCAAGTGGAGATATCAACATGTGCATTGCATCTTCAAATAAACTACATTCAGTGTAAGAAAAAAATGTATTAATTTATACCATATTCAGATAAAATGTTCTTGCTCTGATAGCAAAATATGTTAGGTAAGGCTAATTCTAGGAATATGTACATTGGGAGTATTACATTACTGGTAATAATTAAATCCAAATGAAATAAACACATAATTGTCACATGGAGTAGGTATGTTGATAATCAGAAAGATGAAGTGTATGTCTTTGGCAGAGTAATGTGGATACTGAGTTGGTGAGGCAAACTATCAAAGAACTACGGTTGACTGAAAAGTGCAGTCCGTAAGGGAATGGGTATTGATGTGAGGTAGAAAATAAAATAATTCCTAAACAAATAGGCCAATGAACAAGAATTGGAAGATGATGTTGATTGTACAAAAAGCACAGCGGCCATTAAATGGAGGAGATAGTAGTAGTGATATATTAGATTGAAAGCTAACACAGGGCTTGACAAATCCACTTGTTTGCTCGTAATTCCAAGTAGAAATTAACTCATGACAAGTTGAAATTTCTGAAGAACTTGTTAAAATTCTTGGCTGGTTGTCCTGCAGGATGAGTACTGCAGTGTAGCCTAAAAAAATTGTCAAGCACTGTAACAGGTGAGAGGTACCACCATAACTGAACTTACCATATCCATTATAAGATGTCCACAGATTACACACTTCTCTGCTGTCTGCTGGAAACCTGAATACTGAAATAAACAAAATGATCCATCACAAAATATGCCTGTCGAAATCATTTGCTGAAAATTGGATGGGAACTGCTCAACTTTAGAGTGTGGACAACCATTGTGAACACAATCTGCCCACATCAGGCCTTCCAAATGAGTATATAAAAATACAACACAGCTTCTATTTGATATTATTATTATTATTTATATCAAAACATCAAAATATCTACAATGTAAATAAAATTATGTCAAAAACCAAACTCTTTGTCACATGCTTATACAATAAAAAAATTAATAAGAAAAAGAAGAGTTGGAACACAGACCATGTGACTTGACAGATCCAATCAGATCATGCAGAATTCTTCCTCTACATGACTGACTTATAATCTACAAAATTGACATTTTTTCATGTTGATCAAATTTTCTATTATTGAGTAAGAAATTGCAAGAAAAACAAGAGGGCCATGATGGCCCTGCATCCCTCACCGGAATAAATATGAATTAACTTGTTACTAAAAAGGTAATAAAGGTACACTTGTGGGCAAATAATGGGGAACAATAATAAACTTGATAAAAGACCATCAAAGGATACTACAAAAAAATATTCGTGATGACTGAAAGGATTCCACAGACCAAATTTGGTGATGACCCAACCACTGATTCATGAAAACAAGTCATTTTAAGGTATTTCTAAGTTTAGCTCTAGCAGCCCCTAATAGAAGCCAACCATTTTATTTTTCGCAAATCTGATAGAACACTATCTAAAGATGCTAAAAACCAAGTTTGGTAATAATCCATCCATGGAAACATGAGAAAAAGTCGTTTTAAGGTATTTCTATTTTTAGCTCTAGCTGCCACTAAAAGGAGCCGACCAAATTTATTTGAGCAAACTTGAGAAAGGACCATCTAAGGATGCTACAGACCAAGTTTGGTGATGATCCATCCATGGGTTCATGAAAAGAAGATGATTAAAGGTTTTTTCTATTTTTAGCTCTAGTGACCCCTAAAAGGGGTCAACTGGTATAATATGAGCAAATTGCAGTTAGAACGTCAAAAGGCTTCTGCACAGCGAATTTTAAGTAAATCCGACAAGTAGTTTCTGAGGAGAAGACCATTGTTGACGCCAGACAACAGACGCCGGAGCATCCACCTACCCATCCTAACAGCTCATCCTGAACCTTTGGTTCTGGGGAGCTAAAAATCATGATAAAATGAAATTGTGAAAACTAAATGATTATGAAAATAAGACCTAAAAAAAGGTTTATCTCCGGTTACCTGACTGACCCAATATTTTACCTGCCGAGTTTTTATGGCATCCAAATCTTAGTGCTATATTGTAATTTTCACAATTCATCAATATTACGGCGCACATATTCCCATACAATGTTGCCGATATATGTAAAAAAACACCCATAAAATAAGAAAATTCCTACCGACCGACCCATATATTTTTTTGGCATATAACCAGAAACAAACCTTGTTTTAGGCCTAAATTTATCATATGGTAAAGTAGTGATATTAGATATGATTCAAATCATAAAATTTCCTTATGCTAAAAAAACAATGCACAGTATTGCATACAAACATATGACGCAAAACATAGCAATGCAAGCAATTTCATTTTTGAGGAAGATTTTACAACTGCAATCCACGAGTTAAACATTTAAGTGACAATGTTAAATTTCAACTGATTAGACAACACAACAGCATTGTGTACAACTTTCTGAGGAAAGATTTATCCTTATGTTGGGGCATACTGACCTGACTTCATAATCAGACAATCGTAAAAATGTAAATTGAATAATTTGTCATGTTAAACATGAAATGATTTATTTAAGTATGGAAAGTTTGTTGAGAGCAGTCTAATTTATTATTAAAACTATCATTTTATACAGTTTTGAGATAAAAACAAGCAAATCAGAGAGTACTATTTATATAAAAAAAATGTTCATAGGCACAAATTGGAATACAGAAGATTGCGAGATGAACAATGCATTTTACTTAACCACGATAATATTTTTATGATTAATTAAGATTTTGTTGGCATTCAAGTAACTTCAGCCATGAAGTCCTTATGACTAAATGCTTCAGGACTCTTTCAATCACATGATAATTCACAGCAAAGTGGTCTTAGCTTTCATTGTATAATAAACCGAATATCAGACATATAGACTGTTCCCTAATAAACGCACACAAGGCTTTTACTGAACAAAAAAAGAAACTTTTGTGAGACTTTATTGGGACTGTTTCCACATACATGTATGTGTATATAATTATAAACAGTTTTTGTTTGTATTTGTTATTGCACAATAATTCAAAATCAATTCATCAAAGTTCATTTCCAGTCTGAAAATTATCAATTTCATTGGATTTTTAAATTCCATTTAAGGCAGGTGTTGATTCAATTTTTTTTTGCTTTAGTAACGAGTATGCCCACCGCAAACATTGCTAACAGCTTGGTAGCGACAACGCATTAAGTGGATGAGATTATGAATTTGAGCCCAGGATGTATTATTCCACTCTTCTAGCAAAGCTTCACTGAGTTCACTCACATTACCGGGGGGATTTTGACATTGCCCTACAGGTGTGTCAAGATTATCCCAAAGGTGCATGATGGGATTTAGATCTGGGCTTTTTGAGGGTCAGTCATCTATGAAATCAATATTGTTGTTTCGGAAGAACTGAATATTGTCACGGGTGACGTGAGGCCTGGCGTTGTCTAGCTGAAACAGAAATAATGGGGTGATTTTGTAAGAGAGGAACAACGTGTGGGGCAAAGACATGGTCTCTATATTTTTGAGCATTTAAAGTACCATCAATTACCACTAATTGGGTATGATACCCATGCCTTTTCCGCCCAGACCATCATGAAACCCCCACCGCCAAACAGTCCCACTGAAGAACGCAACAGCGTAACATTCAATCCTAAGTCGGTCGACCCTGATCCGACATCACTATTGGACAATGCAAACCTGGATTCATCTGAAAAAAGAACCATCTGCCAGTCTTGCCTTGTCCAGTTGATCAGCCCATTGAAGCCTGTCACGGTGATGACGATCTGTTAATACTGTTCCGAAGTAGGGACGACGTGCACATACTGTCTGAGCGGAAATCCTAGGGTTATGAGTACTCCGGGGTGACAGAAGCTGCAGCTGTCACAGTTAAAAACGATTTCAGTTTTTTGCTTTAAAATATAGCTGTGATCACATGTGGTCTACTGCTACATGGAAGATCTTCCACGCTTCCAGTCTGCACAAACTGACGTCTCAAGACTCCTGACTGACAGATGATCCAACGGTCGCAGCAACCTCTTCTGTTGTAGCTCTTGCCTCCAGCATCCCAATGGCATTCACTCTTAAATGTTTTGCAATTCAAGGCATCCAAATTTTGCCCAAATTGTATTCATATAAATTTGTTTAGGTATTTTTATGACTGTAGTCGTCAAGTACAATAATTTGCATTGAAAAAGTTTCATTAAATGTCATTATAGTCATTTCTAGTATAATACTAAAATTAAATCATATAATTATAATGATAATTGAAGTATAAGTATCATTTTTTTGTCTTTTCTCAAATATGAGTTGGGGGGGGGTTATTAGAAAGTATTTGGTAATATAGACAGGAAATTCAATAATTACTTGGTCCATTGTTCTCCAGCTAAATGACATTAGATATAAGCTTGATATTTCAAATAAAACAGAAGCAATGAAAGTAAGATCATCTCCCTTTACTAATTCATTTATTTTACAATATGAGGAGTTCAAAGTGATATATCTTGTCAAAAAATCATAGACTCAGAATTTCTCAATTTGAAAGTTAACTTGTCATCAATTATTTGTTGTACTCTTTACAAATAAATATAAAACATCTACTCCTCACTAAGAATGTTTAAAGTGACACAATTCAGAAATATATAAACTTTTCTCCATAAGCTACCTGCTCCCAGGTCAAATGGAAGTGCATTCAGTCTATGGATGTCAGATTTTTTAGTTCGTAACCTAGCCTCGGTTCATGCTCAAAAACTGGCATAAAACCAGACAAAATGTAATTTTACATCAGAATATACAAAGGGACTTAACTCTGATAGGAAAGTACTGAGATGATGCCAAACAAGGTTTGACAGCAAAACTTTTCACCAAGTTTGATTAAATTTCAACAGAAAACAAAACTACAATTAGCAAGAAATGTTGACAAGATCTTCAAACTGTAGGAATTGATTAACTACCTGCTTCATTCAGTTCAAGGTTGCCTCATTAATTTCTTTATCAAATTTTCAAGAAGACTCAACATTTTCATGATAAAATCACATTCACTTCTAATCAAAACCAGGTATTATTTTGAATTCAAATTTTTGCCGATTCATGCAGCACAAAAATTGATAACAAATCAAAAAGAAAGACAGTATTTTTTTGTCAATTAATGTCATAAAATGTTGTGTTAATACAAAATAAATGCTGCTGAGTTCAAGTATAGACCATGTCGTCAGTAATTTGAACCAACTTTTTAAACATTTGTACAAAAAATTATTCAAAACCTGATGAAAAAGATAGTTGAACAATGTATGCACGTATGCAAGGCAGTTTTTGTTCTTTACTTATGCGACAATCTATGATCATCCATAGATACATATAATGTTTACGTCAAACGAAATATTTTAACCATTGAGTCACCATTAAGAAGGTTTAAAGATTAGCAATGTTACTTAATATAGGCATTAATAGCGTGTAAAACATGGTATCTACAATAACTTGTTATTAATATATAGCCCCGTCTAACAAAAACACACAATAGAATAGCAATGGGTATTATTAATTCACGATCGTGAAGTCATAAAGTGCGGTTAACCAGACTGAAAATATAATGTGTTATATTAAACCCTATTCCTCTTTATTTTTATTGTAATAATTTATTGATATATCTAGTAGAAACAAGCCTATATACAATTAACACACCTTTTTGGACTACATGTTTTTTTGCATAAACTGTAAATAAATAACTTAACAAACAATGCAATACTATCCTGTGATACAAAAAGTAGTCCAGAATTATTTTATAAAGAAAATATTGAAGTCCATTTGTAGAATATCACTATATAAAGGGACTTCACTTCAGATTTTTTTTTCAAATCTGGAAACTCCTTTAACTTGATAGGGATTTTATAAAAACAAAATCAAACAATTTGCATGTTTTATAATCAGTACATTATGTTATAATATACATCATAATATAACATCTGAACTCAATCCTTGTACCTTTAAGATGTAAGACCGAAATGGAAAAAAAAATATTTTTTTTGGTATAATACCTAAACAAATGGCAAACATGTGAGATTGCCAGAATCTTCCCAGTAATACTTACTAAATAATCTTCTTCACAATATACTTTCCCATGAACATTATAAAAAGCTTTTCCTCGTAACGTCCGACCTGAAATTATACAACAAAATAAGCATACATAACTAAGAACTTTAAAATTGGCTCACATCTACAATACATATAATGATTTTTTAAGGTACAGTTAAACCTCCAAACAATGGCTGGCAAGGGTCAAGAAGAAATATGGCTTAATAATATCAACAATAAATGTGTCACATTTATTCACATGGTTACCTATCTTCACAGGTGGCCCTGCAAACAGGTTTGGCTGTGGACAGTTTGAAGTTTTTAATAAAACATATAGATGTTCCATTAGTTCTATATATACATCTTTTATTCTAGTCAACTTTCCTAATACAAAGTTTTAACACTATTATATCAAGATGATTATGGCACTGACTGATTAATCAAAAAAGGGCTGTAACTCATTCCATACCTTCCACAGGCAACATTTCTTCACTATTAAAAGTAGAGCAAAGTCTACCATAAACAGAACTTTTTTCATTCTATATATAAGATATAAAATGAACAGAAAAGGGCCACTAGTATTTACAAACAATTGGGCCAAGCAGGTCCCTGCTACACATGCGGACATGCACAAACACATGCAACAAAGTAAGCATTTCACACACACTTGCGGAGACAGCCGCACATCGTGAAAGTTTGCACTCAATTGTTTTTGTGACAATGATTCAAACATGATAAAATCATCAGTATTTCTATCCATTTATACACAAAACATTTACAAATTAAAGTACATATAACACACACAGACACACTAATGAGTGATTGTCAACTGTTTTTGCATCATACACCATTAACCAAGTCATGAAAATAATGAATGATGTTCTTTGTTTTATTTATAAACAGATCAAAGATTCATTACCACACTAGATAAACATTTAATTACAAACAATAACAAAGAAAACATTCACAATAATGGTTTGGATTTTCTTGGTAAAACAGGGATCTCTAGTTAATAGGATTTTCTTAATTTCACAGGGTCTATAATCACAACACTTGTACATCTACAAGTGGTCAGCAATTATAACAGTCTTCATTTTAAGGGTCACTAAAAGGGCCAATTTTTTAAAACACTAACCTAATGTCCAGAATGAGTGAAAAACCACCAACAAGCACAATATTGCCATTTTCACATGAACTATATCACTAAATTTATAGAATTTTGAAATTTTAGACATCCAGTTTCAAACTCCCATGTGACATAGAGCAATTACTTGCCTTCCCATAAAAACTGGAAATACATACTGTGGTATCATTTTTGTTCGTGCAGGACGAATTTTCGCGTATTTCGCATAAGTGGTGTATCTACTTCCAGCTATGTTATTACCGATTTGCGAGAAGTTAAACTTTTTCGGAGAATTAAAAGGGAAATGGGACATACCTTTTAGGCAAAATGTTAATGATATTTTCCCACAGAGAAAGAATAAACATATTTAATTACTGGTATTCTCTTTCGGAGTTAAAGCATCGGCTCGGTCAGGAAGGCCCGGTTCCGATGAAGAGCGTGTAGAACAGATGAGAATGAAACAAACTATGAATTGTATGTTTTAAAACCATTTCTAGCAAAAGTGATAATTTGCACCTTTGACGGTTGTTTTTTTAGTAATTGCTCGAGCGCCATAACAAGATGTGGACCCGAAAATTGTTTAATTTACATGCTAATCCATGCTTTGATCTCGGACACGCTTTATCTATATAAAGTGACAATTAACAAGTAATTATCGGTGACAACCGTCATATTGTTTATTAATCATGGTAACAAAGGGTGCCGCTGTAATAAACATGTACATGGTCTAGTGATGACACGTGCTGTAGCGAACAACGGCATGATTTGTGTCAGTATCTGGATTAAAAAAAATTCGAAATGCGCGAATTTACGACCGCGCGAATCTTTCTTTTTTTCCATTGGCGCGAAATTTCATGCCAGCGATATTAAATGATACCACAGTACTTTAAAGACAAACTTTGAATGACTTAATCTTTTACAGTTGGATTCAGAGGACATAAAAACATCATTTTGATTAATTTTCATCAATGTCTCAATTTTCAAAACTGAATTTAGTAAGTTGGATAAACATTTGTAATATTGGATGAAGGATCAATATATCTTTATCAATTAGAATGAAGTACATTTGGTATGTAATTATGAGGACAGCATATAAAACCATAAGTGCCATATCCAATGTACATAAATGGTTGCTATAGAAAGTGGATTATTGATGATCAATATAGATAATATGTAACAAATAAAGGATGTTATATATAAGATAGTTTATCAATGTCCTGTGAGACTTGAAACATGAACTTATCTCATTCTAACACATGATTCGCCACTTTTCATTTAAAAATGGAAAAACACACATTCAATTACAATGTGTAAGGCAAAAAAAGTAACTGAATAGTCTCCAATATCATCCCTCAAAAACAGTGGTAGATAGAATGGCAGCACTTTTCAAATACCTTTATTTTAATCCAGAGATAAGCTGACATTCATATGAAAATTGAAATAATGGGAAGAAAAAACAGTGAGATAGAAAACAATTCAAGGCTGGCAGAAAACCAGTTATGATAATTTTCCTCAAACATTTACTAAAGTTATCTGCTGCACTGTTTTAATGTTTACCCTTGATTAGAACAACTAAGAATTGATACACAGAATACTTCAAACTGTCATAATGTTAACTAAATACAGTCAAACCAGTAAACAAAGGTCACCAAGATGGAGACGGAAGGCCTTAAAACACAGTTGACCTCTTTTCAGAGGTACATCAGGTCAATAAATACAATCCCAAATTTTGCCCCCTTTTACATACTTCCTGAAAGTACCAGACTGTCAGACATGTCAGGCAAATTTGGTAAGCACTGGACCAGATGTCCCGCAGAATTTACAGCATTTATCACTTATTTATAATACATTCAGTCAGACAAATTTTCATTTGGTCAGATAGAAATTCTAACTTTGCCTGACCAAAAGTCAGGCAAATATTCCAACAATTTCAAGAAGCCTGCTTTTACAAGGTGGCCAGTACTCATGGAAGGCCATTGACTGGTGTTCAACTGTTATACCTAAGTAAATGATTCCACGATATAACACAATCTTTCCCAACTTATTATCATGAGTAAAATCTTCAATTTCAAATCATTCTCTATTATTCAATAAAAGTATTTGCAAAATATGTTTCAAATGGTTAAATGACTGTAATATACAAAATTTTCATCTTCAACCACACATACCACAAACACTACAAATCAGAATTTTTTCTCTAAATTTCATCATTTTATTAGAAACCTTCAAAGCTATCAATAAATTTAATGAGACATGTTGGCAAAAAAACAACAAAGCGATTACCAAAGTGAGTCATTCGCAGTAATAAATTAGGCGACAATAGTTGTAAAATTACTCAGTTGAAACAACAGTGATGTAAATGCAACAAAGTATTCTAAATTATTGTATTTGACAGGTTCATAACACAAAAAATCCTACAATGGTTAAACTATTTTGCATTGGTAACATTTACATAAATGATGCAAATATATTATCAAAAAGGTAATCATGAAAGGGCAACTAATTCCCATAAAAGCCATTAAACTGTGAATGCTTTCAAAATGTTTCTGCCAAGCCCCTGGATACCAAACTCTGCAAATATTTTTGGCAAAATTGGACAGGCAGTGGGCCTAAACAGCATAAAAACACAATAGTTTTGTGTATAACACAAAGATAACAATTATGTGTGTAATACCAAGGAAACATTTATGGCATAATGCCTGGACACAAAACTGTAAGAGGTGACAATTTACAATAACTTACAAGGAATGAAATAAATAGATAGATCCACAGTGCAATCTATTTCTAATCAATTATTAACCATATTTATCAGCTAGCATGAAGTGAAATTTAAAAATAATATAGAGAGGGTATTATATTTAAGTTAACAGACAAATTTGAATGCCTTGAAATTGTAACATTAACTTGTATCACATGAAAACAAACACAAATGTTTCCTTATGGAATTATGATTACAGCAACTGGATTTTCTACTTAATATACAGTAAAACCTTGATGTGACCATATTCAGGACCCATAAAATTGGTCATTATAAGGAGGTGGTGGTCTCATTATCAAGTTGAATTATAGGGGAGTTATTAATAGCCTTGCCGAAAATAAGTGGTTGTAATAACAAAGTGGCCATAATATTGAGGTGGTTGCTACGTGAGGTTTTACTGTCATCATATTAACATTATGAAAAACTCCCTGTGGAGGATTGCAAACATATTAAATTCATTTTTTCATGTATGGATTATTTAACTCACCACTCACTACAAAATAGAATCATGAAATTTTCAAACACTAGTTGGTCTGGTATGTGCTATATCTAATTTCTTCCAGCTCAATGGGCATAACTTGATTTCAATTGCTAAATATTTTCAAATAATATAACAATCTAACTGCTTAAATGAATTGATCTGTCATAGATAATTTACCAAAAGAATGCTTGGAATTAAGGCACATGGAAATCTGATATCGTTTAATGTATATTTCAATTTGTGTGTCTTATTAATGTTAATGGTGTATTCAGATATTTAGAATGATTTAATTTTGCAAGTACAGGCAGATAATAACTAGCTGTCAAAACCCAATGTCTAGGTTCCATACTGGAGTTAAGTTGGCTGGAAGAAGGAATTTATTAAGCCTAAATTGAAATATTTTATTATTCATTGATTTGAAGATGACCTAAAATAATTTTTGCATATCAAGGTAAGCAAAATGGACTAAGACAGTTCAGGGCTGACCATTTTTGCGACATTTTATGAACCACTTTAAATAAAAATCATATTAACATGAACCTAGCATACTAGGGACATGAGACAGGAAAAGAGATTTTTTTATATAGCAGCCCTAATAAATGAAATTACTGTAATAATGTACAAATTATTATCAGCAAATTGTATCACAGCCTGAGAAATTCTGTCATTGCATGCAATTTTATGAATTCACTGTTGATAATTTAGTGTAATAATATATAAAATTATAATCAGAAAATTGCTAGCTAATCCATTAAAAACTCTAATATCTGAGTTTTACGACCACAAAGATTTTGAATGATTTCCTTCTTATTCCTATAATTACATAGGTATTGTATAGTTAAATATAACTCAATAACATAATTAACTAATACTTTTTATGTCTAATTCAAACACTGTGAATAATCAGTAGGAATTTATGGAAGTGGTCAAATCTACCTCGAACATTAAAGTTCAAGCTGGGTATGTGGTATGGGAGGATAATAGTGAAGGTACCTGATGGCCCCTCAGAGATAATCGCTCAATAAAAAACCAACCTGACAACCTCAAATTTTGTTTTTAATAATAACAAATACCAGACAAACTGTCTATACTTTGTTGTCTTCACAGTACCAACGATAAAATCAGTGAATTCAATCTACATTTCTTTTTTCCATTAATTTCCTTGCTTATTAGTCAATCAATAGCGGACATTAATATTTAAGTGATTTTTTTCTGTGTTAAATATAATTGACTTTGATATGGAATGAATAATCATTTTTATTCAATGTAAATTTTCAATCACAAAAATTTTAGTACTTTACTCCTGCCAAAGGTTTTACTCTTAAATACTGGTACATAAATTAATTAAGATGAGTCTCTATTCAATAACAGAGCTACAATAATATTGTATGAGAATTTAAATAACACTATATCACCACCAAACATCAAGAGAATTTATGTATTCTTAAAAAAAGCCAAACACAGCAAAAATACATCAGTTTCTTTTGAAATTCATTCAGTAACCAAGCAACCAAGAAGTTTTACTTTGTTTGTTTACTTTAACACTTAAAATGCGTGAAGATCCAATCTTAGACAGTCAGTTAAGCCAAAACAACCTAGGTTCACATAAAGCCACTCTGAAAGCGGTCAGACCTACTTGAGCCATAATTTCTTGAAGATTAATGGTCATACTTTACATATCAGGGATAACACTTTTCATAACTGCCAAGTTTTTAACATACCAGTGGGATTAAGAATGAATGCATATACTTAGGATATTTCATCATTAGCACGCCATATAATGACAAGTTATATAACAACTAATGTTAGAAAACCTAGCTATACAATAACAAATGATTGAAACTCCAGGCTGTAGAGTCTTATGCAAGAATTTGCCAAAGTATCCCTATCTACCATCAAAACAAACATCAAAACATAACATCCATGCCCAGAGCCCAGGAACTTCGAAAAAAAAATATAAATTTGCATGAATAACAAGAACAAGATTTGAACAATTTGGACTACAAGACAACAGCCAAAATAAGGTCAGTAGGTCAAATGTATACCAAAATATCTGAGACACAAAAATCATTATCTCGAAATAATTAAATAGCAAACTCTAAAAATTGTAACAGCAATATTTAAGGCTATTGTGCATAAAAATGTATTCTTATCTGTTAATGAGTACATATCAATTAGTACAAAACAAATGAGATTTATGTTTTGAGATTTATATAAATAAGGCCTTTTAATGGTCTCACTGTTTAAAGGGCCACACATGTTCTTCAGTTCCTTTTGTGATCTGTTGTAAAATCTGTTATAAGATCCTAAAAAAATTCAGTGAAGTCTAATATGGATTTAACCTATTTAGGATTACTTACACTAAATCATGCCATAATCCTTGTCTGGTTCTTGGTCAAAATTGATCTCAAACGATCGTATATTAAGCTGTATAATACTGACCAAAGGATATGTTTGATCAAAGTTGATGGCAGACTTACACTAAACATAATATTCAGCAGGGTCAATATTCACTGAATGGGAGACATCACTTACTTACAAATCCAAATTTCAACATTCACTCTCATCCTTACAGGGATTTTTCCCTTTCCAGTCATATACTTAACACTTGAGCAAAGTTTCATTGAAATCCTACAAAATGTTCACACTGAATTTTGAAAGTATAAAGAGTTTTTGACTCATAACTGTTATTGCTTAATGGGTCACAAAAGTAAAGAATGAATGATTTATGAACAGTATACCACAACCTATTGCAAATATGCAACTCAGAATTCAGCAAAAACAGCGCATTTATGTTACTATGTATAATAACTGACATACATACAGAAAAACATATACATGTAGACAGACACCATGTGAACAGCACATTCATTTACCTTGTTTTGTTGTTTTTTTTTTTTATGTGACTTATTGTCACTGGGGTTTAAGGTAGCGTAAGTGCCTACAAACATAAAAAAATGCGAAAATGACATTTTAAGTTACTAACAATAATTAAATATCATACTATCATACCATGCAACAAAAAAATGGATCCCAGTATGCAAAAATAAGTGTTTTATCGTGATAAAAACTACACCGTATATTGACTCCACTTTATCAGTGAGAACGATCTAGGATGCGGCATTGTAAGGGGCTAATTAAGGGCAAATTTGTATCAATCGATATTAAATTTGGTATCGCTTGCCGCATGTTAACATAAGTATTTAAAATTCGACAGATTATCAACATCAAGCGGATTAAAATGGGAAATAAGAAAAATAAGGCTATGCAAGGTGTTAGTGTTCTCAAAAAGTGAAAAATGTAGTTAGAAATCTCTTTCTCACGGAAGTTGGTTTACGAATGATAAAGATACCAAACTGCATAAATCTATACCCAGTGAAAAACTTGGCCATAGTGATGTGACAAATTGCGAAAATGGAAACTTTATGGTGGAAAATTACGTAATAAATATATAACTGCAACAACCATTTGATGTGCAAGAAACGAGTGAATTCATTAACACCTTGTTTGATTGGGCTACTAGCAGCTGATGTACTTTTAATATAAAATATATGATGAAATAACTGATCCGGAACGGTGGTCTTATTGAAGTGTGATATCGATATCACTCTAATGCCTTGCTAATTATGCTATTAATATGGGTCAATTTAGACCTAAAATACGTCACATCACACATTCTTTTATGTTTTGGCGGGAGTAATATGGTATGCAGACACTTCACGCACCTTTCAATAAAACGCAAACAATAAGAAAACGAGCTGTCAAAAATTGTTACCCCGTTAATGTTGTGACGTACCATTTTTACAAGCTTAATTAAATTTATATATTCCAGAGTCAGTTAGGTTTCAAATACAATTAAACACGAGTTATAAAACTACAATATATTTAAATTGCCAGTAAATTAATACAGGAAGACTGGGTCAACGAAAGTTATTATTTTCGCTATTTCATCGATGTAATCAATAAAATAAAGTTATTTCAACGTGAACTTTTATTAAGAAACTCTGTACATTTTGGTAAAATATTGAAAGCTATCAAACAAACAATAGGATGATAAACAGTAACGTCTTATGGACATCGGATGTGCATGTTTTTCGAGAATCTTATTTTATTCTGTTATATATCCAATTACCTTTGTATATTAGTATGTTTTTAAATGATTACATTAACAGACATAAAACATAAACACTTTTCTACAAATCAATCACATCTTTAAGTTCTTATTTTTACACTAAATGCATGGCTACCTTTCATTTAACTTCCACAGCCATCTTCAACTCAATTTCCCTATCAGCTGTTTTCCCCGTTGAGAGCCTCTTGGTTGATGAGAAATCTGATGTACTGTGTATTGCATTGGTAAGATATGATACTATTTTGACAAATAATTCGTAATTAAGCTCTTTAGAGTCATCTAAATTGGTGGGCGGTTCCACAAATTGATCCACTAACGATCAACGAATTTGATTGGTTATCAAATTTTGACAGGCTGTATTAATTTATAGAATAATTGTTGATTACAGGAGGTGATAATGATCTGACACTTTTATTGTTAATTTCTTGCTTAGAATAAAACGCGGTGGGTGCTATTTTTGAACAAAGATTGCCGCCTTATTTGAAGATGGATTTCAAAGCGATTTTCGGTACTTTGTAGCAGAAATGCTTATCTAGCGGAAATGCTTATGAAGGGAACGGTGTCTCAGAATTTTGATATTCATTTTCCTTTTTTATCTATGACGTATTACGTAATTGTCAGCGGGGTTCAGGCGACGGAATTTCTTTTAAGTCAAATATCTATTGAACGGAGGACATTATCAAAAATCTGAGACACGGTTCCCTGCATGATACCATGATTGTTATTTTAAGGCTAATTGTTGCAATATATCCTTACATATATCCTTACATACAGAGCAGTGATCGTTATTCAAAAATATGAAAATTATGTGCGATATTGGTTTATAGAAGACAGACCAAGTACAATATTTGTTTCAAATCACTTGCAATAGACTCTGTATAGTGGGTTTATTAATGTATACAATTATGGTTGACTTTTTAAAACTATAAATTAGTAAAACTTGATATCACCATATAGCCACTCACGCTACCTTAATGCCATTTTTCAACAATTTTTCAGTTATATACCGTGACCGGTTCACCTAACCAGTTTTCCTGGTCTGTATACTAACCAGTACAAACTTACCCTTCCACAAAGAGCCAGCAACTTCTCCACATATGGAGGATAATTGACATTTTTTGTGGAATTTTCATAAAAGGGTATGACCTGATGCGACCGGGATACGAACCCGGGTCTACGGGTTACAAGTCTAGCGCACTAACCACTGGACCACAGCGGCGGCCACATTCATTGATTTACTATTTATAGAAACATACATACATACATGTATAAAGACAGAAACCACATGAACAGCACATTCATATAACTATTTAAAAACATACATACATATAGACAGATACTTACCACATGAACAACAGATGAAGCACTTTGTGTGGTATATGTGACCCATAGCCTGACAAGCTTCGTTGGCACCTGTGACTTTCTCTGAACACTTGAAACATTGACCTGAAAGTAATAATAACAAAACATTGTACATTTATGTCACATGATGTAAAACAATAGAGGGTATGTCACAAGATATAAAACATTAGAGGGAATGTTACATGATATAAAACAATAAAGGGAATGGCACATGATATAAATAAAGTGTAGTTCACATGATATAAAACAATAGAGTGTATGCTGTATGATCTAAAACAACAGAGGGTGTGTCACATGATGTAAGACAATAAGTGGTGTGTACTTATTGCATACATTCTTAATGGCATAATACTACAAGCTACAGAAGAAAGTCATTGAGAGCTCATTAAAGACAATTTCGGTAGTTTGTAACGTGCAACATTTCTGCACATAAGGGAGACAATAAAGCTCTTCATGGAAGAAACACTTGCATAGTTTTCGGACAACTAACGTATCCGCGAGCGCGCTAAATACGCACCCTATAATGTTGCAGCAATTTCGCATGAAGGGTAAATTTGCGAGTGGGTACAAGGTCGCACGGAGGTTACAGTTAGCACTGAAATCGCAGCAATTGGGTGCTGATGCCACAAACACATCACAGAATGGCGAGATTACCCTACCCACTGACTTGGAAGCTCCGTAAGTAAAACCATATCATTGAGATACAATTATCGCTTATCTACATCATATTTCATTAATGAAGATTATTTAAGTATTTGTGAGAGTTACCTCTGTATGTGAAAGTCATTATTTTTCTTAATTAAACCAGTTCGCACATTTTTGATATTAATCATATTTGTCGACTATTTTTGACAATATAACTGAATTTCAGAGTTGAGACTGAAATTAGCTCGGTAACCTCATGTTTTTATTACTGAAATATGTTTATTAGACATTGTTCTAAGATATATATCAAAATTAGAAAGTTTTGTTGGAAGAATATCGGAAAAGGGGGAATAAAAGATGAAAAATAATATTTTTTTGTCGAAATTGCAACCCATTTTTTCATGCATGCAGTTGAAAATAAAAACATAGTATGACAGAATTAAATCATTTGTGGTATAAATTGGGTTACATTAACACAATATATGCCAAATGAATATTTACATGTAAAAACAGTATGTTTGAGCATGATTTTATCATGATATAACAGTAATAGTATGTGTTTAGCGACAAGCTCTTTGTACACAGCAAATCTTAAAAAACAGCTGCACACCTACACAAAGTATGAGCTGTTATCTGGAAAACGAGTTTGGAGACCCCTGTTTTTCTTTCCATTTTTGGATTTGTTATACTTTTTTCTATAAAGTATGAAAAAATGATCACTTTTCCTTGAATAAAACAAAATGCACAAATTGTCTTTAAAGATGTACTCTACCTATTCAAAACAATTCCTACAATACTATACTGATAAATTAACCTAGTCTTGAACAAGCAGAAGACACACAAATTAATATCAGTCTCTCTATGCAGAGTACATCAAGCTTTCAAATACTATACAGACATAACCAGCCCAGTACCCAAGTAATCAAGATGTTGACCTTATACATATGTATTTGATATTGTCTTGAAAATTTAAAATGTGTACACCATATGTACGCTATGAAAATACACTTTTTCAATACCAACAAACCTAATTTGATTACAAGAATTAGTTAGACACTGAATTTACAAAAATCAAAGTCACTAAACTTGAGTAAGCTATTTAATAGGCTGTTTAAATGCTTTTATCAGGAAACAAAATCTCTTTTTTCATTTATTTTTTTACCTGACTGTTTACACAATCTATTAGCTTCATTTGTTCATGATCATGAGTGATACAGACTAGAATAGTTATGCGTCTCGACTGGGACGTTATTTTTTACATAACAAAAACAAGTAACATCAAATGAACAAAAAGCCTTAACAAACATTCAAACAGGGGTCCAACTGTGTCCCTAAATCAGACTGTTTAACCCCTGACCACCAAGCTGAAGAAAAATAAAATCTAGATTACGCTGAATTTTGGAAGCCTCGCAATGTTCAGATCACAGCAAAGCATTTGATATAAATATACTTTCAAGAATGTACATTAATATGATTTAGATTCAAATCTATTTTTAATTGTTTCCGACTCAAACTGGGTTGATGATCTCTAATGAGACTAGAATAACTACAAGAGTATAAATTTTCAGTAATAAATTCAAAGAATGTTAATTGATAATTAATCAAAAGACATTCAAGGAAAATTTAAATCCAAAGCCATGTACACATTCTCATTTACGCATCCCCAACCAATCCATGTATATTTGTTGTTTTTTGCAACCCCAGATGTATTGTGCCCTTCCTAGACCCTGAAATTCCCTATTTTATATCATACATATTACATTGTTTCAGACCTGAGGGGGTCTGTAGAGGAAAGCCTTACTTCCTTAATTTTGCATTTTCCGTGCAGCTGTTCATTATAATACTTAAAATTTTAAGTCAACCACACACTGCAAGGGTGGAGTCAATGTGTATTTAAACTTATTCTAATACATAAAATATATTTATTCCTACAAAAACCAACTCTAAAAACATATGTTTTACCTTAGCACAGTTCAACACAAGGGAGAGGGATTGGAAAATATCAGAAAATACCAAGCAACAAGCGCAAGTTCTGGTAAACATAATGATAAAATACACACTGTTTGTGCAATAGCCTCATTAAAAAATCTAAAAAAAAAACGCACAAGGCCATAGTAAAAAGTTTCCTATCTCCACCAAACCACTGCTAGAAAAGTTTGGTTAAGGTATTTTTATAATCAATTCTTGTTTGTAATATGAAACTTTGCCACATACCAATTATTGATAAGCTTTTGTTAAAGTTTCCATCATGTATGAGTGAAAAAATCTTTTCATAGGGAAAATACAAAAATTTGGCAAGGTCAAAGTTCTACAAAAATGATACAAATTATCATCAGATCTGAAGGCAATAAACTTTCAGCCAGACATAAAAATTAATCAACTTATTTACATGACTGAACTACAGGCTATTATTGACACAAATATTGAGCCTGTGGCAGCTAAAATATCCCTTTATTATAAAGGAGATACATTGATCATCTTCAGTAAAGAGTTTAAAATTACAAGACAAAATATTATCAAAATAAGAATAGCATCAAAGTTGTAGCAAGAAGCTGGGTTATTTCATTTTTATATGACATTTGATTTCGTTGTAACAAAAGTTTCTTTCATTCAAACATCAAAAGCATATTTGTAATTTTATTGCAAACTTAACATTACAATACACAAAATTGGAAATGGCATTGCACACAAGCAATTTCAAGCATGCATTTCATGAGCGTAACAACTTTCTCAGCGTAAGAATGCAAAAATAACTTTTTTTTATTGATTGTAAAAATTGCAACCAATCGAAATCCACAAGACACAATGGATATTTTATCCCAATAAAACAACAATACTAAACTATCAAAAGTACAGTCCAGATCGAGAATATCATTAAGAAAGACTTAAATTTCAAACTTAGCCCAACAATTTGTAACATCTATTTCGGATGGATGCCCATTAAATGGTTACCAACAAAATGCAAACCTAGTAGTAAGTTACATGGAAACAATTTAAAACATTCGTTTAAACAATGCACAAACAAACTAACACCTGATTTATGTACAAATAATTATACATTTTCATCTGAAATTTAGTCGAAAGGTGGGAGTAGGCAGAAAGAATGATTTAACATATTTGTGTTGTTTAAACACAGAATAAAAGCATACCGCAATGTCTATAACAACCAAATGAAGCTTTCGCACTCTTTCTATGACTCATTGTGTACATTCGTTTGTGGTTTTTAAAACTTTAGGTTAGAGTAACAATAAAAAAATCGTCCCCATAATATCTTGATGAGGTCATAACGTATTCAAGTTTTAATTTCTCACTATTTGTTGAATCAGATAAAATCTAGATAAATGACTAAAATATACTGTAACCTAGCAACATATTAAAATAAATACTATACAGATTGCTTTTGCAGACTAAAGTCACTTTTACATAAAACATTTGTCACAGTAAAATAGGTTTGATAAATAGTTTTTTACCACATAATTAGAAACAGAAAACCTAACACTGAAATTTGTTCATTATTTTTTTTTAAAAATGTCACTGGCTTCTATGTGTCTATTTGAAATTTTGTCATGAAATTTCAGAGTTCAATACAAAAATATTATTGCAAATCCTCACACATTAAAGCTAAACTACATGAAAGTTCTGATGGGACACAAACGTCACAAATGTGCCACATATACTCTAATAAGCACCCTGAGGGTGGATTGGGGTAAACATTTCTCTTCAGTTAGTTAAATTATTTGACTAAAGATTTTTAGATTAATTGAATATAATTTGAAGGATTCCCAATAGCATTAACAGTGACTTAGGAGTACTTATTAAAAAAGGTAAAGGGGCTTTAATTAGGGGAGAGGTTTAATTAGGCAATATGTAGTATGAGTCAAACTAAGTGGTATGTTTAAGTTTCATAAACCACAAACAGTACAACATTGTACGAAATTTCCCAATGAAAACTGTTTACAAACATGAAGCTCTATGGTTGTGTATTTGTAGCAAGGAAGGATACAAAACAAAATACAGTCAATTCTAAATTACCACCTGTGAATAAAGAGAAGAAATGTGGCCGCGAGGAAAAAAAGTCACTTGTACAGTTACTAGTCCAAATCAAATAGGGTAGGTAGGTTGCAAAACTGTTCTGATTCTTTCTTGTAAAGATACCTTTTGTACTTCAGTATGACTCATCCCCAACTACTGCCTACTTTGAATTTTGCAGTAAGAAAATTTAAGGTCAGAGCAGAAAATAGGGTCAGTTAGGTGTTTTTTGTCTGGCCGTGTGCACATCTGAACCCTAATCAGAGATTTTTATATGGTCTATTACATCAATAAATGTATGCTAAAGACAGGCTGTTGTTCAAATAGACTGATGGAGGCCTTCATTCACAGATGCCAGATAGCTTAACTTTCACAATAACAATAAAATAATGGTGAACTGTAAAAATGTAACAAATTGTTGAACTTCTCACATGGGATATGTAGCAACTGGCCTTTATCAATAGTGGCCATTGTAAACAAGTGAGAGTATAAGGCACACTGTGCTTGTTTGATTTTCTGTACTAATTTTCTCATCAAAATTTACCAGAATTATCTATAATCTAGTACAAACACTCA
The DNA here is from genome assembly GCA_008271625.1 of Lutraria rhynchaena. Lineage (NCBI taxonomy): Eukaryota > Metazoa > Mollusca > Bivalvia > Venerida > Mactridae > Lutraria > Lutraria rhynchaena. The sequence continues at coordinate 1,058,025 of VIBL01000073.1, read as the reverse complement.
AGACAGCATGAGATACAGCAGAAAGAAAAAAACTGATCATGACTCAATCAGTAAACAAGGAAATAAACCTGAAGCAGTGAATATTGAGTAGACCACATATTATCATGCCTCAGAGGAAAGATATATTCCAATTAACAAAAGCTACAAGAGAGCGTAAGAATACTTTAAGAGTCATCTTAACTTCAGTCAAATTTAAGTTAATTACAGAGCAAATATTCAAAGTCTTTGCCTATCGTATTTTGGGGACAATTGACCGCAACCTATGTGCAGGTATTCACTGAGGGGCAAATAAGTTCAGAATTGGTGTTTTGGGATATCTGAAGGGCATTTATTAGGGTAATATTATGAGAGTTCTCTCACTGAGGGGCATTTGTGGTATATGGTAACTTGGCAACTGCAGTATAAACATATGGGTTGTTTATAAAACTTGAAACAGAGAAAAGAGTTTTTATTTTCATAATCTGAATACCAGAAAATGTAAACAATTCCTCACAATAATTGATAACATCAGAGAAAACTATTATTACACTTTAAACAAATGTTCAGCAGAACGAAATGTGCTACGTACGAATTTATTAGCAACTTCCATCATCTGAATAATATTTTTAAAAATTTCATAAAATAATAATTTGTTGAACAACATTTCTTATTGAATAATTGATTTGGATTCTTTTTTTATGCCTAATACAGTTTATAACAATGACAAAAGCATCTTTCAAATATAATCAGACTCAGTATCATTCACCACCCCCACCACCATCCACACCAAAGAGAGTAACCATCCTAAATTATGAAATAATCTCAAATATAAGATTGTAAACCAGATCAATTAATACATGTTAATCAAATCCATCATTATCCTGCTCATTTATACTAGCTAAATATATGAATTATGAACAAAAAACATTTCATCGCAATAAGCTAAAAAGAAATCTATTTACATGTATTAACATAAAATATTTGATTTTATCCTTGTTCATACATGCATCTAGAATGACTAATGGGAAGCCATTATTTAAACTCTGTTTAGATTTGAATAAAAAAAAACACTGTAACCAAATCACATTTTTTCATATCATTACTGGATTAAAATTAAGGTTTTTCACCATCACCCAGTGAATTTATCAATTAATTTAGCCTTAAATCTAACAAAGACTGTATTATAATGCACAGGGCCAAAGGACGTAAAACAGTTTGAATAGAAGTCACAGAATGTGCTTTGTATTTAAGCCAATGAGAATCCTGCGTTTTAGCACTCATGTATTTTAAGTCAGATTTTAAAAATTAAAGCCAGGAAACAATTAACAATTGGTCTTACAGGAAGATACCTCATCTACGAATTAGTTGTGGCAGTTAATTGTATTAAACAAAAATTTAGTTATAAAACTGCACATACTGACATTTGACAGCATTTTGTGGCAAAATATGTCAAAATCATTGAGTATCTGAATACACAACATTTTCAGCATTTTGTAATGTGTACACTTTTCCTACTACACTAAATTATGCCATAAAAACATATCATCAACCATGTTATTGAAGCTCAAATGATTTTGGAGTCTTTTACAATAAGTGACATCTCGACATATGTTTGTCTCTGTGGTAACATAAAAAATAAAAGGAAGTCCTGGACATACAAATGTCAAGAGGCTCGTTTATTTTCAATTATACAATATTCTAGCCCTAGACCAGAAATCAATTAGAAAAAATCATCTTTCTATACACTGGTCCAGTTAATATACCCCAGACTTCATCCACCTCGTTGGAGTAATTAAGGTACTGGGGAAACTCAACAATTTTAATAGCTGGTTAGATAAAGAACTGCTCAGTGGTATAAAAGTGATTTTTAGGGGTCACATCTTTGCATAAAGAGATTATGGGAAAGGTCAAGTCAGTGAATTAGATTGAAGGAGTAATCCTGACATTATAAGATCCACCCAGACCCAGACAGGTTATCTGGGCCGAGCCAAGGGAGCATTATCAGTATATCAATCAAGAATTCTAAATCAATTACAATGTGAAAATTTATATTCATTTATATACACCCCAACAAAACTTAATTCTATAATCACTAAAAACCACATGCTTTCATTGATAATGTCTAACATCAGCAAGTTGAATTTTTACCACAAAAAATATCAATACAATGATATTAATAATTTAACTATACCATCGCAATTTTAGATGAATAAATTTACAATGATAAAAGCACACAAGAGAACACAAAGAAGCATTAACAATTAATTCATCATTAAACTCTTATTCAGCAAGACAAATAGTGATATTAAATCACGTAAATAATTTTATATGTCATTTAATTATTTACGATAATTTATTATCTCATATTTTTTTTATATAATTACAACCTACAACATATAACACATCATATCACACCTGGAGTGAGGGTTAATTAAGGATCATTGCGATGAATTCTTGTAACAAATGACATCATAAATTTAATACCAATGACATATTAACCACATAAAATTTCCCTGCTAGTGCAACAAAGACATAACTCCCGCTATATAAAAGGAGTAGTTACAATACTGTCACTCTGATAAGATGAAAACGTCCCATCAGGTAATGAATAAGAATGACTCACGCAAAGACTATCTTCTAAATTGTTTGAACAGTAAACCACCAAAAATACATTGTAGATAAAAAAAGAAAATTTTAAACCCCGCAAGGCAACTGATATTGTGTTTAAAAATCGATCATATTTAATCATTTCATTAAACCTTGATTGACAGTTTGATAATTACTAATACCTACAACAAAGGGATTGTCAAAATAAGAGCATGCTTCTAAGTTAAAAATTAGGAAGAGTAATGTGCCATGTTTTTTTTAATTCAAACCTAACACTATGTACATGTCTGATTCATAGTCAGCTCTCAAACAAATGACAGATCTAAACAATCATTTCAATGAAGAATGCACCAATTTCACAGCAAACGCACTGGTGAACCAAAACCTCATTATGCAATAAACACAATACCAAATGACAGACGTTTTTCTTCCCTGACTTCCAATGGTGATTAATTTGTGTAGCATCTCTCTAGTCAATAATAGGAGGGGGCATCTCAAGATTATGATTTGTCTAAATCGAGAAAATATTAGGGAAGTAATCAACAGTTGGTTTATACACAGCAGAAATTTGAGAATTTCCTGTTGAATTATCAGGAACTTTATCAGGCAACTTGAAGTGGTAAAATTGCTAACATGTAAGTGAAGCAGCCTAGAAATTAGAATGAAAGAAATTATTTTTTATATCAACTAATAAATTACAACTTCATGGTAATTTTTGTTTCTTCTAGTAATTTTTTTGCAATTTTGGGAATTGGTCCAGTCCAGCTGGGAAAATGTGTGGTGCAATACCAAAATTGGGAATTTTTGGGAAAAATGTCTTTATTTTCTTTTGGGAAGGATCCATTTACCGGACCCAAACAAAAAGGTAAAAAGTTTCTGTCCTATACGAGATAAAATTAAAAGGAAGATATACTTGTAGATAAACAAGAGGGCCATGATAGCCCTGCATTGCTCACCAAAATAAATATTAATAAACTTGTTACTAAAAAGGTAATAAAGGTACACTTGCGGGCAAATAATGGGGAACAATAATAAACTTGATAAAGGACCATCAAAGGATACTACAAAAGAAAATTCGTGATGACTGAAGGATGCCACAGACCAAATTTGGTGATGATCCAATCAATGGTTCATGAAAACAAGTCATTTTAAGGTATTTCTATGTTAAGCTCTAGTGGCCCCTAATTGGGGCCAACCATTTTTATTTGAGCAAATCTGATAGAACACTATCTAAAGAGGCTAAAAACCAAGTTTGGTAATAATCCATCCATATAAACATGAGAAAAAGTCATTTTGAGGTATTTCTATTTTTAGCTCTAGTGGCCCCTAAAAGGGGCTGACCAAATTTATTTGAACAAACTTGAGAAAGGACCATCTAAGGATGCTACAGACCAAGTTTGGTGATGATCCATCCATTGGTTCATGAGAAGAAGACGATTAAAGTTTTTCTATTTTTAGCTCTATCGGCCCCTAAAAGGGGCCAACCAATTTTTTTTTTCAAAAATCTGATAGAACACTATCTAAAGATGCTAAATTCCATGTTTGGTAATAATCCATCCATAGAAACGTGAAAAAAGTCATTTTAAGGTATTTCTATTTTTAGCTCTAGCGGCCCCTAAAAAGGCCTGACCAAATTTATTTGAGCAACCTTGAGAAAGGATCATCTAAGGATGCTACAGACCAAGTTTGGTGATGATCCATCCATTGGTTCATGAGAAGAAGACGATTAAATGTTTTTCTATTTTTAGCTCTAGCGGCCCCTGAAAGGGGCAAACCAATTTTTTTTTTCAAAAATCTGATAGAACACTATCTAAAGATGCTAAATTCCATGTTTGGTGATGATCCGTCCATTGGTTCAAGAGTAGAAGATGATTAAAGGTTTTTCTATTTTTAGCTTTAGTGACCCCCAAAAAGCGGTCAACCGGAACAATATGAGCAAATTGCAATTAGAACGTCATAAGGCTTCTGCACAGCAAATTTGAAGAATATCCGACAGGTAGTTTCTGGGGAGAAGACCATTGTTGACGCCAGACGACGGACTACAGACGCCGGAGCATCCACCTACCCATCCTAACAGCTCACCCTGAACCTTCGGTTTTGGTGAGCTAAAAATGGCCCCTACCCTATGAAAAAAAATGTTCAAACAAGTACCTAAATGTAAGTTTTAAATGATCAATAAATAGTTCTAATATATAGGGATTACTCGGTATGCATGAAACATGGTCTTTATTTAAACAAGGAAAGAAAATTATTATTAGTGGTTAAATGAGAAATTTACAAGGCTGAAAAATCATTTCCTTCCTTATATTCAAACAATATGAGCTAAGCCTTCAAAACTTCTCAAGACTTGGTAATAACTGAATCATTACAGTAACAGGGTGATTTAAGTGCATGCATTTGGTTTAATGTTACTTAGCAACAGTGATTTACATATAAAGAGCATGTTACAAGGAAGAGGCATACACAGTGTTTATAAAATAGAAGCTGAAGAGGATGTCAATCCAAACCAAAAGGACTAGTTTGAAAATGAGACAAATTGAGTGAGAGACCATGAGAAAATGAGTCAAAAATAAGCAACTGGTTTGAATTGTGAGCACATAAACTGACCAGTGTAACAAAGAAAGCAAAATAATCATTTTCTCCAAACATACAGATTTAAAGTAAGTGATTGGGTTGAATAGTGAATGACGAAAGTAATGGAGCAAAAAGAGCAGTTGATTTTAAGAAGAATCCTACAGTGAAATATTTAAAACCATCATGACGGAAAATAGTGGTGTTCCGATTGTCGCTAATGATCGAAAATCGATCGAAAAGATTGACGTCGCCGACAATCGAGTCAAATTTATGAAGTCGCCGACGTTTTTCGTATTTTTTTATCCTTATGGTCTTTTTTCTTCTTTGGGTTAATTGTTTGCGATCCGAGTCATCAGGCGGACGCATGAAGTATATGAATAAGCGTTCTTGGATATGGAGCAATTCTAGTCAAACAGTTTGAAGTAACAGTTATTATTGATATTAAGAGTCATTATTTGTTTCACATTTGTTAACTACTGTTCAACTGTTTTATCTCAAAGTATAGTTTTTGTTCCAGTAAAGTTATAGTTCTTCAGACTTCTTCTTAGTGCCATATTCTTCTGTATAGAACTAAGTTTACTAATTAAACTTATTTCAGACAGAAGTTCACAGAACTCCTGATGTGAACCTCTTAACCTGAATATATTTAGAAATTAGAACTGAAAGGTCTGTTGCTGAACGCCTGAAATGTTTGAATCCTTCACAATGCAATAGGCAGGCTAATTAGCACAATGCACATATCAACTAATAAAACAATAACAAAAGCCTAAATACAGAAGTAGGCTGAACGCATTTATTACAACAAATAACAACTGTAAAACAAACAATACAATTCGCATTGGGAAAATAATCGATTATAATCAATAATCGATCGGTTGGGACAAACCGATAATCGATTATGATTTTGTCATCCGATTCCAATCACTAATGGAAAATGGGAAGCTTTAGGGTAGGATTTTTTAAGGTTCACAGTCAAGGACAAATATGATGTTGCAAAATATGTGTGTGACATAAGCATATATTGATCATGTGACCACTACCTCTTCTGTGCTTTCATTTGTATTATGGTTAAATGCAGTAATCAACAAAATTTCATTAATGTATCGTGGTCAAAGTTTCTATGTAGTACTCCGGATTACCAGCCATTACAAGGACAACAATCTCATTCAAATTCAGATGCAAGCAGCCAGCAACTTGAATCAGCAACTTCAGTCTCAATGAGCACAACAAAACACTACAGACTGAGGAACCTGGAGAGGCCAACCTGTATTTACAAGCTAACCAAGGCGTACTAATCATTACAAAGACAATATTTCCATCCAAATTCTGCAAGCAAGAAAGAACCTGAATGTGCCACCCTGTTCTTAATCAGCACCAGTGAACATTTCAGACTAAGAAAACTGGTCAGGCCAACTAGTACATAAAGGTAAAATTCGTTGATACATAACAAACTATTGACACCTTGAAGTTGATTCATAGATATCTATGAAGAGCTTCAATACACCAACAGGTATGTATAAGTCTGAAGGGAAAAAAGCAGTAAAATCCAGACTTATTTTTTTATCTTTAAATCAAGATTGTATCCATTTCTCTGTTGATAGTCTAATTCATAGAACATAAATACCTTACAACATCTTAAAATAGCTACTTGAATGAAGAAATGTAAAATGATTATCAACCCAGGTTACATTAGAAATATTCCAAGGAAAACAAATGATCATAGCTGCAGTATTAAAACTATTATGAGTCATATATGGATTGAGAATTATGTGATACTTAAAGGTAAGTCAGATTGAGTAAAAAAGCAGGTACCATTGTTTAACACCAAAACCAAAGGTCTCTTTAATAAAAAAATGTAAATAATGACTTTCCTTTTCTCTAAACACAGCATATAAAACTGCATTCAGAACATAATGGTAAAAGTTAATTTCAAGTATTCAAACTTCAAAAAAATAAAAGGTTTTAAACAGACCGACCAAGTAAAGACTGTCTTATCAGACTTTGCATAAGTCACAAAGACTTAGCATAAGTCACAAAATGTGAAACTTTCGAGTTTGTATAATGGTGCTTTATGGCACTTTCAAGGCTACCAACAAAGACCATCTATATAACAGGGTGCCACTGGACATTATATTTTTTCCGCCAAATGTACTGAAGGGAGTGTCTGGGCATACAAAAAGTATGCTTAATTTTATTTTTTTTGTCACTTGCAGATTTTTTTTCGCCATTTGGGAAACTGGCGAATGGCAGTGGAAACCCTGATATAAAGATAACAAGAGGGCCATGATGGCCCTTCATCACTCACCAGAATAAATATTAATTAACTTGTTACTAAAAAGGTAATAAAGGTACACTTGTGGGCAAATAATGGGGAACAATAATAAACTTGATAAAGGACCATCAAAGGATACTACAAAAGAATATTCGTGATGACTGAAGGATGCCACAGACCTAATTTGGTGATGATCCAACCACTGGTTCATGAAAAGAAGTCATTTTAAGGTATTTCTATGTTTACCTCTAGCGGCCCTTAATTGGGGCCAACCATTTTTTTTCCCGCAAATCTGATAGAACCCTATCTAAAGATGCTAAAAACCAAGTTTGGTAATAATCCATCCATAGAAACATGAGAAAAAAATCATTTTAAGGGTTTCTATTTTTAGCTCTAGCGGCCCCTAATAGAGGCCTGACCAAATTTATTTGAGCAAACTTGAGAAAGGACCATCTAAGGATGCTACAGACCAAGTTTGGTGATAATCCATCCACCCATTGGTTCATGAGAAGAAGAAGATTAAAGTTTTTTCTATTTTTAGCTCTAGCGGCCCCTAAAAGGGGCCGACCAAATTTTTTTATGTAAACCTGATAAAAGTCCATATAAGGATGCTACAGACCAAATTTGGTGATGATCCATCCATTGGTTCATGAGAAGAAGATGATTAAGTGTTTTTCTATTTTTAGCTCTAGTGACGTCTTAAAGGGGTCAACCGGTACAATATGAGTAAATTGCAGTTAGAACATGAAAAGGCTTCTGCATAGCAAATTTGAAGTAAATCCGACTGGTAGTTTCTGAGGAGAAGACCATTGTTGACGCCAGACGCCGGAGCATCCACCTACCCATCCTAACAGCTCACCCTGAACCTTCGGTTCTGGTGAGCTAAAAATGTATTCTTTAGGCCAAAAAGAAATAGTTCCTGGTTTCCACTAACCCCTTGACCCGATTTTTATCTGATGACCTAGACTTTTCTTTAGTTGAGTCATTTTTTTAGCGGTTATTTTCTGTATCTTTGAACGTAAAAAGTATACTTGAAAAAAAAGTTTTGCAAACCTACCAACCTTTTATCTGTCTGGGATTCTAGTGGAAATATAGAATTCTTTTCCTGCCTTATTGACAAATGGTCTCAATATTCAGTTCCAAATCAATGGTATTTGATGAAAAACAATTTTGGCAAATTTCTTTAAACCTAAGCTTATATTACTTTTGCATCAGACTTTCAAAAAGTTTTAGATTTGATCTGATTTTAATCAATAAACCAAATAAACATAAAAACAAGTCACTTAAAGTCAATAGGAAGAGAATGTATAATTCATCACAACAGAGTGATTATGATAAAACACCTGCATTAGATGTATGGATAACTGGAGATATTCTACTTTATTATAAGGAAATAACAATGAAGTGTAAAGAGACCGACCATTTAATACAGAGATAACCCATGTATCTGGCCTTAACTAATAGTATGCAAACAGAAGTATTGATTTAGCTGAAATTCTTAGCATTCCAGAGTTAGATAATGGGGCAGAAACAGATAACAGCTATATTAAACAGCAGGAATACTGACCATAGTGGATGTAGACTAGTCACAGGGTCAAAAGTTTTTTGTCTGAATTCTGAAAACCAGTCTGTGAATAGAGTCAAACCACAGGCTAATTTTTCTCAGATACAACATTTAAAACCAGTGCTGAGACGAGCCTCAGCATTACCATCAGAAAGTTCAATGTAATACAGAAAGTTAACTTTTAACCCGAGGATTGAGACCATGCAGATTAAGGCTGCAATTTTACCATAGTTCAATTTAAATGTAATGCATCATGTTTATATTGAGACAAGCACCAGAACACAGCCTTGCCATCGGTCAATTTCAACCGGAATACAGCCTTGCCATTGGTCAATTCAAACCAGAAATTTGGGACCCATCTCAGCATACAGCTCAACCTTGGTCAATTAGAAAGTTGTTTTACAATCACATATTTGTTAAATATACAACACTCAATGAAAAGGTATGACTTAAGATCCAAATTATAAATATCGAATGTAATAACACAAATAATGCTTTAATAGTCAGCTGCAATAAAATGTCAGTATCATTATTTTCATGAAGAGCAATTGCTTTCAAATACAACAAAAACTATAAAAACTGAAGCCAAAAATGTGTCAACGATGAACTTATACAAAGTAAATGAATAGAAATTAATAGCATTCTACCATTAACATCAGCCAACAAATCTACAGAGATCTGTAAACAAAAATTACAGCAATAAGAGAATGACTGTAATCAGGCAAAGTTAACATAATCATTGTTTCCTATAACTTTGTACTAACACAAAGCCTAACAGCTTAACAAACTTTTATTAAAACTTTATCCATTATGTTCATAGCTTAAAAATTGTTGCCTTTATCATTTTATCACTAATTTGCTAAACATTTATGCTACATTAATGAAAACACACGAAATAAATAAAAAGATGGGCATAGAACCAGGCTTAATCACTCATATAAATACATCAAAATTTCACTAATTTGTGAATAAAAGGCCACTCTTTTAGATTAGCCTGGACAAAGACATCTGAATAAAGGCCAATTAGCATAAAAGCCCTATTTCACTAATCCCCTTTGGTGAGCTTTGTTTGCAGGTTTCATTGTGCTCATAATCATTAATTTTCAATGAAATATGAGGGACAAGGAAACAAACATTAAGTATATATCAGCCTCAACATTTCACCTTTCATCATGTTAACTCACATGGTTTCATGCAGTATTTCACCCACACAATACATTGATATGACCTATCTATCTACAACACATACCTTGCATACTAATGATAGAACAATACCAGACCCAGTTAATACTATAATGTACTGTACATCACTGGAACAGCTAAGCATCTACATTTTAGACATGAATACATCCACAGTGTTAATTCAGTGTTTTGTGCTTGTAAATGATTCTGGGAATAATCATTTTTCTGACAGTGCACCCAGTGCATAAAAAACAGTACTTACTTGAAGCTAGAAAGGACAAGAAACTTCAAGGTCAATCCTTCCAATTTCTTTACCAGACTGAATAAATATTTACCAGGCATGTCGGACAGTCAGACAAATGGCAAAACCTATAACAAGGCTTTGGACTACTATTTAGTTGACTGGCAAATGAAACTTATAGATGGTATTTGGAAGTCAAAAAGTGGTTAAGCAAAACAATCAACACCTAAGTCTTGTCTTAAATGATTTTACATCAAGAATATGAAACAATTCAAAGGTGTATAAAAGTGTTATAGAGTACAACAATAAAGCAAAGAGCAGAAATTAAGTTCCTTCACACAGCCAAAGACTATGTCATGTTTTTGTATTAAGGATACAGACAAACAACAGAATGTTACAATCTCAGACAAAAAGTTAAAGACTCATACTGATAAAAACATTGGCCATACAATATACACAACATACTTTGTACATGCTGCAATCTATCAGAGGATTTAATCAGGAGAGGTATAAAAACAAGGTAGGTAAACATGATGACTCTGTAGATGGTTATCTAAGGAAGTACATTCAGGATTCTGATGGGTTTAATCATGGAATTTAGGCCAAGCACATAAAATCTTAATTTATAGTCTCTTTACTTAGTTTACAGCATTGTTCAGATGAAAAGTTACTTTTGGTTTGAATCATTCATCAGAGAATGCAGCGCTGATGAGTGACAAATATTATTTACAGCTCAGTTTGTTTAAACCAATTTGGAAGAGTAAACAGACTATATTTTTAACAAAACTAGCATTAATTACAAGTGGCAGAGAAGCAACAAAGAAACATTTTTTAAGCAGTGGCCTTACCACCAACCACCCGGGTACATATTTACTGGATTGAACATTCACAAATGAAGTAAACAAAACACACCTGCTATTTTACAGTCATTGTTACTGTACCAACATCACTTACTGATTGTTTTTTTTGTTTCATGATAAATCAATGAGACAGTTTACAGAATAACAGAAACCAAGAGCAGATAAATCTTAAAGTAAACAAACTAAAGTTTGTGACAAGGCTGAATGAAGAATTGGTCCAAGAATTTCATGAAGGCTAAAATGAAAAAGCCAAAATGATGAATACATAGTTTCCTCCAACATCCCCCAAATCGAGCGGTTGTCCATACATATATTTATCAGCAGAACTTTTCTCAAACGCAGTAAAATCTCAATATTAAGACCACCATTTGAACCCGAAAAGAGTAGTCTTAAATTGACACTGTCTTGAATATCGAGTTCAAATATAGAAGGAATATAGAAAGTTGGACAAAAAATTGAGGTGGTCATTACACTGAGGTGGTTGTATGCTGAGGTTTTACTAAATACACTATTTTAGTTCTGAGATAAAATTCATATGAAAATATCAGCAAATATAAAATTGACTGTGGCCAGAAAAAAAACACGGTTCGAAGAAAAACTGAGCCTGACTGGGGCAAGATGAAATCAGAAAATTGTTACTCTTGTACTTGGCACTAAAAATCAGATCTACCCCATATTAACATCGGCAAAAACTTAAAAAATTAAAGGAAAATGGCAAATGATGTGGTAAAAATGATAATTAAAGAAGTGCTGACGAAGACCTAGACTCTGTCTTTATTTATCAACAAGACTGAATAGATTTCATTGAAGGTCAGATTAACCTTGTTTGTGATTAATAATTGGTAGATTTAACGATTGCAATGCATAAAAACATACTGATGAAATCAGTTAAAAGTTAAAGTTTAAGATAAACACCATCAAAGAAAGTCATGAACTAGTTTTTATATCACATTAAGAAACACAGGGAAAAACACTTAGGAAACATCACTTATCACTTTATCTTAATGAAACATTAAATATAGAATAAAATACAAACATAATCTTCAATATAGATGACAGCATGATTAAAACTAAGAACGATGCTACAGATCAGCAACATCAAAGAGGGTGAAGTTTAAACTGAGATTTCATATACCCCCAAAAAGCAGCTCAACAATTGGTTAATTTTAAGATTTCTTTCAGGATCCTATTTACAGTGCTGTAGCAATTAGACACCAAAACAATTATTTCCTGCCATGTTTATAATCAAATTTTCAATATTACATAAAATCAAATAAATTTTCACGGCTCCAAGAGCTAAGTGTGATCACGAGCTGCAACAGACATTTTATTTTCAATATTAATGCAGTTAATGTTGCAGAATCATTAACTTTTAATCAAATGTTACTATAAATGGACTGCAGGTGTCAATCAGTAATCTATTTCACTAATTTGACTCAACAGTTATTTACACTGTTCTCTAATTGGTATTCAATACCATAAAAACCATCATAGTATTATTAAATGATTCCAATCCATCATCTGGAGAAAACGCAGAAGTCTTAAAATAGCACCTGAGTGATTTGTTACTGCGGAACATGAAGACCTCAAATACCAACAAACAATGACAAAAATCCGGAGAATTATCCCATGTAGTGGTTAATGCCAGCAGGCTGCCGAGATATGCCAAATTTCTACCTATATCAAGTATAAAATCTTTTTTCTGCATCATTTCCACACATACACATACAGATTTACATCTCCCAACAGTCTAGCAATGGCCACAGTGTTCAGTATCTAGACTCCATAATATCAAGATGAGGTTTTTATGAGTACACAGAGTGCAAGGTAGAGTAATTGCTTAAGTTTGAATTAACATCATTCCAAGTCATAAAAAAGTTACTTTTGGAGGGTCAAACATGGGTAAAAAGCTTTAATCAAATAGCAGACCAGAGGCCCATTTTGTGAACATATTTTAGCTAAGTTAGCAGTTTTTAAAGTTAAAAACTTGCTACCCCATGTTCGTAAGGTTTGTAAGTGTTTAATCTCACTGATTGTTTTGGGGATCTAGTGTCAGTTGCTATAGGTAAATATGGAATCAGCAATGCACACCATTAGTAGTACATTTAAGTTTAAAAACTTTATGAAGTGGGCCCCAGGATATCTATTAAAGTTTTATTTGAAATATCTTAAACTGTAACTTAACACTTGAACTCAAATGCATAATCTTATAAATAATGATGAATTTAGAGAGGAGTGTAAGAACATAGCTTTGTGATTGGCTGATTCTGAGAATACACTTAGAAAGATCCAATCAGAAGCTTAAGTTTTGAAAATGAATCAGTGGGTAATACACTACAGTGCTACCTCCCCAGAGTCGCCCTCACTTAAGCAACAACCTTCCTTCGACAACACTATGACTTTTCCCATTGTATGATTTAACTACCAATTTGACCTCTCATTAGAGCAACAACCTCTCAAAAACAACATAATTATGCTTCTCCAAAAGGGTGATGCTTTGGAGAGGTAGCACTGTAGTAAGAAATTATCCTAGATAGACAGAATTCACCTGAAATGGTACGTAAGACATAAAACTGAGCAAGCACATCCTGAACTTTAAGGTATTTTTTTCACTTCAGTTCAAGGGGCCTGAATTAAACGTACAGTAATATTGATTTCAAGGTTGTAATCTATACACAATATCTAACTGAAGACAATAATGACATACATACATACAATGAAAATTGCTGTGTCATACAAAAAATACCACTAGAACAATCAGCTCTATGTATAGTAACTTACTTTATCGTATGATACATACAAGTAGTGCAGCATGCACATTTGATTACATAGCTTCAGTTTTGCAGTACTTTTTAAACATGGCCTTTTCTCAAATTAAAATATTTCAATCAGGTACTATGGTGGTACAGATAATCTCACCATCAATTACAATAACATGGTGTTAAAATCTAGTGTAACCAACATTCATTTTGGATAATTTCAGGATCCAAGTCTAAAAGTCTGAAAATTTGGAGATCAATCTCAAGTGAAGTCAGTCCTGACCATATACTCAATACAAATTGATCACAAAAATATTTTTCTTTAAGGTCGTTTGACACAAAATCAAGGAAGATCAGACAAAAAAACTCCTTATTCTTTTTTCTGAACATTTTATGAAAATATTTTTGTTCTTTGGATTCGCAATTAGAAACATATTAGTGTTGGCATTAAAATAGGGTGGTTCAGGTAACTGTAAACAGCCATTTTATTCTTACTTAACTGAAAAATATACAGTATGTCAGACCAACAGTAACATAAGTGAACATATTTTAACCAGAAAAAAATATATTCAAAATAGAACATATTTAATTATACATATTTTATAAACCAACCAGCCATGATTACTATACAGATAAAATCTAATTATTTTCATTGAACAGACAAAATATTATGTATTAAACATCCAAAATAATTCCGCTTTCTTTTATCTCATCTCTTATAATTCAATTCATCTTGTATATATGACTGATAACATAGGCTTTGAACAGTATTAATCATGTGTAATTACCTCGATAGAATTTCTTTTAAACCTAGAACATGAGCACACAATATCTAGTGCCATACAGGGGCTTTTTCATTTAATTTCAATGACAGCATAAGTCATTAAGTGCCTTGAATGTTTTGCTTTGAAAACTCAAGTACCAAATATTGTCCACAGCAAAGCTGCCTTCAAAGGACTGAGAAGAGAGAAAAGTCGATGGGGTTAACATACCAAAAAGAAGTATTGTACATTTTGCTGATTAGCAAATTTAACAACCTTGCAAACAGGAAAACTATTGCTTGTAACAGCAAGCCATCTCTGTACATTTGAATTGTTGACGTTTTTAATCATAAGCTCACATGGGATAAAAGTCATGATTTGTAAACAAAAATTACCAGTCATAACAATAAACTGTACTAAGCTGCTACACAAGTATTTTCACAAAGGGTAAATACCAACAATAGGTGAAACGGAGGCAAATATTTAATAAATATCTACACAAAGGTATCAACTTTCCTTGCCAAATAAAATAAAATATTAACAATTGACTAAAAACAAATTTAAATGCAAACATTATGATGGCCAGTCAGCAACATTTTGAATGAATATTGAAGACAAAATATTTCAAACAATATTAACAAAATATAATCATTTCAGTACAGCAAATGTATTTAAGGGACAACTGCCTCATAATAACAAAACACAAGAACCTAAGGACAGAATTAGAATTCAACATTTTACATTAAAGTGCACAGTAAATCATTGCATTATAGAGCAGCCAGTGACATTTTGAATAAACATGGGATACATAATATTTCAAAATATTTTAGTTTCTTGTAGCTAGAGGGCATTAATCTAACATGTTTTTTTAAATAAAAAATGGAGAGCCAAGATGGGTACATTAACATTCAACTGAGTTCATATGATATTTGTAAGTGCAGAGCTTTAAATGACTGAATAAGGATCTAACTTGCAAACCTACAAAATGTTTCAGAGAAAAAAGTCAGGCCATAACATGATAGGTCAGGGTTTCCAAAGCCATTTGCCAGTTTCACAAATGGCGAAAAAAATCATATTAAGCATACTTTTTTGAATGCCCGGACCCTCCCCTCTACACATGCAGCAGAAAAAATACAATGTCAAGTGGAAACCCTTATAGGTTGCAATAATCTTTAAATATATCCTTATTGCAAGTACAACAAATGTACTGCATGATTCATAAGACATTTCTTGAAAAATGAACATAATTAATTAATGAATGCCACAGAAAGATTCCCAAGCATCAAAATTATGAACAGTTATTATTGTAGAAAGCCCCCAAAGCATCACAAATGAACAATATGAGAACAAATGTACTAAGCTGAGCATAAAATCTGCAAATAGATGCTCAATAATTCATTAAAACTCACCACTGCAGGATATATACAACATGTTTCTAAAATGTTCACTGCTCACTTGCAGTAGATGTACAAACCTATAAACATCAATCAATATTGCCA
Source organism: Lutraria rhynchaena (assembly GCA_008271625.1). Lineage (NCBI taxonomy): Eukaryota > Metazoa > Mollusca > Bivalvia > Venerida > Mactridae > Lutraria > Lutraria rhynchaena. Next base: position 1,041,727 of record VIBL01000073.1, on the reverse strand, counting down.
CTCAACAAGCCAGCCGTAAAAATGCAAATGCTCTACGTTTATAAAAAGCCTTTAAGCCAAGATAGCCAATCTAGATAAATAGCGCAAAGCCATTAAATTTAAATATATTTAGAACTAAATTTTATGCAAGTGCACAATGCAGCTGTTCAGACCTGAAATGTAACTAAAGTTAAAACAATTGAACAGTGTTCTGGCATAATTTGTATAAATTTTGAAACTTGTGGGTCTTGTTAATTTCCCATAAACTTGAATTTTGAGATTAAAATTTGCAAAACAGCATGAAATATATAAAGATATGTACATAAAATCCCTAATGATGAATTCTTGTGCTTGATAATAGAAAATTCAAATTTAAAAAATTAGCCAAAAGTCAATGGATTATTGGCCAAGACTAAGACACTCACTGCCCAGCAGTACAAGACCTTTATCACAGTGGTCCAGCTAAACATATAAACAGGTGCTACAAGCAGCATTTTTTTCCTCCTTTGTTTGAATCTGTTTTCTGGAACCTTCCCAATCAAAAGTGAAGACATTTTTTCCCAATTCCCAACCTAAAAATTTTGGCATCACACAGAATTTTTTTTCCAATTGGACCAGACCCGGACCCTTTCCCAAAATTGCACAAAAAATCACTGCTCATGGTAACAAATCACACCACCATGCCCTTAATACATGTCCCAAGTATAATGTAAAGTGCTCTTAATACACAATGTGCACTTCACACAGCAAAAATGAAATTCTTGCACCATTCAAGACGACTGTCATAAGGTTCATAAGAAGACTGTCTTGTTGTAATTGCATATCGGACCAGAAAGATAATCTTAAATGAAAATAAACACAAGAAAGGTTCATAAGAAGACTGTCTTGATGTAATTGCAAATCAGACCAGAAAGATAATCTTAAATGAAAATGTGAACATTTTCATAAGAATGTTTCTGAAACTTCAGTTGACTGCACTCATTGTAACCTCACAACAAAGAAAACCAGATGCTTAAACCCAACTGATCAACTACATACAACATGTACACAGACTGCAAGCCTGGAGTGAACTTATTTAAAGATAATTTCATACACACAACATGACTGAAAGTGTTAATAACACACAAAACTGCATGTGCATTCATGCTTTTAATTGGAATAATAAAGAACCAAAACAAGAACATATTCCCTCAACTGATAAGCCAAGTCACACCCAATTTTCCAGACTTGAAAGCTAAAATCTGTATATTAGCATTAATAGTTTTGCTGTGGGTTATTATATTCTTCAGAATAGAGAAAGTGTTAACACAATACAACGCCTGGTTTCCACCAGTGCTTCTAAATCTAAGCTAAATAATTGGTTTGGGACTACTTCTTCAGCTTACATTTCACTTAAGTGTGTCAATTTCCCTCATTTTGTGGATAGTTTACATTTTCATTAAAATGGAAGCTTCTGTTATCTACTACATTGTATTACTCATACATTATGTAAACAACCACATTAAAACATGTATGTACATTTTTTTGCTTAGAAGTTAGAACTATAGTTAGGCATTCAAGACAAAGTTAAAAAAAGGGATACAATTAATAATACTGGTGAATAGCATTATGATGGTCCAATCCTATTAAAACAAGACTAGCCTTGAGTACCTAATGTAAAGAGGACCCTAGAATCTGTAGTGCCAAAACTTTCAGCTTACTTAGAAAAAGTTATTAAAGGGTAACTGTCAGTAATTCTTATGATATCACAATGTGGGTAGGGTACTGCTTTTAATTTTTATTCATGAAACAAAATTCATAACCATAATAAGTCAGCAAAAATATTTGTTTTGATAATGTGCTACACACATGTAACATGAATAATGATGCAGATAAATTAGTTCTACATAAATTAGGATTTTATTCTATATTTACATGTTCTAAGAGATTTTCTTGTGTCGTCCTGTAGCAGACAATATTTTCGAAAACGTAATATTTTCAAAACTGGATGGTATTCTTCATATTTGTTTCATAGTTTCTATACATGTTCATGAAAATTTTGAGTAAATTCCAGATCAGTCAATTTTTTCATTTTTCTCAGTGGAAATTTGAATATCTTTAACTCTTTGGAGATTATTAGAAAATTGGGTGGGTGGGGTACTGATTTTGATATTTTTACACAAATATAATTCATGAAACAAAATTGATGTAGTACAGTGTTGTTGTGTAATATATTCTGTATACCATGAATCCATTTTACATAAAATTTCAAATTAATTCAAATAAAAAAAAAATTATGTGTTGTCAAGGTGATTTTTAAATGTTGGGGAAGAGGCATAACGAAAACTCCTTTCACAGACAGTAAAAGTTTTTAATAATTCACATTTAATCATCTTATTGAATGAAGAAGAGAACTAGAATGAAGTTTTGTCACTTTGCAATATTGACCATTATGGGGCTCAGACCTTAATTTAGAAAGTTGACAAGTCTGGAGTTGAAGCAAGTCTCCAATGCCAGACTGAAAGCATGAATAACATCCTAACATAAACAACACAATGTAATAATGACTGTTTTTTTGTGTACATATTTTCATATATATATATACAATCAAAGACTGCCAATAAATCAGAATGCAAAGGGGGAGGAATAGCTATGTATTTTACAGCAGAGAAAGGCCAAAGTAAATGAATATAATATAAACAGACATGGGAGAGGAATACTGATGTATACATTAGAATACTGGCAGGGGTGTAGAAACAAGCCAGAAAAATCAACCTGCTATTTGAGCATTCTTGTTGGCTACATTTTCCCCACAGGGAGCTTTGCCTCTACAGAGGGAACCCTCAGACCCCCCTTCTACTTTAAGTAGCTTACCAGCTACATGAAAGCATTTCTACACCCCTTCATTGGTACTATAAGAAGTGTAGAAACCTGGAGGAGAACATGTATGATGACACCAGGAGATAACAAAAAATCCTACACAGTTAATTACATATAACATGTATAATCATGCAAATAGATTGAGGAAGGGTGTAGCCACAGCCAGAATAGATAAGCGTCAAAATGACGTTATCCCCGATTTGAGAAGACAGTCACTGAGGTTAAGCAAAAAGGTGTTTGAAATAGGAAACTTGTAACAAATTTATAACTTGTTAACAAGGTACAAAATAAAACAGACATGAAGAATGTCAGGGTGTGGCTGGATATTATACATAAATATTGGAACATTAACTGCAATCATAACAGGTTATCAAAGGGTATTACAATAAAACCTAAAATAACAAATACCTCAATATTAGGACCACCTAATGAGACCAACTCATTATTATGACCAATTGTTTGGGTTCCCAAGGTAGTTGGGTTATCAAGGTTTAACTGTAGTTACCTGTATTGTCAGGAGGTAAATGAATGGGAGCAATCCCAATAAGGAGTTCACAACACTGCCTAACTTGTTTTAAAGAAATAACAACATCATAATAATTACTAGCAGTAAGAAGTATCCATAATGTATAAACAATCACTATGTCTTGTGTAGGCCAGAATTTTTTGTTCTTTTGTTTCTTGTGAGATATCTAACCAAAGCTAGGTTAGGAGTTGAAAGCATATAAAAAATGAAATTTCCAAAGGTCACGTTTTGCGCATATACTGAAACTGAATAGATAAACTTAGCAATGATTGTCTTATCTGTCTCACATTAACAATTAGAGCACACAGGTAACTAATTTCTATTCAATTAAAAAATCCTTATTATAAGTATAAAATATTACAGCTTTCATATTGAAATGAACAATTTTCTATGAGCACATTGTTAATCAATGAAATCACAATGAAATGAAATTTTGAGAAACTTACAATCTACTGAAGGTATAAAACATAAATCCAGATTATGTTTAAAGGAGGAAAATGTACTGAATGACCCTATTTTAATTTTAATCATACAGCCACATCATTGAAATGTTTAACCACAAATTAAAATTTTCAATAGCATACTTGGGATTTTATTGTGTCATAAATTAAGGACATGTTCAATCAATGTACACAGAAGCTGAGGAAATAAACACTAATTTTAATTATCGCAGATCAGGCACAATAAATATTTAATTCAAAGCTGCTGGACTACAAACTGAAAAAATCTATCAAATTACTTTTTTCTTAAATAACAACATTCTTTGAGTGGTTTGCAAGCTTGCCCTGAAACCTAGGGCAGAATATGACTGTTTTAATTGTACAACTCCAAAACAAGGGTAGGGTGTTTCAAATTTTGATCTTTTTAGTCAGAACTTGCAACGTCACTAAAACAAAATAAACAATTTTTTTCCTTCTTGTTGGGTCCAGTAAAATCCAAAATAAAGACATTTTCCCCATTTTCTGACCTTTAAATTCCTAATTTTGGCGTCACACCACAGATTTTTTCCAATTGGACTGAACCCGGACCCTTTCCCAAATTTGCCAAAAAAAATCATTGAAAATAAATGTTCAAGCTAGCTACACACAGTTAAATATATGTGAGATAAAAATCAAGAGTTCAAATAATTTTTTTAATCAGTCCAGTTTTATCAAAATACCAAATCTTCAAGACATATTAAAAGATATTTAACACCGATAATTAACCTACAATACAAAACATGCCATCTAATTCAAGCCATCCCTTTCATCAACAGACCTTGAACAAAAAGTATGGGATCATGTAGCCAGATAAATCCATCGAAAGTGTTGCAAATACAGCAGTGACTAGGCTACCAAAACTGACACGAAGGATTCATTTGTTCATGTCTCATCTTTCCAATCTCTTTTATGTATGTGTCAAAAAAGCATGATCACTCAATCATGACAGCCAAATAGATTTCTGTTCAAATAGTTTTGTCTGAACACCTTGAGATTTTTACATGGGACACTATGACAAACAATACAGCTCTTATCATGCAGAAAAAATGTGTGATCTTCAATACAAAGACATTCCAATCTCCTATGGCACCTGCAGACAATAACAGGAACACTTTGTCATAAAACTACAGCTCTATGGTTAGGTACCATGACACTCACCTATCATTTATTTAATACATAGTGATTATAGCACTAAGTATTGTCCAAATTAAGATTATTATGGTACTAAGTAAACTTGCTTCAGGAGGAAAATGTCAGATATTGTGGACCAAACATGAGGTTCTAATGCCAGGTGAAGCAACAACAAAGAGACAATGTTATTCATAGACAGGTGACAGATCAGAACACAAACCAGCTGCTTCTTCACCATATTTGTCAGTTGAACTTTCAATAGAGTCTTCAGATACTAAGTACACCAACAGATTAATAATAAAAGTGGGGACTTGAGTTTCAATCCAACCTCAACAATCTCACATAAATGGATAATAGATATATAAACCCTAGTCAAAATATAACAGAATAAATATACAAGATATTTTTGTAAATATCTCAATCACCAAATTCATAATTTATCATCCAGATTTCTCAATTAGCTCATTATTTTTGTATGGACAATTGAGAAAAATTGTTTGAGGGTCACTTGTCCTGCAGGACGACGGATATATAAAATCCACTTGTCCTGTACTTGATGTAACTCGCTCTACTACTAAAGGTGGCAAACTCCAAAAAACACTGAAACAGTAAATATGTTGTTATTAACACCTTCTGGACCTCATTCGATCATTTAAAGAGCTAAATACTGCCACCAGCCAGAAATTTACATATGTCAGAAATGATGCAGATGATATCGAATAACATCACCATTAACAATGATTAACATCTGGCGAATGGACCAAATAAATGCCCGTCTGAGGCCATTTTACAGGCATGACAACCCAGCTAATCGAGTTTTACATAAGCTTCTCAACTCATTTCGCAAAGGCTTAGATATATTACACGTCTATTTTTCATATAAAGTATGTTATATGTATGAACTGTGATAATGAATATGTGAAAAAATGATAAGGTATATTTATTTGAGAGTAGGAGTCATTACTGATTTTTCCTTCTGTCAGAAAATTTTGAACAGATATTTCTTAAAAAATTAACCCAAAATTTTCTGCTATAAGACAACATTTTTTTCTGACTTTTTGCATTGGATTATTAGGCAAAAGCTACTCATCCGGTACGAACGAATTTTCTCCTCGTCCAGACCCTAAATTCACTCGTCAATGTGAGCTGATGAGTGGATTTTTCGAAATTACATCAAAAGAATCTTTGGCAGGGTCATGGATGGAATAAGCTCAGACCTGTGCAAGATATCTTTAATGGTTCAGAATCAAGTATAAAATAGAGTTAATATAAACATTAGACTCTGAAAAAAGAAATGTAGTGAATAATGTTTGGAAGCAGTTCAATGAGGCTGTACCCTTGGCTTTTTTAGTAGAAAATACCTTGACTTTTAAGCACTAATATTTAATATTCATAGGTCAGTAAATACCACAGAAGCTGGATCCATACTGAACATGGCTGATACTACTTTGATCAAACATACCAAAGTATAACATGAGTAATTATGCAATATGTATAAACAGAATGTAGATCAGCAATTAAGACTATTTAGATGGGGTTAAATATCGCAAGAAACCACTTGACTTGAAACAGTGAAAACATTTGCTACATGTTAGGCACACAAACCTATACAAGTCATATTACAGTGTGTGTGAGTTGATTTACCTTACACACTGAGGTACATTTTTGGTTGCAAAAATAAGTAAGGGTAACATTTATGAGTGTTTTGGGTTAGGATTAGATCTCAATTAGTTGTGTAAGTCTTTCCCTGTCAATACCACCCAAACAATCAGTCAATTAGAGGTTTTTGGGGGCATTAACCTACATACCGAGGTATACCTCGCAATTTTCATGATCAAAATGGCATACAAAGTGAGGTACCATTATAATGGAAGTACCTCGGTAAGATAGCAAAACCAGACTCATGTGTGTGTGAGGGTGTGCGTGTGTGTGTATATATATTATAATGAGATCTAAATTAATTAACCACTTAATAACTTAAGAGTACAGATTTCCCTAAGAATGCCTGGCACACATTAGTCAAGAAAAAAACAAATGTTATGTAATTGAGATCAGCCCATTTCACCATAAATGACTTTGAAAGTGCCCTTGTTTCACTTATATGTCCAGGTTTTGAGGTTTGGTATGAAAGATTTATTTCAGGAAATTATAAACATGGTAATACCAAAATCAATCAGACAATGTTTTGAGGTATGAAAACTCAACTATCTAAATGTAAATAGACAAGACGCTGAAATTATTTTCCTTTCTTGCCTCAGGGGGGTAAGCAACTAATTATCATATTTACTGGATTCTAATAACTTCGCCTATACAGTCGTCACTATAAGACCAGGATACAACTCACACTGCTGCTATCTTGAATTCCACCAAGGATGATGTATGAAGATTTAATTAATGCAAACAAGTAAATAATGCAAGATAATGGACATCAAAAACATTTTGCCTTATTTCCATGTTTTAAAAGCAAATTCTGACATGTTAGTTATTGCAATCAGTGAGTGTAAAAATGATTAATTCACAATAGGAAAAATCTATTCATACACACATAATAAATACAAAAGATCACAACTCAGAGGTATTGTATGTAATACAGGTATGTGTTATATTGGCTTGGGCGTGATGTAGAAATATAAATGCATACTCAAAGTGCCCATGAATATTATGATGAATAAAGGTTGAATATCAGCTGCAGATTGTACTAAGATTATGATATGATAAAAACAGGTAAGGAGTACACAATAATTTACACTAATCAGAATGATACAGACATGAAAGTAATCTACAACAGAAATTAATCACTCAATCAGGGTAACAATGTTGTAACATGATACATTATTATATATATATATATTCAACACATGCATTAATATATATATTCAACACATGCATTAATATATACATATATTAATGCATGTGTTGAAATTTACAAAATCTTAATTCATAGATCATATAATGAATGAGAGGGGATACAAGATAAACTTATGACTGACCAGAAAGAGTGTTTTTTGATAAAATACATGTGTATAGCAAAATGCATGATTCTTTATTCCCAAAAACCTTTGTCAGTGAAATGAAGTCTGAAGTTGAGATAAAACAGATAATTTCTTAAATACAATTATAGATACACCATGCATCTGTTTTTCTAACTTACCAAAGTACTCTCCCTGTTCTGTTGATTCCATTTCATCTTCAAGTTGCCTTGTCAAAGCATTAAGTTTTCTTTCAGCTTCTGAAGGTCCCAATGATTTAGGTGGCGTTATTTGATATTTTAGTTTACTGACAACTGATGATGATGGTGTTTTAGGAAGCATATTTCCGCCAACCATTTGCAAATGCGAGTTGGGTGTGCGGTTTGAGACATTGGGTGTCGTGTTTCTTGGAGGAAGACCTGGCATGGGCTCTGTTTTATGTGGACCATGATAAGGTGGTGGGGGCTCTCGAGGAAGTGGAGATGAGGCAGGGCTCATAGAGATTATCAAGTTTTTCGTTAAAGCCTCTATCTCAGACTCAGGCTGTTGATGTTGTTGTTGTTGATGTGAACCTCCTTGTTGATTTTTTGGCATGCGAGCTGGAATTGCTGGTGGAGGGGAAATCTGAGTTGGGTTGGGTTGGGATCGAATGTTGGTGGTATTCGCTACCATGGCTTGAACAGTTCCATTCTGTGTGACAGGAATATGATGCACATTAACTGATCCAGCAGTAACAGGATTCATCACAATTCCATAATTTCCATTCATCACAGGGGGTCGTACAAATATGTTGTGAAATGGTGGCGCCGCTTCATTGAACCTATTCCGATTACTTAAACTATTATGAGTGACACTTATGTTTATATTCCCATCCTGAGGAATAACAATGGAATTTCTTGGGCTTGGAAATCTGTCATACATGATACCACCAGCCAGACTAGTTCTTGGTGAACTTCTGTTAGAGTCAATACTGATACTAGAAAGATTGCTTGCAATACTATTCCTAAACCTAGCATCATAAGGTGGTGGTGGGGCTTGCTGTGAAGGATGTATCATGCTCGATCTAGGGCTGGAATTCTTTGAGTCTCCTGCACTTCCTACACTGGATCTTGGGCTGGAATATTCCGAACCACCATTAACTGGATTGTGAGTTCCTACATTGTTTATAGTGATATAACTCCCATGATTGTGACTTGTAAGTCCTGGACCAGAATGTCTTTGTCCAGCGATCATGATGTCACGGCCTTGGATTGTGTGAAGCTGAGGCTGCTGCACATGAATCATTTGATTAACATTGTTATCAAAAACTTTTAACATATTTTGATTTGACGGCATGTTGTTCATGCTGACTGATGGTTTGCTATCGGATGAACTTATATTTGGTTGGCTTTTCCCATATCCCACGAACACTTTATCTGAACTCTGTATTATATATCCACTGGCATTCTGATTCTTCATATTTGCCATTGTTTAACAACAATAGAAAACGCAACGTTTGAGATCACCCCTCATAATGAAATCCACGTTAATAATGAAAATCCAAGTTTTGACACTCGTAAATTCCATTCGATAAAAATATAACAGAAAAAATCCAACCACAAATAATGATTCACAATGAATACACTCAGTGAATGAATTCAAAAACAATTCCGTACTTCTTGCACAGGCCGAAACTCAACCACTTTCTCCGTTGAACTCGGTTGATTTGATGACCGAATAACACATCAAACAAAGTAGATATTAATCCGCGTGCGGGATGCAAAATAATCCATCTAAAATGGCTTTGAATCAATCTACCAAACGGTGATTGATTTAAATATTTATTCTTATTTTCTGCAGAAGTATGAAGACTAGCAAAACATTAGCTGCAATTTCGTCAAGCGTCTGTCATTACGAACTACATTTTCTGAAAGAATCAGGTGCGATTTTAATTGGCCGATTTCTGAACTCATGAGATTGAGAATATCGTTCAATTTACAATTCTAGTAGTTACGTCTGGCCAGATCCAATTTGCATCGCTGAGGCCTAAATCTACTTTCACATTCGATTTGGGCGTGCCAACAACGTTTTTAGTCCAATCGGTGATAGAATTGCCGTAACAACGCACGAAGAGTGTTTAAATATAATTGAATTACAATGAACAAACCAAGATTTTGGAAACCAGGTATTTATTGTGGTCATCTTTAATTGTCACAAGTTTTCGCGAAATAAACGCAATTTTGAAATATGTGAATAAATTGTTTATTTATTCCATGCGACAATAGTTAACAATCGATTATTTTATCACAGATCTAAACATGACTGAAGAACTATATTAGTAACAACTGACGACTTTTCTGATATTTTAAATTATAGCACAATTATTCTATCAATTGGTGTCTGAATTAAAGTAATTAGGTACTGTGTAGGCTTACTTGGGCCTTGAAGGGTATGTTTACCTAAGTGAATACAGCACTCTTTTGTTAGTTTGCATGGTTTACACTCTCATGATCATTCACGTCAGATCCGGTAAAGCGTCTTTGTCCGAGATCTACCCAGATCACACGCCGACTGCTGTTTGAGTGCATCAGCCTCTTATGCCAATTCACTACACTTCTCCTGACTTTATAAGTTGGAGGGATCCCCATCCTGGTTCGCATGACCTGTGAGGTTGCCACCCGTCTTCATCTGGATGAGCACCATGCTGCTGGTGTCATCCAGATTTGGCCTTTCATCCAAATGATTGTGCCAACGTATTCTTAGTTCAACTCTAGCGTCTATGTGGTACAAGCGTCTATGTGATGATACTTTTGTCTTAAGTTTTTGCAATTTGTTTGTGGGGTTGATCTAGAAAATTGTGGCATGTTAATTTTGATATAAGAAAGAGAGATACCAAAATCTGAGGAGGAACCCCAGATTTAAAAAGTGGGTATTTTTTCTGGCCCTCACTTCAAAAAAAGTTAGTGTCAAACCCTGAGCATTTCCATCTTATCATCTGTACAGTGCAGTACCAGCACCTTGTCTAGTACCAGGAAGGACAGGACTTGATCGAGGACTTTGTGCTGTAAGTCCCATTCTGAGGGGTCCGTGGGTGTAGTCAAGACCCACCTCCCACAATACTGCCACACCTTCCGTCACATTGACCTCATCCCCATCTCAGGATCTACTTTTCCCATGATTTCTTTCAAGGTGGCCGTTTTACCTACCTTGTTTCTTATACGGTCCAGGTGGAAATGGCTCTCTACCACCTGGCGACAGTCCTTAAGTGGCATATCGATAGTGGGATACTGTTCCTGTATCCCCCTATGCATGTTTGGAGCCAGACACACAACCCCTTCCAAAAACACTCACCAGTGCATTAAAAGAGCTGGTGAGCTAAGTGGTTCTACCATGCACTGCTCTAGTTCTGGTAGACCGGCCTCCATACAAATGTCCTTATGATCAACCTCCATGCACTTTGATATGCAATGTAATATCCATTTTAAGGGCTTTTGAATGATCATAACACATGCTGATGTAATTGAAATTGATAATACTTTAATTTATTTACTGAATTAGCCCTATTCCGTCTGAATGGACACATTGCCTTAATCTGGATTATGCATTAAGCTAACAATTTACAAAAACATCTCGGACAAGGTCATTTAGGCTACACTAAGTACAATAGGTTCTTATGTTTGTTGAAAACTTGTTGAGATATTTTTACAAGGTGAGACAGCCCCAGGGAAAAGCTTAGAAGAGGAGAGAAAGTCTAGCAAAGAATCAGATGGTCAAGTGGCTATATATAACCCAAATGTGTCTTTATCAATTGAACAGCAACGCCAAAAACTTCCAATTTTCAAGGTATGCTAACAATGATTTATTGTCATTGTATTTAAATTTTGAAATTTCTCATTTTACAATTTCCTTGTCTTTTCGTTGAATTGTTAGAAATACCATTGCCCAAATCTTTTTGTATAAATGTATTCAGTGCAATTAATATAAGAAAATGTTTTGTACAAATTCAAAACTTTTGTTGTGGGTATCTTCTGTACTTAAGGTAAACTACAATGTAATTTTAAATTAATGTTTTTGTGAGTTAGTTGAGGAACCAGATTCTTTATTTGGTTGAGAAATACCAGACTGTTGTTATTGTGGGTTCAACTGGTTGTGGGAAAAGTACACAGATACCTCAAGTAAGTTGGTAACAATTAATTAGTTTCATTATTATGATTAGACTTCGTTTATGATTGCTAATTTGAATCACCAGTGAGTCTGATACCTTGAAAATTCAGTACAAATGAATTATGATTTGACCTTAGTTGAGTCCTAGCTCAGAATAGATCAGCTGGCATGTTATCCATGTACCGCTTCCCCAATATTGAACATTTTTGTTATATATACCCTAATAATACTCCTGAAAGTGATTCACTGTAAATGCTAAATGATATTCCAGTTATGCCTTATGTTGAACCTAATGCATCAAAATTCATTCAAGTAATTACTGACCTAGCTGAAAATATACCATTAAATGTAACTTTACTGGAGGTATTTGTTTGAAAATTTGCAGTAAGATGTGTTTTTATTTGAATTTATTTTGTTTTCAAAATTTTTAAGTTAGATGATAGATATGTCTCTCATTAAACATGGGATTGTCTTTATATGATCTACCGGTATGTAAAGTTGGTCTTTGTTATGATTTGTGTATTACATTCATGTACAATTGTATGTGTTGTCAGTATCTGCTTGAGGCTGGATGGGGTGAAGAGAATCATGTGGTTGGTGTAACACAACCAAGAAGAGTGGCTGCCATCACAGTGAGTAAAAAAATTCTAAAAGAGAAGTAATTATTGTATAGCTAAATATGGGCGACATGTTTGAAATTTGTCTATCACCATTTGTTTTAGTTCTTAATTGAATGATAATTTATTTAACTGAAGGTCCTGGGCTATATACATGTACCTATTCAATCTACATACGATCAGATAATCAGAGGTGAGCCTTTGATGCATTTCTCAGCATTCTTTTTACTTCTTAGTTTGGGTCTATAAACGGACCCTTCCCAATTGAAAATAAGACATTTTTCCCAACTCCCAACCCAAAAGATTTCCCAATTCTGCACATTTTTTCCAATTGGACTGGATCCGGACCTTTTCCCAAACTTTCAAAAGAAAATCTGTGTATCTTCAGCTTCATTTTCACCTAGGAGTGTATGTTCTTAGGACCTTTCAGTTACAAGTTTGCGATCATCAAATAGAGCAAGCATTACACTTTATAATGTAAATCTGTGTATTGCTCATGAACTTTTGATATGATGCATATCAGTACATGTATACAAAAATATGGGTCTGCCAGAATGAATATGCAGTCCTTTGAAACTCAGTACACTGAAGTTTAATTAATGCACTCTGATGAAACAATTTTTGAGCATATTGATTTGATTAAAAGGTAAACCGAGCAATGGCTAGTGAAGTATTCCTCCTTTTGAAGTACCCAATAGCATGAATTGTGATCTTTTTATTAGATTGATACTTTTGTCTTTATTTTGATTGAAAGTAGATTACATACATATTTGATTGTATGGCTGTCTGCTGATAGTGATACCTCTTACATACTGCTCCAGACATATACCGCAAAATGGGTACAGACATTGCAATTGACCAACCAACTGACCAACCAGCAACCAGAGTGACTCCAGTATACCGTTGTTGTTGGTTGATTGGTTGGACATGCAGTCTGTCCCTTTTCTGAGGGGGTGGCGTTATATAATCACAATTCAGTTATAGTATTAGTTTCAATTATGTTCTTCAGGTTGCAAGTAGAATTGCAGATGAGAGAGGATCGTTACTTGGGGGAGAAATTGGTTATCTTATTAGGTTTGATGATTGTTCTGACATGACAACAAAGGTCAAGGTCAGATATAGTTTTTGTGACATTAACAAGTTGCATTATTTGTATGTTAAATTTCAGGTATAAAACTATCTTTTATGAGTCCAGCTTTGAGCTGTCAAATTTAAAGTAAGTTAAGATGTTTTATGAAGTGCTGAACATTTTTTTTTTGTAATTTTTTATATTTGAAATCCTACGTCCTTTACTATCAATAAATGTTGAATATTTCAGTGTATGACAGATGGTATGTTAATTCAAGAAATCATGAAAGATCCTCTACTTACAAGATACAGGTATTTTATTATAAGCATAGTAGGGCACAAATGTATTCTTGAGAACTCAGATTATTAGTTCATTATATTCCTATTTCATTATGTCTATTACATTTGAATAAAGATATTCTGGGAAAAAGTATTTTCTTCTCCGTATTCGATTCTTTACTTTGTGTACATTCATTATATCCATATTTTATTGTATTTCTTTGATGAAGTCTTAATCCTTTAACTCATAATGGCATTGCTTGCAATGAGTAATGGCTTCTGTAGCCACAATGTTTTCTGCTCTTGCAGAGAGAAGTAACCAAATAAATTGATACTTTGTATATTTGGTTTGAATTTGGAAGTCCAAAATATCCTCACAAAGCAAAGGATTAAAGTCTTGACTAATATATTTTAGTAAAGTTATTTGTTGTAAAGTCAGCCTGCATAGGTATAGGATACAACTTTTCCTCTGATAATATATGTATGTATTTCTAACAAATTCAACACAATTACTTAAAATTTTTTCAGTGTAAACTTTTAGTGATATCCTTGCAAAAAAGTCCAAGTGGGTATAAGTCCTTTGAAATCTTGTTAAACAACAGCTAATCGACAAAAATGAAAGTATAAACCTGTGATAGAATTTGTATCCTTCTTTAGAATTTTCTTACTAGATGGATGGATTATTACCAAACTTGGTTTTTAGCATCTTTAGATAGTGTTCTATCTGATTTGCGAAAAAAAAATTGGTTGGCCCCTATTAAGGGCCGCTAGAGCTAAAAATAGAAATACCTTAAAATGACTTCTTTTCATGAACCAGTGGTTGGATCCTAAACAAATTTGGTCTGTGGCATCCTTCAGTCATCACGAATATTCTTTTGTAGTATCCTTTGATGGTCCTTTATCAAGTTTATTATTGTTCCCCATTATTTGCCCACAAGTGTACCTTTATTACCTTTTTAGTAACAAGTTAATTAATATTTATTCTGGTGAGCAATGCAGGGCCATCATGGCCCTCTTGTTATTGACACCTATCCAAGTTTTTTTTCTTCTATAGCAGGGGCCAGTTATAGGCATCTTCCCCTGTGGAAAATCTTTAAGATCGTGCAGTTGTCCCCCAAATTCAGTTTACATCATGTTTTTTATTCCACTTTTTGCAAAAATACTGTGTTTTTCCCAAATTTAAGAAAAAGTCCCCTTTCTTTACCTGTGATGAAAGCCCTGTGCCTTAAAGTTTCTAACAGCAGAATTCAGAGTACAAATAAATTTGTGGATGAATCATTCCTCATATTCTCATAAAAGGTATGTTTAGAAAAAAAACATTAGAAAAGAATTACCTACTGTTATATTTTTGGTTATGTAACTCAAAAACATGACTATTTTTTCTAGTCTTTTATAAATGGCATCTTGAATAGTGACCATCTATTTGTTGGTTTGTTTGACAATACGAAGTTATTATTACAGTGTGCTGTTGTTGGATGAGGTCCATGAGAGATCTTTATACACAGATATTATCCTAGGACTTATTAGAAAAATTCAACTGAAGAGAAAGGACTTACGTGTAATCATTGCGTCTGCTACCCTTGATGCAGAGGTACACCAAAATTGTAATTTCTCTGTAATTTTCAGTAAGGCCTAAAAAAAGGTTTGTTTCCGGTTACCTGACCAACCAATCTTTTACCTGCCGAACCATGAGGTTTTACGGCATCCAAATCTTAGTGCTATATTGTAATTTTCACAACAGTGTTGCCAATATATGTAAAAAAAAAACGTAAAAGGAAAAATCCCGACCAATATTTTTTTGGGCATGTAACCAGAAACAAACCTTTTTTTGTTTAGGCCTAATGCTAGTGTTGTATGGCAACTATTCGAAATAAGCTTCAGCGGAATCCAATTTCTATACATTAAAGCAGCCTTAACTATTGTAATCATTCAATTTCTCTATTCAGATTAAAACTCATGAAAGTGCATATACATTTATCAGACATATTTATACAATTAACAGTATCAGAATTAAGTATTTATATCATTTGTAAATTTCTCTTGTAGTTGTAGTTCTTTTCAAACATGACTTAAAAAGACATAACTGATATTTGTGGAAAGTCTTTGAAATACTTTGTTGTCTGCTTTTTGTATATTATGTGTTTTTTGTTGTACTGGTGTTGCTGCTTAAAGTTTGTCACAAAAGGATTGGAATTCTTTCTTAACAACATTGAGTAATTCTTACTCTGTATCAAACCTTTAATTTGAGATGAATGAACGACATTATGTTGAATATATGCTAAGTTTTTGAATTTCCATATTTTTCTTGATATTCTTTGTCTGCTTTATTCATTTATTTATTTATTTATAATCCACTCTCATGTGTAAGATCCTCTGAAAGCTTTCTTTCTCATTTTAGGAAATCAAAGATTTCTTCAACAGAAATGAAACTGATGATGCCAGGTTTGTTAGCAGTTTTTATGATAAAATTGACCAATATTTATTATTAAGGATGATTATTTTTAAAATTGCTGAAAGCTTCTTTCCAATAATTTTTGGCATCTTATGTGTTGAAATTATCATGATTTAAGTGCATAACAATGTACTATTAGCTTACCACAGTGTTTTGATAGAATGTAAAATCCAATTAATTGTCAGATCCCTAATATGGACCTAAGCCCACTGACTTTGCTCAATTGGTGTGGGGGGCCTTTTTTCCTTCTATAATGGGGACCAATATTCGGCAACTTCCCAATTGCAAAAAGCCTCTTTTTTTCCCATTTTGGAGAAGTGCCGGGTCAGTCTTTGTTTAAGGATGTATCTTGAAAGTCAGTCTACCTTTTCCCAATTTGGCTAAAAATAGTGCTCGAATTTCCCAAAATGAAAGGCTTAGGCCCCTTCCCAATTTTCTGAAAAAAGGCCCTGGGTGTATTAGGTCTTTGGACCTAGGGTCTATTAGTTCAAACCCTGCACGCAGCACGTGTTCTCAATGATGATTTTTTTGGTGAAGACATTGTGTCTAAGGCGTTTTGTCGTCCACCACTGATCATTTATGTGAAGAGGTTGGTAGTTTCTTGTGGAGGACAAGGTTAGTACTGGTACAGAATCTAGAAACACTGGTTTGGTTAAGTGTCTACTTGTATACAAATTAAATGCTATTGAAAACTGGTGTAAAATTATAGAATAATTTATAGACACCACCTAACGTTGACTTGGGATGAAAGCTATATCAGTATGTTTTTACAGATTTTTTGTCAACATCCATCCATAGAACCTTAGACATAAATGTGTACTTGGTATATGGTTGACTACTAAGAAATTGTTTGTATGTTATAAACAAATTTTTTAGAGTAAGTGTTCTTCTGAATTTGGTGATTTTATGTACGATCAGATATATGAACAAAGACAACTCGAAGGGAAGACCAACATATTTATTTTATTTACAGTGAAGATACTGTGGGCATTTTAAGTATTGAAGGAAGAACATTTCCTGTTGATGTTCATTTCACCATAGAGTAAGTGACTATCATACATAAGAGGTGTGGTTATTAAAATCGTGGACAGGCACAGAATGCAGTACAATTTTGTACAGTTGATAGATAATGTATGCTTATGGTGTACATGAAGTATATGTATATGGTGCATAGCCCACTTTGGATAGTATGCCCTCACGCAAGATGCTGTACACCAGTATATGAACATGTCCTTATATTTTGATGTCAACCCTAAAAGCAAATTCAAAATAAGAAGATATTCAGGGGAGAATCATACCTCATATTCGCACAATAGGTACTTTTTAAAAAACAGTTTTTCAACCTACCTGTCTTTATTTATTTTGTCAATTTACCCTAATTTGTAATGAGAAAAAATACCATCAATACTATCAGTACAGTGCTCCCTCCTGTAACGTCAGACCCTGTTCCCTCCAAGAAATGATAGTAAAAGGCAAACATAGACATGATAAAAAACATCTGTTGCGAATGTATCAATTCCTTCTGAACTACAACTCCCTCCAAAGAACAACTCTTCTTGTGACTTTGACAAGTGTTGCTCTTTTGAGGGAACATTTTAATGTAACTGCCACTTGTATGCTTTATTTTATATGTTAACATGATAGCTCTAATTAATGTTGGATTGTGAATAGTCACTTGATTATTAAATATTAATGTATTTATTTAGTCCTCCACGATAATAATGTGTCTTGAATCTTCATGTTTATTAATTTCGAGTCTGATCTTCAAATGCAAATTGTATATATTTGTGTAACTTTTAAATGATGTGATCTTTTTTGTTTATGATACCTATATAACATGTATATGTTTACTTTGCAAATAAAGAATATTGAATCTCTTGAATTGAATTCCTAAACATGACTTTCTAGCCTAATATATGAATATATTACAGTCCAGTACCAGATTATATTAAGGCTACTGTTGACACAATAGTAAAACTTCATCATAATGAAGGACCAGGAGATGTACTGGCATTTTTAACAGGAATGGTAAGATCACATTTAGTGTTTTCTTTCTTTTACTTCTCCCTAACAACCTAAAAAATAACCTGTCCAAACATTTTTGTGTTCCTCTATCAGGCAAAATATTTTTGTATGTCCTCTTTTAAAATCATGACATGACTTAGAATTATAGAATATGTTTTCATCTGCCTACTGTCTTAAATTCAAAAACTTTAATTTAGCAAAATTTTTAGTAAATTTTGAGACATCCTCAGAACTGAACTGAGAAAGAAAGCCCTGGTTTAATACTACCTGTATTGGACTGTAAAGGTACATATCATGCCATGATGTCTAATGCGTATAAACTCTAAATCACTTCATTTTTATTTTCTACAAAACTATTATAGAAAGTTAATGGACTACAGTGAAACCTGTGTTTGAGGCCCCCTCCATATAAAGACCATGCTGTGAATAAAGGTCATTCTTTGAAAAATGTCATTGATTGTTTAGAACAAACAGACCTCCAAAATGCCATCTGTCAATAAGGGGAATATTTTATCTTCCCACGGGTGGCGTTTGTTCACAGGTTTGACTGTAGGTAATTTATGTTATGTTAATGTGTGAAGAATGAAAAATTAGATACTAGAAAAAGTAGTTCTAACAACAAAGTCATTAGTACAAAATACTTCATTTGTAGAAACTTGCATAAATTACTTAAAATGTGCTTAGAAATACATGCAGTTCTTAAAAAGTCTTTTGTTCTTACAGGATGAGGTGAATACTGTCATTAGAATGTTGATGTAAGTATATAGTCGACCAGCCTCTTTATAGACTAATAACTAAGTAAAAAATAAGTAATTTCATAAATAGATAATCTATTTGTTTTCACATTGTCCATTTTGGGTGAGGGGCTACATTTTACAACTAGTTGATTTTCTGCCATATCTTTGTTCTTAAAATTGAATGAATATGGTACAGTTGTCAGACTCCCGACGTATAAATTAATAGAGACATAATGCGTTCTTTAGTAGTTATCACCAGACTGTTTAGGCAATTTCTGGAACATTTTAATTAAGAAATAATTAATTGTTTCCTTATTTTATCAGTTGATAAAGTATTGGCAAGAGTTATTGGTAGTCAGTACAATAATTAAATACAATAATTAAATCATGTGCGCATGTTTTATCATAATCTTTTTATCAGTTTATTTGCTTACAGATTTACTGGTATATTGTGGGATTTTGTTAGAATGTCTGTTGCCTTTGGATGGTATTAAGTGCCATTGATTGTTATTTCATTTTTGTACATTGGTCTGACATCCTAATTAGTGTTCTGGTGTTAACTACTAAGCTACTCATCAGCTCCTTTTTCATTCAGTCCACAGCTTCCCTTTTTGATGTTTGAAATGATAAGTGGAGGACAAACTAGACCTATTATTGAATTGTGATTAAATACCCCCACAAAGTGAGGACAGACTGCACAACCAATCAACCTACCAACCAACAACCAGTGTGATTCCAGTATAGCCTCAAAAACTTTGTTTGTGGGGATATAATAACCTTGGATGCAATATCTTAATCATATTGTGTATACCCAACTATATCTTTGACTTGCAATTGCTTTCACTACTTTTGCTTGGCTGCTCCATAATTACTGAGTATGCTGTAAAATCTGACTTTGGACCACTTCAATATTAAAAGTGCCTCATTATGGAAACCTCTTACTTTACACTGCATTTCTATGTTTCTTCTATTGAGACTGCCTCAATATAAAGCCAAATTTTCTATAGTTCCAAATGCGGTCTTATTATCAAAGTGTTATGATATTTCCAGTGAGGAAGCAAAACAATTGTACAAGAAGAAAGAAACATTGAGAATGAATATTGTTCCTATGCATAGTAGTTTACCAGCATCTGAACAAGTAAGTACATTGTACAGTTAAACATAGTTATTGTGAACTCAGATATCATGTAAAATTGATGATAGTGCTGTATTTATTTTCCTCAAGCACATTCTTCTATATGTCGTTGTTATGGATATTGAGAGGAATAAGATACAGTTATGATATTCCCTGAACACATCTTTCTTTATTTCATCGCTATGGACTTTTGTGAAACATAGATATAATGCAATAATTATTTGTGTCCCCGGGAGTTCATTGTGACATTGTTTTGCTATAGTAAATTGACATAAATTACTTCCTGTGAATATTTCCCTGTTTTTGTTATAGTTTATCAGCTTGCCTGGTACAGAACATGGGAAAAACTTACATTGATCAAAATTTCTGTGTTAGCAGACAAATTGGCATTCTGCTGCCATAATAAACTGGAAAAGCTGTCTTTTCATATCATTCAAGCCAGCTGGGGTTGAAAACTCAGTGAGAAATGTTTTAGATTATTTTTACACCAATGCATGTGAGGTGATTGTAATTATTTATGGAAAAAACAACTTAGTAAGGTTATCCAATTGTGCACTTAATTGAAACACTGCTAACTTGATAATTTATTTGTTATAATCAAAATTGCCTTAGAGTTCAAACACTAGAACTCAATTGATAATTGTTTTTTCCTTCTACAGCAGGGCCGTTTAAAGGCATCTTCACCTCAGAATAATCTTTAAAATTATGTAGTTTCCCCAAAAATTCAGTTTATATCAAGTTTTTATCTTACTTTTTTTGCAAAAATACTGTGTAAATTTTCCCCAAATCTTAAGAAAACGGCCCCTTCCCCAACATGTGAAAAAAGCCCTATAATAACTTGTTGGGAGGATAGAAATCTTCACTAGATTGGTGTAGTACCCATATGGCATTCCAATTGTGTTGACCATTTCTGTTTTCAGATGAAAGCATTTGAGAGAACTCCAAAGAATTGTCGTAAAATTGTTGTTGCTACAAATATAGCAGAAACCTCAATTACCATTAATGGAATAGTATACAGTAAGATCATATCTACTTAAAATTAATTGTTTGTTAAAACAGATTTCAAGTAAAGAATCTTGCTACCTCTTATTTGTAAATAAGAGGTGTTTTACAGTCAAACCTGTGTTTGTGGCCACCGCTGAATGAAGATCACCCTGTGAATAATGGCCATTCTTTGAAAAACCATCACTTATTATTAAGAATAAAATGACCTTTGTGTAAGTGCCATCTGTCAATAAAGGCCACATTTTGTCTTTCCCAAGGGTGGCCTTTGTTCACAAATTTGACTGTATCTTACTGATTATTTTGGGATCTATTGTCAGCCGTTGAGGGTAAATGTCTGAATTTTACACATTTACCAATATTTTAAGTTTGAAAATGCTATCTTAGTTAACCCTTTACTTCATAATCCCGGGTTTTCACGTGTCTACCGCATTTTCATAATCCCGGGTTTTCACGTGTCTACCGGATTTTCATAATCCCGGGTTTTCACGTGTCTGATCTTCAACCTAAAATAAATCCCTTTTCCAGAAATATCACTGATTTTTTATTACTGCAGTCATAAAATTCAATCTTTCATGAAGACAAACATCCAACAAAAATATTTGGTTTATATTTAAAAAAATGCCGTAAATACCATGTAAACACAAGACGTGTCACTCGCCGATACGATCACTCGATGATTACACAGTTTGTTATGATCACACGGTACTCTGCGGACATGCGGTTTATTTTTGACATCAATTATGCTGGAAATTTTGTTGAAAGATACGTAAAACATCAATTCTTTGATATTTTCAAACATTCTTTGATGCTGTAAAAATTGTACACCACTGTTCCCGCTCTGTCTTTGAAGTCATAAAACAATAATACCGACACAGACTCGCGGCAAGTTCACATGAAAACAAATTCAAATTTCACCATATTTTGTGCTAATTGATGCAGTCATCAAGGAGATTAAGTCGGCAAAACAGGATGTGTCCTTGAATTATTATAAAAAAATGTGTCACCCGGTGTTTTATGACCCCCCCGCATAGTTTTACAATCTGGCACGTGTGACAATTTCTTGACAAAATATATGACAGTAGATTTAATCTGTGCCTGGGGGCCTTACAATTTAAGATCAATAAAAAATATTGTCCACGAATGTACCATGTATGATCAACTTGCTTAAATTTTGTACATGTACACAACCTTTGATTGTTTTAACTGCATTAGTTGAACTTGACACATTTACCAGACACTGTCTGGGTCACGGTGACATTAATTATGAGAAACAAATTCCTCAGCTTATAGAGTCAATCACTGGCTCAGAGCCAATTTGGCTGTGGGCCAATTTTACCCTTCTCATTTTTTTTTATAGTTGATTATTTTAAGTTTTAGTGTTTGTAGCTAAAAATGAATTTAGTGGAGTAGGCCATAACATTTCTTGTAAGGAATTTTTTACCATCCTATGGTAAGTTCAAATATGAGATTTTATATTTATGAAATGTACAATAAAAATCATTCTATTTTATATGTTATTATTCTACATTGAGAGAATAATTTATAGTCATTCTTCAACATATTTATTGAATTATGTTTGATGAAAACCATGTGCCTGTGAACAGAAAAGGCAAAATACTAAAGTTTATGTGTACAAAATCCCACAGAATTTGTGTCACCTTGTACTCCTTATATTTCCCTTAATATTTGCCCAATATCAAAACTTTCTACATTAGAAGAAAGGTATTTTAAACATTAACAAATTGGCATAAATTTAAAACTCATATAACCATTATTTAGCACCAAAATTAGGTGATAAAATGACCAGGTATCAAATCAGTAAAACAGAAAAGAAACAAAAAATACACTTGGAAATATTTATGTAACTTTTGTTCCTATTTATCTCCCTTAATATTTATCCTACAATTACAAAATTTATCTCATAAGAAAGGTTACTTAATTATGAACAACTTTTGTGTTCACTCAAATTTGATTGGATTAATAATTAGTATAGTAATCAAGTGATGAAGTAGACACGTGTCAAAACAGTATCATTTTTCCAATAACCTGTATGGAGATAGTGTAGCAGTTTATCTAATCCACTATCAGTATACAGTAGGTATATTGACTAGGGGGCTATGAAGTAAAGGGTTAAGATATGTGTATGAAATAAGTTCAGATAGTTGTATATATTACATTTACTTTAAAGATTATGATACTGTGTAGATTGTTTAATGAAATACAGGCAGCGACTGTAGTCCAATGGTTAGTGCACTGGACTTGTAACTCAGCAATCTGGGTTCAAATCACAGTTGTGCCAGGTCATACCCTTCTATGAAAATTTGACAAATTTCGGTTTTCCTCCATAAGTGCAGGAGTTGCTGGCTCCATGTGGAAGGGTAAGTTAGTACTGGTAAGAATACAGTCCAGGAAAACTGGTTTGGTGAACTGGCCTCCTTATATAACTGAAAAATTTTTGAAAAATGGTGTTAAACTTAGTGAAAATAAAAAAAATAATGAAATAATTTGCAATGTGTCGTTATGATCCTTAAGATGTTCTTTTTAACAATACACTTAACTCTTCTTCAAGGTTGGTGTTTTTCTTCAATTTTAATAGACTGCCAGGAATCAAACTTGCATTTTCACGGCAACAGTGCTTAGCTTTTTAAAAATTCATCTATTCATCCTGTTTTCACAAATTTCTCACATTGAGATTTTTCTGAAATGAAACATTAAACCTATAGTTTTAGTGAAATTAAAAATATTCAGCCAGTAGACTTCACATTGACCATGATTTTTAACTTGTACGGCCTTCATCAAGTTGCATTTGCTTTGAATTTTTTCTCAGAACGTAAAGTCTTGAAAACTTGAGATTAGACCATTTCATTTGAGATCTTTTGCTGTATCAGTGCATAAATGAGTATTGTGTACTACATGCTACAAAATGTTCTAATATACTAACCATGGCACATAATCTCAGAAAACAAATTCCTAGAAAAAAATTCCTAGAGTTTTTGTCTTATCTGGACAGAGTCCAGTTTTCTGGGAATACACATAATGTGCCATGGCTAATTTGAGTGTTTTGACTTGGTAACTGTGCAATGATTTCATATGAAATGTTATTCTGTTATTTTCAGTTGTGGATTGTGGATTTGTAAAGCTGAGAACATACCATCCTAAAACTGGAATTGGTAATTTTTTAACTACATGTATTAGGTTCAACATCACACAAACTAAATACTCTCAATTCATCCTCTTTTCAGATTAAACTATTGAATTGAATGTGTTTAATTCTTATTGAAATGTACTGCAGATTTTTTGTTAAGTCGGTTGCAAATATGAAGTAATTTTATTGTTGTATCTTATTCCATTGAAATTATGCATACAAACATTTATTGCTGTGATGGCAGTTCTCATATTTGATAGAGTTGACGGTCATTTGTATTATTAGTCCCCTACCGGTCTTTACACTGGAGGGGACTATTGGTTTGCCCTCTGTCTGTCTGTCCGTCCGTCTGTTTGCTCGAACTGGATCACGAGATATCTCAATAACTAAACAAGCTAGCTTGATGAAAGTTGGTATATGAATAGGTGGCAATGTGTTGATTTTGCATGTCATTTTGTTTTCTCCATTGCGAAAGAATTGTGGTTGCTATGGTAACAGAATTAGTTAACATTTGGCCAGAACATCTGGATCCTGAGGTAACTCAATAACTAAACAACCTAGGATGATGAAAGTTGGTATGTGAATAGGTGGCAATGTGTACATTATGCTCGTCATTTTGTTTTCTCCATTGCAAGAAAATTGTCATTGCTATGGTAATGGAATTAGTAAAAATGTGGCCAAAACTTCTGGATCCTGCAGTAACTCAATAACTAAACAACCTAGGATGATGAAATTTGGTTTGCAAATAGGTGGCAATGAAAAGATTATGCAGATCATTTTGTTCTCTCCCATGGGTAAAATTGTAGTTACCATGGTAATGGAAATAGTAAAAATATCCACAAAAGTATTGATTCTGTCATAACTTTTTCACTGTTCAAGATAGGTGAATGAAATTTAGCATTTGAGTTTGTAATATTATATTAAATATTTTGTTGTCTCCTAGTGTTACAACTCTGGTTGCTGTGGTAATGGTAATAGTAAAGAGCATGTTGCAAAATCTTGATACTGCAGCAACAAACTTTACTCAGGCCATGTGAATGAAATTCTGTAGGGGAAATTATGTGTTGTGGACAACACCAGTTACTTGTTTCTTATGTAATGATTCTAGATATTTTGCAGTTCAGTATTTTTGTATAATTTAGAATCCTTGATAGTTGTTCCTGTGTCCCAAGCCTCGGCCAATCAGAGAGCAGGTAGAGCTGGACGTGTTAGGGCTGGCAAGGCTTACAGATTATATACAGGTAAACATTTAGGATGTTTATGATTAATAATACATCAAACAAGAAAATATTTTATGTTAAACTTATATTAACATTACTCTTTAAATATATTCATTTCAAATGTTCATGTTTCGACACAGTGCAAAAGTTGCGACAGTTGCAACTATTTGTTATTAAAGTTTGCCATTATTTGAATATTTTTAATGGGCCTTTTGGTATTTGAAAAGTTCTCAACTTGACTGTATTTGTTTGACATGGTGTATTTTTCCTGAACATTTTTTGTTTTACAAATAGAGACAGACTATGACAAGTTACCAGTATCAACAGTACCAGAAATGCAGAGATCAGATCTAGCAGCTGTTATATTACAACTGAAAGCCCTCGGTATAGCTAATGTCCTTAGATTTCATTTCCTATCTGTAAGTATACTGGGTTTGAAGTTATACACCTGAGCTGGGTTAACCGTGTAGCAATGCTGCCTTTTCATCGGTCAATGTAAGATTTATTTCAGAAACAAGCAATCATGGGCTTATGTTTTTGGACTAAAAAAACTGAATTTTCTGCCCAGTTTCAGTATGCTGTCTTGTGATTTGTCAATGTAACATTGCACTTTGAGACAGCCAATCAGAGGCCTGTGTTGTTAGATTTTTTACTTTTATGATGTTGTAAAGTTTGCTCTAGGAGACCACTTCTTGAGCATAATTGAATTTATACATTGCTCAGTATATAATCCAAACATAACAAAATTTCTTTCTAATTTTCTTGTAAATTTAACCCTTTGGTACAAATTATCTAGAGTCAAAAGCTTTATTTTACTGATTTCAAGAGTCAAAATGCTGTTTTAAGGGTTAAATGAAAGCCCTGTTTTCCATGAAATAATGATTGTTAGTCATTACTTATACATTTGTATTTCACATGGTCTAAA
Organism: Lutraria rhynchaena; assembly: GCA_008271625.1. Classification (NCBI taxonomy): domain Eukaryota; kingdom Metazoa; phylum Mollusca; class Bivalvia; order Venerida; family Mactridae; genus Lutraria; species Lutraria rhynchaena. Next base: position 1,015,033 of record VIBL01000073.1, on the reverse strand, counting down.
TACTGATCATTTATGACTTGATATATTATTTTACACTTTTCTGCAAAATTAATGTTGATAAGTTTTTGCTAATGTTTAAACTTCATATCTTCATTCATTACCTTCATCAAGAATTGATATATCACATATTGATGTTTAAATCTTTAAATTATCATAGCTACTTAGTATTAGTGAATTTCTTATTCCTGAATGAAATCACATACAAATTTCTAATATTAGGAACATTATAAAGTAAATAATCTAACATGTTTTAACTACAGCTTTAAATTAATATTGTATTATATTTTAAAGGCACCACCAGCGCAGAACATGGTTAGGGGCTTGGAGTTGTTGTATGCACTTGGTGGTAAGTTAGTTTTATTTTCTCATTTATTCAGTTAAGTTTCCCAGAGTTGTTGCCCTTGGTTTACTTTTAGTTCCATCTCTCAGAGAAGAGAAAATTGTTATTCTTTGGGAATTGTCCAGGGCTGCTGGCCTGGCACAGAGATCTCTAGATGTGTTGTCCTATGTTTCAAAAATGTTTTCAGAGTTTGGCCTTTTTTGCAGTTTGGTCACTGGATAGCTTTCTATATTTTTTTCTTCTGTAGTTCAACATTTCAAAAACAGCCTCGGTTGTTTAGCAACTTCCAGCCTACATGGTGGAGGACAAGCCCTGGCATACACATAAGTAGACCCACTGACCGTCTGTAGGCTAGCTGGACAGCTTCCTCACATGTGAAATTTGTCTGGTCTCAGGTTGGTTTCAAACTTCCTTAAGTGGCAAGTTTCTGCAGTTAGGACACCTGACAGATTTCTTGTAATAATGAAAACAATGACTTTATTTAGTGTGGATATGATACATACTTTAGATCCAATGTTCTGTATGAACAGCTGACATTGTACTTAGTAGTAATGTTCTAAAACATTCACATATTTTGTCTTACAGCTTTAGATGACAATAGTAATCTGACGTCACCATTGGGTTTAAGGATGGCTGAGTTTCCATTAACACCAATGTTTGCTAAAATGTTATTAGTCTCTGGTGAGTTCCCAGCCCTGATTTTAAAACAATTCTCAAATCCTTACTTGCATTAGAATTGAATAGCATATTCACTCAATTAAGTGAAAATGTCCTTCAAATATTGATTTCACCGAAGTTTTTTTTTCTGAATTACTGGTCTCATTGACAACTTAAATGTATGTTTGTTTAACAAATGTTTAAATCTATTATTTTGTCAAATGCTAAACAATGGAAAAATGCAAAACAATTGTTTTAGCTGTACTTTTCTGTGTTTATTTCGCTCACCTGGGCACAAAGTGCTCAGAGTAAGCTATTTTGATGGGTGTATGTTCGGTGTCGATATCTTGGATGAGTTTGAAACAGGGCTATGTAGGGTCAACAACTAGGTCACTGCATCAAATGGAAGATAAACCTTTTGAACACTTTAGAGGCCACATTTTTCATCAGAGGGTCTTGAAAATTAGTCAGTGGCTTTGTCTTGTTTATTTATTGATTTTCCTTATGTTGTAGGTGAATATGGTTGTTCTGAAGAAGCGGTTACCATAGCAGCTATGTCTCAAATACAGAATGTGTTTGTCTCTCCATCTGGCCGGAAACATGCTTCAGTAACTATTTGTTTTCTCATAATTATTTTATTTGTTTGTTATTATGTTTTGTTTGTATAATTAACTCCTTTATTTTTTTGCTGGAGGCTTTATTTTGTTCCCCAATTTAATGACAATTGGTATACATGTTTTGGACCTTTTTTTCACCAAAATTATCGTACCATTAGTCTTTTTAGGCATTTAACTTATTCAACAGACATTTTTGAATTCTGCAAAGAACTTTTTTGCTTAAAGAACATATTTTCCCTAAAAGAGGGTCAAATTTTGTGGAAGGAAAAATCATTATTGAGTAAGAATGGTCCCTCTGTTGAATTGTGTCTAATTAGCATTACTAAATGTCATGAAATAGTGAAAAAATTCTGCAACATGAAAAATCATTTTTTTTTTTGTGAAAATTTGTATTTAAAATAAAAACTGGGCATGTTATTATTGATATTAAGTTTAGCTCAACAGTTTTATTAAACAGTAAATGAATAGAAGTCACGAATCTTGAATGAAAATAATTTTCCGAGATCTTTGATTCAGGATCATATGAAGAAAAAGTTTTCTGTTGAAGAAGGAGATCATGTTACCTTAGTTAATGTATACAGGGCTTTTATTAAGGTATGTGTTTAAGATCTTAACTTTTTATGAACCAACTTTTTTCTTTCAATTTTGTAAATTTACTTTTTCTGATTTAAAAACTGACTTGATGTCACACAAATCTTGATAGTGCTAAGTGACAAAAAATTAACTTTATTGGTTAACTTTTACTCTGTAATTATGTTGATATCTCATAAATGTGATGTAAAATTTTGTACTTATACACGGATCATTCATGTTGTTGACCAAAGCTATGTATTTTTCTGCATATCAACAAAGTTGAAAATCTTGATTATTAAGTTTGGTTTTAATGTTGGTCGGGCATACTGGTGGCAATGTGGAACAGTTGATTTTCATATGATGACTTAAGTGTTTATTACCCTATTTCTGCTAGACTTGGTATATAGCTAGGTTTTATGGGAGACTTAGTTTGTGATCATATGTGGGGTTCCTGGGTCTAGATCAAGGGTACTATTATAAAAAATATGAAAACTGCTTCTGTTCATTAACTGTTTAAACCCTTGTTTGATGGTATTCATTTCTTTGAAATCAAATGAAAGCAATTTTGTAATGTTTGAAAAATAAATGTAAGTCTTTGGCTTGACCCCTTTAAATTCATTTGACAGCAGTCAGTTGGAAACAGGTTTGTCCACTAGTCACTCATCCTGGGTTTATGGGAATATGGTTATTACAAGGTGCCGTATTGGACACACTCGAATTACACATTCATACAAACTTAACTGAGAAGATCAGCCATTTTGCATATCATGCAATGAACCTTTCACTGTAAAACATTTTCTTCCAGACTGCCACGAATATACCCTAACCCGGAACCAGTATTTCAACGCAAGTTCACTCAAAGACCTGTTCACAAACACTCCATCTATGCTCATCATTCAGTTTTTAAAGGCAATTAATCTGTACCATAAAATATAATAAACATAATTAATTAATTAATGAACAAATTCTGCTGTAGGTGCGATATAGCATAGCCAATCAATGGTTGAATATTGCCATTGGTGAGGTCCAAGATGTGGAATGCAAAGGATTAGGAATGAATCCTTCCCCCCCTATACTTTGTTGGCCCCATTATGTCATATGGGAACTTAATGTTGTAACTTTATTTAAATGGTTGTATTCTTTGGGTACAAAAGTCCTCTTTATTATAAGTCAACCAAAGTTGACTGTTATATGTGTATGTCTTACGTTAGTCTTATTTATAAAATTGTATTTATCTTATTTAATTTCAGTTTGGAAAATCTTCAAAATGGTGCCATGAGAATCTCCTTAACTTTAAGGGTTTAGTACGGGCTACAGAAATCAGGGAACAGTTGTTGAGAATGATTAAGAAGTTTAATATACCTGTGATATCATGTGAAGGTATGTCTTAGTGTTGGACCCAATCTTTGTTTTTCTGTATTTTCAGTTTTTGAACCACTTTCACCCATATCATTGTTTATTGAATGTCATGCTTTGAATGTTTGAATGTAATATAATTATGATTATACATAGGTAGAATATACATGGATTTGAGTTTGTATTATATCTGTTTATCTGACATTCTTTTCAGGCTAGTCAAAATGATTTACTGGTTTAGGCTAGAAAAAAATAGTCATGTTTAGGGTTACATATTATATTATATTATATTATACCATATTTCTATAGCACTTTTTTCATACATGATATATACGTTCAAAAGTGCTTTACAACTTATACAAAGGAAACTAAACACATTGCACTTAAAAGCATAAAACACATTAAAACACTGCAGGTACATAAAATATCAATAATGATCAATACCAGTGCTTAAAGGATGAGTCATAATAAACACTATCATGGTAACATTAAGAAAATAGGAGACAGTTAAAATACAAACTATAACTAAAATATGAATGTCTAGTTACTATTGCATTTAAAATTAGTCTCCATATATTATGCGAAAGTAATAGGTTTTAAGAGATCTTTTAAAAGAACCAAGGGTGTCCGACTTCCTGATTTCAACAGGGAGGGCATTCCATAACGGAGGACTGGCAACTGCAAAGCTACGGTTACCATATGAAACCGTTTGGGACCTTGGAGCAACTAGAGTTAAGGAATCACTATGAGATCTAAGTTTACGTTGTGGATTATACAGATTCAATAAATCTTGTATGTTGTCAGCAGATTGGTTGTTTAAAGCCTTGAATGTATGGGTTAGTATTTTGAAGTCAATCCTGTATTGCACAGGAAACCAATGTAGATTTTTTAACACTGGTGTAATGTGGTCAAAACGAGAAGTTCTTGTAATTTTACGGGCTGCAGTATTTTGAATTGTTTGAAGATTGTTTAATGTTGTCTTCGGTTGACCATATAACAACGAGTTGCAGTAATCAAGTCTTGACGTAACCAGTGAGTTCAACAGAGTTCTTGTTGCATCTGTAGTGAGATATCGTCTGATATGATCTACTTGATGTAACTGGGCATAGCAAGACCTACAAACGGCATTCACATGTTTTTCCATGTTCAGTTTTGAATCAAGAAATGCGCCAAGATTTCTGACCATGGATGATGGCTTTATCATTGAATCACCAACGTTAATAGTTATGTCCTTTGTGCTTTCTTTAGTGGACTTGGAGCTAAATATTATAAGTTCGGTTTTATTTGTATTAAGTTTCAGCATATTCTGATACATCCAGGAGACAATATCATTCAGACAGGCTTCCACTTGCCATATCGCCTCAACTTGATTAACAGTTCCAAGAGGTTCAAACGATAGGTGTAATTGACTATCATCCGCATAGAAGTGATGATTAAGACCATGGTTGCGACAAATAGCACCGATTGGTTTAGTATGCATGATATAGTTTTTGGGGCCTAGGACTGATCCCTGTGGTACACTATATTTCATAAGCACTGGGTTTGAGAGTTGACCTTCAATACACACAGTTTGATAGCGATCACTGAGATATGATGTCATCCAAGCTAGAGGTTTACCCATTATACCAAAATCATCTTCTAAACAATTCAGCATTATGTGACCAAACAATTTGAGATAGGTAGGTTGAAAAACATGTTGTAGTTTTTTTCTTAACACTTTTTGAGAGGATGAGAATATGCGGTACCATTTATACTCATTCTTTCTTTCTTTGCTATTGGAAACTTAAAGGTCAGCATAAAAAATAGGGTCTTTTTGTAAGTTACATATCTCCCTAACTCTGTCATTGTCTTTCTTGAAGCCAGTTGGAGTTGTTTCCCTTTGATAAACTGAGATTTGTATATTTGCCTAACTTTTTGTCAGGCCTACTTTTGATGAGTTGAACATAGTGACTACTAGGATTAATTATAAATTGTGTGTTAGTGTGTTCATCTAAATTATTTTGATCTCGACCAATACTCTGGCATATATTGTTGACTTTGAAAGTAGTTGGCATAAAAGTTCACCATACTGAGATGGTGTGTTTCATGTAAGAACCTTTGTCTATAGCTTGAAAGTCAAGGTGTAATCAGATGGTTTAACCTGTAGCCTTTTGGCATTTAATATCATGTTGTCTATTGTATGAAAAATAGTCTTTGTTCTGTTTATATTTCTGTTACAAATTTATTGCCCTATTTGAAGCCTAACGAACAGTAATTAAAACTAATTATAAAAGTTTAATGCTCATAGAATTCTCCCTAGTCAAAGTAAAAAGTCTTTCAAAGTAGTTTTAATAGTTTATGAGTATCATAAAATAAGTGTTATACCATTGTTTTTGTTCCTTTAATTATCTGATACAGATTGGTGAAAGTCATCCTACATTATGAAATTGTGATGTTATGAATAAAACAATCTTTAAGCACTACATATTATATTATTTTACCTTATAGTATGTTATAATATGGGTCTATTTTTATTTTTGTGTCTAAGAAAATTATTCACAGCTTAAAACTTATTACACTGGCTGGAGTCTTATAAACACTGATAATACAATGTTTTAGTCAATAATTTGTTTTTTTTGGCAATTATTAAAAGCCAGTCTAAAATAACTGGTCATTATAATGATATGATGAGGTGGTTGTAATATTGAGGTGGTCATTATGTGAGATTTTACTGTAGTGACTGCTACTTTTCCTCTTTGGTGATTGAATAAAATCAATAGATTGAAGCTCGATGTAAAGCAGTGTTGTTCTAAAAAAACAACAGATCTGACCAACATTTTTTTTTCAGTCATTTATAATTAATAATTATAACATCTTTATCCTTGTTTTGATTAAATCGTCTGGTGATTCGACTATACTTTATCAACTTTTGAGCATTTATTTATTATTTCTAAAGTACAGTTGAACCCCGATTTTTTAACACTTGATTATCCAACATAAACCTGCGTTCACATTCAGATCCAGTTGGTTAATGATATGTGCATGTTTATCATCAAATTTATTGGTTGTTGTTAATAAGTAATACAGTATAACAAATTGTGTTTGTTTTTAACATTTATTTATCATTAATTTGGTAATGATCTCCTTTTATTTTAACCCAATGCAGTCTTGATTTTCCATTCAATAGATGATCTGAAACCATGGATTATCCAAAATATTATTTCAGTTTCTGTTAATTTCGGATGATCGAAGTTCTACTGTTCTAACTGTCAAATTTTGTATTTACATCAGTTTGTTATATTTATTCCATTTACAGCTTACATTCTATTTAATCTGTGATTAATCAAATAATGAACAATTTTTGACTTGAAACTCCAATTATGTCTTATTAATCATGTGAATTGGTTCATCTAATTGTACCATTGATTCGCTTGGCTATTTTAACTGATAAGCTCAACACGTTGTAGGGCTCTCGATCTCCTGAATTGGGGGCCAAAATTCAGCCCCATTCCCCCACCTCAGGAATATATTTTTCCCCTTTTTTGGTAAAAATTCCCCTATCTATTATATTAATTAGGCTTTTGAAAGTCCCCTTGAACTGAAAATGAAGCAAAATTTCCTCCTCCCAGGGCCCTGACCCTAGTCCCCCAAAAGAGAGAGAGAGCCCTGCGTCTTAAAGATGTTTATGTTGTAGAGGTTAGCAGGTTGGACTATCACACTTGTAGTCTAGGTTCAATTCATGCCTGCCACTAATCTTGTAACCCATGTTTAATACACAGCGATTATCAAGTTGGTGATGTTTCTTTCAATATCAATAACACATGGGCTTGAGGTTATAAATATTGGTTTTGAAGATTAAATCTTGAACATCGTCAGTTAATTTTTCAATGTTAATTATAATAAAACAATAATGATACTAATCACACATTATTCCATCAGCATAAATTATCTGAATTTGTTACAAACAGCTATGCAAATGCCACCTTGGCTGCAGATATTCTGTTTAAACCATATACAAACATGTAGATAGCAGTAACTGTAACATCTCTAATGCACTGAACACACCTGCTAGGTCATCTACAACTTTCTCTAGAAAGTGTTCCTCATGGAGGAAGTCATTACATGATCGTTTACATCAGAAGTGAAGGCCTGCTGTTCTAGGTATTTCACAAGTAGTAACAAAAACTTGGACTACCTGCCAGCGAAATGGCTTCTTAAACGTATGGTTTACTACTCAAGCAATTGGTCTTTGCAGTTTTTATTGATGTCTTGTCTTCATTCCTTCATTTTGGAGTCTGGTACTGGTAATTTTGATTCCATTTATATTTTAATATAAATTGGAATGTCTGCTATTGCTTATGGAAGTGTGTTATGAAGAGTTTGATGTATTATTTAATTGGGTTCTTTGTGCATAAAATTCTTCATGCTAATCCATTATCAGAACATTATTATCATAGTATTCTTATGCTTATTATTTGCAAGTTATATTTGTATAACAAAACATGTAAGAAGTGCAAACATTTGAGATCTAAAGTTCAAAACAAAAATAGCACAAAAAACACCCAAACAAGCACTCAATTTAAAATTGATGCATGAAATTACACTTTTAATTTACCTCTTTAATTTCCTGAGAAATATCATCTCTAGCCATCTCTAGCATCAGCACTGACCTGTCTACATTATCACCAACATTACCACATATAGCATCAACATATAGCAGAAACAGCTCCAACAACATTTTCATCATCACCATCAGCGCCCTTACTATCATCAACCTCACCATTGTCATTCATTATCACTATTGTCATACTCATCATCACCATCATCATCAGAGGTACTTCCACTGCCAACATTACTGCTTCCAAAATCACTGTCATTAACATCATCATTCTCATAATCACCACCTAATCTTTGTCAGCAGCATCATCACTGCAGAGCATGGCTGCCAACGTCACCACTATTATTGCCATAATATTTATTACTACAACTATCAGTTTTAGTTTTGAAAGATCTGAGGAGATTTAAAGATGTCTATGTTTATGCCATAAGACTCTACCTGTCTTATTTCTATTAATGCTTAGATACTTATTACTGGTCTTACTATAAATTCATATGATATTTTTCCCATAAAGAAATGGGCATTTGTTAGATAATGTGTTTTCGTTAGAATTAAATTTCACTTTAGCTGGACAGATTTGTCTGTTTACAATTTTATCTTGAATCTGACTGACATAATTATGTGGCAATTTTTGTCTTGTTAGTAATTTTAACATTTGAGATTTTACTTACCTGTGATGTTTAATGGGATATTTATATGATTTTGTTCTGGAATTTGTTTAAGTCAGCTTGTCCTGTTGGTCTACATGACTGGAGTATCATAGATTCATACAATAGGATGGGTATAATCTACTGTATCACCATAGTATCATGTACCTATGATTGAGTGTATTTAATTTAATGTAAAGATGTACTTTATTGAACAATATGGTCCTTTCTACTTTTCAACAATGAAAAACAACAAGCCACTTTTATTATGATTACATGCAAGCGATAAATGCTAAGAAATGGAATATCAAACACTACAAATTTTCATATGTGATAATGATCAGTCAGTCAGTCTTCTCTGGCGTCCATCATCTGTCGTCCACACCTGGGGGTTGTTAATGCTCTAGTGGTCACACTTTTGAGCGAATCTTCATCAGACCTGGTCAGAATGTTTGTCTCAATGATATCTTGGACAAGCTCGAACATTGGTCATATGGGGTCAGAAACTAGGTCACCAGGTCAAATCATATATAAACCTTGTTAGATTTACGGTTTTGATTGGATCTTCATTAAACCTTTTCAAAATGATTGTCTCAATGATATCTTAATTAAGTTCGAACATGGGTCATCTGGAGTCAAAACTAGGTCACCAGGTCTAATCATAGAAAAACCTTGTTAAAGCACTAGGGTTGCAGTTTTGATTGGAGGTTCACCATACTTTGTCAAAATGCTTGTTTTAATGATATCTTGGTTGAATTTGAACATGGGTCATTTGGGTCAAAAACTAGGTCACCAGGTCAAATCATAGATAAACCTTGTCAACCAGAATGTTTGTGTTAATGATATCATGAACAGGTTTGAACATGGGCCAATTCAGGTTAAAAACTAGGTCACCAGGTCAAATCACAGGAAAACCATAAAAGTTGCAATCTTTACTCAGGTGAGCAAAACAAGGCCATCTTGGCCCTCTTGTTTTATCATTTGATGGTTAACCAGATACTGAACCAACTGTCTGGTTGTATACAATGTTAACCAGGTACTGAACCAACTGTCTGGTTTTATACAATGTTAAACAAGTACTGAACCAACTGTCTGGTTTTATACAATGTTAACCAGGTACTGAACCAATTGTCTGGTTTTATACAATGTTAACCAGGTACTGAACTCATTTCATAGTGTTATGATCTGGTAATTAAGGTACTGTTCAGACTTTATTGTTTTACACCTATGGTAATTAATATACTGGTCAGACTCTATTGTTTTACAGCTATGATAATTAATATACTGATCAGACTTTATTGTTTCACACTTATGGTAATTAATATACTGATCTGGCTTTATTGTTTTACACCTATGATAATTAATATACTGATCAGACTTTATTGTTTTACACCTATGATAATTAATATACTGATCAGACTTTATTGTTTCACACTTATGGTAATTAATATACTGATCAGACTTTATTGTTTCACACTTATGGTTAGTGAGGTAGATCATTGTCTGGGTTAACTGGTTAATTATTGTACCATCTGAAATCACTGAAAAATAAAAATGAATTACAAAATGAAGCCATGTTTCTTAATGTAGGTATTTACAAACCCAGAGGTTGAAGGGTTTTTGCTAATTATTTTGATATGTACTGTATTTAACGGTGTATAAGACGCATTTTTTTCCCCTAGAAATATATAAAAAGTTGGGGGGGGGGCATCTTATACACCAGAACAAACCAATGACATGTTTTCCCCAGTCGGTATTGACTGTAGATGAAAACATATTATTCGAATGTGCCTACAGTTTCAAAACTTCTCGATCCATAGCTGTTTTCGGCTTTGTAGCCTGTCTAATTATCATTAACATTGCAGACATGTATATTTAATTTTATTCAAATCAATAAATGCAATATAGATTGGATAAATGAAGTGAATTTGACAAAAAAAGAATTTGTGCTAGTGAAAAAGGTTAAATGTGGAACCACTCAGCCATAGAGCTGTGCTTGATTTATTTATTAAGTGAGTTAAAGTGAATTTATTTGATGCTTACTCTAATTTCTTGTTCATAAATAACTTCAGTAAAAACATCTCGGCAACATGCATTGAATGAATGATTTTAATTGACCAATGCATACATTGTGTTCTTCTCTGGTGGGGAACAATGAAGGTGTGAAATTATTGACACAAATGGTAACATGTCAACTTGTATAACATTCTTAGCAATAAGGACTTAAAGTTTCGGATCTCGGACCGGACTTTGTCAAATTTGGATGTGTCTTATACACAAGAATATGTATTTACCCTCCGATTTTGATCAAAAATGGGGGTGCATCTTATACACGACTGTGTCTTATACACCGTTAAATATGGTATTAAGTTCTGACATCTTGGGGACACTAATTATCTGTTTATTCTTAACTAGTTCTACTGGTCTTCTGCAGCTATGATAGGCCAGAAAAAAATTGTTCTTTTTGGTTACCAGGCTATCCCTGTATTTTGTGCTTGCCTTAAAGTTTCTAATGGCAAAAACCAAAGTATTAAAATATTTGGGAATTAATCACACCTCATATTTTCACAAAAGGTGTTTACAAAAAATTAGAAAAGTTGTTTTACCTACCTACCCTACTTTATGGTCAAGTAACCCTAAACATGGCTATCTATTTTTCTAGCCTTAGTAGAACATGTGTGAAATAGATGACAATGTTATTAGTTATATTTGTGATTATACTGGATATATTTCCAGATGCCATATGTGGCTGTAGGTTTTTAATGAGATGCCAATTTATTTCCTAGACCAGTCGCCATTTGTAACGTATGTGTCTCAGCAACGGAAATGGAATGTATCAACTAATACCGTTGTTATCTACAATATTGTAACATTACTCTGCAAGGAAGAATCTAACTTTTTTCTTTAAAATGAAATGTCTGGGAGGAAGTGTCTGTCAAAATTGGTTCTTACCACACTTGAAGTGATTTGAAGATTGCATTAATGATATACGATGTACTTCTAGTTCTATAATTACTCTGTTGTATTGTGATGCATTTCCAAAATATTTTCTTGAAAAGCCTTAGGTCATTGCATGTTACACAATTTTTTTTCAATTTGGCCAGTACTTGTATGAACAATTTTTATACCCGTTGCTTTTATTTGAATTATTATGAAACATTTTTTTAGTCATAGTTTATTTGTTTTCTAAAAAATGGGGCATTAATTAAGGGAAAGCGTTTCTTAGGAAGTATTCAGTATGCATGCGTGAGATTGTGTGAACAATGATTTTGGTAATTAATGAAAAAAGAACTTCATTATTTCGCATTTGTCTTTGAAGTATTGCCAGTTTTCTTAACCAGAATATTTGTCTTTGTAGAATTCCTGTCTCTCCTTTTAATTGTTCAGTTCAGGGGTTTGGGTACAAAACAATTTACCTGTTTCTTAATTAGAACTAAGTTGCTGTAGTTTTTCACTCAAACCCCAATAAATGAGATTGGTATAGTGGTATGACAGCATTATGTAATCTGCTTCCAGCTCTGCCTGATTGGCACAGTCAGATGTAAATGGGGCTGGTGATTGAGAGGCTGCATGTTCTTGAGCAAAGTGAGGAAAATGTTTTTGACAATATGACTTAATGTAGCGTGAGTGGCTATATGGTGATATTAAGTTTTACTAATTTATAGTTTTAAAAAGTCAACCATAATTGTATACATTAATAAAACCACTATCCAGAGTCTATTGCAAGTGATTTGAAACAAATATTGTACTTGGTCTGTCTTCTATAAACCAATATCGCACGTAATATTTTTGAATAAAGATCACTTCTCTGTATATAAGGATATATTACAACAATTAGGCTTAAAATAACAATCATGGTATCATGCAGGGAACCGTGTCTCAGATTTTTGATAACGTCCTCCATTCAATAGATATTTGGCTTTAAAGAAATTCCGTAGCCTGAACCCCGCTGACAATTACGTAATACGTCATAGATAAAAAACAAAAATAAATATCAAAATTCTGTGACATGGTTCCCTAGATAAGCATTTCAGCTACAAAATACCGAAAACCGCTTTGAAATCCATCTTCAAATAAGGCGGCAATCTTTGTTCAAAAATAGCACCCACTGCGTTTTTTTCTAAGCGAGAAATCAACAATAAAAGTGTCAGATCATTATCACCTCCTGTAATCAACAATTATTCTATAAATTAATACAGCCTATTAAAATTTGATAACCAATCAAATTCGTTCATCGTTAGCGGATCAATTAGTGAAACCGCCCACCATTTTAGATGACTCAAAAGAGCTTAATTATAAATTATTTGTCAAAATAGTATCATATCGTACCAATGCAATACACAGTACGTCAGATTTCTCATCAACCGAGAGGCTCTCAACGGGGAAAACGGCTGATAGGGAAATCGAGTTGAAGATGGCTGGGGAAACTGCTATATAAGTTTAAATGAAAGGTAGCCATGCATTTAGTGTAAAAATAAGAACTTAAGATGTGATTGATTTGTAGAAAAGTGTCTATGTTTTATGTCTGTTAATGTAATCATTTAAAAACAAACTAATATATAAAGGCAGAGACCTATATTTACTGTTATTATATGTCTCTGATAAAGGTAATTGGATATATAACAGAATAAAATAAGATTCTCGAAAAACATGCACGTCCGATGTCCATAAGACGTTACTGTTTTTCATCCTATTGTTTGTTTGATAGCTTTCAACATTTTACTAAAATGTACAGAGTTGCTTAATAAAAGTTCACGTTGAAATAACTTTATTTTATTGATTGCATTGATGAAATAGCAAAAATAATAATTTTCGTTGACCCAGTCTCCCTGTATTAATTTACTGGCAATTTAAATATATTGTAGTTTTATAACTCGTGTTTAATTGTATTTGAAACCTAACTGACTGGAATATATAAATTTAATTAAACTTGTAAAAACGGTACATCATTAACGGGGTAACAATCTTTGACAGTTTGTTTTCTTATCATGGGCATTTTATTGCAAGGTACGTGAAGTGTCTGCATACCATATTGCTGTTTATTATATCTCCCGCCAAAACATAAAGGAATGCGTGATGCGACATATATAAGGTCTAAATTGACCCATATTGATAGTATGATTAGCAAGGCGTTAGAGTGTGATATCAATGTCACACTTCAATAAGACCACCGTTCCGGATCAGTTATTTCGTCACATATTTTATATTAAAAGTACATTAGATGCTAGTTGCCCAATCGACCAAGGTGTTAATGAACTCACACATTCCTTGCACATCAAATGATTGTTGCAGTTATATATTTATTACGTAATTTTCCACCATAAAGTTTCCATTTTCAGAATATGTCACGTCACTTTGGTCAAGTTTTTTACTGGATATAGATTTATGCAGTTCGGTATCTCTAGCATTCGTAAACCAACTTCCGCGAGAAAGAGATTTCTAACCACATTTTTCACTTTTTGAGAACACTCTAACACCTTGCTTAGCCTTATTTTTCTTATTTCCCATTTTAATCCGCTTGATGTTGATAATCTGTCTAATTTTAAATACTTATGTTAACATACGGCAAGCGATACCAAATATAATATCGATTGATACAAATTTGCCCTTAAGGAGCCCCTTACAACGCCGCATCCTAGATCGTTCTCGCTGATAAAGTGGAGTCGATATGGGGGTGCAGTTTTTATCGCGATAAAACTCTATTTTTGCATATTCGGATCCATTTTTTTGTTGCATGGTATGATAGTATGATATTTAATTATTGTTAGTAACTTAAAATGTCATTTTTCGCCTTTTTTTACGTTTGTAGGCATTTACGCCACCTTAAGTATTTGCCTCTGAATTTGTTTTTATACATCCGTGAAAACAGGTCATATTATGCAATCATCTGTGACAATGGACAGCATCCAGAAAGGTGTCTGCTCTCTTATAGGAACAGTTTTCATTGGATTTTCATCAAACTTTGTCACAAGGAAACTATATTGATAAACAGTATTAAGTATTTGAAATGTTGTCTGGACCATAACTTTGTCAGTTCTTGGGCAATATAATGATAACCTTGATAAGATGGAGTGTTTGTGCAAGAATTAATTGGCTCTTAGGTGGACTGGTGTAGTGTGTAAGCGTGTCCAGCTGTATGTTTTTTTTTTTTCCAGACCATAGCTTAGTCAGTTACTAAGGAAATTCAAATAACTAGACACAAGTACTTGCCAAGACATAATGATGTAGCATATTATGTCCAATTTGGTCTTGCCATGGCTATTACGTTGATATGCATTTAGTAACAGTTTTGTGCTTAGTAAAAAAACTTCCTCTGAATGGATTGGCCTTGATGAGTGTTTCATTAAAAGCCCAACCCTTACTCAAAAGCTATAAAAGATATATTAGCTACTTCAAGCTTTTGAGTGAGGGTTGGGCTTTTTTTAATGCAGTTCAGCTCAATGGCTTGACATGTTACCAACCGGCATCTAATCATCAAATTGCATTGAATACAATTTGATGGACCATTGAAACAGTTTTGGTAATAAAAATTTTAATTTTGGCAGTATTGTCACTTTGTGCCTATTCACTACAGAGTTCTCTGTGTTTTGATCTAAAAAAGTTTTTTAAGTGTTGATTTTTTGGGTAGCATTTACATTAAAACCTTAAATTGATTATGAAACCCCCTTTGGGACCTAAAAAATCGGTCATTATAATTAGGTTGTCTCATCATCAAGATGAAGGTTACAGACTGGAAGAATAAGTTCAACAACATCTGAATGCTTCCCTCCAAGATATCATTGTATGGATGACCAACTAAAAATGAATAATTCCAAAACTGAAATCTTATTATCTAATTATCTTAGGCACCAAACAACAATTAGCAAAAACAAGTGTAGAAGTTGGTGGAACTAAAGTAAAATGAGTTGACCATATGAGAGACCTTGGTGTTTTGATGGAAAATACTCTCAGTTTTGATAGACATGTTAGAAGAAGTGCCAAATTGCTCATATACAATTACACAATCTCAGAGGCATTTGTAAATATCTCTTTCAAAAAGCAACGCAAAAAGCAATGGAGACACTGTTTCATGTTCTCGTTCATTCTCACTTAGATTTTTTTAATGGGTTGTTAATGGACATTCCAGCCTATCAGATAGATAGATAGACTACAAAAAGTACAAAATCATGCAACTAGACTAGTGTTGAATGCTTCATTTGTCCTATCCAACTCTGTCTAAAAACTCTTCACTGATGACCAAATACATCATGGGATATGTTAAGTTATAGCCCTTGTTTACAGAGTTGTTAACAAAATAGCACCAGTATATATTGCTGATTGTTTTTCAACTGTACAAACACAATGTACTGCTTAAGATTAGGGGTGTAACAATATGGTAAAAACCATATTGCAACATTACATCCCTACTTAAGATTATCTTAAGTTCATAGAAATAGGACCAAAATAGCAGATAGGTTCATATTAAAATGTAGTGAGACCAAAATGGTGGAACAACACTTAATAGCCCCTCACTGGAGTTTGAATCACAACAAGTCCACATTTCATTGTTATGTGTTGTGTGTCATGTGACGTGTGTTTTATGTTTTCAACTATTGTTGCAATTGATATCTCTGAAACTTAACTGAGCCACTTTCAATCAATTTCACAGGGTTCCTCTGCAAAGATTGTTCAAATTATTATTCAAAATTGACCAGTTTTTCGGGGTTTACTTGTTTTACAAAGATTATGTTATGAAAACCTTGAATATCTTTTTTTCCAAAAATCGAATGGCCTAGACCTTAGTTACTTGTGTGTGGTGTTGTCTTGTGGTCCATTACAGAGATTGTTCAATGTAAGCCCCCAGGGATAAAAAATGGTCCCACCCCAGGGGTCACTTGCTTTATCTAGACATAGGGAAAACCTTTAAAATTTTTCTTGGCCAAAAGCACATAGCCTAGAGCTTTGTGTCACAGAATGAAATTTTGTGTCTGTTGTAATAAATTATACTTATCAATTATTGTGTTTTATCATGTAGTCTTCATTTATTTCTACCCCCATCAACACCTTAGACCCACCATAAAAACCACTTCCTATAACATTTGATACCTAATGTGTTGCATTCTCTTGTTGTCTTCTACTGATAATGTTCAAATTATGCCTGTAGGGTCAAAATTGGCCCAGTCCCAGGAATCACTTGTTTTATAATGTCTTATAAAGGGAAAACCTGGGTAAACCTGCATGCCTCAGAGCTTTCATATTTAGTGTGTTACACACAAGTAAAATACTGTACTTGAACATTCTTAAATTAGTGAAATACTAAACTCCTTACCTTGTTTTGTTTACAACAGAATTTTTGTCACAACTAATCAGTTAAACAGATCTAATTGCATGGTTAAGAGTTAATTAGGGATTTCGGTCATGTGAAGAATTTCAGTGTATCACTAATTATAAAACAATTGCATGTCAGAGTGAACAAATTACAAATTTTCATTGGGTTTTATGTCCCAATAACAATGAGACAGTTATAGGGAGATCGTGTCTACTTGCAATAAATACAATGCAATCTTACTGCGATAAGTCACATCAATTTGGGTTCAATTTCATGAACTTAAATAAAACATTTCTTGTTAAGCTGGAATGTTTAGAAACGAATGAATGAAAAAAAGCCTGATTTCATTTTGTGAATTGGAACCAAACGTTGTAGAATAACTCAGGGCCATCAGAACCAAGCCCCTTATTGGCCCAACCCAGTTTCAGATAATTATCTCAAAGACTAATTGAATTGTTGTTGATTTTAATTATAGAATGATTGAGAACAATCATCATTCAATTGTCCATCAATACACAATTATATCATTAATTGAACCATTTAATTTTGAGATAATGAGATAATTGGTTTATAAATTCTAGATTGCAGGCAAATTAAGCTTCATAATTATCTCATTCCTGACATGATACTTTGAGGTCCTTTTTCTGATGTAGATTAATATGCTTACCAAACAAAGATGCTTTAAATTAAAGGTACTGTACTCCAAATTGACTTTAGAAAATCATACAAACTTCAGAGTCCAAACAGTTTAGCGCCATTCACTATGTCAGTTTTACTTATCTGCGCAACTTAATTCAAATTTATTTGTAGCGTACTTCTACTTTGTGGCTAAAATGCAGGTGACATCTGTTCACAGGTGACTGCTATTCACAAGTGCCTTCTGTTAAAAAGAGGCCTCTCTTAACAGGTGTCGTCTATTTTCTATTAACTTATGTGGCCTTTTTTCACTGGTGACATATTCACAGGTGACCAATATCCACATGTGACCTCTATTCACATGTATCATGTTGTAACATGTGACATCTGATAACATGTGACATCTATTAACACATGACATCTACGGACATGTGATATCTACAGAAAACTAGTTAACAGGCATTAAACTGACAGTTTTGCTGGACTAAAAAAAGCTGTGATGTTTGTGAATATATATAATTGACCCCATTTTGTGCTTCAATCTGATAGAATACAAGTGGTGATTATCTTGCCTACAGGCCATAAATATATTTAATCACTTGTCTCACAGTTTCAACTTCATTTCATTACTGCCACAATATTCTACTTTCTATATTTGGCATGTCTTTCTGATGACTTTAGTTGATGGGAAGTAGATCTTGTTAACTTTGTCACACTCATTAACAAACAGCCTGTGTTAGTATATGGAAACACTTTTAGATAGGATGGCCTTGTTCAGCTGACATATTAGGGCTGTAATGTCCTGAAAAGACTCCCAATATTCCATTTTGTGTATTATTTCATACAACAGAAAAAGAACCACTACAACAATATTCTGCTTGTAAGAAACCTGTGTGGTTTGAATCCTGTCACTGTTAAGGACGATTTCTGCATTTTGTTTTATTCAAGGAAAAGTGATAATTTTTTCATATTTTGTAGAAAAAAGTATAACAAATCCAAAAATGGAAAGAAAAACAGGGGTCACCGAACTCGTTTTCGAGATAACAGCTCATACTTTGTGTAGGTGTGCAGCTGTTTTTTAAGATTTGCTGTGTATAAAGAGCTTATCGCTAAACACATACTATTACTGTTATATCATGATAGAATCATGCTCAAACATACTGTTTTTACATGTAAGTATTCATTTGGCATATATTGTGTTAAGTTAACACAATTTATACCATAAATGATTTAATTCTGTCATACTATGTTTTTATTTTCAACTGCATGCATGAAAAAATGGGTTGCAATTTCGACAAAAAAATATTATTTTTCATCTTTTATTCCCCCTTTTCCGATATTCTTCCAACAAAACTTTCTAATTTTGATATATATCTTAGAACAATGTCTAATAAACATATTTCAGTAATAAAAACATGAGGTTACCGAGCTAATTTCAGTCTCAACTCTGAAATTCAGTTATATTGTCAAAAATAGTCGACAAATATGATTAATATAAAAGATATCAAGTTAATAAAGATTTTGCCTATTTTCCAATAAAACTTTCTAATTTATATATATATATATCGTAGAACAATGTCTAATTAACATATTTCAGAGATAAAAACATGGGGTTACTGAGCTAATTTTACCTCCAACTTCTAAATTCTGTTTATATTTGCCAATTTCAGTTAAATTTTGTAATGTGTATATGAAATTAATAAAGTGTAGTTTTCTGTTTATCATCCAATAAAACTTTTTAGTTTTGATATATATCTTAGAACAATTTTGTACCACATATTTCACTTTAAAAGAACATTTGAGTCTTTGAGGTAATGTTAGCTCAGAGTCCTAATATCAGCTACAACATCAACAAATATTTGCAATAAATGATGAACCTCCATTACAGTCATATGAAGTTATTCAATTTTGAACTGTACATGTAGTGTTTCACATAAATTAGTCACTATTAAAAATTAGAGCACACATTATAGGTTGCGTATTTAGCGCGCTCACAGATACGTTAGTTGTCCGAAAACTATGCAAGTGTTTCTTCCGTGAAGAGCTTTATTGTCTCCCTTATGTGCAGAAATGTTGCGCGTTACGAACTACCGAAATCGTCTTTAATAGATGGTGCTACTATTGTAATCATGCGATCTAAGATAGTGTCCAACTGTTGAACAGAACTTACTTGCATGATGAATTTTAAATATTGTTCTATCGTAAGCAAGTACTGGTATTATACACAATGTAGAAAATTACTCCATTGATGTTAAAGCAAAGCAATATTCTGACATAGATTGACCACATCATGGCACATCAATGATGTACATCTGTCATGAATCTACTGATTTATTGCAATAACAATTTTTGAATTTCTAAAATAAACTTTCCAGATGTATTTGTTTAGTTGCCATATCTACTGATACATCTGAAATTTTTGCAATTGTTCCAAAAATTTTAATTAAATCTAATTATTAGATTAAGGAATTAATCCGTTTTTCATTCACAGATTCTCATAATTCAAGTTACACTGACATTTTTAATAAACAACACATGTAATTTTCTTCACATAAAATTGTATAACATTAGCTTAATGTTTATGTTAGGTTTAAACACAGAAAATAAGATATTGTATTAGTTTTGAACGGCAACCAGATATTCCCTATTGATATTTTATCTGGTATACTGAACCAAATTTTCCCAGGAACTGACTTTGAACAGTTTGGAAACTACATCTTCAGACTATATGTAATTTTTTGAAATTAGAGACCTTTTTTTCTAATTATTTCACAAGGGGACCACTTCATGTTGTAGGTTACTTATTATCATACAGTTTGTCAGTATTTATTTATAATTTCAGAATGATCACCTCAATATCAAGACTATTGTTTTTACCCTTAAAACCGTTAGTTAGTGTGCAGGCCATACCCTTCTATGAAAATTTGACAAAAATGTTGATTTTACTCCATATGTGGAGAAGTTGCTGGAAGGGTAAGTTAGTACTGGTTAGTATACAGTCCAGGAAAACTGGTTAGGTGAACTGGTCTCTGTATATAACTGAATCATCTACACTGACAGTAATTTGTATGCAAACAGTTTATTGAACTTGTCTATGTTTTTTACAAGATGTTTATATTTATACAATTATATTGATGGTATTGTGTTCAAACCTCTATTAAAACAGTATTAAAAATCAATCAGCCAATCAAATTGCTTCTCATGTTTTATTAACCAATCAGAAGTAGCTGTATTTTGGGAGGGATATTAATAAAAACCTCTGTCAAAGATAATTATTTTGCAGTTGTTTTTCATCTTGCCAGATTCTAGCCTGTCTTAACCTTTTCATTTCTACCCCTTTAAAATTACTAGTATCAGGCTATCATTAAAAAATATTTCATTTTGATTTTCGACTAAAAAAATCCCACAACCAAAAAAAATGTTTCGGCGATTTTGACAAGAATTTTTTCTATTCTCTTGTCTAGCTTTTCATTTTTGCTGCAAGTATGATTATAATGTTACAAGAAATTGTGTACCTACCTACCCACAGTTAAATGTTTGGGTCATGTAACTGCAAACCAATGTTTTTTAAGGATAGCCTCATCGCCATTCCATTTTCTTAGTGAATAGTTGTGAGCAGAATCATGACATGATATGAACTGTCTAGTTGTTTGTCCAAGTTTTAGGGTTCTTGAGAACAACAAATAGTCGTACATTTTTATTACGATCATTGAAAGAGTTATGACCCTTGGGAACATACTGTAGTCATGTGTTACATATTTCAAATAAATGGAAATGTTATAGACCTTGTGGAGAGCAAATTGTCATGCATTTTCTATTTTATTCTGCATCTTATAGTGTTTAAATTTCTCAGCTTATTCATAATGCTACGGAATGCAGTCAAGTTGAAGAATTTAATGAACATAATTTAATTCTTACTGAAAAATTACATTGTTTTAGATATTATAAATTATGTAAATTATTCTGTAAATTATATAACTGTGAATATAAACCTGTCAATTAATGCAATTGCCATCTAAAATCCTTTTTAAATGAAGAAATTTCTCAACCAGAATTCTAGGGAGATGTTATTTACAAACTTCATAAACTTTAATTTAATTGTTTTAATATACAATTTACAAAAACTAATCCTCTTGTTCTGACTTAGCAATTTCAAGCACTTGTATACTCTTTCTAAGTGAAAGTTCTTTAGGTTTGTAATAACATAATAACTTGATAAAGTTATTGATAACTTGATAAAGCTGCAGCCGTGGTCCAGTGGTTAATCCCAGTAGCAACAGGTCATAGCCTTCTATGAAAATGTGACAAAAAAGTCAATTTCTCTCTATGTATGGAGAGGTTGCTGGCCCCTTGTGTAAAGGTAAGTTAGTACTGGTTAATATGCAGTCCAGGAAAATTGGTTGGGTGAACTGGTTGCCGTATATAACTGAAAAAGTGTTGAAAAATAGCATTAAACCCAGTGACAATATGTCACAAAAAAACAAAAGTTTTGTTATAAGTTTGAGGACGAGAACAATCAGTTTGTTATATATGTATGCTGTTGATTGTACTTTAATTTAATTTTTGTCTGTCTATTACATGTATTTATTTATGTAATGTTAATTTTTGTTTCTCTGGGGCATTGTGTTAGAATAGGTGAACCAAACTAGTTAGCAACCCCCCCTCCCACTATAGCTGTAGACCATTCCAAGACGGTTCCCCTCCTGGGATTGTGTTTTGTTCTCCATATTTTGTACATGTTGGATGGGTTTAAGGTTGATGGAATTTGGGGAAGGTAGGATTTTTTGTATGTTTTTATCAAGGAATCCCTTTCTTATCTAAATTCAATGATTATTGGAAATTTTGGTGCTCCAGAAATTCAAAATGTCATTGTTTTCTGGTTAAATGATTTTAGTAGATTTCTGGTCTTTGAAAACAGTTTCTTAAAATGCTACAGCAATTGGAGATGAAAGCTTTTTCTTGTTTTTGTCTTCTTACCTGTTTTGCAGTTTTGCAGAAACAGCGACGATATCTTGTGATTGCAGACAAATAAAAAACAGCTATGAGGCAGGAATTTCTTGAATTTATAATTATTTTGTCTTACACGTT
Organism: Lutraria rhynchaena; assembly: GCA_008271625.1. Classification (NCBI taxonomy): domain Eukaryota; kingdom Metazoa; phylum Mollusca; class Bivalvia; order Venerida; family Mactridae; genus Lutraria; species Lutraria rhynchaena. The sequence continues at coordinate 992,214 of VIBL01000073.1, read as the reverse complement.
ATTTCATCTTATTCTTGTCTTGGAATGCTGGGTATGTTTGTGTACATATACAACAGTAACTGATTTCAGACTTATATTATAAAGATTAATTAGTGGAGATTTCTCATAAAGATGGAGAATGCTCTTCAAATCTAAGTAAATAATTGTGTTGTCTTCTCATTAGAGTTACAGCTCTTCGAAGGCTAATTTGGCTTGAATAAACATTTCCTCTGTCCACGGAAGTTACAACACGTTGAAGGCTAAGTTGGTCATATAATTGTAATCTTTTTCTCTTTCCACAGAAATAGAAAAGAGCCTTTGAAGGCTAAGTTTGATATATAATAATAATCTGTAGCTCTATACAGGTCAGTCAATATCTGGTGTCCACGCTTTGGGGTTGTTTAAACACTAAAGGTCACAGTTTTGATTTGATCTTCATCAAACTTTCTCAGAATGTTTGTCTTTGGACAAATTTGAACAAGGGTCGTTTGGTGTCAACACTTAGGCCCATAGGTCAAAATAAATGAAAACTTTGTTAACACTCTAGAGGTCACTGTTTTGACTGGATCTTCACCAAACCTTGTCAGAATGTTTGTCTTAATGATATCCTGGACAAGTGTGCACATGGGTCTTCTGGGGTAAAAAACTAGGTCACCAGGTCAACAGCTTGTTTGTATTGATCGTTTATGCACATGTAGTCAATTTATGACTAAAATTCTGACTTCAGTATTTGTTTTTTAAGAAGATGACATTCCTTCTGGCACAATTTTAAATTATGCAAATTTTAACACCTGGACATGCAAATGTGGATTACTATGGTTGTGAAAGAGTTGGTTTTATGATTGGACACATGACTTATGGTACGTTTGTTGCTCAGTTACCCAAATAAAACCAGCATGTCTTTGCCCATTGCATAATATGTTTGTTGTTTGTAGTTTGTGAAGTTAAGACATGCATATCCATTTTAAGGGTCATTAAGATAGTACTGAATGAAGGGTGATGTTTGATTTCACTAAAAGCAATGTTTGATAATCTGTTACTTTATTAGTCTTGAATAATTTGTGACACAGAAAAACATAGATTTCTGCTGACATAAGACAATCTGTAATAGAAAATGACATCAGAAAAGTTATATTTGTTCAATTAATATGGCGTGTGAAATCACTGTAAAGTATTATTCACAGAAATAAGCCTCCCAATGGGAGAAACAAAATATGCCCTGCATGCACAGTTGGCCATTATTCCCTGGTTAAATTTGGACTGTGATATGAAAAATGTCTGTTAAAGAATGGATGTTTTTGCCATATTTGTCTACTCACAGATAACTGTCTGCTCAATATTGAATTATTGTCATTTCTAACATGATCTGCAAATTACCAATGTAAACATTAAGGCAATCAATCCATTTCATTATGATAAAACACTGATTGCAATGTAGCCTGCCAATTATAATGGTGAATGATGTCACGCTACTTGTTTTATTCAGAGGAGAAAAGTCTGACTGAATAATTATATACTTTGTGTCTTTTCCAGGTAAAAAAAGAGTGTAAAGGCAATTCATTTTTTATGTGATTAGAAATAAAATATTAAATATAACCCCATATTTTATCACTTAATTAAGTATTAGCTGTTACTAGGTTGCTGTTAAATTATTCAGTCACGCAAAATGCTTCTATGATTTAATTCTTACACAACGGAACTCCCTCCCATATTATACATATTTGTTATTCCTAAAATCAGATGGAAAATATGATAATTGTTGTTACCACTTCGGTCATGGCAAGTCCATAAAAGGTAATTCTTCATAATTTTCCATGATTTGTCCAATTTTGTCTACTTACAAGATGATTTTTAACCAGGTTTTCCAAAAAAAAGCCTTGTTATTAAATTGGCGAATGTCGGTTGGCGTCCACTATTTCTTTCACATGCAACTCCTACATTCTCAAGGGATTTGGATGAAACTTTCACATAATTAATATCACCAAGTACCCCAGCACATTTTTCTGGGAAATTTTTTGTATAATTCTCTGTGCAACTCCTACATTTATCAAAGGATTTCACCCAAACTTTCACATACTATTTTCACTAAAGTACCCTTATGTGCATGTTGTTGGGGTTTTGTTATTCGATCATTTTTTTGTGGAATTATGGTCCTTTGTGTATTTTGTACACATGTAATATATAGAAGAATACTCTTCTGTGCACAACTCCTATATTTCTCAAGGGATTTCGATCAAACTTTCATCAAGTGACCCAGCACAAGTCGTCAGGGTTTTATGATTTGATCATTTTTGATGAAATTGTGGCCCTTTGTTTATGTTGCATCTATGCCATAAATTTATGGAAAAATAGTCTTCTGCGCATAACTCCTCCTACATTTTTAAGGGATATTAATCAAGCTATTGTTGAGTTATTGTCATCAAGTGTTGTTGGGGATTTGCGATTGATCATTTTTGGTGGAGTTATGACCCTTTCTGTATTTTGCATGTATGAGCTATTAAAATCAGACATGTTTCCTCCCTATGACTGATGGTAGGAATGGGGTAAGCATCTGGAGAAAGAAAACCTGGTTTTGTGACAGTTCCTGCCATTTTGTTTCAGCACTTGCATTTGTTAATGTTGCAGACTTGGTGCAAAAAAATTTAAAAAAAAAGTTAAATCAATATTGAACCAAAATCTTGATATTTTTTACGTACAATTACTTTATTGGTAATACTAGAACAACATAATTGCTCATGAATTTTGATTGCTTTTCCTTGTTCATTGCAATTTGCTGTCTTATTGTAAAATGTTGGTTAAGTTTGATGGTAGTTTTATGGCTATTAATGTTTGTACATATATTCCAAGACTTCTATTGGTGCAGACTGCCTTGACGTTATGGCATTGCCAATACAGGCTGCTTTCTAATACATCTGTATTGCTTATTTTTTAATAATTTGATAGAAGACAAAAGATTTATAGAGATCAAGTGGGCTTTTGTACCTGCAGACATATCATGATACACCTTTTATACCTTTCATATTGAAGAGCCTGATGTTGGCATGTTAACTACTACGTTGTAATGTTTACTTTACTCTCCTGTAACATATGTTTCTTCCACTAACAATAGGAAATAGTTAGGTATTTTATAGGGAGACGTCTTCTTGTTTGTTATTCAAGGTGTGGTGGAAATTCATAACAGATTTTAGTACAAAGAATTTTGTACTCTTGTTTGCAACTGTAAAATATATATAGATTGTTCATGACTATTTAACCTATCCTCAAGAGATCTTAAACAACTAAACACTTCAAGATTCTAACTTAGAATTTGTTTACTCATTAACAACAACATTCTTATAATCACAACATTTTGTAAATTGAATAATTAGACATGATCTGGTAATTTGACGTCATGCCTGAAATGCATTTAAATAGGGTTATTGTTCATTCAAGTACATAATTGTTTCAGGTTTTCTGTTTCCCAGAACTTATTCTGGCAAGCATGTTCTTTGAAGAAATTAATTAATTAATCAATTAAGAATCTAGATTCTTGGTGTGAAGCAAGATTTTAGTTCAATTTGGTTTTTTAGATAAAGAAAGAATGTAATTTGTTGTATGATATAAACAAAGTATTTGAAGGCTTTATCTGATTCTGTGTACCTGAGGGTCAAGATTTGATACAATCACTATTTCAGTCTTTGCCATAATTTGTATTTGCTGCAAAAACTTATTCTGCCCCATGGATGAAAAATTGTTGACTGAATTTTTCTAGTGACTGTTAGCATGTTCAGTGAGTGTCAACTGGTGAACTAAAGTCAATCTTGTATTAAGCGACCGCTCAAGGGAAAGCCCAAAAGTGGTCTCCTAATAAAACTGTCTTTAAATACAAAACATGAAGTTGCAGATAATTTAACTGTGACGTATTTAGATAAAAGTTGCATTGTTTTATTCCCTTCATGTATAGGTATGTTATTTTTTCTGCTGGACCTTTTATTTGTGAGTAGGTGTTCAGATATCTTACAGATAACAGTAATAATAATTATTCCATGAAAAAACACAGATTGATTAAAATCAAGTATTTTTCAATTTGTACTTTTTAACGTTGAGCACGTATCATGTGATACCCATCCAGCTTTGTATACAGCAATAAATGAAATAAATTGCATCATACCTGTTAAAATATTTGATATATCAACTCATATTGATTGGCAATCTTAAAATGATGATTTGGTTTTAACAGACCTCAATATTGGCATCTTTGACGTCCCCACGTATCATTCAGCTGTGTGCGTAAACAGGCTCAATTTGTTCACGATTTACAAAATAGACATGAAATTCATGGTTGATGACGTATCACATGTATGACGCATTTTTGGTCACATGACTAATATATTCCCTGCTCCCCCTTTGCATAAATTATATTTTGAAACAACTCCCAGATTTAACAGTCCATTTGGACTACACTTTGCTACTTTCATGAAGGATGTTTTACGTTAAGATATACGCACGAGATATTACAAAAAACATTTTGAACGCAAAAAACTCAACAGTAGCGATTGAATTTAATCTGATAATGTGGAATGATTTAGAATAAACAACTGGTTATATTAGGTCAAAGTTTATTTACTGCGTTTATGCATAAAGGAGTATGGTCTTGTTTTGGATGATTTGATTGAATGATACACAATTGCACATCATTTCCACCATCAATTAGCAACTGGTGTACTGTTCTTAATATTTTTCACAAGTTTGACTCAGGTTAATTTTGGACACCTGTGTTTGCATATTACATTTGACGTGTAACGGTCGCTTAATGAAAAGGTCAGTCACATTGTGGTGATGAATTAGCAGTCACTGGTCGCGCTGAGCAAAAGTCGCTAAATACATTAAAAATATTGGGCAAAAAACGCTTGGGGGGGATTTTGAAGTGGTTGCTTTAAAAAAATGCTGCAAATTTATGACAACTGCTACCTATTCTTAAGTTTGAAATATTGCATTTCAGTGCAAAAATCATTTCAATATTAATCTTAAGATTTAACAGTATTTGTTGTTTTGTTTGATGATGATAGACCTTTTTGTTGTAAACAAGCATTTGCTCATTGAAATCATAGGAATTATCTTGAAATTATTTTGTTCTTTCATAAGTGTTATTTTGAAATGATTTGAGAAATAAATTACGATTCTCGTAAATCAAAATCCTAAGAAAGATCTTAAGAATTTTGTGAAAAGGTCTTCTGGTCATTGTTTTTTTTTTTGGTTTGTTTCTCTGTCCTGTTTTTATCCCCAAATTTTTGCATGCTTCTATGTGTTAGGTTGGTTATGGGTCAAGTGGACGTTATAAGATATATATAGTTATATAGTTATTGTTAGTACATTGGCTAGGGACCTGGACAGGGTATGAAGTTAGTAAATTTTAATCATTCTTATCATTCTTATTGATTTATTATCCTTTTACTCAATTCATACTTGTTTCTTTTACTTTTTACTTTAATGTGCACGACATGACTGCTAGTTGTGATGGGCCATTTAACACCATTAAACATTATCAGGTTGTTGCTGTACATAGTGACCCCTACAGTCTCTAGTGAATTACATAAGTGCTCTGCTTGTTCAAATTCATCTACTAAAACGAGTGCAAGGGTTGGCTGTATAAAAACACAACACTAGTTTCTTAAAACAATACTTTATTGATACAACAACGAACATGTAAAGCATTCATTACACAAATATACTTTAACAAAACAAAAGATCACATTGAATTTCTCATGATTAAATAATGATTACAAAAATATACAGGAGGTAAACTGTAGAATGAGATATCTGGGTTTGGTTGAAATTTGATACAGTCTTGCCCTAGTTTTACTATTCATGTTAAGAGATTTCATGTCAATTATTTCACTAAGACATCTGCAGACACCTGTATTTTGAAAAGAAAACTTTTATACAAAATTTTTTATGGTGAAAATGAAATAATTTTTTTAGTGTATGAAATAAAAAAAAGTGGATTGTTTTCTCTTTAAAATTGTAGAACTCAATTTGTACTTTTGCTTCTGACTTGACTCTGTTTCCAAACTTACCAAAATAAATTTGATTCCTTAAAATGACATCCATCTCAGGTGTTTTTAAAATGTAGTAATATGTCTACATTTGGACATTGCTGAAAACTGGTATTATTCAAAGATCTTTTTAACATAAGATCTGTTTTCCCTAGAAATAGGTAGAATTTTGCAGAATAAAGAATGATTTTGAAAAAGTAAGAATGAGTTTTTATTCTAAAGCATAATTGAAAGAATTTTTAATAAGCATGCAATTGAAGCCAAAATGTTCGGCAGAAAAAGTGTTCTTAGTTGCTAATTCTGCATCAAATGTTTGCTCTGTGTGATTGGAATAGTTTGTCTCCATGTTGCAAAAAATTTGTAAATGAAAAAAGAGAAATACGAAACCCAACCAAACCCAGATAACAATAATGTATGATATATATATATTCTATCCATGGAAACAGTTTGTAAAAAATCTAGAAATAGTGCCCAGATGTGTTTGATTTTTTCCGTATAAGGTCAATAAGTAGAAGAACTGATAGGTTCATTTGATTGCAAGGAAGGGAAAACAATTTCCATTACATATGTACCAAAACATTTCTATTACATTTGTACCAAAACATTTCTATAACTTATGTACAGACGAATTTCCATTACATATAGACCAAACAATTTCCATGACTTGTGTAACAAAACAATTCTATTACTTATGTACAGACAAATTTCCATTACATATGTACATATATTTTTGTCAATATTTTATATTGCCAAACTCCAAAATAAAGTGAAAGTCAACTTTTTTTTCTGATGTACCCAATAAATGCATCATGTGTAAGAGATGGGGGTACTGACTCTCCCCTGTCTCTGAAAGCTAACTCTGTAAAAAAATGTTCACAATGTTTAGATGTTAGAAATGAACCTGGATACACCATACATATATACAGTATAACACACTTCTATTGAACTCAGGTGTTGTGAAGTATTTATTTTTCCCTCTTTGTTATGGATATATGAATATAATGACCTAAATATGGGTCCCAACAAATTTGCTTTAACCCGACTCTACTGTACATTTATTTAAACTTAGTAAAAAAGAAATAATTTACTGCTGTAGTCTTTCATATTTCAGTTTCCTCTATTGTCCATTAATTCCTTAATCTGGAAACAAATTTACCCCCTTCCCCCTCTGGAATCACATCTTTTCATTCAAATCATGAACGAACAAGGAATATTTTCAATTGTTTTTTTTTCATATTTATCTAAAATTACGACAACCCAAAGGGTAAGCCAACCTCTTCAGTTATATTCAAATTTTGATGTTTTATGATAATGATATTTGATGATGAAAATTCAAAAATTGAGTTATCTCCCCATTATGAACTAATATATTGTCTCCTATTGTTCAAAAGAAATAGGGTGGAAAAATGCTTCTTGGCTATTAAACACAAAAATAGTGCTTTTGCAAATATGCAACATAGTCATGTAATATATAATAGTATACACATATATACAAATTCATCGATATTCAAACACAAAATATGTTCAGGGATAATATTGTTGAATAATCTAAAAAAATATATTGTATATTTAAAGTATCATCCTGTACAGATAGTAAAATATTAGAACAACTTACTGTTGGCATGTCCTTTAAACTACATTTAAAATAAATGCTATTGTACCAGTACTATTTAAATGATTCAAAAACTTCACTTAGTGGCCCCCTGAATATTAAGACCTCTTCATTATAATGATTACTTATTTTGCGACCCAGTTTTCAGTATTTTCTCTGTATTTCAACTTGATGATGAGACCACACACTACAATACATTTGATATATTTTACAACACAGTAATACTTTCTTTTTAATGTTTAATTAAAATATTCTTGATATTTTATTCAACTCAAAAAACAAATATTTAAATGTTTGTCCAAGGCACTTCTTTTTATGCTCAGACTGATATTACCCAGAAAATAATATTAATATTTTTACAGAAATCATCTGCAGAGCTGTTAATACATTTCTATGTATAGTGTTTATTGGTGATTTTTTAAAAATACGCTCTGTGTGAGTTTTTTTTGCAGATCTGTGCCACTATAGAAAATGTTGATGAAATGAAATGTGTTTTGAAAGAAATAGAATTAAATAATTACTAGTTCTCTTTTACTTCATATTCAGTTGCTTATTGTTTCTTCTTCGAAATTGTGAAAGTCTTACACATAACATAGGTCATTCTCACTTCATCAGTTTTGTTTTATTATTGGCTAGAAGTGTAATGTAATTTGCTTAATGCTTAATATTAATGATGTAATATGCTGTGAGTAGTTTAATTTTATTCCATGTTTTCATTTGTATCTCAGTTTAATATCTTTATGATTTGTGAATAATAATCTGTGTAGATTATATCTCGATGTAATTCATTGAATTGAGCTTTCAGTTAGATAGGAATTCTCACTTTTATGTTGATGCTGATATTGTATGTATGACCTATCCTTAAAATATTGATAATAATTGAATTACTTACTAATTAATACGACAAAACAAGCACGTTGGTGACAAAAACAAGAATAATTGTTCCATTAATTTGATAATTTTCTCTGATGTATAAATTTTGTGGTTGTTGGTTATCACAGCATGTATGTGAAATGTATGTTGTACATGTATGTGTCAGTTTTAGACTGGATACTGATATTTGTCATATTTTGATTTGTTACTGATATTTGCTATAGTTTGACTGGTTACTGACATTTGCCATATTTTGACAGGTTACCGATGTTTCTATGTTTTTGTTTTGTAAGCAATATTTGTCTCCATTGAAGTGGTTACTGATATTTGTCAATATTGGATTTGTCACTGATGATATTCAGAATTTAGCAAGACTTTGAAATATCTTATATATGTATCAGAAATTTACAATTGAGCTGGTTATTGAAATTAAGTGAAAATATTGAATTGGTTACTTAATTTTCAATTGAATTTGAATATTGAATTGTTAATTGATTTTTGTATAAGTTAAATATTGGACTGGTTTCTGATATTTGTAGCAAGTGAAAATTTGGATTAATTACCAACTAGAATATAAGACTGGTTACAAAACAGGACATTGGATTGATGATATCTGGATGACTGTAATGATTGGACAGTTTTCCAACTTTTAATAATAACATCAAGAGTGGTTTCGGGAAAGAGAATAGCAACATTTGAAAACATCAAAGGCAATTTTTTTTTACCTGGGCAGTGAGGTTATATTTACATTAGTAATGAGGATAAATCTTTGATTAATTAATATGAATGGTGTTCAGATGACAACAATGGAGGTAGACAGAGAAAAACAACATTTTATAATAAAATCTGTGTCACAGTAACATGATCTGTCTCATAAAAAAACTATAAAACAAATTAAATATAATACAATTAACACTTTGTTGCTACAAGTTATGCAAAGTCACAAAATAGAACCAGTCATTACCATGTTGACCAAAATTTCATTACCCCACCATCCCCCAAAAAATTCTTACTACAAAAAAATTTTAACTAGGCATATCCGACATACGGACTAATATAGCAAGCTTGTAATTATTATCATATAAAATGTATTTGGCTCAGCCAGTTTTTCTTCTGTATATTTTTAGATGTTCAGGATGAATGAATCAGTCATTTTGATTTAATTTTTAACATAATAGCAACAAATGAATACCTGACAATTAATAATATAAAGGCTTGGTATATATTTGCAAGGAGATAAGTATTTTTATAATGTTAAGCTGTATAATATAAACACAATTTACACATAGAAGAATAGCACTATTGTGAACACACGAAAAAACAACAATACTAATAACAAAAAATACTAACAATTCATAATAAGTCAATACATGACATGTCAGTACTCTCCAAACCTTTAACATTTATCTATCTCCTCCATGCCCTGTGGGATAAATTAAGTGCGGAAAATTCGAACCACTTGTTGTTTTTTTTCACTGGGATTTAACGACGCAGCACCAACAGCCTAAGTCATTTTCCAACTTTTAACTTTTTTTCCAGTTTTAACGGTGGAGGAAGACCCCAGGCATACACTTGATAGATCCACCTTCCGTAAGCTAGCTGAATAGCTTCCTCACATATGAAATTTGTCTGGTTCCGGATGGGATTTAAACTCTCAGTGGTGAGGGGCGAGTGATTAGTAGTCAGGGACCATAACCACTTAATTATGGAGGCAACAAAAACAACTGATTAAAGTACATTATAATGATATAGTCCAACAATATGTATCTCACACTCATGAATATTTACACAAATCCATTACTTTTTAATTAATGACATTCAATGATGTATGTGCCCTCAATAAGAAAGGCAAACGGTCACAAAAAAGAGCGATGAAAATGAATGCTTGCAGAAAAGCCGTATATACATAGTCAATAATAGTGTTATTTTTAATTCCAAATACTGTGGTATCATTTTTGTTTGCGCAGGACGAATTTTCACATATTTCGTGCTATGTTCATTGCGTGAATTTAAGACTGCGCTAATAAAAGACCATCCAGAAAGAAGTGACTATCCGAAATTTTCATTGCCCGAATACTATGTCACTTTAGTTGTGTATCTACTTCCGGCTGTGTTATTACCGATTTGCAAGAAGTCAAGCTTTTTTCGAGAATTAAAAGGGAAACGAGACATACCTTTAAGGAAAAACGTTAATGATATTTTCCCACAGAGAAAGAATAAACATATTTAATTACTGGTATTCTCTTTCGGAGTTGAAGCATCGGCTCGGTCAGGAAGGCCCGGTTCCGACGAAGACTGTTGTTTTATTTTAGTAATTGCTCGGGCACCATGACAAGATGTGGACTTGAATCTTTCTTTTTTCCCATTTGCGCGAAATTTCATGCCAGTGAAATTAAATGATACCACAGTAATTGTCACTCTTTCCGCTATCTGATCACTATTCAATCTTTCATGACCTTTACTTTCACTAAGTTACTAGCATTTATATTGTTCCAACCCAGCACTCTGATTGGGTATTAAAATATTATAATGTCATACATCCAACACTGAGATCTAGCATGTCTAGAACTGTGTCACAAATCTATCCATATTTTACCCAGCATTTTAACAGGGTGTTAAAAAATCCGAACACTGTGAAATCTAAGTCTTAACAGCACTTTCTGTCATATTTCAAGTACTTTATTATAGTGTCACAAAGCTTTGTAGAGCCTCTTTACAATATTTAACAGGGTGTCAAAAGTTGCCCAGTGAACTTTAAATGTTTTAACAGCATTTTCACAGGTAAAGCTCAGCGTATGTATTTCCAAGTTGGCCAAACTACCAATGAAAATTTGTTGAACAGATGTTAAGGAAGTCAGATACAACCACCCCCTGCCAGTAAATATATATTGATGGAAAAATCCAAAATACTGTAAAATTTAATGGGTTGAGTCATGATGTTGTATTTTCATGAGTAGTTAATTGTTATCTGTAGTATTATGTTCATAACAATTGACGTGCCTATTGTTTTATTCGTACTGTTGATTCATCAATGGAGCTTCTCCATTCATTTGGGATTCCTTTGTATTTTTCTCACCTGTTTCTATTTGTTTCTGAAGAGGATGCCCCTCATGGTGTATACATGACCCTTTAGAGTTTGTGGATATTAAACTATTTGTGTTTAATACACTATTTCTTGTACTACTCTGCCCAGTTTTAAAATTCACATGCAGATCAATGTTACCTTTTTTCTGACAGAAAGGCAGTTTCAGTTTCTTTATACATCGCATAGCAGTGAATCTCATGACTCGTCTGAATTTTTCATTGAATGCGCAGTATAGCACAAAGTTTAGTGACAACTCTAGCCATACAAGAAAGTTGCCGACATACTGTACTATGAGATACGAGGAGGAGGATCTAAACTCTGCTTCCGTCTGTCCATGTCCAAACATGCCATATGCGACAGGGAAGTCAGAAAATGCTGATGGTATAATGCAAATAATGAATAGAAATACAATGCTGATGAGGGTGATGGTAAGTCTGCGTTGTTCCCTCTGCCATGCAGCCTCACGATTGTTGCGAATTTGCAGCTTTTGTCGCTGTTTCCCAGCCTGGTGTACAGCATAAACCAGATAGAAGTTAGCCACAGCAAGAACCAGCAAGGGGAGAAAGTGGACGCATACATTGACCATCCAGTTTATGACGTAGTATGTTTGACTGCGACGAAATTCTGTTGAATCTAGTCTCCATTTTGTAGTGTTTCCTATCATTACTGGCTGTAACTGCAGAAATCGTGGAATATTAAAAATGGCTGCTGCTCCTACTATAGCCAAGACCTTGACCTTTGCACTTGCATGATCACATGTATCTTTGGCCCAGAGAGGATGGCGAACAAACAGAAATCGTTCCACTGTTAGTTGCACAGTGATCCAGACACTGGAAGTAACACAGACATTCACAAATCCAATAAAAATGTATGCATCATAGAATTTCCAGGCATAAGAGGTCTTGCCGTAGGAGAATTCCATAAATATGAAGGACACAAAAAGAGCACCAAAGTCGACGCAGGCCAGTCCGGTGAGTGACGTATATGGTGACTCTGGCAACTGGTTCTGGGAGAGAACGACCAAGTTAAGAATATTTGTTATCATTCCAAACAAACAGACAATCGGTCCGAGATGGTTATACATCAAACGACCAATGGCGACATGGGACGGTATTTCTGCTGGTGGCGCTATAGTAGTGTAGTTTGTAAAGTTGTCTGTGATACTGAAATTATACATACTTGAATCTGTAAAGTTCCAGAAAGCGTCAGGTGTTATGTCTTCCATTTTGCTGAACTTTTCCAGTCCCAGTCAGGTCTATTTTTGTTCTTGGATTATGAATTACGTATTTCTGATTATTTCTAAAAGCTGATTATCATTACTGCATTATACCTTTGGCCTGAAATAGACAAAACAAAAATAATGATTTTGCTGAGCGTTGCTATACATCCACTGAGCTACTATGAGGGGCTGAATCTGTAGAGGTTTACATGTACTAAAAACCTTCTGCTTTTTTTGACAAATAATGAATCTATGGAAGAAATTTTTGTTGTAAATATTAATTTTTATGTAGTAAATGTACTGGGAAATTAATTAACAATTGAGTAAAGGGGTTTTAATAATAACATGTCAAGGATTGAATTTGTTTGTTGTTAATACAGTGGGCCTTTTTTTCTAATGGTAACAGATGGTTTAAAAGAACACAAAGTATCAATATGATACTTGATGTAAGAGAAAAAATGGAAAGAATAAAACTGGAGGTGGGACATGTATAACTGTATGTTAAATCAAAAAAAAATTTGTTGTTGGTATCTCCTAATGTTAAGTATAGCACATATAATATCTTCATTATTATTTTCTGTTTATTTATCTTGTCGGGTTATTTAAAAATGTCCAGTCTGTCCTGTTGTGTTGTACAATGACATCCCAGTTGAGAGAACTGAATTTTAGCATTGTGTATGACTTTTTACACCATTCATTGATTACCAGGTGGTCTCCTGACATAATGTTATTCCAACTGTTCATAAGTTCAGAGTTAATGTATACATAGCTTTCATGTCGCTATTTTTATACAAAGAATGATTTTAACTTCAACCTAGTACATGTACCTTTAAAACTTTGAACATGACAAAATACCTTTAAATGTTACCTTATTCCCAAGAAACCAAATCAAAGACTATCAGGTTTACAATTTCTTTCTGGCTCTCTTGTATCTGCTTTTTGTGTCAGAAAATCAGATATAAGTTTGTATACATAGCACTTGACATACATCAGTATTGCTTTTATGGCATGTATAGAATATAATAAAGGATGAGATGAATCTTAAAAATTTGATTGCAGTAAAACTTCGTTATCTTGAGAAGTAATCCGAAAAGACTTATTGTTCAAGATAAACATGGTTCCCGTAATAAAAAAGTATTTTTAGGTTGAAAATTATTCACCACTAAGAACAAAAGTTGACAGGACTCTTCAAGATAAGTCAGGTGTTCAATATATCGATGTATGTAATTACAAAGTTTTACTATATGTCAAGGGTATAGAAATACAGTCGACTCTCGTTATGGCAAAGTTGGTTAATATGAAGTATTTTTTCGGGCCAAAAAAATCGACATAAAGAGAGTTGACAGTAGTTAGTAATTAAAGCAAAGTTCCTTAATTTCAGAAAGAGATTCTTGGCTCCACATACAGTTTGAATTACCGAATTTTCCTAATTATCCCACCCACATTTCATTGAAAAAAAGGCAGATCATTATGGATCTAGCAATAATAAGTCCCATATAGCAGCCCTAAAGTTGCTTGGCATTTCATAAGAACTATTTTTTTGATTTTGATTAGCCATAGTGTTTAGTTATGGCCCTAATGTGTATTTTTTGCACTATTTTAGCTAATAATATTGGATAAATTAGTTGTTACACACATAATTGAACAGGTAAATAGCTTCCATCTATTTGTTGTTTAGGAACAAGAATGTTTATAGCCTGTTTTTCAGGAGACTGTTGACTGGTTAATAGTGCTAATTTGTTCGACACAAGACGTCATGCTTTAATATTTACAAAAATATGACTAACATCTATGTAATAATGTACGTATAACCTTTCATTTAAAGTACAAATGCTTCTGTTTATACATATAATGATTCACAGAAATGATTGGTTTGATCGATTCCTTTTTTTACGTCTAAGTATTTCATTAGAATGAAATCCTATTTCTTTCAAATATCAGTCAAACCTTAAAACAGTTTCTGATTGGTTACTGAGACTAAAGATTAATTGTGAGATTTTATTTGAAGTATGTCTTTGATCTATTGTATAGATGCTGAAGCATTTAGGCTGATTTCTGATCTCAATTTACAAACTTGACAACCAGTCAGGTTTATTGATTAATGTGGGTTTATAAGTACTAATATATTATAGTTAATTGTAAGACCTGAGTATACTCCAATAAGCACACCTTCAATAATGAAGGCCCACTACCCATTTACAAATGGACAAAAATATGACTTGCTTTAGATTCTCTGAGAGTCTTGTAGATCTGTGCAAAAATGTTTTAAACATTTTCAAATATCAAGTTAACATTTGAATAAATAAGCTGTAAATGTACCCCACGCCTTTGGACGTTTAATAGGAAACACTAGGTAATACCATGAGATGTTAGGAAGATGGTAGGAAAATAAGGATAATGAGGTGTGATAATAGATTAGTTTGTTGGGCATAATGTAATCAAAGTAACCTGAAGCAACCTTCATTGATGACAGATGGGGTTTTGTTTAGAATAATATGCATTATGCAAGTGTCAAAGTGCATTTGTTTAGGGCCACATTAAGTAAAAGTTTGTTACTTGTCTCTTGACTAACCATTGGAAAATGCTGCTGCTCTCTGTTTATATGTTTACATAGAATATGATGCCTTTTAACATTGCAGATCATAAACAATCACTTCTTTAAAGGCAGTGTACATTGGAAACTATCAGAGATAGTAAAGTTTTAAACTGTAAATACTTCACAAGGGTAGTACAGTTTGAAATTAGGAAACTGATTTTTTTGGTGTGGCCTGACTGAACCATTATTTATTGTGCTTACCAAGTCAATTTAATTTTGGGTCATAAATTGTAAATGCTTGTTACACATGAAGGTCTGGCTCAGTGCTTCCATTATTGTTGTTTTTATTCAACCCTTTTGTTGCCATAAGGACGGGTATACCTGTCTGCACCAGTTTCAGCATATTTGTCTACAGGACAGATACACCCATCATAGTTTACATGCACCTGCCAGGGACCCCTTCAAGAAACCATGGAAACTGACCAAGGACAATGAACACGATACAGGCCCCCAGGACGAGCACACCTGTCCATCCCAGTTTCAGCATATTTGCCAACAGGACTGATATAACCATCCTGGAAAACCTCGCATGGACCAGTGTCCCCCAACCAACCCCCACAATCCTCCTGATAAATCCCTGGCAAATGTGAGTAAATCATGAAATTAAAATCACTGGCAGCGAAAGGGTTAGTATTTAGACTTTAAGAATGTTCAAAGGTAGTGAAATCTGAGTGGTTGACCATCACCAAGCTCTTGCCATTTACGAACCCACAATGTTGTAAATGGACAAAGTACCAAGGATATGCTTATGAACACAGGTAAAACTAATTGAATTAAGGGCAAGTTAGTTCACCTTATGTTCTCAGAACTTATATTTCCTTTGATGAGTTCATCATAATGGTCCTGACACTATTTTTTTTAAATGACAATATGTATGTTTTTGATGAATTGTAAAACTAAACGTATAATATCTAGAGAGATAATAAAAATTCAGACTTAATGATTAAAACTAAGTATTTCTCTAAAAGTTGGTAGAATTTGCAGAAAAAGTTTCTGTTTGTTAGCACGAACCAATTACAGATAAATTTTGTAATTAAGTGAACATCACAAAGTAAGTAGTTTTGTTTAATATCACAAAAATGTAAATGAATTTCTTTGAAGTGACTTATACATTGTACAGTAAAGTTCCGCTATTAAGACCACTCAATGTTCTGACAAAAAGTGGTCTTAATAGCGAGTCGGTCTATAGGTGCACTGAGTATTTCATAAAGCTACCAACTACAGGTAGAAAATTGGTGTTTGATTTTGTTGTTGTTGTTGTTGTTGCATTATCTGTTACTGTGACATACACAGATTACATACAGAATACAAATAGTATACAGCTTTAAAGATTTAATTCATGTTAAAAAGTTTAATACAGCATAAAACAAAGAATATCCACAAAAAATAACACCAAAATACCATCTATATATGTATGTGTGCATTTATGAGTTAATAATGGCTATTTGAATTGTTAATAATTTCTCTAATGTATACACAGAACTTTCTGTTTTCCAAAGTGAAACTAAATAAAAACATGTCTGGCATAAATACATACATGTACAAACTTATATTTGTCACAAGTTTCATAAATAGCATCACATCATTTATATTCAGACACTATTCCGTGAAGTATGTACAAAATTTCACTTAAAAAACTGGTCAATTGTTGTTTGTTTTGATGCTGACAATGCTTTCACAGACTCCTCAAACTGTGACAATCAACATTAAACAAGGGACCACCAGTTTGATAACACCTCTTGGTTTAATGTCTACGATCAGACATGCCGACATTAGCGTTTATCCCCTATGATTCTAATTAATTGATCAACAATTATACATTTTGGCCCCTTTCTCCGCTACAAACAATTTCCGCATGCCATAAAGTAGTCGTATGCCGTAAATTAGTATGTCGTAAACGACGACATTAACAACTTAACACCTGCGGTCAGGTGTGAAATACATGCAGCCTGATAATCATCAACTTGTTCGTGGTCGCTATAGCGGGACCTAAAACAACAGTAATTTACAGATTGGGTCTAATAAAGTGGTCGTAATACGGAATAGCGAACCGGTCGTATTATTGGACCTTTTAATCATTGAAATAAGAAGGGAAAATTTTGGTACTTTAGAAAAGCGGTCGTATTAGCGGGACGGTCGTATTATCGGACCGGTCGTTAGGTGGAACTTTACTGTATATATGAAAAGGATTTCTAGAAAAAATCTACTAAAACTTGGAGACAAACACAATCTGCCCATAGGGTACCATCTTGGAATGGTTGACAATGAAACTACAAAGTGTTTAAACTGGTTTGACAAACTAGTGATGTTTCCAGCTTTTCATAGTAAATGACTAATTATTTGTTGATTAACTATAATGCATAATAATAAGGTACAATAATAAGGTACAAACTGTGTGAATGAACTTTCTGATTACACAAAAGATTTTTAAAAAGTCTTAGTTAAGATGAATAAAAGTCTAATACATATATAACAACATCAAGTGAATGTTCAAGTGTTATTACATTCATCTGTAAACTTTGAATCTATTTCTTCTCAAGACATTCTTAAGTTTCCCTTTTTTTCATTATCTATACAATGAAATATAATTGTGTATCATGTTTTCCACATTATAACACTATATTGCGTAGACTGTATTGCAATTAACAACTAAGAGTAGAGGATGAGAAAATCACCTGTATATTGGGTATAAAACATTAATGTACCAGTTTGATCTCTGATCCTGCCTTTGATAGAATTCTTCTATATACTTAGTTAATTTGGGATATATTACATGCCTGTGGAAACAATTATATCCAATATTTTGGGATCGACAGCTTTGATGAAAACCTGCCAAAAATTATGAAACAAGTGAAACACGGAGGACAAGGTCTTCTTTTCTGTGTTGCAATACAAGGGACTTACATTCTGTAGCTAATATTACCTTCATTGAAAATTTTAGTATCAATTTTTTGTCTTGTGCTATTTATTGATATTTATTCCTCATGAACTGTTGAGCAAATTGTCACATTGTACTATAGATTATTAGTCATTTCAGATGACTCAAGAGTGCCAACCATGTACCATGCTTTCACATTTTGATAATTTTGAGTTGCAAATAATATTTGAACTCATTATATTTGGATTAGGAGCAATTACAGCTCTCAACACCTCCCCAAAGAGATTAACAGTCAAATAGAGTATCAGTTCTTCTGATTGGGCAATCAAACATCTTATCAATTTTCTGAATGGTCAGTCAAATATTCTATCAATTTTCTGATTGGATAATGGAACATTTTATTGATTTTCTGATTGGTAAATCAAACAATCCATTGATTTCTGATTTGTAGATTTAATATTGTGTTGATTGTTTATTTAGAACTAGTTTCATGTAATTTTAAACTCACTTTACTTGAGTCTAGAACTACTCACATCAATATTTTCTATGAATATTTTTCAGCTATTTCATATTGACATAATGTTATTCTGAAGGTTTCGGGATATTTACATAAACTTTTTTTTCATATGATCACTGCATGTACAATATTGTCTGTTGTATGGAAATGAATGGAAGGCCGTTCCTGACACTAATATTGACTTCAAGCATATAAGTTGGGTAGCTATTCTTTATCTGGAACTACAAACCTACATCTGGCTGTTTAAATTGTAATTCGATCAATGACAACTTATGTTTTGTATTTTTTTATTGAATAGTAATACCTATGTAGAATTTTGATTATTTTACCTGTGAAGAACAACTACCTCTTAGCAGTAGACATTTTCATACCATCCAATTGTATATATACGAAATGATTTCTTGAATGTTAAAGACTGTAGTTAAGTGTCTTCGTAACAAGTTCTGCTAGATTTGTTACTAATATATCTTCTTGAGTGTCATAAAATAAATGTTAATGCTTATCGTAGACAAGTAAATTATACTCCACTTTCTGGTAATTTTTTTTATACAGGACATATCATTTAATATAAATATTATGATCTGTTGTAAAAATATTTACAGCTATTTCTTTTATCTTAACTGTAATTATTTTTTTTCTCATTCAATAAAGCCTGAATTTCTCAAAAATTATGTTCTAAAAATATAAAGTAATTATAAACAGATTGTTTAGTATTACATAAAAGATAATTACAAATATTGATGGATTATATTGATGCATTTTTTGTTATTGTAATAGTGTTACCGCACAATTCTTTTTAATTGCACCATGGGATATTTACAGAATTTTCCATTTTTGAGTTAATGTTGAGATACATTTTGATTCATTTAGTACAATTTGAAAGATAAACAACACATTAATGGTAGTCATAAATTTATATTTCCTACAAATGGATGGGAGCATTTATTAAGAGAGGGATGTTTACTTGGGAATATTTGGTATTTATTCTTCATTGTAGTATAACTATTAACTACTTGTAAATTGTGTACCAAGTACCAACTCTCGTAATAATTTGGTTTTATACAAAACACAAATACTAATGTTGATGGGTTTTATAAAAAAAAAATTCTAACTTCCTTTTCTTCATTGGGCAATTGGTTATTTTTGGGTGTTAATACTCATTTTCAGCGCTAATTCAGTTTTTTATCAGTTGGCAGCTAACCTAACCAGTTTTTCTGGATACAGAACAAGTACTTAAATATCTATGTATTATCATTTTACACTTGTTCATTGTGTTTTGGTCTCAATTCAGATTTTTTTTATGCCTATTGGCTCAAAAATGCTGATAATAATAATTTTTTTTATTTTTTTGTCTTTTTTTCATAATGAACGTAGATAACGGCTGGTATTTTGTTTTATCTGTACTTGATAAATAAATCACGTTTTGACTGATTTGTGATGATTATTGATGCAGACTTGTTGGGAGAGAGGTGTGGTGTGGTTGATTATAATCTGGAATGTACAAGCGGTACTACTTTTTTCAAGAAATATTTTAAGTACAACAGAAGTTCTTAAGTTTTTTTTTTTCAAATTACTGTTAGTGCAAAGTATTTTTATCACATTGAATTATTCTTCTTAGAGATCGATGGTTTTGATGTTTTTTACAAAAAAAATATTCCTTTTATTTACTATTTTCTGTTACATCAAAGAACCCAAATGTATCTTAATGAATAAGCATGCTACAAACATGTTTGTAGGGGTAGACATACAATTTAACACAGCACCATACTGCAAAACTTCAATATCAAAATACAGTACAATCTTGATATCAAGACCACCTTTGGGACCACATGTTGTTTGTCACACCAAAAGCCAAGGCCATTTGGTGGCTTTTCCAGCTTAAACAGTGAAGGGAGACCCCAGGACTGCACCTGGGTAGGACCACCAACATTCCATATATGTCCATTATTATAAATTTTCTTGATAATTATGAGCATATATACACAGGTAATGTTTTGCAATTGAAGAGGTGAATGCTAAAATCTTCATTTTGGTTTTGATGTTTTTTACAAAAAAAATATTCTTCCTTTTATTTACTATTTTCTGTTACATCAAAGAACCCAAATGTATCTTAATGAATAAGCATGCTACAAACATGTTTGTAGGGGTAGACATACAATTTAACACAGCACCATACTGCAAAACTTCAATATCAAAATACAGTACAATCTTGATATCAAGACCACCTTTGGGACCACATGTTGTTTGTCACACCAAAAGCCAAGGCCATTTGGTGGCTTTTCCAGCTTAAACAGTGAAGGGAGACCCCAGGACTGCACCTGGGTAGGACCACCAACATTCCATATATGTCCATTATTATAAATTTTCTTGATAATTATGAGCATATATACACAGGTAATGTTTTGCAATTGAAGAGGTGAATGCTAAAATCTTCATTTAGTCAAAGAAGAAGATAGGCCATTTTTGCACTAATCCCATCAATTGTGATACATGATACAGTATAACATGGAAAAATGAAATAATTATTTTTTCCCCACTTAGTCCTTCATTATTTCGATGTAATGGATGTAATGATATATAAACTAATTATTCAGGACCCCAGGAATTCCCTTAAACTATATTCTACTGTATATATGTTCGAAATGTTTTCAGCCATTAAATTGTATAAAAAATCTAATCCTGTCAGTTTTACATATTGACAAATTCATATAATATCGATCGAGACCTTAATCAATTGCTCCAGGTCTGAATAATAGTTAGCATGCATGTACGTGTACATACTTTATTGACAAGATGCTTTGTGTGTCATACAAAATTCGCTTTATTGTGGTTTTCTGTATTTTTACTGGGCTAATTCTTTTTTTTTGGGGGGGGGATATATTCTGAGTAATATTTGACATCTGATTTATGACTGAAGTCAGACAGTGATCACTTAAAGTCCTAATGTTGTCAGTCCTGAAGTTAGCTAATGGCTAAGTAAGGTCCAATTGCTGCTTGTATTGAAGTCAGCCAATGGCTAAGTAAAGTCCAATTGCTGCTTGTACTGAAGTCAGCTAATGGTTAAGTATAGTCCAGTAGCTGCTTGTACAAAAGTCAGCTAATGGTTAAGTAAAGTCCAGTAGCTGCTTGTACAGAAGTCAGCTAATGGTTAAGTAAAGTCCAGTAGCTACTTGTACAGAAGTCAGCCAATGGTTAAGTAAAGTCCAGTCGCTGCTTGTACAGAAGTCAGCCGATGGTTAAGTAAAGTCCAGTTGCTGCTTGTATTGAAGTTAGTCAAAGTTTTGATTTAGTAAAGTCCAGTTGCTGCATGTACTGAAGTCAGCCAATAGCTAAGTAAAGTCCAATCATAGATCATTTTGAAGTCAGCTAATAGCTAGGTTAATTCCTTATACTTTGTGGAATGATGTCAGTCAAAAGCTAGGTAAAAGTCTAATGTTGTTTGTACTGAAGTGTGTCAATATCTTGGTAATGTCCTAATATTGTTTGCATGGAATTCAGTTCTTCTCATTAAAAAGAATGCTATCCTTAGACAAAACATTGAAGAATTGATATTGTTATTTAAAACACATTACATGATTTATGGATGAAGTTTGAAACGAGTTCTGTTTAAGATGAGCTTGTGTCTAAACTTATTAAAAACTTCTAAGGATTCATTTACATCAAAGGTGTTATTGACCCAGATAACATCTTTTCACAGTTATCACAAACTATGTCAAGTATAATACTTATGTATGAAGTGTAGGTCTTAACTTGAAAATGTGTGATATTCTTTAGTATTTTTTTTTGTTAATGAATAGGTAGGTATAATAGTAGTTGTTAATGCTTATTATTATTTTGTCAATATTCCTATCCCATAAAAGAGTCAGAGCTACTTCCTTAAACAGTGAATTAAGGACTATTCACATAAACAACAAATAAGTACTATCTCCATAAACATGGAATGAAAGAATATTTCCATAAACGGTGAATTATGGGTTATTTCCATAAACAGTGCATTTTGGGTTATGTTCATAAAAATTGAATTAGACGTTTATAAAATCTCCTAAAAAAAGTGAATTATGAGTTATTTCCATAAACATTGAATTAGAGGTTTATATAATCTCCACAAATAGTGAATTGTGGGTTATTTCCATAAACATTGAATTAGAGGTTTATATAATCTCCACAAATAGTGAATTGTGGGTTATTTCCATAAACTTTGAATTAGAGGTTTATGTAACCTCCATAAACATAATGAGTCAGGGCTCATTTCTGTAAAGGGGGGGGGGGCAGGAGTCATTTCCATAAGCAGTCAGTTTACATTATATTCATAAACTTAATCATAGAAGCAATAGCAAAAAAACTGTTTTAATTTCACTGGCTTGATTGATTTATTTATAATGAAAAAGTGTGCTAAAAAGACTGTGGGGTAATTCTTGCAACTAACAATGATATTTGTGTTCTTATTAAGTATATGATGATAAGAATATCAGTGGTTGTGCCGTCAATGCTGCGTAAAGTGATTATATTTATGAATCTGTACTTGATTGACATAACTAAAATGCACTCACCATTTGTAAATGCATACTGTATTTGAAATGCTTAGCAGTAATTAATGAACTTCAACAATTCTAATGTATTACTGTAAAGTTGTTCTTAGTTTTTAAAATCTCTGATTGTTTGAATAGTTGTATTTGAAGGAAGAGATGCTATTGCTGAGAATCTTCTCTCATAGCATCAATAACCCTTATTCCAAAGATTTCTTAATCTCTCAGTGAATTATTACACTGAAAGAATCAAAGCGCTGAAAGGGAGATGTGAGTATTGGAAAAGAGAATAATTATCATGCTGGTAGATACCCTACCACCTGTTGAGAACTATCAAACATAAGATCTGCTTGTCTTAATATCCAATTTGTGGATTAATTTTGCCAATTTTCATACCCACAGTGTAATATGATAACTTATGATATTGATGATAAAGGTTGGAACACTGTAATGGTGATAGATTGGATGTGTCCGATGATAGCCAGGTACAGGCTTGTTAAATAGTTGGGCTTACAGTGTAGATAAATTCTGCACCACAAAGTCCTTCTGAGAGTTTCATAGTTTAAATATTGACTATACCATTTTCTTAAATTTGTAAGAGTGGTACAGTTTAGTTCTGGCCTCATGATTTTAGAATAGTATAATAAAGAATATGTTCATGTTACATGATTTTTGAGTGGTACAGTTTAGCACTTGCCACATGATTATAGAGTGATACTGGCTAGTCCTTGCAACATGACTTTTGATTGGTACAGTTTAGAACTTGCCGCATGATTTAACTGTGGTACAGTTTAGTTCTTGCCATATTATTTTACAGTGGTTTAGAATTTCCCACATGGTTTTAGAGGGATGCTGATTAATCTTTGGTTCATGGCTCTGGAATGATACAGATTAGATATAGGCTAAGCCACATGAAAAAGGTTCTTACATATTGATGAACAAACTTGTACCTTTTGCAAATCATCTAGCAACAAAAGCAATGTGTGATAATGTGTTTTGTTTAGCTTCTAATGCAGAATCAGATTACGGTAGGTATGTCAAAATATACTTAACCCACATTTGGTTGTAAATACTAATTAAGCAACTGAGGAAAATCTTAATCATGGAGTTGGCACTTAAATTTCAATGCTGACATGAGAAATCTGAGATGGAGGCCAGGTGATATTTCTCAAGCTTTGAATTTTGGACCATGAAAAAACAAATTTAATGTGAAACTTATGAATTACCAGTAGTTGAAAGCATGATTTTATTTGTGTATGCTGATTTTATGACTGTATTTACTTATTTTACTATTGGAAATTGGACTGAAGATTGAACAGGGAAATGGTTGAATTGAATTAATGTCAACTGATTGGCGTATTTAATTAATTATACAGACAGTAAAATATATCTGATAAGTTTAAATCAAAGCTAACAAATAAATCATGGGGACAATTCTGAGTATGGTTGCATTTAGGATTGGTTGGAGAACCATGAGGAAGTCAAGTGATGTTTAAATGAATATCAAACATTTTATGACATTCCGAATCTTTTAAATGCTTGATCTAATTAAAATTGATTGATATGATTGTATTGTTTTAGTGTCAAATTCATAACAAATTGTCCCCTCGTACGTGACATATTGTGCACAATCAGTATACGTTAATTTCCTCCATATTGGAAGTCAATACATTTATTCCTCCGTATTTGAAGAGTTGATAGATTTCTACTTTCTTGTTTGAAGAGTCATTTAAGAACTATTGAATGAAATTCTTCCTGTATAACAATTATTTTAAGGACATCAATACTTTTTTTACAGTTCCATGATATGATACACACAGATTTTGACTTTCATGACTTCTCAGAGAAATAATTCTTTAAAAATTGAATAAAACATTTTTCCCTTTGCAAGATTAGATTTAAACTTACTATAACTCCAATCTTCAGTTGAATTTACCTCTACGAATTCTACAGAATTCTATGAAGACAGTATGCATTCACATCAGTTATCTGAATGAGGCATGCTAGATACCGATAGATAAAGATGTTTAGTATATAGATGTACATAAAGCTATTGAGGTAAAACTTGCTTTTGATTACCATTCAATAATTGCACTTTTTAAAAATTCATTTGAGAGCAAAATTTGCTGGGACTTTGAGATAATTTCAATCTAGCCGGGCATTTTGAATGAGCACATTTCAAATGAGAGAGCAATGTACTTGGAATATTTTTGCAGGAAATGTCTATGTTATATTTACCAGACACTGAGTTAGTTGCCAAAATTGATGTTTTCTCCACCTTGTTGTTTAAAGACTTTAATTGAAAATATCTGTTACAAAAGTGTATATATTTATATGATGCATTTCAAACATTGTAACCATTCAATGAAAAATCTGGACCTGATTTAGATAATCCCTTAAGCTTAGTCATAACAAATTCTCATCTGCAGTCTACGGAAATATACACTTCACACTTTTTATAGTCATTAATAAAAAACAATGACCTGAGAAATTGATTTCTATAAAAACAGGTAGATTGAATTATGTATATTAGTGCTAAATAAAGTTGATAGAATTAGAATTAGATTGAGTTAAAATTTGGTTACAGTGCAGAATTGGATATACAGTAAAACTTCGTTATTACAAGCATCGATATCACGAGCTCTAGGCTTATCTTGAGGAGATCTTGAAGTCGCGTCATTTTTTGTTCTTAGTTGTTCATAAATTCCATGTTTATTACAAGCATCGTTATCTCATTATCTCGAGCACAAATCATGGTCCCTTGACTTATTTTTAAGCGTTAATTACCTCGATTACCTCGAGGGGTGTCATTTTGGATCTCGTTCGCACCTGCGCGCAGGCGATCGCTGTGTTTTCTACACATTGTTAAAGTTACGCAACAAAAGAGCAAATCTTAATCGAGTGCTTTGTTTTTCACACGTCGTTAAAGCTACACAATAAAAGAACAAATCTTAATCAGGTACTTTGTATTTCACTTGTTGTGACATAGAATGACAATGAAACATGTACATGTATTCGTTTGTTGTAAGTTTGCAGTAAAATTTTTAAGATCAAAGACTAATGTTATAAAAGTTAATAATTATTGAGAATTTAATCACGACACCTTAAATATGAGAACTAATGACAAATCCATAGAAAACACACATAAGGATTCGAGAATGTTAAGTGCTTTAACGCGGACTGCCATGAGACAAAAATTCACCAACACGAGGAACTTGAAGCAAACTTCAATGAGGGACTTTTTTAGAAGTGACAACTAAAGTGAGAAAGTGTAATATAAACATTACCATAGTGACGTAAAAACTGCTTATGAAATGTACATGTATTGGTGAATTATTTTTACGATGATTGCTGTTATCATGTATGCTATCATGCAAATAATAAAGTGTGTGTGTCATTGGTTGCTGTTCTTTTTTGCTACAGACGTACATAACACATGTATCTTTCACGATGTGTCACTATGACGTTTCACCGCATGTCAGTGACACGATATTCGGACATGACATTGTACAATTGAAAACACGAAAAAATCGTGGATAAAGTACTTAGAAAAAATGATCAACATATATTTCAGCAATCAACTATCATGTTTATTCACCTTAGACATCATAGAGAACAATTTACGTAAGCATTTCGTATTATTATCGTAAATACGCCCATTTATGCGCATGATGCACAGTTTATTTTCAGTCAACAAACAAAAACCTCGTTATTACGAGCACTCGGTTTATCTCGAGCATTTCATCTGTTCCGATGACTCCTCGAGATAACGACGTTTTACTGTAGTTTTAATTTTTCCAAGGATGCACACTTCTCTTCTTTAAAATTATGGATATTGTAAAATACATATGCAACAAAGTAATTATTTAGGTCCTCAGGAATTCATTATAATTTTTTTTACCATATTAGTTTCCAAATATCACCATGAGAAAAAGAGCAAACTTTATCAGCAAAATACAGTCCAGCCTGTTTTAGCCAGCCACTCATTGTAACAAAATTTCTTTATTAATGTTTATTATGTTGTCATACAATATTGTCAGAAATGATAAAGGCAAAAAAGAAAAATTCCTGTTTTCCGGTAACTTTCCCAAAAAACAAAGGTTGATATATCGGATGGATTCTTTTTCAAGTACATTTTGTTTAGTTAAGAGATATCATTCATATGAAAATGAAAACATCAATAAGAAAAAACTGACCCAGCATTAGGTCAGCAGATGTTAGGGTTGATCAGATTAAGAGAAACCAGAAACTTTTTTACTCCTATGTCTGTCTCTGTTTTATAATGTATACTTTTATGAAACTACCAATAAAATAATTATAATACATTCAAATCTGTATTTGCAGCCACCTCCGAATACAGGCCACCCTGTAAATAAAGGCCATTCTTTGAAACACTGTCATTGATTATTTAGAACAAATTGACCTCTGAATAAAGGCCATCTGTCGATAAAGGCCACATCTTGTCTTCCCAAGGGTGGCCTTTGTTCGCAGGTTTGACAGTAATATTAAGTACAGATATAGTTATAAATAACTTGATGAAACCACTTGTGGTAGTCTACAGATTCTTTCATTTATTTATTAATAATTTCTTAACACAAATTAATTGGAATTTTGTAATTAGGATATTTGGTCTGGTTCTTATTTTGTGTTGGAGTTCAGAGCTGTGATCTGGACCGAGAACCAGCACTGGGGAAAAGTCAGTATGCACTTAAATATTTTCAGATTTTTTTCACCATATCTCTATGTGGTTATTCTTATCATGATATTTAAGAAAAAGAAAGCCACTTGCATGATTATTACTGATTGATGTCTGAAACATATGTACTTATTCTGTTCAAATCTTGCAGTAACTGGGTGTTACAACAACATCGGTTGCCATCTGTTTGATGCGTTTTAACTGAAGCATGTATATTTCTTATGATGAGACTGTGGTTTAATTTGACACATGGTCTGAACAGATAAGTAATTAACCACAATAAATGATACAAAAGTCATCTGCTTTTTTTCCAGTATCTCTCTTTATTTTGAAGTATTATACCCCTACGATATTTCTATTAGTTTGTAATTGTGATATACAGTAAAACGATCATGACAATATTAAGACCACCTCAGTGCAACGATCTCTTTTTTCCTGTACTGTATGCTAACCAGTACTAACTTACCCTTCCACAAGGAGCCGGCAACTTCTCCACATATGGAAGAGAATCAACATTTTTGTCACATTTTTATAGAAGGGCATGACCTGCCGTGACTGAAATTCAAACCCAGATCCCCAGGTTGGCGCAGTAACTACTGGACCATGGCGCAGCTGTTAAATGATGAATGATCAAAGTCAGTAAATCTATTTGAGTTAGCAAAAAAATACTTGATGCTTACCCAACCAAGCTGTTTTCAAAGTGTAGCCCTGAACACACATATTATTTTTGGCCTACTGTGTTCAGTGAGGCCTGAATTAATGGCTCTCTCTGATTAGAGGTTACTTGTGAACATTGGCCACTCTTGTATTCATACTTTTATTCTTAATAAATAAGACAAAAAAGTACATAAAGGCCACATTTTCTTCTCTTTGATACCATGAACTAATCAGTGTTTATATATCTTATTATTTAGTTGAGTATGAAAGTAGTATTGGAAACTTATCCGAACATAAGCTGTTGTTATAATGAGGTTGTCTTATATCATATATTAGTTAATACTGTGGTATCACAAATTTTCGTGGAACATTTAATTTCATGGATTTTGTGGGTTAGTTTATCCCTAGATTAAGTACCTACAAATTAAAAATTGGTCAAGTTTCTAATGTAGCCCACAACACATTTTCCAAAATTACCGATTATGGTAAATCCACAAAATTTGATACCAATGATACAAAAAGAAATCACAGTATTGTTAATAATGGCCACTAAGTGAAGTTTCACAGTACTTGGATTTTTATCATTTTTCTGCCAATTTTTACATAAGTGTTTAATTTTCAAGTATGTCCACAAAATAAAATCATCACCAAGCTTTTCTGCACCTTTACAGTAGGTCTCACAGTTTGCTGTACTAAGTTATTTCTTATGAATGAATCAGTACTGTTTTATAACCAACACATTTAAACAGAATGGTTCATCATGGGTCAAAAGCAAACTCAAAAATCCCAGTTTAGTCGAACGTGACCTCACAACACCAAATTGATCAGAATTACCATACGGAATACACATTAAAGCAACAGGTACGGTAATGACAATGCATGCTTACGATGAATATTACTAAAATACACTGATTCAACACAAAAATGTAATCCAGGAACGCTTTATTCACGTTCAATTCACAAAAATCGTCGCATGATTGGAACTTAAAAAAAATTATGATGCAGTGACTTTGCCCTGTAATTTGTTTGTAAGCGGACATTTCATTGGCTGAATCATAATGGCGTAGCAAGGTGGAAATCTATGACGGAGTCGACGATTTTATGTGAGTAGACCATTCCTGGATTATTCTTTTGAGCCGGATCAATGTATTTTAGAGATATTTATGATGAGCACACATTTTCATTTCTCTACCTGTTGTTTTAATGTGTATTTAGTGTAGTAATTATGATCAATTTGGTGTTGCGAGGTTGTGTTCAACTAAACAAACTTGACGATTTTTCAGAGGAAAAAGATCAAATATCTGCTTAATTGTTTTGAATTTGACAAAGTGCTTATTGGTTATGTGTAATATGATGTATTAGCTATCTGTAGACACCAATTAATAGAAAATTGAGCGATTCCTTAAAAAGTTACGTAGTTTTAAACAAACTTGGTGCAGAAACTGTCATTTTGGAAGTCGTAACCCTTGTATATGTATATACAGTCTGAACTCGCTATTTCGACATCGCTCATTTCGACATTCCGCTTATTTCGACAAAATTTAAAAGTCCCGATTTTTACTCTTCTATATTTAATATAAAATATAATGCGTATTTCAACATGTCTATTTCGACAAATTTATATTTCAACACAATTTTTCAGCCCCAAAGTTACTTTTCACACTATATCAACAATGTTTAATTCGACATAAATTTGTCGACCGAAGGTGTTGATTGACAATGAATGGCCCACACATCCTATTGTTATATCGACAATTATATTGACAGTTTGTTTATAATTTGATAAGTGTCAAGCTGGGTTTCTTAAACGGCTTAAATTATAGTGATGCATAATTATAAACTTATTGTTTTGTTTGGTTAATGTTTGATCATCACTTCAACTGTATACCACAGTTTATATGACATTTGATTTTTGATCGATTCGTAGCACATAATAAAAAGAGAATGTTTCTGTGTGTTTATCAGTCATCATGACAACCCAAGTCGGTGAGAGTTCTTTTCAAGTGGTCGAGCAATCTAGTGAAGAACTAGCACACAGTACATTCGACATTTAGTTATGAACCTTCGTCGAAGTACCTATTTCGTCATTTCTCTTATTTCGACATTTTTTTCATGGCCCAAAAATGTCGAAATAATGGGTGTGAACTGTATATGATATATGTGTTTTTGGTCCGTGTGGCCATTTTAGGCATAATACGCCATTATTTATACTCCATCCCTTCAACGTGCTAGCCCCCTGTGCTCTGTTTTCTGTTGGCTTCTTTGTGTGACTTTTTTGTGGAATTCTGCTGTTAACTGTTGTATAGAGATAGAAGATAACTAATGATACTGTCCAAACATTTTATCTTTGAATTTGGTTAGCAAATATTCTGAGAATTTCAATTATTTGTGCATGTTCTTTGTTTATTTGTGTGAGCTTGGTACTGTGTTGTTCCCCATCTGTTTATATACTACCTTTTTCATTCTTTTTGTGCTTATGCCTGAAAATGTATTGCCAAGACCATTAATTACATGATAGAAAAACAATGTTTTGACGATTACATCTATTCCATTTTTCTTGATTATGTATCTGCATATTATTACAGTTATATCCCTTGGTTGTATTACAGGGGCATATTAGACTTACCAGTACCAGGCCTGAAAACCTAATCATTTGTCTACTCAATCAAAGAACTGCCATATTACCATAAATTGAATCATATATACAGGCAGAGATAGCTGATTTCTTTACATTTAAAGTTTTCATTTCCTTCTTGTCGGAAAACGACACCAGTGCTGATTGATTACCTTATGAGGTAGTGTAACATCAATATTTAATTTTGATAAATGCTGTATAATTATGTATTCTATTTTTACATTTAGGTTATGCGATTGAATCATTTCCTGATATGGCAAGGATAATGATTTTATTAATTATTGCAGTCATAATGTCAATAAACCAGACAATAGTTATTAAAGAATTAATTTAGCAATCAAGATTTGAACATTAGCTTCTGCATTAAATGAATGTGTAAATCTGTAATCTTACATGAGTAGATTGTTGTGTCTTACTGGCTTTTATGGTTATAATACATAAATATTAAATGGGGAATTAATTAAATGTAATAATGGTTCAAATAAGTAATATCATGAATTGCTCAATGACTCTGTGTGTGTTTTTATGAAATTGTATTTCATTTATACGAAATATTATTTCATAATTACGAAATAATATTTTGTTTTCACCAAATGATATTTTTTGTATATATGAAATAATGTTTCATAAAAGCAAAATATATTTAATTTGTAAGTACGAAATAATACTTCATAATTATGAAATAATAATTCGTAAAAACAAAATAATATTTTGTAAATATGAAATAATGCGTAATTATGAAGTTCTATTTCATAAAAACGAAATAATAAGAATGCTACAAGTTAAAATATAAGTGTAGAAGGTCACTTTAGGGGCTCCGTATATGTACCTGTATTCTTACTTGATATTTATAACAAAACAATTGTGTTTCTGACACAGTCATCTTTGTATTTGGCATCAAGGAGTGAGTCTGTTAATTAGAAATCATTTGCACATACTTTCATATGACAAAAATAACAAACAGTGTCTCTGGGATTGAATCTCATTGATGAAAGAGAGTTTAAAGGTACTGGACTTCAGATTTATCGTGATTTTTTTTTTTAATCTGAAAACTTCTCTCATTTATTATTAATTATAATAAACTCAAAATTGAAGTATGCACAGTTTTTAAAAGCTGTCCATTTTTAATACCACACATAGATTGACAGATTTGCATAAAATATCTGCAATGTTAATCGTGCTGTACAGAAATGTTTTAATTAATTTCAGATTTGTTATACTGAATAAAATACTGGATAAAATATATAAAAGAACAGTTTTGAGTGCTACCTTTAAAACCTTTAAAGTGACTTTGTGCAAGTTTTTATGATTTTGTAATATCAATATACAGCTGAGTCCCTTTAAAATCCCCAGTATTTCTGATAATGTTTTCTGACAGTTTTCATAACCACATTCAAGGATTGTTTACCAGTGCTGTTATCACTCTTGTACAAGACACAGGTTTTTACATCCAAACTCAGGATCAATATTAAAGTGCATCGATCCTACACAATGGTCTAGGAGTCAATCCCATCATTTCCAGGACTCAAAACAGAAAAAATTGAATTGGATTAGTTAGTTAGCTTGCTTGCTTGCTCATTTGTTTGCTTGCTCATTTGTTTGTTAGTTTGTTTGTTTGTCACTGGGTTAAACGCTGTTTTGCAACAATTTTTCAGTTATATACAGCAACCGGTTCACCTAACCAGTTTTCCTGTACTGTATATTAACCTGTACTAACTTGCCCTTCCACAAGGAGCCGGCAACTTCTCCACATATGGAGGAAAATCAACATTTTTGTCATAGAAGGTTATGACCTGCCATGGCCGGGATTCAAACCTGAATCTCCAGGTTACAAGTCCGGTTCACGAACCACTCAACCACGGCCGTGGCCCTTGAATTTATTAGTTTAATGGAGATAATATTTGTCAAATGGTGTATTGAAAAGCTAAGGGAAATAAATCATGCATAATGTTATAACCAAAGTCCCTTATGGTTCTATACTTCAGGTTTTCATAGTCTAGACAATTCTATGTCAGTTTGAAAATCAATCAAATATTTGCTGATTGTGCCACTCAAATTACAAGAATCTTGAGTTGTTATGAAGTTTAAATACATGTTAGCAGGTTGAGAAAATGAAGTCAGTATCATGTTTTCCTGATTGTTATGAAGCACAAAAAATAAGCAAAATAGCCATTTAAATAAGAAAATAAAAAAAATAAAATAATTCTGGTCATTTTCTTTGCTAAAAAATCATGTATGTATAACAAATGAAGATATTTTCCCCCTGTAATTCTTCTGATTTTTACCTGCATCTTAAAAGTGGATGTGACCTATACATTAGTGACTTCCAGTACTAACATTTCCCAATGTCCATTATCTACATTCCCCCTAATTACCTTGATGCCATCTTAAAAATAAAAAATCTTATAATTGTGAATTAATAATATTCTATGAAATAATATATAAATTATAATGTATGAAATAATAATTATGAAATGTAAATTTAATGGCTACAAATTGACAAATTGTTTCAGTTTTGATAGAATACATGATTATGAAGCCACAGCCGTGGTCCATTGGTTAGTGCACTGGACTTGTAACCTGCTGATCCAGGTTCGATTCCAGAAACAGAGTTTGTTTGGAAAAAGAAATTGCTTTCTTACAATATTCTCAGAAAAGAAAAAATTGCCTTGATTGTTTTTTTAAAAGCATATAGTTGATTGTCATTTACGGCTTGAGATCGAATTTCAAAATTTATTTTTCCTTTTTTTTGGGTAAGGTAACGTTACAGATTATTATTCTTGGAGAGGAGCATGTGGTTCATTTGAAAGATATTGTAAAAATCAAAACACTCCAGTTGTTCAAATAAATATATTACCTTGAAACGAATAAATGTATGTCTGCCGGGGGGGGGGGGGGCAATAGAGGGAATTAATTGTGAGTGCTATCTATAACTGTTTACAAGTTACTTGCAGCAAAACCTTAAAACTTGTCTTACAATATTGTCTGTTACACTGAATTCAAATTTAATGCAGATTTATGATTTAATGATAACAATTCGTTGATGATAATGACGAGGGATATTTATTGGAAATGTGGCAGGTTTTTATTCTAATCCAGGTCTGTGATCTTATGTAATGTAGGCATACAAAAATTTATCTAATTTTTACCCTTTTCATCAATGAAAACGAAATAATTCATTATTACTGAAAACATTGAAAATGAAATGATCTTGCACAGGGTATTAATTTGATATTGAATTTAAATGAATATTGCAGTCTTGTCAATCTATCCATCTTTAAAAAGCGATGTGGAATGTGGTTTTACAAATTTGACATGAAAATGGGCAAAATGTCCTGATTTGAAATGAAATATAAAATTAATGCCTTTAAAAAAAAAAAAAAACAGATGAGAATCTAAAATGAAGTGAAGCCTGTCAGAGACCTGTTTCATTGTACCTGTCTGTAATTCTGACAATTGCTTACAAATTATCAGATATTGATTATTAAATTTGATATGTACATGCAGTTTAACTTTTGTCGGCTGAAAAAATAGGTTTCCACTGACTTACCCTTAAAACTGTTGGATCGGTAGGTTGGTAAAACTTTTTTCAAATATACATTTATTTAATACAGAGACATTTGTTTAATGAAAATAAAATTATTGGCCAGAAAAAAATTGACAGAGACTTATGAAAAGTCTAGGGTCGACAGTTAAAAAAAATAGGGTCAGTCAGGTCAACGGACACCACAGGAACTCATATTACGTCTTATTATTGGGCTCAATCTATATCAACCCTTACAGAATGAGAAACTGATCATAAATAATTTATGCATGAATTTTAATTAGTATTTATACAGTAGCACCTCGATTATCCGAAATCGGCGGGACCGAAAAATTATTTCGGATAATCTGAGGTTTCGGATAATCCGGGGTATTGGAAATCTAGAGTGTTTTTGTATGAAAATAAAGGGAGAACACACCAAAATACATAATGACAAACATGTAAATTTATAAAATTTGATCAGTTAATGAAATACAATGTATACGCATGTTATAAGAATATTGTAAGCATACGTTTTCAATAAAAACGAACACTGAAATAAAGTCAAAATTCCATTACATAGTCACAAACACGAACCAGCATCACTAATATCTTTGTCATCTGAAGTATGTAACAATTACGGGAAATCTGACGTATTGTTTGTTTTTAGCATTTTGTGACAATTTATAAACTACGAAAAATAAAGTGAAGACTTTTAATGTTAATTGCATATTAAAGTCAAATTATGATATCATTAAACTTCTTCTATTAAAGCAATTTATTAATAAAACAAAAATTAGAGGTGAATCATCCAACCGAATTCACATCATAATTAGGTTAATTATCTTACCGAAATTACAAACAATAAATCAAACAAACAATACTTTGTTAAGTAGGGTTATATAAATTGCTGTTCACACCTTTTGACGTGTTAAAGAAATCCTTCAGTGGACAAGTCTGGTTGATCGGATGTTAATTGTCGATTTCGGATTACATGTGTGAAAATACGCATACAAATCAGTTTGGGGACCTGATTATCACTTCGGATAAGCCATGGTATTCAGATTAGATGCTTCGGATAATCGGGGTTATTTTACAATGAAATATATAGGGAAAAAATCGGGACAGAAATTTCTTTTTGGATTACACCAGGTTTTCGGATAATCCGTTGTCGAAAAATCGGGTTTTACTGTATATAATAATACTAAGGATGTATACATGTTAGTATATCAATATTTTTGTAAAGGACATTTATGTTAGCATAAAAGGTATTTGTGAATAATAACATATCTTATTGTACATGTACTTAATTTTTAAGATATATGCACCGGAATGTATATAATTTATTAAGAAAATAACATCAACATGTTATATATTATATAAGTTCTCATAACTGTACCATTGACACCTTTTAAAAAAAATCATAACATTATTTTTCTTTAATTTTAACATATCTATTCTATTACAATGAAATGTAATATTAAATCATGAATATAGTATGTGAAATAACAGACAAACCTTAAATTTAATAAATCCACAATTTTTTTGTGTCACCTCAATCACTTTTAGTGTCAAGTTTGCTTATATTTTTTCATTTATCACAAATGTTCCAGTTTGATACTCAGAATGTAAGTAACAGATATGTATAAGTTATTGTACTGAGCAGGCAAGCTTGTAACTAGTAATGGTTAGCTATTGGTTAATGCATAAGCTTAAATACTACCATGTGAGTGTATGCTCTGCCTTACATTGTATAATAATGTGTATACTGAACCATTAGATACCCACAGTATTAATTGGCTATCAAAGTCGAGCCTGCCTTGTATTGAAAAGGTGGTCCAAAACAATTGGTAGAGTTTATAGCAAAGTATTTAAGTGTTTATAATTTTTGAAACAGATTGGGGTTGTTACAAAGGGATTAGGGAAGGGGTGAAGGGGAGAGTCCCTAAAGCTTCTTCTATTTCATAATTTTTCAGTTTGATGCTAGTGTGCACATGCTTGGCTCTTTGGACATAACCATTATCATTCACTAAGATTTGGATTTTCACTGTTTTTTTATTACAAACATTGAAGGCATAAAAAATCTAGGTTTCTGCTAACCCAGGCACCCATATTTTTTTACTATCTACCTTGGACATTT
This sequence comes from Lutraria rhynchaena, assembly GCA_008271625.1. Taxonomy (NCBI): domain Eukaryota; kingdom Metazoa; phylum Mollusca; class Bivalvia; order Venerida; family Mactridae; genus Lutraria; species Lutraria rhynchaena. The sequence goes on along the minus strand of VIBL01000073.1, from coordinate 955,243 downwards.
TCAGTTTTGATTAATTTTTGTCGCCAATATTGTCGTATGAATCATATCTCCAAGCTAACACGTATGTGTTAAAAAAAGTTCTGCTAACTTAGCAACCCTTTATTTATTGGGGATGTTAGTGGAAACCAGGTTTTTATTTTTTAGCCTACAGATTAACTCTGTCATGCTGATACAAAGTTTGTGAATAAAGTAAATTAGAGATTTGTTGTTATATTTAAATACATTTTCACAACTTTAATAAGCAGCGTTCTCAATTTTGAAACCTTTTGTTCCATTAAAGCAAAAAGATGGTACCTTGTTCTTTGCATGTTAACTGATGATACTGTACTGCCCCAAGCAGATTTGATATTATAATACTTCCACATTAGGCCTCAGGTCAATAGGTCCAAATGTAATGTCATGACTATCTTATTGTATTGCAACAGGTTGTATCTTGTTCTTTTATTTATGCAGTAAACACCTTGTTTTGCTTTTTTAGCTCACCAGTATGGAAGGTTCAGGGTGAGCTGTTAGGATGTGTAGGTGGATGCTCCAGCGTCCATCGTCCGTCGTCCGTTGTCTGGCGTCAACAATGGTCTTCTCCTCAGAAACTACCAGTCGGATTTACTTCAAATTTGCTGTGCAGAAACCTTTTGAAGTTCTAACTGCAATTTGCTCATATTATACCAGTTGACCTCTTTTAGGGGTCACTTGAGCTAAAAATAGAAATACCTTTAAACGTCTTCTTCTCATGAATCAATGGATGGATGATCACCAAACTTGGTCTGTAGCATCCTTCGATGGTCTTTTCTCAAGTTTGCTCAAATAAATATAGTCGGCCCCTATTATGGGCTGCTAGAGCTAAAAATAGAAATACCTTAAAATGACTTTTTCTCATGTTTCTATGGATGGATAATACCAAACTTGGTTTTTAGCATCTTTAGATAGTGTTCTATCAGATTTGCTGAAATAAAAATGGTTGGGCCCAATTAGGGGCCTCTAGAGCTAAACATAGAAATACATTAAAATGACTTCTTTTCATGAACCAGTGGTTGGATGATCACCAAATTTGGTCTGTGGCATCCTTCAGTCATCACGAATATTCTTTTGCAGTATGCTTTGATTGTCCTTTGTCGAGTTTATTATTGTTCCTCATTATCTGCACACAAGTGTACCTTTATTACCTTTTTAGTAACAAGTTAATTACTATTAATTCTGGCGAGTGATGCAGGGCCATCATGGCCCTGTTGTTTATTTTGCTGGGATTTAATATTGCACAGACATACTGACATGATGGGGTTATTCCCATTGATTTCCTATTTGATGTTTTTGACCCACAGGAGAGATTTTCTAACCCCACAAGTAAAATTAACCCCACAATGACAGTTTGTGCAGAAAGAATTTCATAATATCAAATTGTAGTTACTCTAACACCCTAATGCATCTCCCTTGTACAAACAGCCATGGTTATATTGGCAGCTTTTCCAGTTTTAATGGTGGAGGAAGACCCCAGGTAAGCAAACTGTGAATAAAAAAAGTCAAGTATGAAAAAAGGTCAGCACTGTTACTGCAAATTTAGATCTAGTATGAATAAGGTCAACTGTGAATAAAGTCAACTGCAAATATAGGTCAGCTGTAAATAAAATTCAAGTATGAATACGGTCAACTGTGAATAAAGGTCAATTGTAAGTAAAAGTCAATTGTAAATAAACTGCCAACTGTGAACTGAGGTCATACTATGTCATTCCCTTTGACAGTCTTTGTTCACATGCTTGATTGGACTTTTAAAGAAAAGATTCTGGAGTTATTCTGTGTATAATTGTTGGTTGATCTTTCTCCAAACAGATGGCAGTGGCATCGGTTTATTAAGTAGTCTTTGTCAGTGTTACAATCGAGTGGAAGAAGTTTCTTGACCTCAAAAGAAAGACTTAAATCTTGATTCTAGTACTTTTTAAGATAATACATCAATGTAACTTTTCTTGTCTGCACTTTGCTACTCTTCATTTTTAAGTGACTGTTGTCAGTTGTGTGGGCAGATTCTGCTTATAACTGACTTAACAACCCATGATAAGTCAACTGACTATCATACAGGTCTTAAGTATTGTTGACTTAACGTAAACATTTGGTTCCTACTTTGTGTTCTTGTATGTTGACAAATCTCTTGCATTGTCAGGAAGAGGATCCTGTATATTACTGAGGGGTTGTAATCTTTAATGTGATTATCTTTAAGGTGTAAAGAAAAATTTCCTGGTTTCCTCTAACCCAACCAACCCTATTTTTTTCAGATGACCCTAGACTTTTTTCCAGTCCTGGTCAATTTTTCCTTGTTGGTGTTTTCATTTTCATATGAACTGTATCAATGAACTTAACAAATATATATTTTGAGAAAGTTCTGCTAACTTACCGACCCTATATTCTTGGGGATGTTAGTGGAAACATTTTTTGTGACAGATGTGGAATGTCTACATTTGCTAAATGACCCCAATGAAAAAAAAGACAGGATCTGTATAAGGACAGGATGATAACATCTAAATAATAGAAAACTCTAAGGGATACAGTATCATATGGTTACAGTGAACCAGGATTTATTGAAGAATTGGATACAGTGAAGAATTTATTCCCCCTCCTGATACATGTTCATTATTTCACTATCCTTGACATAGTGAAGTAAAGATATAATGAAGTAATTATTCAGGTCCTTAGGAATTCACTATAACACTGGTCTACAGTATTATCAAAATGGTGCTTGATGTCATGCATTCTTTGTCCCCTTACCTGTGTCAGTATACACCACATGACAACTGCATTAAATGTCATACTGACAACCATCTAATGTAAATGATTTAGTCAGCAAACTTAATACAGTAAAACCCCTGAAAATGGACTCTGAAAACCAGAATTCCCGGAAAAATTGGACGATTTTTCAAGTTCCATTTTTTTCACTTCGATAATTAGTAGTTCTTTAAATACCAGAATTCTCAGAAATTTATACTTTTGGCCCAGTCTGGAAAGGGTCTGAATTTCAGGGTTTTACTGTACTAAAAATACAAAATAACTTTTATGTAAACTTTGCTGCACTAACTTGAATTCAAGGTGATTACAATATGTTGAACTGTAAAGCAAATGGTTTATTTTGTAATACAGAGGTTTAAATAGTATAATTAAATTAAAAATGTTGGCTTGGCCTGTTGGCTGTGGGATCATCCAATGGTGATTTCTTACCATGATATGGTCATGCAACTTTATAGGATGAGAACAAATTGGCCTTCATGCACATTTGGTGTATATTCAGTGGTGTAGTTATTCCCCTACCAGTTGGAAACTTAAGGATTGCACTTTTCGACCTGTCCTGTTAATCCATCTACTTTTTCCTGTCTGGTCCATATATCCACCATCCATAATGGGATTTCAGTTTAACACTGCACAAAGGTTCCCCATTATAAGATGATTTGTTGCATACCCCTAGCTAAAAGGTCAAGGTTACAGTGGATATTTAAAGGTCAACAGGTATTTTTTCCTGTCTGGTCCATATCTCTACCATAGTTGAAGGGACTTCAGTTTAACTTGGCGCAAATGAGATGACATGTCACTTACAACACCTGGACACCTAGCTCAAAGGTCTTGGTAACTCGGAGCAAGTTCAAACGTCAAATGGTATTTTGGTCCATATCTTTGCCATCCATACGGATATTATACCCAGGAAGGGATTATAAATATATATGTACATATGAAGGATTGTTGTTTATTCATAGATAATTGTTAGCTTATGTTTAAATATAATATGATTAAAAAAATGACAAAACTTAAAATGCCAGTCTGGCAAAGTGATCTGGTAATAGAAGTTTTAGTAAGGAACTAACTGTATTATAACATAATTTTCATTGGTTTATAACTAGTAGAATGTCAGAATAATTGTGGTAACATGATTTATTGTTTCAAAGTTTATATGATATGTTTTCTAGGCTTTCAACTCTTGATAGTATGTCAGCAGAAATTATATATGAGTCTAATGTATTTAAAAGACCTCTTAAGAATTATAAAAATTACTTGGTTTACAGTACTCGGACTGCCATTATCATGGAAGAAGAAAAAGAAAACACGTGTTAGATTTCATATGTGTTCCTACGTATGTACTTCTGTTTTAGTAGGATACATGGAGATGTCAACAGATATTTAGCTCTGTAGGGTATTTCTGTTGACACCACAATGCATATCGATATTCCTGGGATGCAGCAGGGGTGCTGACTAATTGAACTTTATGCTGTCATAATGACATATCAGCTTTCTGTCTGTAGTTATTTTAACATTCACATAGTTACTATTGTGTCATTATTGATGAATTCTAAATTATATGTTATCCCCAAGGGCATATAACTGTGTATTAACAAAAGCATTGAAATCCCTGTGATCCTTCCTGTACAATCAAGTTTCATTAGTCTCACTATGTTGTTTGTACTATTTTTTTATCATGCGTCTCCATTCTTTGTAAATCCCAATTATAATTGCCTTACAAAAAGTCTACTGATAAAATGGTTACGTACAAATTAAAGTACAATAGCATCAACAAGTATTGAGTCATATATCCTAGTTTGAGAAAATCATTACATTTCATCACACATCTACTGTTAAGACATCATTTATTCATTAATATTGATCATTATATGGTTGTAGATGTCTTTGTGATACATGCAAAGTTAGGATGTTGGTCTAATTTATTTATTGATCACTCGGTTGTGTGCCCAGAACTCACTTGTATTTGATGTATTTATTTTAGCCTGCATTGTATGTAAAATATGGCAGAAAATTGACTTAACCTATGCACTCCTCAGTTACCTACCTTACTAGCTACCTCCATCTCATTCTACAAGCCATATCACAGAATACCCATATCATCTGTGAATCTGAAGTGGCCACAAATGATGTTAGTTGTTCATGATAAAATTTTCATACATAAAAATGTTCTTCAAGCCATGAACCATCTCAATCAGTAGTTCAGATCCTCATGTCTCAGCTGAGTGTTGAATGTTGGGTCATGGTTCACAAGTGAGTAATTTAGACCAAGGTTTAGCTCTTCTGTCGTTTATAGGTTGCAATTTTAGATCATGGTATGTGTATCGTGTTAATGTCTCCAGGTGAGCAAAGTTGGACCTTGGTTTGGCTCTCTTGTTTCTTTTTTGCTGATCTAACTGAAGGGAAATTATTTATGAATTAATTTGCTGTAACAATGTGCTTTAATGGACATGTAACATTGAATGTTTCAATGAGATAGTAAATTTGCTGTATATATTGCTATCTATCTGATTTCCTTAAGGAATAGCTTGGTGTTCTGCTGAACACATTAATGTTCATTATTGCCATTTACTGATTATTGTCTATAATGTATGGACAGGGCTACTTAATGGTTTTGAATTTTATATCATTTATACATTTGTAAATATTGTTATCCAATTAGAATTTTATGTACTGTTTAATCAACCTATCAGAGTCTTTACAATATTTGAATTAACCAATCAGAATCTTTACAATATTTAAATAGACCAATTAGGTTTTTTACATTTATTGATATTAATAATTCTCTTATCAAAACCTTTTCAACTTTTAAATGAGCGCATCAGACAAAGTAAATCTGTTAACAACATTCCCAATAATCATCTAATTGAAAGTTCATTGCTGTAGTTTTCATAATTCTTGTATTTATGTTTACAAAATATATGTGAATATTGTACAAGTTTGTCAAGTTATAGAAATATTTGTCAAGTAAAGATGTCTATTTTTGTTAATGATTGTGTGTGAGGCATTTGGTATTTTGTTTTGGACATATCATAATATGCTTGCTATTTTTTCTTAATATTTCTCATGTGTGTTGTTTCAAAATTCAAGGACAGCAACATTATGCTTTAATTGGATTAATATACAAGTACAAAATCTGTGTCACTTGTTATACTAAGAGACACATTTAAAACTGTATTATGTTACCTCCTGACCTTAGACTTTTTAGCAGGATTATAAAGTAGACTTAAACTAGTTTTGAAATTTGGTATTTTCGCTCACATAGTGCTCAGTGAGCTATAGTGATCAGTCAGTCTACTCTGCTGTCCGGCAACCACACCTGGGTCATATGGGGTCAAAAGGTAGGTCACCAGGTCAAATAGAATGGAAATTTTGTTAACACTCTAGAAGTCACAGATTTGATTGGATCTTCATGAAACTTTGTCAGAATGTTTGTATTAATGATCTTGTAAAATTGTGCAAATATGGGTCATCTATGGTAAAAAAAACTAGGTCACTAGGTCAATGCACCAGAAGACCTTGTTAATGCTCTAGACGTCACAATTTTTTATTGAATCTTCATCAAACTTTGTCAGAATGTTTATTTTAATGATATCTTGAACAAGTTTGAACATGGGTCATCTAGGGTCAAAAACTAGGTCACTAGGTAGTATAATTGGAAAACCTTGTTAACCCTCTAGAGGTCACAGTTTTGACTGAATCTTCATGAAACCTTGTCAGAATGTTTGTCTTAATGATATCTTGGGCAAATTTGAACATCAGTCATCTTGGGTCAAAAACTAGGTCTTTAGGTCAAATCATTGGAAAACCTTTTTAACCCTCTAGAGGTCATAGTTTTGATTGGAAGTTCACCAAACCTTGTCAAAATGCTTGTCTTAATAATATCTTGGTGAGGTTCGAATATGGGTCATCTGTGGTCAAAAACTAGATCACAAGGTCAAATAATTGAAAACCTTGTAAGCCCTCTGGTAGCCACAGTTTTGATTGGATTTTTGTTTAACTGTATAAAAATGTTTGATTTCATGATGTTTGGACAGGTTCGAACATGGATCATCTTTGGTCACAAACTAGGTCAATAGTTCAAATATTCAGAAAACTTTGTAAGCCTTGTAGAAGTCACAATTTTGATTGGATCTTCCTTAAACTTTGTCAGAATGTTTGTAGTAATGATATCTTGAAGAGGTTTGAACATGGGTCTACTCGGGTTAAAAACTTTGTCACCAGGTCAAATCACAGGAAAACTATTGATGTTGCAATCTTTACTCAGGTGAGTGGAAAAGGGCCATCTTGTTAATGTTAAGCATTTGAAATTTAATTTTGTAGATGATCTAACTTACATTTGTTGCTGGACAGTTGATTCAACATGTGTTTACTTGCCTCGTTTTTCAATATTTTATAGATACATTATGGGCACTGCAACTGAACATTAATCCACTATATATGCCAAGTTTAATTAATTAAAAAACACTCCACATTCTATTCCCAATTGTGTTGATTTTGGTATGCAGAAAATTGTAACTTGTGCAATTCTGATAAATTAAGCCATGTTATTTTGAGTTTTATGTCAAATTTTGAATGCCTGCGAGAAAGGGTGTTCATCTAATGAAATGATACTGATAATAATTGCTTTATCCGTTCTGGACAACAATGTGGTATCTCCATATTCACAAACAGAGCAAGTTACCTTTGTTTTGCAAAGGGACAACATGTTGTTTAAATATTCTGATGAAATATTGATATTATTTGATGGAGAGACTGTGAATGAGTTTGTATGTGTTTGTATTGTTGATTGAATAATTGTTTCGTGTTTCAAACAAAATAATTGGCAAGTCATATACAAATAAAAATTTTGTTTTATTTCATTGCAAACATTACTGCATGAAACAATTCATGTTCGTTATTGAGTTTTAATTGGATGATATATTGTTGATTTAGATGCTGCAATCAAATAGAATTGTTCATTTTGATAAATTAGCTAGTTTCCAGAAATATATTTCTAGAATGCTTCTGCTCATTCAAAATTTTTTAAACTCCTCTTTTAGAATTATTTGTTGCTTTAATATTCATTACACTATATTGCAGTTTGTGGTATACTTCAAAACGCTTTGATTAACAATGATTCTGTAGGTATTTATATTCTTTAAATTTGATTTAGGAAATCTGTCTGAAAATATAACTTTGCCATTGGTCAGTTTTGAAAGCACTGAGGAACAGCCAGTATAATGTATTTTTGGTCTTGTCTCCTTTAAATTGCTGACATTGTGTAAGCAGAAGATTTTGAATAATATTTACATAATCCATGTTACCGTGAGAACCTTGACAATCGTCTATCAGTAGAGTACAACCTCATTTTATTGCAGTGCAACCTCTCATTATTCTCTTCTGAATTCCCAGACCATTATGTGCTCCCTAAATCTCATCTCCCTTGTGTAATTCAAGCTCAGACAGTTTCCATTCTGTCATTCAAGTATTGAACAGTTGAGTTAGTACTTATTATATCGACAGAGACCAGAGGATATGCAATGGCCTAGAACAATAATCTATCCCTGGTGATTTTTGTATAACTTCCCTTAGTTTTAGCTTACCTGAGCACGAAGTGCTCAGAGTAAGCTGTATTAATAGGTCTAAGTCTGGCTTCGTGTGGCTTTGGCATTCACCTTGTGAACATTCTAGAGGTCACATTTTTGGTGAAAGGGTTATGAAAATTGATCAGTGACTTCATCTTGATGATATCTCGCAAGAATTTGAAAAAAGGCTATGTGGGGTCATTAGCTAGGTCACTGGGGCAAATTAAAGAAAAACCTTGTGAACACTGGAGGCCACATTTTTCATCACAAGGTCTTTAAAATTGGTCAGTGGCTTAGTCTTGATAATATTTCGGATGAGTATTATGAGGTCAAAAGCTAGGTCACCAGGTCAAATTACTGGTAAACCTTGTGAACACTCTAGAGGCCACATTTATCACCAAAGGGTCTTGAAAATTGGTCAGTGGCTTCGTCTTAATAATGTCTCGGATGAATTTGAAAAAAGGCTAGGTGGGGGTCATTTATCTAGGTTGTTGGGTCAAATGGAAGAAAAACCTTGTGAACACTCTAGAGGCCAAATATTTGGTCAAAGGGTCTTGAAAATTGGTCAGTGGCTTTGTCTTGATGATATCTCGGACGAATGTGAAAAAGGGCTATGTGGGGTTATTAACTAGTTCACTGAGTCAAATGAAAGAAAAACCTTGTGAACACTGTAGGGGCCACATGTTAATCAAAGGGTATTGAAAATTGGTCAGTAGCTTAGTTTTGATGATATCTCTGACAAGTTCGAAAAACGTCCATATGAGGTCAAAAATAAGGCCACCAGGTCAAATCACTTGAAAACCTTGTTTACATTCTAGTGGTTTTAGTTTTTATTGTATACATGTATTTACCATACCTCGTCAGAATGTTTGTCTTAATGACATCTTGGACAAGTTTGAACATGGGGTATCTGGTTTCAAAAAAGTTGGTCGTCAGGTCAAATCAGTCGCAATCTATTGAAGGAATTGACTCGAAAATTTTCCTGAAAAAGACGCCATTGCCCTCACTCTACAAGTAAGTACAACTTCTGATTACTTTGTACTTCCGAACAACATCAGTGCTTTCAGAGCTTTGATTTCATATGGAAGCATCCCATGTGCGTGAATTCTGATGGCTAGCGTGCTGCCCTAATGTTAAGTCTCAAGCTGTGTTTAATGATGTGGCTTAATGGCTATAGTTATAACAGATCTTCATTAATTTATTATCAGTGTGGTATATTTAACATCATAGTGTGATTATAATGGATGTCTATTAAATGTATCACCATTTGTAAGAGTTTATTGCACACATATAGAAAATCTGTAGTTAATAACTCATTGTTTCAGCATTATGTAAGTGTTAAATGCGAACAATAATACTTCACAGAACCCAAGTCATACCGTTATTGCTGGAGTAAACATGTTATTGTGCCTGTACCATTCATATTGTAATCATGGACTCTTCTATTTGGGATAGGTCTTGCACAATTTATTGACCAAGTCCATTCTATCAAGAAAACTTAACAAATTTTGGTTCTTACTAATTGCTGTTAGGGGCCTCTGTTACAGACTAGTAATTACAAGACCCAAACCTTTATATAGTACTGCTATATATACATATAAACTTATTTAGAAATAATGTTCATTTGTACTTAGTAGTGCTAAGCACTTTATTTTGTAGCTTTGCAAATTCTCCATGCTCGCCCAGGAATCTGTCAAGTACAGATGATATTTTGGGCATACATGTGTTCTGGATATTATTTTATGGAACATTGTGGAAACCTTCTATATATAGAAAGCTGTCAGTTCAAGTTACTTCTTATGAACAGATTTTCTGTACAGCTGACAAAGATGTGCAATTTTATTGGCTCACATGATATTCTGTAAATGTCAATAGTTGACCTATTTATTTTTGTTCATAATCATAAATTTATTTTGTCATTTTTAGTTTTTACTAGTTTTCACCATTATTTTTCACCATTTTTCCATTTGCTTTTGTCATAAATATCTTCATGATTTCCATTTTACCACGACAACTCAGATCAGTGTAGTCACACTTCACTTGCATATTGTTTTTTACTTATAGTTATTAAGTCAAGGCTTTTTCGCACAGGTAGTGTAAGAGGCCTTTTTCTTAAATTTTGGGAAAAAATAGCATGAGATTTTTGCTAAAAGGGCACAAAAAAACTTGGTGTAAACTGACTTTTATGAGAAAACTGCATGATTTTAATGATTTTTCCTGAGGGGATGAAGCCTATGTATGGCCCCTGCTATAGAAGAAAAAAAAACTTGCAAGTTATTTTTTCCCTTTGAAGAGTTGACGTACAGAAGGTTGTTTTGTTTGGAATGTTTTTTTGTTGAATGAACAATATCACCAAAAACAAAAAACAATATACAAACAATACTTACTTGGCATGCCAAATCCATTACTTAGGCCATCATTAAAAAAAATTATGGTTTGCGGTTATGCAACCCTAACTTTTAACAGTGGGCAGGCAGATAAGCATTTTTGTTAACATTATATGCTTGTGCTGAAAATGAAAAGTTGGTGTAAAAATAGATAAAAAACATTTTTGCCCAAGAAAGCTACAAAAGGGACATTTTGATTCTGGAATTAAAGCAAGGATCAGTAAGCATTGCTACTCATTGTCTCTATAATGTATTAACCAGTGTTAACTGGGAAATGCAAATGTTCAGTATCCTTAAATAAAGTATATAATTCATTTTTTTGTCTTATTTATTTGACTGCAAATCAATCCAAAACATGCTTGACATAATTGCTGACTACTGATATAGATACAAAGATCATATTGTGATATATTGTGTTTTAGTTCACCAGAGTACATAGTGCTCAGAGAGCTATAGTGATCAGTCTATCTACTCCAGAGTCCATCATCCGTTGTACACACCTGGGGGTGTTGACACTCTAGAGGTCACACTTTTGGGTGAATCTTCATCAGACCTGCTAAGAATGTTTGTCTCAATGTTATCTTGGACAAGATCCAACATGGGTCATCTGGGGTTAAAAACTAGATCACCAGGACAAATTACTGGAAAACCTTGTTAACATTTTAGAGGTCACAGTTTTGATTGTTACTTCCCAAAACTTTGTCAGAATGTTTGTATTAATGATCTCATGAACAGGTTTGAACGTGGGTCAGCTTAGGTTAAAAACTAGGTCACCAGGTCAAATCACAGGAAAACAATATACGATGCTATCTTTACTCAGGTGAGCGAAAAAGGGCCATCATGACCCTCTTGTTTGTCCTTGCTTTCTATATTCCATTCTTTATATAGACATGCAGGTACATTCCCTGAAATTGCATATTCATTCTGATGTTGCGCCTTTATTTTTTTCTTGTTCTATTTACTAGTAAACAAAAAATGTCAAAATGTTACTCACCACTGATTTTACCTTTTGTTTGTTCAGCTATATACATTGGAAACATTTAATGCCAATAAGGCTGAAAAAAAAAATATTCTCGTTTCTGGTCCCCCGACCGCATTTTTTTTTACCTAGAAATATTCGGGAATTTCAGTTCCATATACCGGGAAATAGTCCGCACTATCGTTACCATTGGAAACGGAATTTTAAATGGCTGCACAACTACGATGCTTGCTCGCTGTAAAAGTAGATAAATGCGTCCATTTTTGTATTTTATTGTGTGTCCAGTTTGTTTGAATAAGCATGAAGCTCATCAAAATTTATCAATGCAATGGCTTTGCATACATTAGCAGTTATTACAAATGACGGATGTAAAAAAAAAAATCCCGACCTACCGACCCAGTTTATTTTGATGACCGTGACCAGAAACAAGAGTATTTTTTTTTCGGCCTAAACTTTATAGCATATTTATACACTTTGATCACACTTATTGTGTGGAGTATATGCTACTTACAGAACATTGCCTGTGGTTTGAACATCATCTGACATTTAAGTTCTGCCTTGACACCTCTCTAATTTACTATTTAATTTGTTTTTGTATCTTTTTTCTCTTGTTGACCATCTTTATTTAATAAAAGTGCTGCAGAGGTAAAAAAGTAAATGGCCTTGTGAAAAGAGAAGCTGATTGTGGACATTGGCTCCTCTTCTAAGTTCTTATCTTTATGTAATAGACCTCATTAACCTCTGGGTAAAGGCAAACTGTGCTAAATGACCATCATATTCGCACCCTTTGTTGACTTTTGTTCACAATGTTGACTGTAGTTCCCAATATAAAATGTATTTATGGTATTGTTCTGGGTTATATAGATATTAAGGGCTTGTTGTGATGTTTTTGTAATGCTATTTCAGAAAGAGAGGCTGTTTATGGTTGCTTGACCAAAAAAATATAAAAATAACAAGTAGGTAGGTTGCAAAACTATTCTTTTCTACTTTTTTTCATAAATATACCTTTCATAATTTGAAGGTACAATTCATTCCTGGATATTTACATAATTTGGATTATGCTGTAAAAAACTTTAAATTTGGCACCAATTAAATATACAGTTGAATCTGTGAACAAAGGCCACCATTGGGAAAGACAAAATGTGGATTTTATTGACAGGTGACCTTTATTCTAAGGTCAGTTTGTTCTAAATAATGAATGATGGTTTTTCAAAGAATGACCCTTATTCACAAGGTGGCCTGTATTTGTAGGTGGCTGCAAATACAGGTATGACTGTAGTCTGTTGGGTAACTATAAACACAGTTATTTTGTTTTCTAGTCTAACTATGATAAACTGCTCTATCTGCAATGTTTTATCATATTCAGAGCATTTATTAGCCTTATCTTTGATATAAAAATATGACATATTTTGACCAGTTATTTTCCCCTACCTGCCTTGGAAACTAAGTGTTTTGGATGTTTACCTACATGGATAGAAGAAATTTCTTGTACAAGTATCCATTTCAGAAACATACAGTTAACATGAAAGAAAAAAACACTGAAAACACTACAACAAAAAAACATTCCATACAAATTGAACACCTGGTATAAATTATACTAATATCATTATGTTAAAATGTTGGCATGCTTAACATTAGCTTCTAAAGTTGGCTTGGCACGCAAGTCTTTATGGTACATTTAAAATAAACGAAGCCTTCAGTTATTCATTTTTGAAAATTAACATTTTCTTGTATTGTCTACCTATGCGACATTGTGTAACCAATGGATGGTATTTCACTTGACCTTTTGTCCCCATCATTAGAATGTTAGGATCTTTACTAAACTTATGCGGAATGTACTTTTGAAATAATATCTAGGTTAAGCTTAGTGATGTGTCTGTTTCGAGTTTGAATAGTTTGGTTAGAGTTATGACCCACAATCCAGTAAACAATGGGAGCAATAGCATGATATTGCTAAAAAGGAAAATGGTCCAAGATGGGGCTGCGGAACAACAAATGTGGAAATTATTCAGAATTCATCTCTTACATTATGAGAAGCATTGGAAAGTAAAATAATGTGACCATGACTTAATTTCACATTCATTTTGAAATATAACTTCCTTAGAATCATGTTGGTTAGCATGGTTGTGTCTTGAAATCGAGAAAATTATGTTAATCATATCACAAATGCTTTGATGAGTGTAAAGTTTAAGGTTTTGGCAATGTTAAATATCAGTGTGTCTTATTGCTGATCAAATATTTACATCTTTCTTCATTTCATCTAAGATGCCAGCAAGTATATCAAATATCAGCAAAATTATATCTGCCGGGAAAAGCCACAGAATTTCCAGCCAGATGTCTTGATCTCCAACTGATGTTGTGATAACCGATACAGATGGTTTTCTAAACTCACAACCAGGCTGTTTGTAACTTGATAAGCAATTAAGGATTTTTTTTCCTGAAGTGCAAATTATCTCAAATTATCATAGCAATTTTATTTCAAAGATGCATAGTTTCATGTATGGTCTTTCATGCCCTAGTATAATATCACTTTTTTTTCCACGGGGGATAGTGCTGTTTTTCAACAATTTTTCGGTTCATGCTGGCTGGTTCACCTGACCAGTTTTCCTGGACTGTATTCTGACCAGTAGTAACTTACCCTTCCACAAGGAGCATGCAACTTCTCCACATATAGAGGGAAATTGATATTTTTGTCCAATTTTCATAGAAGGGCATGTCCTGCTGCGGCTAGGAATTTAATATCGCTGGGTTACAAGTCCAGCACACTAACTACTGGACCATGGTCACGGTCTCAGAATAATATTAGGACAAGAATAATATTGCTTGCTTCTGTAAGCTTAAAAAGTGGAACTACTATTTACAGGTTGCTCCACTTTTTTGGGATTTAATCACAATTTAATTGAAAATCATCCCAGTGTTAAATTTCAGTGCTGATAAAGCATTTATCTTGTCACCAGTGAAAATATGATTGGTAACATATTTATTGGTGTTTGGTTCTGTGAACGTTTTTATGATTATCAGTTATCCCTGTTTGCAATAAAAATGCCAACATAATCATATATTTGAAATGTTTATAGTAAAACTTTAAAAACTTTAATTTATTGAGGTAAGATGCTTTCAAATACTGCGTGCCATAGGTTAAATGGTTGAGATTAATTTTCTGTAAACACTTGTATGATGAATTAAATCAATGATCATTAGTAGATGATAATTGTATTTCTACATCTTCCTACTTCTCATCCATTATGATGACTATTACATGTGGTAACTGTGTGGAACAAGGTGATCATATTGCAATTTAGTGCATCCATATTATCATATAAGTGTTTCTTTTTTACTAGAGTTTTAGGTCACACCGGTTGCAACTTTCCAGCTTTACAGGTGGAAAAAGAGTCCAGGTGTACATCTGGGTAGAACCACCAACCTCTTGTTAGCTGGCTGTGTTTAATTTGTGTCGATTGAATGTTATGTTATGTAATAGACTGGAACTGAATTGCTTTCTTCATGTTATGAAATAAAGTTCTGCATATTATGAACGAAAGCTTCATATTTTCTTTATGTTGATGACATGTATAAAAACATCGTAATGATGACAATAAATTTAAAAAATTATTCTTTTTGTTGGCTAATGAAAAGAAAAAAATACCTATCCAGTTCATTTTGATAAAGAAAGTTTATCATATGAAATCAATTTTTGCAGAAAGAGTGTAAACTTTAAACTTACTGAAAACAATGTGACCAGATTATTCAAATATCAAAAAAAAAAACAATAAAAAACTAATAATGATAACCATTTGAACTGTTGCCAAGCAACAGTGTTTATCTGGTTTTGTTATTTCTTAGAATTCAAATCATAGCTCATCAAAGTAAAATATATTCTTTCATATTTATCTATATTTTATCTACTCTTATCGAAGTAAAACTGTTAATTCTCTATGGTTACAGTCTGCAAGTACCTTATATTTCACATAGAACTGTTGTTATATGACTCAGAATTGTCAAAGCTCAAAGGGTATCCAAACTCTGCTTTGAATTTTGATAATCAGAATGGTAAAACATTGGTCCACGACCCAGATGCAGTTTTTATATTAGATTTGTATGAAATTTGGTACAAGGCCTACTTGAAATTTGGCAGACAACTTAGTTTGGGACATTGAGTTTTTACTCATGAAGATATACTGTATGGGGGTTATTTCTGCAGTCAATAAATTCTGCATTTTGGCAAAAAAAATGGAGAGATTAATGTCTACAGTTTTTATTTCCACAGATCCAAACTCACAAGGGATAAATTTCTGCGTTTCTAGTTCTACTTCTGACGTATCCTTTTCTAGAAACCGCAGGATGTTCATTTAACTACTATGTTTGACCCATTTACGATATACATATTATGCAGGTGACTGGAACGCATGAATAAGAATAATAAAGTCACCAAAATTTACTCAGTTTATTCATTTTGAACTACAAACTTGCAAACAACAGTTGTACGACTTTGAATTAACATCACCTTCAAACTATATTATTATACAATAGATTGATTATAACAGTAATTGCTGATAATTAGACTGTACCATGGTCTTTAAATTGGATTACTTCAGATTTGGTGAAAGGCGCACGTATTGAAACAAGTGTTGTAAAATACTGATTTTTGTGATTTCAATTTTTGCTGGGAAAATATTCTGCTGGGAATTATTTCTGCTGTTTTAATCAGAGACTGCAGAATCCCAGAAATATTACCTCTGCAGAAATAACCTGCTATATGGTAAGTTGTAAATAAATTGTTAGCTGCTCTTGAATAAGACCAGTATAATTGGTTTGAAACCATTGAACACTACTGAGGTATTTGTAGCAACTCTTGCCATTAAAAGTCCTTGCGGCACTTTGATTTATGCACATGTACAGTCGACTCTCGTTATGGCAAAGTCGATTATATGATTTTTCTGTTATGTCGAAGTATTTTTTTAAGTCCCGATTTTTTCCTTCTAATAGTATATAAATTTCCGAATGAACGATTTTGCACCTAATTTGCGTTGTGTATCACAAAGTCAGAAAAATATTATGCACTTGCCCCAAATGTTTTTCACACCTCGCTGACTGTACAACTTGTTGGATTTAATTTTTAGTCAATAATATTAGGGAGATTATTATTGTTTACTCTTGCAAAAATGTAGTCATATCATCATAATGTAACTTAATAGCAACAAAATGCTTGGATTTGTAAAACTTGTCATAATGAGTGATACTTGTAGTTTAGTGTATTTTTACATAACTGATCATACATAAAGTAAATAGCATTTATTTATTTTTTTATTTATTTAATTTGTAAATAAAGAAATGAAATATTACAAATAAGTAATTCATACACACGTCAATTATCATGAACTAGTGATCCTAACGTTGGCCAAAATGGTTAATACAATATTTGTCCAACGTTTATGTCGAATTTTCGTTAAAACGAAGTATTTTTTCGGACTCGAAAAATTCGACATAAAGAGAGTTGACTGTAAATTATGCATTACTAGAGAATTTAAATTTTATACAAGTGCTTTGATATTTGGTATTTAGCATTACCTAGTGGTCCTTTATCAAGTTTGTTCACATTATGGCTCTGGGGTCAAAAATTTTACATAGACTTCTACGGTGAAATCTTAAAAATTCTTCTCGTCAAAAACCATAAGGCCTATAGCTTTGATATTTGGTATGTAGCATCACCTAGTTGACCTTTATGAAGTTTGCTCGCATGATGGCATGGGTCAAAATTGACCTCGTCCCTGGGGTTCTAGTGAAATCTTAAAAATTCTTCTTGTCAAAAAGTGCAAGGCCTATTTGGTATGTAGCCTCATCCAGTGGTCCTTTATCAAGTTTGCTTAAATTATGCCCCTTGGTACTAAAATGGGCCCCACCCAGGGATCCCTAGTTTTACATAGAGTTATGTAATGAAATCTTAAAAAATATAGGTCACCAGGTCAAATAGAATGGAAATTTTGTTAACACTCTAGAAATCACAGATTTGATTGGGTCTTCATGAGACTTTATCAGAATGTATTAATGATCTTGTAAAGTTTGGGGAATATGGGTAATCTCCTGTCAAAAACTAGGTCACTATATTAGTGCACCAGAAGACCTTATTAATGCTCTAGAAGTTGCAATTTTGATTGAATCTTCATCAAACTTTGTCAGGCGGTTTGTGTTAATATTTTGGACAAGTTTCAACATGGGTCATCTGGGGTCAAAAACTAGGTCACCAGGTCAAATCATAGAAAAACCTTGTTAGCACTCTAGGGTTTACAGTTTTGATAGGAGGTTCACCGAACATTGTCAAAATGCTTGTCTTAATAATGCCTTGCTTAAGTTAGAACATGGGTCATCTTGGGTGAAAAACTAGGTCACCAGATCAAATCATAGAAAAAACTTGTTAATGCTCTATGGGTCACAGTTTTGATTGGATCTTCACCAAACCATGTCAAAATGATTCTTTTAATAATATCTTGCTTAAGTTCAAACATGGGTCATATGGGGTCAAAAAATAGGTCACCAGATCAAATCATAGAAAAACCTATTCAACACTCTAGGGGTCACAGTTCTAATTGGAGGTTCACCAATCCTTGTCAAAATGCTTGTCTTAATAATATCTTGAACATGTTTGAATATGGGTCATCTGGGGTAAAAAACAAGGTCATCAGGTCAAATCTTTGGAAAACATTGTTAACCCTCTATGGGTCACAGTTTTGATTTGAGGTTCACCAAACCTTGTCAAAATGATTGTCTTAATGATATCTTGGTTAAGCTCGATCATGGGTCATCTGGGATCAAAAACTAGGTCACTAGGTCAAATCACTGGAAAACCTTGTTAACC
Source organism: Lutraria rhynchaena (assembly GCA_008271625.1). NCBI lineage: Eukaryota > Metazoa > Mollusca > Bivalvia > Venerida > Mactridae > Lutraria > Lutraria rhynchaena. Next base: position 936,688 of record VIBL01000073.1, on the reverse strand, counting down.
TTCTAGAGGTCATGATTTTTTTTGTTTTGATTGGATCTTCCTCAAACTTTGTCAGAATGTTTGTATTAATGATATCATGAACAGCTTTGAACATGGGTCAACTCAGGTTAAAAACTAAGTCACCAGGTCCAGTCACAGGAAAGCTATAGAAATGCAATCTATACTCAGGTGAGCCAAAAAGGGCCATCTTGGCCCTGTTGTTATTTTTTGATAAATTTCTAATTCTTCTTTTTATTGAAAGATTTTTACCAGATAATCAGACACATTTGGTGAACTCAAAGACAAATTTTATATTTGCTTTTCTTCAAGAGAATTCTTATGTAGTGAGTCACCATTACTGATTAGTGATACATGTTCTTATACAACTGTTTCTTGGTTGCAGACAAACAATGTTATTATTGTCTGTACTTGGATAATCCAGTCCCACATATTGGTATTATAATGTCATCCCCATTAACCTTTGCATATATTTTTACCATTAGTGATGAAATATTGGATTTCCCTGTCATATTTTAGGCATACTTTTGTATAAATTTCTCGGACTAACAGGATTTTCATGATGGATATTTTTTGTAAACATTTTTTTTCTTTTATAATTACTTTTACTTATTATTTTATCTAATTTTAGACAAATGCTGAAACATTCAGATGTCATGACCAGAAGTTGGAGCTTTCTATTTAGTGACTGAAAAGATGAAATGATACTTTCATAAATGATGTTATTTTAAGAAATTAAGTTTATTTTGTGTTGTTACAAAGGCACAATGATGAAATCACTTTGAGAAGGAAAACAACAATAGGAATAAATTAGCTTTATCTGGGATGTGTAAACCAACAAGGGCAAGTTTTGCTCTAGATCACTTTAAACTTATCTCGTGTTGAGCTTGGATAACTGACATGAAAAGAACAAAATTACCTTTGACATTTGTCTCCTTGATTGCAAAATAAATTTCAACAAATAGTCTGTGATTCTGAACCTTTGCATTTGTGATGAAAATAATCCTATTAATTCAGTGAGACCTCAAACAAGGAGTGACAAACATCCTTCATGTTTCATTTTCATCACATTTCTACCAGTTATATTGAAATCTCAATTGGTCTTTTACTTTTTAGAACTTTCAATTGCTGGCTTCAGAAGTGCTCTGACTTTATGGGAACATTTTAGTTTGTCTCATTTTTTGTTAAATAAACTTCATTGATCTTTGAATTTGGATTGTTTTACCTTTTATATATCTCAATCATTGGGTTTTAGGAGAAGTTGATACTTGAAATGGTGCATTATAGTGTTCGTTGTCACATTAACCTCTACGGCTTATCACAAATCCTTTCTGGCTGTGTTTCTGGTCTTGTGATCTGTGTCTCTGTAAGCATGGCTCTCCTGTGACAAATGATATTTAGGGCGAAACAGCAAAAATACCTTTCCTGCTGTATTTCTGGTCATGTGATTTGTGTCTCTGTAAGAATGACACTGTTGTGATTAATGGTATGGAAGAAAAAAATTATTTTTAGTCTCAAAGGAAGATTTGGATGGTGCAGGATGTAATTGATGTGGTTTATGGCTTATCAATCATTCTTCATCGTTCATGATACAGTTTGATACTTTTTTCTGAACAATTCTTAGCAAAGCATTTGAATTTTACTAACTATTTGAACTATATTGATTAGTGTTTGTATGTTTGCTTTTTGTGTCACTTGTTCAAATATATCTGTCCTATACTTTATGGAATCTGGTTAATGCCATCACAGCTTTATTGTCAATATTATATGGTTAGACAAAGTATAATGCGAGTCAAATTTTGTGTTGTTAATACTAGAATGGACTATGGATTTTGTGTTACACTGGAGTTCAGCTACTGAATTTACTTCATAAAACATTATAATTTAAATGGAATTATATTTTTGGTTGTACAAGATATGGATATCATAGTCTTATAAAAACAATATCTATATCCCAAACCGTTATCTCCATTGGAATCAAGCCATTCTGAACAAACTGACCCCTCCTCAACACAGTATTGTAAAATACGTCTGTAGTCTGTTTATCTAAACAGCTGAACATTTACTCTTAGAATATCAACTAATTTGGTAATGCAGCCAAAATTGTTTTCTGACTTGAAGTGATCTGTTGTGTGATAAATACTTAACAAAAGAGATCTTCTGAAATTTTACAACCTTAGGAATCATCTTATTGTTTAGTAATACAATATGACTTGGACTAGATCTCTTGACTTGTGAAATTCACTGAATATTTGCTACAAAAGATTCATTTATATTGGAATGAGTTTTATGTCATGATGGAAATGCAGTTGAAAAGTGCCATTATGAAATGGATATTGATAAAGAATTGCTCTTATATACTAATTTTATGTCAATTTTCTAGATTACTGTAAGTGAATGCTGCTCCTTGCTATTCATTATCTATCAATATGTGATATGGTTTTACTTTTTGAAAGACGTCTTTTTGTACTTAAGTAGTCTGTTTACATGGTTTATTAGAAGGGTTTGGCACAAAATATTTGTTCTCTGATTTCATAAGGATGGAGATTACAATGTTATTGGCCAAATACTCTATTAACCATGCTCTTACTTAAGAGCTAGCATAATGTTACTATGATACTGGTCTGGATGTCTTCTATCAATGTATGACAAACACTTATCCGTAAATGGAAAAATAACAAAACAATTTATTGACATATTTCTTGCCAGAATGTACATCTAGGTAGCCTCCATTTTGCCCTAAATTATTGCCATGATTCATCTAAGCACTCAAAACTCAAGTCCCAAATTTACTCTTTTTATACAAAGTTGAAATTATTCCTAAGGGGTTGTATTAAATGACTTCAAATTTGCACTTTTATACAATATTTCAGCCTATAATAGGCCTTTCTCAAAAAATGAAATTAATTTTTTTGTAATGCTATACAACTGTATTGTTACTGTATTGGTCAGGAAGTGATGATCTAAGCTTGGGAGTTGCACTACTTGAAGGGTCTTGTTTTGCTTGATCATTTTTGAGATTTTTTGGGGAATATTTGTATGTGAGCAATGTTCGTGCCTCTGTGTAGCCAAGTGCAGGGTTTTCACTGTTTTTTCATTTGAGAGTCTCAGGACTCTCATGCTTGTCAATTTGACGGTCCCTGGTAAATTTTGGGGATCCCCATATAGAATCATTTTTGGGATTTGGAAACAGATGCAGGGACTAACATGCTCAAAAAGACATGAAATGTTCTTTGAGTTGTTTTCAATTTTAATTCATCCATGGTTCCCCAATGCGATTTTTACAACAAGTAAAAATGCTTGACTCCCTTATTTAAAATTAGTTAGCATCGCTCAGGAACAGATTTCAGGAAAAATGAAAGTTTATTTTATGCGTCTCAGGGACGCATATTAGTTAAAATTGTGGATCTTGAATGAAAAAGTTGCATCAGAGACGCAGGTTTTCTGTGTCTGGGAAAACCCTGCAAGTGCTGCTGTCAACTCTCCATGGCTATAATTACTCTCAGTCTCTAAGAATGTGACTCATAATGAATTTACAACATGCTGGATCAAATTTAATTCTTTATCTCTCTCATACAACAAGATTACAAGAGCTGAAAGTTGGATCCCAATGTTGACTCATATCTTGTAATCACTCTAGTGGCCTAAGTTTGTAAAGATATTACTGGGACCTCCATAGTTGATTTGTTGTGGTCGCTGACTAGTAATTGCTAACCTTTCACTATTTTGAGTTTGAAACCCACTCTGGATGTGGCAATGGAGCAGTGCAGCTAGCTAATGGAAGGTTGATGGTTCTGCTCAAGTGCCTGGGGTCTACTCCTCATTAAGAGCCTTATTAGTTGCCAATGACCTTGGCTGTGCATACAATGTTAAACTCCAATGAAATGAAAAAAGAAGATATTACACATACTTGTTTTAATACTTCTGTGATGATTTAGAACCACCAAGTTTCATCATGTCATTTTGGACCAGGATGATGAATCTGTACTTTTTTAACTTAAAACTTTCTATGCAATCAAAAAAGTAAGAAGAAAAATGTGTTGTAACAGCAATCCTTTAAATATGAACTTTGATAAAAAATTGAATATAAATCATTTGGTATAATATTGACATAAATAAAGTAACAGTTCTAAAAGCAGAAATTCCTTGAAAAGCCCTGATTATTTTTATATTGCCATTTAAACCTTGTACTAACTCAATTGATTTGCCCTTTTTCCTTGTTATCTACCATTTATATCCCCCTTGTTCTATAATGGATTTGTCTACCTTGTTCTACCATGGATTTGTCTGCCTTGTTCAACAGTGGAATTGTGTCCCTTATTCTACCATTTATTAGTCTGCCTTGTTCTACAAAGGATTTGTCTGCCTCGTTACTCCTTCATTTTGTCTGCCTAGTCTTTGTCTGCCATGGACATGTCTGTCTTGTTCTGTACCATGGATTTACCTCCTTTGTCTTCCATGGACATGTCTGTCTTGTTCTGTACCATTGATTTACCTCCCATGTTCTTTCATGGGTTTGTCCATATGGTTTTGTACCATGAATTTACCTCCCTTGTTCTTTCATGGACATGTCTGTCTTGCTTTGTACCATGGATTTGCCTGCCTAGTTTTACCATGGGCTTCGTCTCCCTTGTTCTTCCATAGATTTATCCCATTTTTTTTATAAATTGCTTTGCATTGTCTCCCTTAATATTTAAATCTTGCCTCTTTATGGAAGCTGTTACCCTTGTCTGCTTTCAGACCCACTTATTGGTCAAAATCCATGATCAAACATGTTAAATCTAGCAATCAATAAAAAAAGTAAAGTGCGTACTTTATGTTTGCTGAATGATATTTTCAGAGAAACACTCCTACATGTTTGAAAACTAATCTCATGATGCAGAAGCCTTACAGATTTTATGCAGTCAGATTGTTGGCTCCAAATTAGATTTACCTATTGTCACCTGGAGTTTGACCTTATTTTGCAGGTTTTTTTTACCCTGAAAATACTCTATTCTTGACATTGACACATGTAATTAATCATTGTAGATATCTGTCATGACTCATTTCACTTTACAGATGTCACAAGCCTATCTACCGTCACGCCTAATTGAATTCTAATTGGTTCTTTATGTTCTTTACTTTAATTTATTGCCAAGGCAGCCTACTGCTTATTAAATCCTTGTTCTGTTTATCTAACCTTTTAATTAACTCTTAATTAACATTCAGGTAAACCACCAGGCATCTCATGGCAGCGTTCACTTTTTTTGGCCTCAGATTTTTGTGCAGATGTTTTTTTCTGCTTGCTTCTTGCGATGCTGCAAAATATTCCAACCAAATTTTTTAAATTATGCCTCCCTTTCAATACAGAGAGACATATTGATGTTGCTGGTTTTCTTCTTTTTTCTCTGGGATTTAGTACTGCACCATAAGCCAGGACCATTTAGTGACTTTTCAAGCTTTGATAGTGGAGTAATATGCAAGGCATAAACCTAGGTAGAACCACCAACCTTCTATAAGCTAGCTGGACAGCTTCCTTGCATGTGATTTGTCTGGTTTCTGATGGGATTTTGAATTTACAGCTGTGAGAGGTTAGTGAGTTCTCATCAAAGACAATAAGCACTTAACCACTGAAGTCTGTATTTCCTTCTTTATCTTCTCGTTATCACTGTTACTATTATTTGTTTATCCAAATCTTGTTCAAATCATTATTTGAAGTCTTTCAAAAAGTGACGTAATTTGTCTACAATCACTGATTCAAGCAACTCATGTAGAGGAGTTGGCAGTTAAATGTGGAGAATTAGGTTAGTGCTGGTACAGAATCCTGGCACACTGGTTAGGCAAACTGCCTATATATATTTGAAATATATTGCTGTGAACAAACTTGTCTCCCACAAATTAATATGAAGTCATCAGCTAAAGTACAAAAATAAGTTCTGTGCATGTTTCCCTTGTTATGACGTCAGGAAAAAATGAAATATGAAATTACAAATTATGTCAGATGAACAAAATCCTGATTTACTTCTAATCCTATTGTACTAGCTGTTACCTTTAATCTTATTGTTACTGAGCCTGACATTAATAATTAATGTTCCCTGGCCACACCAATAATCATCTTGGATAGATTTTCATATTTTTTTAGCTCACCTGAGCATGTAGAGCTCAGTGAGCTATAGTGATCAGTCAGTCTACTCTGGTGCCTGGTGTCCGTCATCCAGCATCCACACCTGGGGGTTTTTAACACTCTAGTGGTCACACTTTTGAGCAAATCTTCATCAGACTAGATCAGAACATTCCTCTCAATGATATCTTGGACAAGTTCGAACATGGGTCATCTGGGGTCAAAAGCTAGATCACCAGGTCAAATTGAATGGAAATTTTGTTAACACTCTAGAAGTTTTGATTGGATCTTCATAAAACTTTGTCAGAATGTTCTTATTAATGATCTAGCAAAATTTTGTAATCTCTGGTCAAAAACTAGGTCACTAGGTCAACACACCAGAAAACCTTGTTAATGCTCTAGAGGTCACTATTTTGATTGAATCTTCATCAGACAAACTTTGTCAGAATAATAATATATTTTAATAAAATCTTTGACAAGTTCGAACATGGGTCATTTGGGGTCAAAAACTAGATCGCCAGGTCAAATTATTGAAAAACCTTGTTAACCCTCTAGAGGCCAGTTTTGATTTGATCTTTGTTAAACTGTGTTAAAATGTTAGTTTTCATGATGTTATGGACAGATTCGAACATGGATCATCTGGGTCACAAACTAGATTAACTGGTCAAATCTCCTGAAAACTTTGTAAACCTTCTAGGATTCGCAGTTTTGAATGGATCTTCCTCAAACTTTGTCAGAATGTTTGTGTTATGATATCATGAAAAGTTTGAACATGGGTCAACTCAGGTTAGAAATTAGGTCACCTGGTCAAATCACTTGGAAACCATAAATGTTGCAATCTTTAATCAGGTGAGTGAGAAAGGGCCACTTTGGCCCTCTTGTTTAATATTAATATCAGACTTGCCACTTTTTGTCTTTCTGATGGTAATACAAAAAGTAATCTTTAATGTGTGTTCTGATTTTTTTTAATTTTCTGTTTAACTTTTTTTGGTCTGTTGTTTGAAGAAGTAAAGTCCTAAGTCATCTAAATTTGATTTTTTATTTAATATTTATTCATGATTAAAATTTTTAAAGTAAAATGAATGAAATTTACCGTGAAAGTTCTATAAAATACGTAGAAATGAGATTATATTGCATGTACTTGATGTAAAAGTAAAGTACACAAGTTGACTGAGTTATGTGGTACTTTCCTCAAATGCAGGTACATGTATTTTATTGACATGGACTTAAGTGCAAACCCCAACTGAGTGAAAATATTGAGTTTTAGAGATTGTACTCGAAATGAGATTTTTGTGAGAATAGAGTGTTTGCTAACATACCTGCTGTTCTGAAGATGAAATGTTTAATTTAGCATTGTTCTTCATAGTGATAGATTTTTGAATCACTGCTTGTAGGAAAACATAAAAAATGGACTCCCTACCAGGTATACTGTACCTGAGGTTTTCACAGTTAGAATTACAAAGTAACCTGAATAGGTTGCTTTACTGTTTGCCAACATTTTAGTACTCCATACAGGTGGGTCTTTCTGGAAATAATGTGGTAGTAACTACTGAAGCACTGTCTGAACTATATTACCCAGTGTTTTACAATGAGGGTGGAACTAACAGAGTGACGTTGTTTGGAATCTTGTGCGGAATCACCAACACACCATTCTCGATGATAGCATTATTAGTTCTTATCTGTTTCATTTGTTTTTTATCAATCATCTTCTTTGAAAATATTTGAACCATGGTTTAGTTCGTAACCTCAGTACGTGGATTTGTCTGTCTGCAGATGCTTCCAAGTATTACAGTATAATGGTTCTTAATGGGTTTTCTAGTTTTCGTTTTTGTTGTTTGATAATTGATTCAAGTACATATGAAAATAAGATAAGTTTTTATCTGATGCACATTTTATATGCTTCCTATTCACATAGGCCAATTCTAAAATGTTCCTTAAGGATTTCTTTGACTTAAACAACAGGTTTAAACAGGCTTTCTTTTGTTTTCTGTTGTTTTTTTCCTCAAAACATTTTTCAAATATCATAATAATAATTCTTCTCTCTTTACAAGCAAATTTACTTGTGAGGAAATTTTTTTCTAATATTAATTTGCACTGTCCTGGGACTCCTTCAAGCCTGTGATTTAGATTGTACCAAACAATGGGACACAGTCTTTCATTACCTTTGTAATAAAACTACCAAAAATATATATTTTATACCCAAAAGGACAAATAAGTACCAAATATATTGTTTTCCTGGATGATTAAAATCTTGAACAAGCAACATAGTGAAAAGTTCTTTTTTTCATTTTTGTTACATTGTATTTGATTTTTGTCGTAGTGATGGATTACAATGTATAATGTTGGCATTTTGATGTGTAAGAGCCCTTCAGGAAAATGATTGTTTCATAATCTTTATGGGAATAATAAAAATAAAGTAACAGATATGTCTTTTTATTTTTCTCAGGATGTAATAACATGGATTTAAGCAGTCAATGCTGTTTTATTTTGTGCTATTTATTACTATTCAAGGGTTTTTAGCACCTAACTAGTGTAACTCTGGTTTGATAAAGTATGCAGACATCAATTCAATGTTAACCTAGAAGATTTCAAAATATAGTCAAACTTGTGTACAAAGGACACCCTGTGGAAAATGCCAAAGTGTCCTTTGTAGACAGGTGTCCTTTGTTCACAGGTGTGATGAAGTAGAGTATAAAACACCAAGTTCTCACTTAGGCTGATATTGGTTTACTGTTTCTTGGTATGCTAATCAATACCTTAAAAAATAAGCATACTTGTGTTGACACATTCTTTATGGGAAGAATACCAAACAAACTAAATGATATAGAACAGAACAGGACAGAATAGACACTTTAATTTAGACTTGTACATAACATAAATATTAATACATTGTATCATTCAATTCACAGAATAAGTACGTTTTACCAAGAAAGTCTTGGAAATTCAGTGTTTGATGCATGGACTGCTAGTTGCTTTAAAAAGCAGGACAAATCCAGCCCTATTCCTTAGCCAGATACATTTCATGAACATCAATAACGAGACTAATCCGAAAATGAACTATCCAAATTTGGTACCCTTCGTGTGTTTTTATTTCAAATTAATTCTTTTGGGGCATACGGACACCAATTTTACAAAAGAAGTCACTTGATATTATCATAGAGACCTGAAAATCGCAAATATTAGTTATGGCATTACTCTACGCTAGAAATTCCATAAATTGATGGTTTGAACAAAACATTCGTACTTGATGCATTTTTTGCATTGAATCAAGTTCAACATAGAAAGGTATTGACATGAATGTTTTTAAAACTGAAAGATTGTAAGATTTAATATTACTGGCAGGCCTAATGTTAGACGAATTGTCTATAGTTATTATCATTAATTTTTGCACCTTTCATGAAAATTATCAATTGAGCAAGTCAAACATTCACACCTTGTCACCTTCGAATGGCAACTTTATTGTCTCAATATACAATTCAATAAATGATCAATTAAACCTGGGATGCCAAATTTATAAGTGTCATGATCACATGAAGCAATTGATATCTTAGTGTAAATTAGTTGTCTTGCATGTCTGTTGTCCAAGGTTAAAATGCCGATTCAGGAAATGATTTTGGTGTCCACTGTCTGCGGTCGATGGGTGTCCGCTATATAAGGTCATTTAAAGAGCTTTTTTTTGTCGGGAAAATTACAGTGTCTGTTGTAGACAGGTGTCCGTTGTTCACAGGTGTCCGTTTGCACAGGTTAGACTAATATGATACATTATAGGTTTAATCCACACCTGTATGGTATGACCAATTGGATATGCCAAGCACTTGGGGGGCTGTGGACTAAAGCAAGCATTCAGGTGATTCTGATAAGGTCTGTCACGTGACAATCTCCTGGGTGCTACATGATTGCATGTGGTGAAGAGAACATCCTAAAGTTTTTGTTATGAACAAAACATTATTAATGATTATTTCTTTACATCAGAGATCAAATCTTCAGGTGATACAGATGCTGGTCATTAGTGGCAAGCTAGTAATTGAAATTGACCCCAGATTGTTTCTGGTGTTGATAGTGTGATGGGGTAATTGGTAATGAGGTGGAAAGTTGCCAGTATATTAGTTCTGCAAGATTTCTTTTCAACTTCCTTGGTTTTCCATTACCATAGCAATATTGGCCATGTTAATGTCATGACACTAAAAATGTCTAAACCTTTTTTATGCATCTGTTTATGAAGAATAGTGTAATTTTCCATTAGAATGATTGACATATTTTGGACCTGTATATGTTGGATGTACCTTGAATATAATGTATCGTTAGAATATAAACTCTTTTGTCGTGGAATTGTGTACAGTGTGGACATCTGCAATCTTGTATTATTAAGAATTAAGCCTGTGTTTTGTCCTAGCATTGTGTATAACGGTGACACTATGAATATTGTATTGTTAGGATTTACACTTTAGTTTTGTTCTAAAAGTGCACATAAGCAGATACATCTGGGTTATTGTTTTGTTAGGAATTGTAGATTTGCACATGTTGTATTAATAATTATCAGTACTTTTTTAACTGGAAAATACCATCATAACTGAGATATGTCTATTAACCAATGCCTGTGATAAGGTTATCCTTAAAGAATTGTTGGTTTGCAGTTATGCAACTGATTATTTAAGAATTACTTGATGCCAAATTTTTTTTAGAGATTTTTACAATTTTTTCTGCATTCTTTATTCCAGTTTTTCATATTCAGTATTAGCATATAATTTGTTTAAATACCTATCTACGTACCCATGGTTAAATGTTTTGGCTTTCAACAAACTAACAATCTTTTAATAATGGCCTTGAGTCACAATGATTTACATCAGTTTAAGAACTTCTTTCACAATCAAAGCAAGGTGAGTGTTTTCAACCTAATTTTAGAAGCATTTCTATTTGACTTGTTTTTTGGTTATTGACCGGAAATTAAATACAAATCTTTTGAATCAATCAATGAAATTGTTATGATTATTTAAGCCGTTATTGATTACACCTTAAAGTTAACAGCATAGAATGATGACATGTGCCATTATAGTGTCATTTGAAACTAAATGTCATCAACTGAATGATCAGTGTTTTTATAGTAATTATCTGGCTTCATGAAACTCCAAATTGAGTTGTGTTTGGCTGGATTTGATGTTGATTATTCTAAAACAAACTGTATTGAGGTTGCAGGAACTGGTAACAAGCTTGAGTTGCTATATAGTACTACAGATTAAATACTATAGGCTTGAGGAGCATTTTTGTTTATGACTGGTTAAGGCTCATTAAGCATTTCTCAAACTGGAATTTTATTTGCATTTGGTGTATACATTCTGTTCCAAAATATTGTTTGCAGTCAGTCTTGGTCATATGAATACCTACTATGTCAGTTACATGACATACAGAATATAACAATGTATTTACAGGATGGAAAGAATATACAAACCAAAAGAAAAAGAAAAACAAATCTTAAACATTTAATTATTTATCATTAATCAAAACTATTTAAAGTTTATAATTACACAATCTTTGCCAAATCACCACATTTTTATATAGAAATATATACAAACTGTATATTGGTCCCAGGTTGTATATATTTCTACATAAAAAATATGTATAAAAGCATATATACAGTAGTGTGGTGTTGGCAATTTCCAGATACTTAATGAGAATATTTTTTGTATCCAAATGCCACGAAAACAAATATACTGGTTACCTGAAACATTTTTTGCTTGATAATGAAAACGATAAGGAGTTTAGGCCGGGTACCATGTTTCAAGCAGTGTGTGGTGATTTCAAATTCTAGAGGGTCCTCTGATTACCTACTTGGTTTTTAAAAAATAACAAAATCAAACTAGATAATAGGTACTGTAATTGAATTCTAAAGCTTTTGTAATAGGCCGTCTTTTGTATATGATAATACCCCAGTGTAGGTAAATCGCAATAACATTGTGATACTTAGTCATCTTCTGACATAGTACAAACAACAAAACTAAGTTGAAGTGCATATACACCATAAGGAGACTTATGATAACAACAATTAAATTAGCAGATATGTATCTGATTGTCTACTGGATGAAAATATTGTTCTCAGAGAAATCAAACCCAATAATGTATAAGTTCTATTAAACAATTAAACTCTGAAAACATTTAAAATGTTGTGAACTCACATAGTGCCAAAAAGATGATGTTAATTGTATTTATTGACAAATAGGACAAATGAATTCTAACTTTTTGCTCAAATTAATCTAATAATTCAAATTCAGGCCTGTTAGCACACAAGAAATACCACCAAGTGTTGCATGCCTCACATGTTACCCAATTAGAGGGATGCTGATCACCTTTATTACAGGAGGGCATATGTCGAATTCTTCCTCGTAATTGTCACTGTCCACATCATCTAATATATTGCTTAGATTTACATCATCTTCAGTTTCAGAATCATCGCTTGAGCTGGGACGTTTCCGTTTCCTCTTTTCCTTTCTTCATGATTGCTTCTTTCTGATTTTCTTTTCATCTCTATCTTTCTTTTTCAATAAACGTGCAGGTTCTCTTTTGTGTTTTTCCTCTAATTTTAATTTCCTCTTCTTCTCTCTTTCTACTTTTCTCAACCTTTTTGCATTTTCCTCTTCCTCTTCTTTATGTTCTCTTTTTAACAAAATTGTTTGAAAATGGTCTCTAGTCACAGCTTTTGGAATGAGTTCAATTTTTGTTTTCTTCTTTAGTTTTGGTTTCACTGTTGGCAACTTCAAATACTGCGACATGGGTGATTCTCAATTGATATCTTTCTCATTCTTAGCATTTCCATGCACTACTCTGGTTGCATTAGTCATTGCTGGCATTGTTTCATTAGTTTTATCAACACTATCTACTGTATTTTCTACCGATTCACCATTTTCAACATTTTGATAAACTCGTAAATTTTCGTCTGTTGGGGCTATATTCAATTCTCCTTAAATACTTCTTGTGTCTTTGTACGGCTGTGTTTCTGACTTTATTGCATCTTCTTCCATGTGTGATTCTGTCTTTCCTGTGTCTAAGTCCAACCATGTTTCTGTGTGCGCTGGAGTTTCACTTGCTGGTTTTCAATTGTTTTTGACGAATAACACACTCGTCAGAAATTTGTTGGTTTTCAGAATGACTGTTTTGTCTAGTGGAAAGAGCCCAGCATCTTTAAAGCCACTGACCGCATTTTCAACTTTTGACAAAGATACCCATGCCTGCTTGAAGATGGATGCAAATTCAAATTTCGTAGCATATTCCCCTACATGTTCAATTTGCCAATCACGCCATGCTACTTTCCAGGACTCCTTCAGTGATCCGAATAGGCGCAGATCATATGGCCGCATTAGATGTGACCCATGTTCAAGAGGACAATACAAAATTATTTCAATGTCAGGAATGAAGACAGTAATCAACCAGCTAGTAAACACTTCAATATCAGTCCAACCACTTTCACTCCTGCCTAGCACGGCTTCATCAAACCTTCAAGCATATTTCTTGTGAACCGCTGGCCAGGAAACATGATCATTGGCCTCAGGAAGTGAACAGCAGCGCTCATATCACACAGTACTGTAATTGACGATCTATCTGAGGCAGACACAATGTATACTGACTTTGCACCATGCAAACCAAAAACATGTCCCATTTTAGCACTCAAAGCAAAACGTGATTCATCGGCATTGAACATAGGCATCGGGTCAATATTGTTTGGTCCTTAACGGTATCTTTTATGAATTGTTCATATTCATTGAACCATTTTTCGACTTGCAATGGTGCGATGAGGGCTCTCTCCTTACCCAGCTGCCTAGGAGATCTCAGAGCTATTTCTGGGTGTCAGCACATGAACCCATAGTACTAGTCTTTACCTGGAACACCATTTTTAAAAGGATTCGGTCTTCATCAGCTTTTATTGTATTAGCAACAGTGTTTAAAAGTTCAGGCCTTGTCCACCCATACCCTATCTTAGACATGTCTACTAACCATGCAGCGATCCAGTGTTCTTCTTCAGATGACAGAACTTTGTGGGGACCCACAGAACAATTCATATCTGACTTTCGATGCACCTTATCAAACATTGTTGTCCTTGGTATGTACTTTGAATGTTTTTGAAGCTTTCACATAGACCATGGATTTACTTTGGATGGCTTTGACTGTATTTTCTAGGGACATTTTGTCATACTGCAATTGACAACTCATTCTGAAATAAGAAAGACAAAAATTTTAGAACCTAATTTGTGTTATAATGCAAAAATAATATCTCTTAAAAAATTTATCATAACATTGTAAAATGTAAACCAAAGGACATAATGTGTTGTAAGACCTATCAATATACAGAATACCTGACACTATATTTTTAGCTCACCAGAACCGAAGGTTCAGGGTGAGCTGTTAGGATGGGTAGGTGGATGCTCTGGCGTCCGTCGTCTGGCGTCTACGATGGTCTTCTCCTCAGAAACTACCAGTTAGATTTACTTCAAATTTGCTGTGTAGAAGCCTTTTGACACTATAACTGCAATTTGCTCATATTGTACCGGTTGACCCCTTTTAAGGGTCACTAGAGCTAAAAATAGAAAAACCTTTAATCATCTTCTTCTCATGAACCAATAGATGGATCATCACCAAACTTGGTCTGTAGCATCCTTATATGGACTTTTATCAGATATCAGACTTTTTGGGGCTGCTAGAGCTAAAAATAGAAATACCTTAAAATGACTTTTTCTCATGTTTCTATGGATGGATTATTACCAAACTTGGTTTTTAGCATCTTTAGATAGTGTTCTATCAGATTTGCTCAAATAAAAATGGTTGGCCCCAGTTAGGGGCTAGAGCTTAACATAGAAATACCTTAAAATAACTTCTTTTCATGAACCAGTGGTTGGATCATCGCCAAATTTGGTATGTGGCATCCTTCAGTCATCACGAATATTCTTTTGTAGTATCCTTTGATGGTCCTTTATCAAGTTTATTATTGTTCCCCATTATTTGCCCACAAGTGTACCTTTATTACCTTTTTAGTAACAAGTTAATTAATATTTATTCTGATGAGCGATGCAGGACCATCATGGCCCTCTTGTTTCTTCGTCTCTTCCGAATACCCAGGTCACTTGAGTAAACAAAGCATGACGTCATTAGTACTTATTTCACGCAATAATTTCCATCATGTGATCAAAATACATTTATGTGGTTCAAATAACATAAACGAGACATAACAACGGGAAATACACAAAATTCGGTATCTTATCAAACCATGTAAGAAACAAACAAAACTTTTTACCTTGAAAACAAAACTCTTTGTTGACTTTCAAAAATCTTGCGGGCTTGAAACTTTTGCAAACTGGAAAAGAACGTAGGTACTGTCTGCCCATGTGCATTTAATAGCAATATTGTATGGTTTTGTAAAATTATGAGCGATTGGCGATTGGACGAACCTGTTCTATATGTTGGTCCTGGATATAAGTGAGGTGACTTTAACAACATATGAAGCAATGAATATAACAAGCAACTTTTTTTCTGCTATGTGTATCATTACACGACAGAGAGTCAAGAAGGAATTTCATATTTTTTTTAGTTCTAATTAGCATACGTTTGCATTTCATGAATAATGATTTACTTTTTTCCTTTACATATGTTAACTGTTTGATCAGCGTGCCATGCGTATATTACATGATGGTTGTTTACATATTACTCTATATTGGAAAAAATCAACAGCTTTGCTATGAAAGAAATGTGACCCTATTGATTTAAACAATATGTCTCCATGTATGTTGTCCTCACGTCTGACACATTTGTTAATCAAATCATCACCAAAACATGTTTATTATCGCTACTTCAAGGGTTTCTTCCAACTTTGTAATGTATCATTATCGAATAAAGAAGACAAAGATCATTATAGCTTACAATTTAAAAAAATTAAATGTCAGAAATCAAAGTACAGTATATCTTAATTGACAAAGTTTGATAGCAAAACTTTTCCAGACAAACTAATAATACAGCGAACATTATATGTACATGAAACTATTCATTTGCAGATGGAAAGTAAACACCTATGTAATCATTTTCATGAATATTGAAAAAGCACCATGAAATGAATTTTTTTTTTCTGATTTCTTATATTCCAATATCACTATGTTTATTAATAATGAAAGTATAAATGATGGGTTACTGTTGTGTTCTAGAATGCTTTACTGTTCTTACGAACATTCAGATTCATTTCTATAACTTAGGAATTCAATTGGACACTTGTCTTAAAGAAATTTTGTTTTTATTTCTTCTGCCTATCTAAGATCTGGTAAAAAATTTCGTAATAAAACAAAAAAATCAATTAGCCACTAGCCAAGACCACTCTAAGAATGCAGCCATATCATTGGTTTATGTAAAATTATGATCATTTTGATTGGCTCTCTTCCTTTATCTCAGTTAATTATTCGTCCCCCCAATGCACACACTTGGTTAGGTACAAATATACTAACATATTAACCATCATCCATCATTGACAAAGTATTATGTATTCACCCAACATTTTTGCAATTTCAAGTGTTCTTTTATCTCATGGAGGCAAATGTACCTGATCCAGCTGGACGGAAGCCAGATCATTGAATGTATGGTTGGTAATATATCTGTAAAACATGAACCACGTCTCCTATTTATGTTATACAATATGTTGTTTCATGAAAAAAAAACACATTATAATCACAGCTGCTAAAGATGACTGGGAGTATTTTGTTGTTTATGTACCTCTGGGTGGTTTAGAAAAATTCGGCTTCGTGTCTGTATCTTGGGAGGTATCATGGGTTAGGAAAACATTGTTTGTATTCAAATTTAGTCTTGGATAGACCCTATGTTTAATAGAAGACTACTCATAAAAAAATTAAAATGTTCACTCTCTTTTTCCCTTAAGTGCTGAAAATTTTGTCATTCTTGTCAATTTTGGTATAATCAGTAACCTGAAATCTCATAAAAAGAAATGATTAAGGAATGATGATGGATTAGTTCATCTGCAGCTGTTTTATTATGAATTTATTCTGTTTCCTTAGCATTGAAGTTGTTGAGTGTAAATGTTGCGCAAGCACATTGGAATACAGGGGCAGATACAAGATTTTGGTTGGAGGGGGCATAAAGTCTAGATGTTTATGTTAAATATGGATACAATCAGCACATGACTGATGTGTTTTTTTTTTTTTTTTTTACTTGTGCTTGCCAGATTTTAGATTTAAATCTGCCCTTTGAATAAATCTTAGAGAGGTTGTTTGGTTATGTTGCCCTGTTGGATGATAAGTGATATATTCAGAATCCAGTCCCTTTAAGTTTAACCAATAATTAATGGCTTAAAAAATCATTCAGGAACAATACAAAGTTACATTTTGGGGGAAAATGGCTGTGCAAGAGTCTAGATAAAACCTGGATCTGTTAGTTTGCATTTTCCCATATTGTAATTATTTCCCATTAAATACTTAATCAAATTTTAACAAACTGCCACCAATAATAAACTAATGGGAAAAAGAGATTCTGAAACATCTATAAAAGATTAAAATCAGAATGTTGAAGAAAAGGTGAAGATAAACATCTACTTGCTTAAGTGTTTTGAAAGGTAAAACATTACCAGATAGGTAGGGGAGATAACTGTGAATTACTGATATTAGAATGCCAAACATAATATTTCAGTTGAGATAATTGAATTTAATTGCCACTTTCTCAGATTAAGTAATGTTATGATATTTTTATAAGCCAAATATAAATATCGGAATTCTTCAAATCAAATTTTTTTAACGTTTGGTGAATCAGGAAAGTGCAGTCATTCCATTGTGATGGCATTATCTATTAAAGCTGGGAATGTTTTATCTATGCTGGTATAATTACAAATTTGATGCAGTGGAAACAATGAGGAGAAATGTTGAGCCTGTACACCAACTCCATGTGCCTTATGATTTCACTAAGGCTAGAAAAATTTAGTCATGTTTAGGGTTACATGTCCGAAAGAATTAGAGTAGGTGGGTTGAAAAACATTTCCTCTTCTATTTTTTTTATTTCAAAACATACTGTTAGTGGAAATTTGAGGTATGATTCATTATCATTATTGTCAATCATTATCAACATTGGTGTTATAAAACATTAAAGTTAGCACCGAAAAATAGGATCGGTCAGATAGCCATAAAGACAATGTTTTTATGGCCTAACATCTCAATCGGGAATTTTTTAAGATCTTCTCAACTTGTTTTTGAACTTGGGATCTCAAAGTCAGTCAGTTTGAATGATATTTCTACTAGATTTTGATATGATACTGTGAGCATACTTGTAACACATGTTTTTTTCAATGGGTTTCATGTTGCACCAACAGCAAGGATTATTTGGTGGCTTCTCGCCACTTTAACATTGGAAGAAGACCCCCAGGCACCTGGGGAGAACCATCAAACCAGTCAGACAACATCCTAACATGGGAAATTTGGTTCTTGATTGGATATGAACTTACAGCAGTGAGGAATTGGTGATTATTTGTCTAACCACTAGATCACAGAAGCTCAATCAGTTTAAAGACCTGATAAATCTTATGAACTTAGAAGAGTTTATTTTACCCATTATTTCAATGAAAAAAATTGATGCTAATTATTCCCTCATGAATGTACCTAGAGCTTTATACGTACTTTACAGTATTATTTCCCATTTGTTAAGTTTTAGTTTTATGGTGATTTTTGGATGCATGTTTATTCTTTGTTGGAGTATTAAAACATTTATGGCTATGCACGAAGTGCTAATGGTTAGCTGTAGTGATCATTCTGTATGTTGTTGTGTGTCGTCAATAGTTATATCTAATGGCATTTCCTCTGGAATCACATGGTCAATTTCAGTCATGCTTCACAGGAATGATTCTTACATGGCTCTCTACTAAGATTGTTCAAAACATGCCCTGTGAGTCAAAATTGGCCCTGCCCTCAGGTGGTCACTTCTTGTATTTATATGTTTTAAAAATCTTCTTGTCCAAAACTGTGTTGTTCAAGATATTAGAAGTGTAGCAGTGTCTCAGGTAGTACTCCAGTAATGTGGGCCGTGGTTTGTGCGCTGGACATGTAACCCAGAGATCCAGGTTTGAAATCCGTTTGAATACCCTTCTATGAAAATTTGATAAAAATGTCGATTTTCCTCCATATGTGGAGAAGTTCCCCACTCCTTGTGGAGGGGTAAGTTAGTACTGGTTAGTATACAGTCCAGTAAAACTGGTTAGGTGAACCGGTTGCCATATATAACAGAAAAATTGTTGAAAAAATTGTTAAACCCCAGTGACAATAAGTGACCTAAAAACAAACAAACAAACAAGCACTAATAATGTCCTTAATTTGGTCAGTATTGGCTACAGCCTGGGTTTCACTTGTTTTACATAAACTTATTTAAGGAAATCCTTTAAATTACGTTTTTTTTTTAAAACAAACTGCTAGGTCTAGAGTTTAAGTACTAAGAATGTAGCATTGTCTAGTTATCCTCTTCTGAAATTGTTCAAATTATGCTCCTGGGGTCAAGGTTGGCTCTAAGGGTCACTCATTTACCACAACGTAAATTCATTAAGCTACTCATGTGAGCAATATATGGCTATGATGGCCATCTTTTGCTGTTAGGTTTAATTGAGTTTGGGTGTTTATTGTGCACTTTTCTCATGTTCAGATTTCATTGTTAAAAGATTTTCTTCGCATGTGGGCAGATATAAATAATAGCCAATAAGAATTCATGGTTTCTTACAAATCAGTAGATATTTTCATTGTTGTCAATTAGTGGCTTCAAATATCCTTACTCAGAATGCCAATTAGAGGGTAACGTTAATTGTCATAATTCAATAGAAATTGTCCTAAGCATTTCAAGAAATGGTAATGCTTTCAACTCTCACCCTAAAAATCCCATAGAAAGTATGTAGCTAATTTAATTAATATGAAACAGGATAAGCAGAAGTGACTTAGTAAATATTCCCAGTGAGACCAATTATCCTTATACTTTTTTTTCTTTGTTTTTTTATCACTTGAGTTAAACGTCCCACCAACAGCTAGTGTCATTTGGTGCTTTTCCTGCTTAAATGGTGTAAAAAGACAGAATTATCCTAACACTGTGAAAAAAATTGGCTACCCATGAACAAAGGAAGCTGTATGAACAATGTTCACATTAATTAATGTGTTAGACTAAATACACCTATTTGTAAAAATGTATTGTACATAAGTGCGATATTTCTTCAATCTTCTTGTTGACCAATTTTATTGTACATCCGTTTACTCAATCAGATGAGATGAAAGTTGCTCTTGTAGATGTAAGGTTAAGAAATTCCTGGTTTACACTAAATCAGCCAACCCTGTTTTCTTGTCTGCAGATTGTAGTTGTAGATAGATGGAAGTACAAAACCAAAAGTAATTTGTCTTTCTTAAAGTCAGATCATTTATTAAATTGAATTGCTTAGAGGTTCTTTTCACATGAACTATGTCTGCGAATGAAAAGCAAAGATTTTAATTAAAAATTTAGCCAAAAAAATCTTATACTTCGGTGATTATATTTGTGACAATTTCTCTTGAAGCATGAAACAAGCTACAATTTGAATTCTGAAAAAATCTTTTGAAAAGCCTATTGTTAATGCATTCACATGGTGACAACTTATGTTTACTTTGAATTATTGTATTCTGTATCTCTGTGTGATCATACATATGAGTGTCCCATTCACAATCAATGATCATTGAATGATTAGCATAAGCAATTAGCTTGATTAACTATATGGAGTGTGATATTGTCAATATTCTTCATGATCTGATCGGCTGAAATATTTGTCTAATCAATGATATCATTTCATGTAATGATTATTTATTCATCTCTTTCAATGTTCACTTAAATTTAAAACTCTGTGTTATTACAACACTTTTCCCTAATAAATAACCTATGTGTTACATTTAACCTGTACTTTTGAAGGGCCTCCATAATGGAGTGGTCGAAGTCTCTGACTAGTAATCACTATCCTGCCAGAAATTTCGGTTCTCTATTTAAATCAGGCTAAAATATAGCATAATAAGTTGTGAGTGCAAGACCTAAGCGAGGCCCATGTTTCCCTATAGCAAATATAAAATAAGATCAAATAGATAGTTTTCTACTGTTGAACTCCTTTGTCTACCCACCTTTGATATTTAACCGACCCGCTCAGCTCAGTTGTTAGTGTTAGGTCTGTGATTGTCTATTGTCAAGAACAATTTAACGTTGGTACAGAAATTGGAAAACTGGTTATATTAGCTACCCACTTCCATACAACTGAAATTCTGTTGAAAAGGCATAAACTCTAAAAAAATACAGTCAAACCTGTGAACGAAGGCCACCCTTGGGAAAGACAAAATGTGGCCTTTATTGACAGGTTTTCTTTATTTGGAGGTCAGTTTGTTCTAAATAATCAGTGACAGTGTTTCAAAGAATGGCCTTTATTCACTGGGTGGCCTTCATTAGGAAGTGGCCGCAAACGTAAATTTGACTGTACCTTTTTTATTTATCTCTGATTCTCATGTGGAATTGCATGTTCACAGATTCAGTGAAGAAACTGGAATGTATCAGATGGTAACACAGGAGCGACTAATTAGATACTGTTTTAAATGAAATATCCTTCTGACATTAATCTTTCTGTTCTATTGTACATTTTTTAACTATAAATGTTTCCTCTAGATCAATGGCTGACAATATCTTCATGGATATATCTATATTCTGTTTGTTATAGCTTGATCATGTGACACAAAATGTTCATATTGAGATGTTATTTTCGAAGGATTAACTGATTTTTAGCCATCAGCAGCATTTACCCATTAATGTTACCTCCTCATGAATTAGTGCATTATTAATCCTTTGCAGAATCCATTTTTTTCCAAGTCTAAACTCCCATTATTTCATCAGACAACTTCTGTAGACAATTTTGTTTATGTCTGATGCACTTTCATTTGTCATAGATTTAACCACTAGTTGGTTGGATATTAAATAACATGATCTGGAGTCCATGATTTTACTAAGATTGTCCTCATCCTCATAATTTCAAGATCCTGTTAATTTTGCTCAAACCAACATTGGCTATGACCCAGATTCCAATGCCAGTGACAAGGTACATGTATTATCTATTGCATGCTTTTTTCCATGATGACCCCTGTATGGCTTACCTCATTGTTTCATTTATGTATTTTAGCTGATTGAGCATTATTTAAATACTAAAACATGTCAATGCTGTAAATATTTTGATCATATCTTAATTAGTATGCAATGACAGATCCGAAGCAACCATCCGAATGTAACATTTTTGCATTCACAAGCAAATGAACAGTAAAAATGGGTTTCCAGGGTGGGAAACTTCTGAAAAATTTGTCTTACTACGCAGCCAAAAGACAACCATCACAATAACATATTTTGCATAGGGATAGCAGGATTTTAAAGATAAAACATTCTGTCTTCACAAAGATTTGTTTATAAAATGGCACCCTGGTTAGCATGTCTTAGCCATCTTGACCATATCTTATTTGTTAATACCATCAGTAATACTTCCAGGTTACTATATTTTTATGTAAAGTAGTACATATTTAAATTCCTTGGTTTTCAAGCATTGTTATGTTGTCAAGCACCTTAATTGATGTTTCAAAGAAGGATTTTTCCAATGAAGTGAGTGCTAAGTAAACACTTGGTGTATAGGTTGAACATTTGTCAAATGGAATTTTATAGTGCTATGCCAATTACTTGACAAATAACAAAAACATTGATGATATTAACCTTGATGTATCCCAATATCTTATTAATGATGAACATGGGAACTTTTAGACATTGTATATTAGACAGGGTTAGCTTTTGAAAAAGCTAGAAAGCCACTTGCTTGATCCTTGTCTCCCTTATAAAATGGAGACAAAGAAGTCAAGGAGATTTCAAGAAGGAAACTGTTTAGGATGAAACTATAATACGACCATATCATATTTAGAAGGCTATTGGCGCAAAGTATGCATAAATGTCAAAGAATGGGTAGAATGTCTATGAGATATTATATAACTTTTTGCTTGTGTTAGCAACAATCTGAGTAAGGACAACAAACACAATAATAATTATGAAAACAACCTTAATAAGTTCACTAAACAAATCGGGAAGACCTTTAGAAGCTCAATTGATAATGTATGCAAAATGTCTGAACAGAAACACCTCAGTAGTAAAATCACCTTATTGATCACATGCTATGAGTATATTTCTAAGCACCAAATCCTGGTCACAGCAGGTCATTCCCTTCTATGAAAATTTAACAAGAATATCAACTTTCCTTCATATGTGGAAAAATTGTTGTTCTTAGTGAAAGAGTAAGTTAGTACTGGTTAGAATACAGTCCAGGAAAACTGGTTAGGTGAACTAGCCACCATATACAACTGAAAAATTGTTGAAAAATGGCTTTAAACCAATTGAAAAAAAATTATATGCAATCATGCATTCAGTATTTTGGTTTCTTAACTTGGTCTTTCTTTGAGTATAAGTTCTCAGTCCTTTAAACTAACGCTTATAGATTTTCTAAAATCATGCAGCCAAGTCTGAAAGATGGAAGCTTTGACTTTGATTTGTTGTACAACTAATAAGAATACAATGAAATAAAAACTATTTTCATAATTTTGACAAAGTTCACATTGTGTAAAAACATATTTTTATAAGATGTA
Source organism: Lutraria rhynchaena (assembly GCA_008271625.1). Taxonomy (NCBI): domain Eukaryota; kingdom Metazoa; phylum Mollusca; class Bivalvia; order Venerida; family Mactridae; genus Lutraria; species Lutraria rhynchaena. Next base: position 912,925 of record VIBL01000073.1, on the reverse strand, counting down.
CTACCAGTATACATGCACATTATGTTGAGGATTCATTATTGATACCTGAATTTTAAAAATCAGTTATCAGTGTGAACATAAAGCTAGAGCAAGTTGGGATAAGCTTTCAGCATGACCTATTTTGTTCAATTCGAATAGCTCTAAGGTTGAGAGGAAACTTATGACCAGAAAATAAAAGTGACATTTACGGTTACCTGACAGACCCTGTTTTTAGCTCACGAGAACTGAAGGTTCAGGATGAGCTGTTAGGATGGGTAGGTGGATGCTCTGGCGTCCGTCGTCCGTCTTCTGTCAACAATGGTCTTCTCCTCAGAAACTACCAGTCAGATTTACTTCAAATTTGCTGTGCAGAAGCCTTTTGACGTTCTAATTGCAATTTGCTCATATTGTTCGGGTTGACCGCTTTTAGGGGTCACTAGAGCTAAAAATAGAAAAACCTTTAATCATCTTCTCATAAACCAATGGATGGATCATCACCAAACTTGGTCTGTAGCATCCTTATATGGACTTTTATCAGATTTGCAAAAAAAATTGGTCGGCTCCTTTTAGGGGCCGCTAGAGCTAAAAATAGAAAAACCTTTAATCGTCTTCTTCTCATGAACCAATGGATGGATGATCACCAAACTTGGTCTGTAGCATCCTTAGATGGTCCTTTTTCAAGTTTGCTCAAATAGATTTGGTTGACTCCTTTTTAGAGCTCATATTGTTCCGGTTGACCGCTTTTTGGGGTCACTAGAGCTAAAAATAGAAAAAACCTTGAATCATCTTCTTCTCATGAACCAACGGATGGATGATCACCAAACTTGGTCTGTAGCATCCTTAGATGGTCCTTTTTCAAGTTTGCTCAAATAAATTTGGTCGACCCCTTTTTAGAGCTAAAAATAGAAATACCTTAAAATGACTCTCATGTTTCTATCGATGGATTATTACCAAACTTGGTTTTTAGCATCTTTAGATAGTGTTCTATCAGATTTGCGAAAATAAAAATGGTTTGCCCCAATTAGGGGCCGCTAGATTTAAACATAGAAATACCTTAAAATGACTTCTTTTCATGAACCAGTGGTTGAATCATTACCAAATTTGGTCTGTGGCATCCTTCAGTCATCACGAATATTCTTTTGTAGTATCCTTTGATGGTCCTTTATCAAGTTTATTACTGTTCCCCATTATTTGCCCACAAGTGTACCTTTATTACCTTTTTAGTTACAAGTTAATTAATATTTTTTCTGGTGAGCGATGCAGGGCCATCATGGCCCTCTTGTTTTGTTTTTTGGGGGGCTTACCAAATCCTAAGTACAAAAAATATTTGAGGATGGGTCATACCTCCAAGATATGAGAGGTATGTTCAGAATAACAATTAGTTTAGTTCTTAACCATCTAACCAGTGTTCCTGGATTCTGTACCTATACTTTAATACTGCAAGAAACGGTCAACTTCTCTTATTATCTCGTCTTAGGAGTCATAGTATGAAATTTGCTGCTTGTTCTGAATTGAAATCACTATAAAACATTTTATTTGATATTGATATATAACTATAGTTGTTAAATGTGGGTTTTTCCATCATTAATCTTACATATTCCTGTTTTTTTCCCATCTTTGTCAGTTTTATTTATTCTGTAACCTGTACACTGATCCTTACTTAATCCTTCTCGTCACTCTGTCAATCTGATGATAGCTGAATTTCGCATATGTATGATATCATGCTTTGTATAGAGTGCCACTTTGTCTGGTGATTGGGGGGGGGGGGGCTAAATTCTATCATATATTTGTATGATATTTTAACTCTATAGTTTAATGCATGTCTAACATATTAATACCCCACAAATAGGACCCCAGCATTGCCAGAGTCTATTGACTATAAGCATTTGTACATTTTTACAAAATTGCTGAAGCCTCAGTTGTCACCTTATGATATTTTTGGCATTGTTAGGTATTTACCAGATAACATATGCAAATGACTCATGAATGGCTTGTGAAAATATTTTCGTAAGTAATTCTGATGGATTTTAGAGTCAGTCCATGAAACTAATGATGACTCCTGCATTGGCTTAATTAATTATTTTGCCGCTGTTTTCCTTTCTTTCTTTCTGTTATGAATAACACAATGCGACAAATTCATCATTAAAGGTAGCCAGTATGTAAAGACTGTTATGAAGCAATCAGAAGAAAGTCTGTTGACCTATGAAAAGTGCATTGACTTCTGAGCTGTGTCACAATTTGCTTATAACCAATTTTGGTCTCTGATTATGTACTGTATGCTAATATGAGAATCAAAGTTATTGAAGTAATGAAGCATTGATGTGCCTAATTTCCTACTTACTAGTAATGAAAACCATAGAACATTTGGTTAGTTTCAATTTGCAGAATTTAATACTTTTTTTAATTAGGTAGCTCAAAATTTGTTGTCCCCTTGAGAAAACCGTATCAATAGGAATTGATGTCTGCACTGTTTTGTCTATTATATAAACACATCAAAAGCTCCATAATAAAATCACATTTAGGACAAGAAATGGCCACAAAATTGAGATTGTCTCTTATCAGGTTCAAATATAAAGGAAAATTTTGAAAACATTGTTACAATGAGGTGATCATAATATTGAAGCGGTCGCTAAGTGAGGTTTTACTGTAGTAGACTTATACATGGTAAATTAAGTCAACAAAGTCAGATAATTTTATCATGTGAGATATATTAGCACAATAAGGGACCAATTTAAGGGGTCATTGTCTTACATTATCCCAGTTTCAGTGTATATGGAAAATATACGAAAAGGTTTAAATCCAGAGTGTACTGAGTAATAGGTTCAAATAATCAGCTAATTATTCTTATTAGACTGTAATTTCCCTAATGGTTCTCCTTCCCCACCCACACATTCATTGGAAGTGTGTGTGTGTGTTTTGAGCGCATGTGACTTACATTTATGCTGATATGGGTAGACCTATATATACAATCCATATTGTGATATACTATTTCAACATCTTTAATGACCATTGACTAATACAGTCGACTCTCGTTATGGTGAAGTTGGTTAATATGAATATTCCGTTATGGCGAAGTATTTTTTAAGTCTCCATATTTTCCTTCTTAAAGTATATAAAATTCTGTCAGCTGAGACGAATTTTGCTCTCGAAATTTTTTGTTATGTTGAACTTATTTTGAAATCCAAATGATCGATTTTGCACCTAATTAGTGTTGTTTATTACCAAGTCAGACAATATTATACACTTGTCCTAAATGTCATTCACATCTCGCTGACCGTACAATTTGTTGGATTTAATTTTTAGTCAATAACAATAGGGAATTTGTTATTGTTTACTCTTAAATGCCAACATATCATCATATGTAACTTAATAGCAGACAAAATGCATAGATTTGTAAAACATGTCATAATGAGCGATATTGTAGTTTTGTATATTTTAGCACACCTAAACACATAGTGCTCGGTGAGCTATAGTCATCAGTCAGTCTACTCTGGCCTCTGGTGTTGATCGTCCACCTGGGGGGGTTGTTAATGCTCTAGTGGTCACACTTTTGAGCGAATCTTCATCAGACCTGGTCAGAATGTTTGTCTTAGTGATATCTTGGACAGGATCGAACATTGGTCATCTGGGGTCAAAAAGTAGGTCACCAGGTCAAATCATTGGAAAACCTTGTTAACGCTCTAGGGGTTACAGTTTTGATTGAATCTTCACCAAACTTTGTCAAAATGATTGATTAAATGACATCCTGGTTGGGTTAGAACATGGGTCATCTGGGGTCAAAACCTAGGTCATCAGGTCTAATCCTAGAAAAATCTTGTTAATGCTCTAGGGGTCACAGTTTTGATTGGATCTTCACTAATTCTTTATAAATTTATAATTACATTGATATCTTGCTTATGATCAATCATAGGTAATCTGTGGTCAAAAACTAGGTCACCAGGTCAAATCATAGAAAAACTTTGTTAACGCTTTTGGGGGTCACAGTTCGGATCTTCACCAAACCTAATCAAAATGCTTGTCTTAATGATATCTTGGACAAGTTTGAACGTGGGTCATCTTGGGTCAAAAAGTAGGTCACCAGGTCAAATCACTGGAAAACCTTGTTAACCCCCCAGAGGTCGCAGTTTTGATTGGAGGTTCACCAAACCACGTCAAAATGATTGTTACAATAATATCTTGGTTAAGTTTGAACATGGCTCATCTGGGGTCAAAAAACTAGGTCACCAGGTCAAATCATAGATAAACCTTGTTTACACTCTAGGGGTCACAATATGGATTGGATCTTCACCAAACCTTGTCAAATTGATTGTCTTAAGCATATCTTGGTGAAGTTCGAACATGGTCATCTTGGGTCAAACACTAGGTCACCAGGTCAAATCATAGAAAAACCTTGTTAACACTCTAGGGGTCACAGTTTTGATTGGATCTTCGCCAAACCTTTGTTAAAATGCTTGTCTTAATCACATCTTGGATAAGTTTGAACATGGGTCATCTGGGGTCAAAAACTAGGTCACCAGGTCAAATCTCAGGAAAACCATAGAAGTTGCAATCTTTACTCTGGTTGAGCGAAAAAGGGCCATCTTGGCCCTTTTGTTTACTTGTAAATAAAACAACTGAAATATCACAACCAAGTAATTCTTAAAACACATAACAATTATCATGAACTTGTGATTTTAACAATGACAAAATATCTAATAAAATATTTGTCTGACGTTTATGTGGAATTTCATTAAGACAAAGTACTTTTTCGAGCCCGAAAAAAATTGACATAACGAGGGTTGACTGTAAAGTTTTGAAATGGGTAGAAATATACACAATTCATATTGTAATATATTGTTAAACACCATTAATAACCATTGGGAAATACAATTTTGATATGCATAGACCTATATACAATTCATATTGTACTGTTTCAACATCACTTATAACCTTTGACCAATACATTTTACAACTTCATTGTGCTACTTGTTTGTATTCTTTGATTCAAAATATTTTTTTTATTTTGTGGCTGACATTTTCATCAAATCTGCTAATCCGAACATTTTCGCAGCTGATTTAAGTTGATGAAGTGGTAACTAATCCTCGTTTTTGTAGGTGTAAACTAAGTACTGTTGCATTTCAAATCTGCTTAAAATGTTATTACATGTAGTACGTCTTAATGGTATTTAGCACTGATTGAAAAATATGATTGCTATTAACTTTGGACTTTTTTCTGCTTTGTTAATGAGCCCTTGATGAATAATTATTTGAGTTATTAGAACAGCTATACCTCGGCCACAACACAATAGCATGATCATTAATTTGATGATATTAAAATAATCTACTCAGATGTGTTAATGATTAAATATTTGTATGACATCTTAGTACTATGGCTTATGTAGTGGACTACATTATTTTCTTTGATTTGTTTGGTTTAATGCCGATGTAGTTGTTTAATAAATTCTAGGTGTTAATTCATTGGATCTTCATGAAACTTTATAAGAATGTTTGTATTATTGATCTTGTGAAATTTTGCGGATATGGGTCATCTCTAGTCAAAAACTAGGTCACTAGGTCAACACACCAGAAAACCTTGTTAATGCTCTAGAGGTTGCAATTTTGATTGAATCTTCATTAAACTTTGTCAGAAGGTCTGTTTTAATAACATCTTGGTCAAGATCGAACATTGGTTATCTGGGGTCAAAAACTAGGTCACCAGGTCAAATCATAGAAAACCTTGTTAACACTCTAGGGGTCACAGTTTTGAGTAGATGTTCGCCAAACCTTGTCAAAATGCTTGTCTTAATGATAACTTGGACAGGTTGAAATATGGGTCATCTGGGGCCCAAAACTAGGTCACTAGGTCAATCTTTGGAAAACCTAGTTAACCCTTTATTGGTCTCAGTTTTGATGAGAGGTTCACCAAACCTCGTCAAAGTGATTGTCAGAATGTTTGTATTAATGATATCATGAACAGGTTTGAACATGGGTCAACTCAGATTAAAAAGTAGGTCACCAGATCAAATCTTAAGAAAACTATAGAAGTTGCAATCTTTACTCAGGTGAGTGAAAAAGGGCTATCTTGGCCCTCTTGTTTCTAGAAGAATCTTCTTATCCGCATTCAAGTATAGAGCATGCCTAATCAAACATTAAACATCTTTCAGAATTTTCATTCACAAATTTTCTACATGTATTGTTAAAGTATCAAATATTTGCTAATCCATGTTACTCCCTTTAGGCATCTAAGCTTAAAAAGTACCTGGTCTCTGCTAACCCAACTGACTATTTTTTTCTGCCAACCTTTCTTTGCTTTTTAGGGTCAGTTAATTTTTAATTACAAATATTCTCATTATCATATGAACTATATCAGTGTGCCCATACCATGTGACTTTTTGATAATACTGCAAGAAAATTTTATCAAAACCCAGATCCATATCTCAAAGGTCAAGGTCACACTTTTGGTTTAGAGGGAAAACATTGGCATGTTTAACCTGGTCTGGACTGTAAAAAAACAATATCACCATTTGGTGACTTCTAGTTTAATTATATCCATATTAATGGTAATTATGCTGAAATTATGCTTGTCTAGAGCAAACCTCAAAAACTATTGAAGGCATTGATATGGTTCTTCACATATGGGTAGGACGTGCTGTGACAAAGAACAATAACTTTATTTTGTCCCATTTTCTCCCCTTTTCTGTTGAAATTATACTTGCCTGGAGCACGAGATACATGAAGTATTGAGATGAAACTTAATACATTGCAATAAATGATAGGAACAGTACTGACCAAGAATCGCAACTATTACTTACCCATTCTTAAATAATCTCCCCTTTTGTATTTATATTATTATCGTCTAGAGCATACCTAATAAACTATTGAAGCTTCACACTGGCTCATTAATTTTGCAACTGTTAATCATGTGATCATAATACCGCGAAAATTTTCCTGAAAAAGAAGCCATTGCCCTCATCCTACTAGGAAATACAACTTCTGATTACTTTGAACTTCCGAACAATGTCAGTGCTTTCAGAGCTTTGATCTATCCTATGGTTTTATAGTACATGTATAATGCATTGTGTGAGAACATGAGGCATGATACATCACCAAACATTTTAATACTTTTGCTATTAGACACCTTAGGGTTGGTGCAAAGAAATAGGGACAGGTAAGTGAAGGTTAACACAACTTTGTTTTGGCCTCATCAGATAGTTTCATTGAAAAGGACTTCATATATGTGTAACATTGAGTCATATTATGTAACCATTTGGTCTTTGATTAGGTATGTGTCACAGGAAAGATAACTCTGTATAGAGGTTGATATTTATGATGCAGTTGGATCATAAATAAGCTGCTTGCAGAAGAATTAAACTAAGACAATATGCATTTCTTATCATTAATATGCTTACATCATTCCGCAGTTAGATAAATACATACCACAAATAGTTAAAGTTTTTTATCATTGATTTATGACTTATCTCTGTCTAGGTTATCTTGTCCTAGACCGAAAAAAAACTATTGCCCTATAATATCTGTTAGAGTATCCTTGTATAGCCAGGTGTTAATTCATAATCATGATTACATTGTCAATATAGGTTAATTGTGGTATTGTATGATGGTATATAAATCATAATACTTGAGAAAAAATATCAGATACTCTGATCTTCAAAAATCTAATTAATATGATTTGTCATTGTTTACCATCAGTTACAACTACCAGGCAATAATACTTCTTTAGAGACAGGAAACTGCGTCTGTAAATCACAATTAATCCGTCATACAGGGACATAGGAGATATCGTACTGTCTGAACTTTGTTGCTCTAACTTAGCTCTTCAACTAAACCTGAACTGTTTGTTTATGTAATTGTCCTTGTCATCTTCTGTATTATATGACATTTGTGCTTTACCCGAGGTATGATAAAGAACAATGAGGTCTATCAGTGTTCCCACTCACTTCTGAAATTGGGGGTATGCTTACCCCTTAAGTCTCAAATCTTGGGGTAAGAGAAGTATTTTGGGAGGGTATGAACATTTTTTTAAAAAAATATATGTATGCGCATACATCGTAATGGGTGTTTCCAGAAAATCAGCGATTCATCACTAAATATATTCGTATGTGTACTATCTTGCACCAGATCAAAATGTGTTGCGGGATTTCCAATTTTATTGCGGGATTTACGCAAGATTTTTAGTGAATGGGAACACTGTCTGCTTGAAAAAAGTAGGGACATGTATCCCCAGCTCTCCTGTATCTCCTCTCCTCTCTTAGGGGGCAAGGGGGCTCTGAAATGACCATAGCTGTTGAATAGGCCTTTAAACAACAGACAAAACAGGCTGACAAACGTCTGTATTATATCAGTATCTGTAATAATGTTGTCTTAAATTCAGTATTGAAAAAAGGATCTTTTTTATGGATATCATTAGCAAAAGCTTATGGTCTGCTCTTTCCATAGATAGCAGTATGTCTGTGTAAGAAATTTTTGGGTTCAAAACCCATGTAAGCTGTAAATTTCTCATGTCAGTATGATGTAATTAAATTAATCAAAATGTTGCATAGTCGTTTGTTTCCCACCTCACATTCACATATCATGGGAAAAACAGCAGCTACTTAAAGAATGTGGAGGAGAAGGTACACACTGTTTGGTAGCCCAAGAGTACTAGTTAAGACAATTGTTCACTCCACATTGCATTAGCAAAGCTAATTAACAATATGAAACCTAGAGCTGTCATTGATTCAGATTTTTGCATATCAATGATATTGATGTATCAGGAAATCAGTATCTATGATATATCCATACTTTATTCATGTACTTCGTAAATAAACATCCTGTAATGCCTCTTCTTATGTTTTGTATAATATTCCGTACGTAAATATAGCTGAAATAAGTTTGTTCTAAGTTTGCAAAAGAAATAAACGATGGAAATAATTTTCTTTTACTTGTAAACAAGACAGTCTCTTTATATAGTCCCAAAAGAAAGCTTTTTTCTCACTTCAAAATGCAAACATTCACTTTTAGCTTCCACCATAATTTTTATGTGCAATAAATCTCAATATTGACACAGAAAAATCTATCATAATAATGAGGTGGTCTCATTATCAAGTTGAATCATCAGGACATTATTGGAAGCGGATCCAAAAATAACTGGTCATTATAACAAGATGGTCATTGAGGTGGTCACAATTTGAGGTCTTACTATATATCGATAATCGATCAGAAGAAATCAATATTGCTCAAATTGACAACAGCCCTAGTGAATCCCATACCAGTATTTCTCTTCAAGCCATTTGGATATTGGAATGTTTATGGATGCATGATATTCAGTCCAAAATATCATTTAGGATAGTCCCACTTTCTCTTTGATTCAGGGGACCTCCTAATTGAGAAATCAATGGACAGAGCAAAGTGGATGTACTTACAAACAATTAGATTAACCTTTACTTAGTGTATGAAAATCCATTTTGCTCACTGATTTATTGTGTTACATCTTTTGTATCAATTAAATAGATCAGTGTTGACTTATTCTTTTATATTGTATGATTCAAAGAGTCACAATAAAATGGGGTTTATTTATTAGTTAATGTGTTTGAATCATTTTTACCTCCTGTGAGTTTTCTGTAGTCTGGAATCTAAAACCATAGTAACAATATGCCATTGAAATTCTGCACAAATTTTCTAACAAAGATCTTTGAAGTTTTTGCATTGATATTAAATCATAATCCAATCTTTTGATGTTTTGTGGCAAAATTTAGTATGAAATAATTTGATCGAATTGATAACAATGTCCATGAAAACAACCAGACATGGGAATTAAATAATAACTAATAATAATAATTATAATAATAGGTGAAGTAACTACAAAATAATAAAATAGCCATGCTCTTTTATGTTCCTTTTTTAACACACTCAGGTTAATTAAACCTTACAATTATCAATAAAAGATTTCTACAATACAAGATAATCAGAAGCTTAAATCAGTTTGAATTTTCAATTTTTCATTTTTCTGCAATTTTTGTTAAAAAATAATGGTGTGTGAGAAACTAATAATCATCAAACAGTGGCCTTAAAACCTGTTTTAGGTAGCCACCAAATAGTTACCAGATAGTACAAATCCTTTGAGCTAAACAACCGTCTGGGAGCAATTTAAATACTGCAGTATAGATGGAGATTTATAGAATCAAATGAAACAATCATCATAATAGTTACTGAAGAAAGTTTATCTCTTTATTGACAAATTAATATATATAATGTAATGGATATTTGAATCCAATAATCCATCATTATAAGACAAACAGCAGAAGAATAGTCAAGTACTGACAACTATTTAAAATTATCTATATTCTATATTACATGAATTTTGAAACAAGTTCTGAGAATTTATATAAATCATGATCAATGAAAGTCTCCTGGGCTTCTCACCAGTACTCATGTCCTTTTAAGAGATTTGAAAACATGGTCAAGTCAAGATCTGAACTCACAACCTTTAGTTTAGGAGTTCAGTGCTCTACCCTTGAACCTAGGAAGAATTCAACATGTCCAACACTTCTTGAACATACATCCTAATATCAGCCAGTAACCAATTCATTCTTGCAGCACAATTTTCATATTGAATGTTGAGACCAGTTCTAAATGACTCTACAGTCCTAAACATGGCAATGTATGATTATTTTTTAACTATAAGTAGGAAAATCTTGGTGCTTCAGTCTATGTAACTAGGCTACTGATATTATATCATGAGTAAGCAATGCAACATTTTGCAACTTAAACATTACATTATTCCAGGACAAAAATAGTCGTGTTTATGGTTACCTGACCAACCCTATATTTTGGCTTCAGCATTAAAATTCTAACTGCTAAATCCAACAATATTTGGTGATAAATGGTATTCTCACAAAAGACTTTTAGAAAAAAATAGAGAGGTTTTTTGACCTACTTACCCTATTACTTTTGGTCAAGTACAAATAAGCATGACTAGTTTTGTTCCAGCCTAATGAACATCAATAAAATCCTATGACTGGTATTAAGTGAAAAATGATTTACTAAATTAGTTGACAACAGGTATTCTAAGAACATTCAAGTGACTAGATGAAAGTGACCAAGATGTCAAGCGAATGGTTGAATGACTCCAGTTCACATTGATAGACCATATAGTACTTAATAACTTCACCTAAGAGGGTTGGTTCTCAGATTAATGTATTGCAGACATTACTTGAAGCTGTAATAAATCCAGATATTCCTATATATAAACCAAATAAGAGTTAAGACAGCATAATTTTGTTTTTATCAACTTACATAGAGCTTCCCCAAAGTACAAAATATTGCAAGAAGTTGAAAGTAAAAAAGTAAAAGGTCTAGACACAAATCTGTGTTTGCACATCTACATTCAATATGAATTCCTTGTTTTGTGCAGGGCAATGTTAGACTGAATGTGTAAGCTTGTGTGCACATATTTGTGTAAGACTGTATGGTATGAGTGCAGTGTTCTTGAGAAATGTTATCTACAATGTTGTGTGAACTGAACAATTAGTCAGCCAAACTATTGACTATTGCATTATATTGTGATAAACAACATTATCTAAGTAGGTGATCAAAAAGGTTTCTGTTGTACCACCTAGCACACTTGAACTTTAAAGTCTTTAAATAATAACTACATACAATTAACTCCATAAATACTGGCTAAATAAATGTATCAAATATTCATCTTAATAAAATTAGCATTTTAATATTCAAAAAATGTACTGAATTAAAAAAAACAACTTCATGTTTCAAAGAAAATATTCCACAGACAGACACTTATGTCATTTTAAAAAACAAACAAGAGCTCCGCAGAGCGGCATCAACACTCATCTGTTTTACATCATCCTATTTAATAAGCAATTTGGACCAAAATTCTAAGTTAAAAAGGGACATAACTTCAAAAATATAGCTTTCAGAATGATGCATCTTGTATTGCATCTGTGCCTTGTCATGATAATCAAGTATTCCAAGTGTCGTACTGATATCTTTCAGTGTTTGAATAATGGGCTACATCAAAGTTTTGGCATGACAATGACGACCATGCAGCAATCATAATAGCTCGACTTTTTCTTTGAAACAGATGAGCTAAAAAGATGGTCGAAAACTTCAAATCCTGCTAAATGAATCAGATGACATTCAGTTTGAATAGGATTCATAATATTATTGCTATTGCCTGTTGGAAGTAATATTCAATTCAGTAAATATCTATCGATTAACAAAAAAACATGCACTGCAAACATAAGAATTGAATCTCAACATTCTAAATTAAAAAATGCCCTGATAAGAATATCACAAAAACATTCAATGTACAAGCACTTCCATATAGATTTGTAGATAAAATAACATTATAAAACTGTCTAAATTAAATTACGTTTTTTCTGGGTTAACAATTTTGTCTTCGTATTATTATCTTATAAATTATTACAATTCAATTTACATAGATTGTTTCCATAGACAATACACATAAAATGTTTGATTCAGTAGTAAAAACCATCAGTTGCTTCAAACAAATATAATGTCTGTGTCCTAATATAAACACTTCACATAAATGCAGCACTTTAGAACAGCCCTCTTAGATCTGTAAACGCATGTACCTCCTTTCAAACTATGCTAACTTTTTGATCACCCCATCTTATACCTCCACCTACCATCATTGGTCAGGTCCAACTATCCGGTAAAGAAGTAAAATACAGACTTAAGAAACAAGATGAATAAAACATGATCATAAATTCAATACCACAAAGGGAGATAAATGCCACTTTATACCAGATATTTCCAAACAAATGTTCCATAGTAACACCCTAGTTTTTTGAGAAAAAGAAAAATCAAGTCTCACAATAAACACTTTTAAATGCCTTTAAATAAAACCCAATGAGTCCTTCAATTACTTAAACATTAAACTAACAATTTTTTAAAAATCTGAGAATTGTAAAGCCCTCAACAGCATTACCTGGGTAATATTCAATATTACAAACATGAAATACCAAGATGATTTAAAATATTGACTCTCAAGCTCTTCTGACAGTGAGAGATAAATACAGTATATTTACTAAATAATTTTCTGCATGCATTCAAATGTACATAACTAACTGTAATAGAGATTAAATATATAAAAGAAATGGTCTGCATATTAATAAACATACTAACTGTATCACTCAACAACAAATTTCAATGAGATCAAAAAATAAGCAAACAAAAACAAAATTGTTCTTTTTTTTAGCTGAATAACTTGCAGAAAATAATAACACTAGACTTAGCTATTTGAATTACAATCTATAAATTTAAAATCAAAATTAAATTTTAGTATTCCATTAATGGTCTATGTGAGAGCAATATCATTTTACCAGAGAAGCAAACGTTTAGTTATCAACAAGGAAGTCAATCTTTTCTTTTGAATTATGTTTAAGCTCCATAATCAAGTCAATGATGAAATCTTATTAAACATTCAAATTAGTATTATAAGTGTTGACCAAGTTTATCAACATATTTTAAAGGCAAACATATTAGCTCTAGTTAACATCAGTTTTAAATGTACCAAAAAGTTATTTATAAAAACAATTAAAATTTATTTCAAAAGTACACAACTGAATTAATACATTAGTCAAATCTGACAGTAATATAAAGATTGTCAGTGACACAAATACTTTGATTCCTGTTAGTAATCTGGGGGCCTGTTTTACAGACATATCTTAGCTAAGATAGAAATTTTTAAACTAAAACATCTTGCTACACTTTTGTAGGTAAATCAAAGTGTTTTATCTGATTGATTACTTTGGGAATCTATTATCAGCTGTTAAAGGGAAGTATCAGAAATGTATAGTATTAACAGGATTTTCTAGTTTAGAAACTGCAGCCTTAGATTCAAGATGTTTCTGAAACAGCCCCTGAAGAGTAACTAATAGGAGGAGAAAATAAGCCATAATATAAAGCTATTATATCTACAAAACAGAATTGGCAATATGTTATAGAAAGGGTCTAGAATTCGATTTGATCTGCAATAAAGATCAGACAATATTTATATTAAGAACTTTCTCACATTCAGACAAACAGACTAAATATCACTTTCAATTCAGAATAAAAAGACTGAACCATGCAGAACTATCATAAAACTCATTGTGTAAAAAATATGATAGCAGTATAACATTCATCTTCGACACAATTTGTGTATCTCTGATATCATGCTACAACCAATGCAAAAGGAAAATCACTGATATAAACAGCTTGAATTTCTACAATTCAGACAAAAAAAAAACAACAATAGATTCAAAACAATTCTAATTAACATGATATGTACACTGATTTCAATATTCTTCAAAAATACAAACTACCTCACAGCAATAATTTAACAACATGATTAAATTGAGCCACAAATAAAGAAATAAGAAGACAATTAGAACTACAAGTTATTTAGAAAACAAGGTTATTACACAATTATCACAAACTAAATAACTAGAAAGATTACACCAAAAAAAGAGAAAAAAAAACACTACAAAATTATTAAAAACACCTAAAAAATGTGCAAAAGGTCTAATGTTAAAAAGACAATATATACCAATGCGTAGTGAAACATAACTTTTATAATATAACAGCAACCCGTTCCCAGCAATTGAATTGTCCTTCGTGGATAAGGAACCGGACAAACTCTTACAGAGTGATGTCACCTCTAAAGTGGTCATATAGACAATGGTCTGGACAGGTTCTGAACCCTAAATCTCTAGATCAGCAGTCCAACTTTGCTTGCACTATACCTACCTGGTATGCAGTTGTAATTCAAGAAAGCATAGTAAAATTAGAGTAATCCATTTTATGAACTTTGTGATAAATTTTATAAACAGTGTTGTTATTCTGTAATAGCTGGTTGTTTATGTTAATACTATAGCCCATTATTTGTACATGTAGTTGATAGGTTTTAAATCAGCATAAAATATCTGAAATATTGAATACAGAATCTAATAGAAATTCTTTCAATAAGAGATAAAATCACAAAAGAACATGTTCCAATTACAATTCAAAACTTCAGTTAAAACTCAATTATGTTCCAGCAGTCAACAACCGTTTTTGTATAAAACAAATCAATAAAAATGATCAATCTGTTATTTATACACGATGAATTTTAAAATAGAACACACAATGAAACGTCCATCATAAATTCATTTGCCTGAGTTTGTCTTTCGTAATGAGTGAATTCTAAATGAAGCATTTAGTTCTATGTAGTACATCAATACATGTCAACTGTTAGTTAAAACAAATAATTAAACAATAAATGGTTATGATTAACAAAAGATCAGGAATTAATTAACCGCATAATGTCAAGACTGACATGTGACACAGTTAGTGATAATCCCGGGATGTATCCTATATACGTATCTCAGCTAGAATAGTAGTTTCTGAACATAAATTTATGCATGTAGTATCTAGACCTACCTAAAAACAATCCAAGAAAAAAAACATTTTTTCCTTCATAACAACTAAGACGTGTCATGAATTTTAAGTTCAAAAAGCTATTTTAGCTAAGATGTGGCTATAAAACTGAGTTTTTGTTGATTAAAAGAAACAAGTTATCCTTGAATTATACACATGTAGCAGAATTACATAATACATAAGTTATGTTTCACTATACACGATATATTGAAACAGAAGAATCAAGCAAGTGACAGTATTTGGACAGTGTTGTATTAATGTACATAGTGAGTAGACATATACAATCATAGACAAAAATTAGGCCAGAAGAAAGTAGTCATGCTTATGGTTACCTGACTAACCCTATTTTTTTCACACCCACCCTAAAAATTCTAAGAACAAAATCTAATATAAAGCAATATTTCCTGATGAATAGTAACTTGTATTTTCACGAAAAACAAAAGAAAAGTTTTTCAACCAACCTACCCCAATATTTTTGGTCAAGTAACCCCTAAGCATGATTTTATTCTAGCCTTAAAGAAATATGCAATGTACGTGATTATTCAACTTCAAGTAAATTAAAATCGCAGTTATGCAGCTTTGTAGACATAAATATATAGTATCTTATATGATAAACTGATACAATATTGTAAATGTTCCATACAACATCACATAAGATACCATAGGGTTTATATCTTTATGTTTATCTACTATAAAGCTATACAAACTTTGTTCTTACCAATTTATCAGGAGCCCCTTATGGAGCCCCATTGTACTTCCTGTCAGAGAACTGACCAGTGGTCAAAGAAAAAACATCAGTGAATAAACAACATCAAATGTGCAAATTGCTAAGCAAAATCATTTTTTACAGCTAGGAATGCTTTAATCTCTTACAGAAGTGTTCAAAATATGAAGCATTATTACTATTTTGGTCCAAAGAAAGTATTTACCAGAAACAACTTAATGGTCCAGTATTACAAGAAAAAACTTTGCACTCTGCTGAGGTAGTGTACAATAAAATTAAACAGTTCAAATTAAAACTCAGTTTATTTACTAAAGCCAATTTTTTTAAGACGACCATAAAAAACACATAAAGAACAATAAATATTTCTGCAATATTACTTGACAAATACATGAAACTACCTGTCCCTGTTTGAGAGATTGGTAAGCAAGTTTGAGAAAAACATTGAATTGATTGGGTGATATGGAGACTATTCTAAAAACCAACCTATCAAATATTTCAGTTTCAATACTACAAATTCAAACTGAACTTCATTGAACGATACCAAACTTTCTCTTTCTGAATATTAAACCTCAGCAGAATACAGATTTTAAAATCAAACAAAAAAATTTTATCTTATAGAAAAAAAGGGAAAAAATCCAATATTAGTTTGAATCAATGAATATAATAGTATGCCTGAGTTAAAGAAATTACCATAATACAAGCTTGAAATAGCAAGCAATTGAAATATATGATCACCAAAACTAGTGAGCTATATACCACTGGTGTTCATGTGACTCTGTGTGTGTGTATGTGTGTGTGAGTGTTTTTACAAGTTTATATAATAACTATCATACACTGGAATGGCTGCAACTCAAGCCAATATATACAATACACAGTATTTGTGAAATATCAAGCCTGGCTGTTGTGTTTTATCATAAAAAATCCTAATAAAAATATAAATAATTCTGCAGAAATGAAATCATATACTAGTTAAGATTCAACATTAAGTGTGCACTAAACTTTGTCTAAATATGGAAAAAACCATTGATGTTTGTTTTAATTTTAGTATTGAATATTTTTTTTACATATTTTTCAGCACATCCATAAAATGGCAGCATTAATTAACTTGGTGACTGAGTTCTTGTACAAAGACCAAATTTCAAAACTGGCAGCAAAATACTAGTTATTGTTATATTCAATTACAGTTCCATAGATTGAACTGATGCAAACAGCAGCTGCTCAAAAGACAAGCACTCAATTTCAAAACTGCAGAACTTTTTATAAATTGATATATACCAAACATCAAAAATGCTACAAACATATTAAAGTGGTTCTTCTTTCCTTGAACATCACAAAATAATAAATTGCAGATAAATTGACATTTGATGCAAAACTGAACCATAAACTATCAAGAATCTCCACCAGCAAAAGCTTGGTTACCATTGCCTTTACACACCAAGGGAGTGAACTCACCTGATCCAAGAAGCTCATCATCATTCAGTTCAGTATTATCACATGAATCAGTAACATCATTATTAACAACACGTTCTCCAGCACTGTTTTTACATTCTTTCTTAGTTCTTTCACCAGAATCATTTATACTGTCAGAGATATTATTATCACCTTTAGTCACAGAACTTCCTTTCAAAGTCAATTCTATATTATCAGGATCACTCTCTGATGTATCTAAAGTTTTTTCAGAAGTTGGAAAATTCCAGCCCGAATCTTTACTGTCGGAATCTCGACTATCATTCATATTATTACGACTTTGTACAGGAGTCCAGTTACTAGAAAATGATTTACCAGTGCTTGTTACATCAGCTTTCTTGGTTTCTACAACATCAGCTTTAGATTCTTCAGTCGCATTATTACACTGGTTGATCTTTGAAAGATGCGTCCATTCCTTGTTAAACGCCTCGTCCTCTTTCAATGAATTCTGCTGGGACCGACCCATCAATGTGGCTCTACGTGCAACAATATAGTGAGGACGTTTTATTCGAAGGAACAGAAGGTTATCAGTAGCCTTCACGGTGAAATCAGGGACATACGGTTCGTATTTTACATATATGCTGTCAGTGCTAGATGATGGGGCTAGTACTTTATCATTTACAGCTGAAATAAAAAGATAGAATGTACACATCGTTCAATGTATATTATTTGTACAACTTGTATCGAATTAATGGATGAATATTCAACAAAATGAGCTATTTTGACAAGATAGATGAGGTTATGGTAAACTTAAGATATAATAAAGAATCAGATACAGTGAAGTGGTAATTCTTCCCTGCACAAATCCTTCTTTATTTTATTATAATGGATTAAGTCAACTATGGATATGATAGAGTGATTACTCAGGCCCTTGGCATCCACTATTACTGTGTCCTACTGTCTACAGAGAAATTACATATCGTAAGAATGTCAACCATTTCCATAAATAATCACTAGTCTGGTCTTAACATGTAATCATTACTTTTTTTAGTAAAGTAAGGGGTAGAAAATAACTAAACAGGGAAACAAATTAGTCATCAACTATTTAACTTAACACACTTAATAGATTCAACATATACCTTCAGACACATCAAAAATATAATTACATAATTAACATCTTTCCAGAATGGCATAAAATTAACTGAATGATTTGTTCAGAAGAAACAAACACATGTTAAGTACAGATAATATGCTACACAACAAGTGTGACAACATAGCCTGTACATCAGGTACTACCTATGATCGTCTTACCCAGAGCATTCAGTCCATAATAAGCAAAGGGTCCACCTTGAAATGCTAAATTCTCTCGACCAATAAACACTTCAACATGACCTGAATATACAGCAATCAATAACATTTGTAGAAAATGTAAATACATTGAACTTATTTACATATTTTGAGACTAAAAATTATTAAGTGAAGACACTTTTAGTGGCATTAAATGATAGATATATCTAAACTGGTGATAAAAATAGATCCAACCAGGATATGATGGAACTGACTTGCACTGCAACCCATAAACGGGGTCTAATATTACATCCCTAGATATATTCTGGTATAAGCTGATAGCACTTGAAACAGAATGCATAAATAGTAAAGGATTCTTCTAAATGCATGCCACAGAAAACTCATTATAGCATGGGTGAAAATCACAAATTTTGAAAACCTGAAAATTTATGCTTGGCACTGCAAAAACATTTAAAACCAGTATGGTCAAGATCTGCAATATGAAACTGGACTGGTAAAGCCAGAAATCTGGCACAAGCCAGAAAGTCATGTTAAGGTACTGATTTTCTAGAAATATACACTACACTGTTTTAACAGCATAGGTCAAGAATCAAACCCAGGTCACAAGTTAAATGATAAACTACTAAAACTCTGAAAGCAAGACTCGTTATGTTACATAATTAATAAAACAGAACTCTGTATATACTGAGACAAAACATAAACCAACCTTGCAGTATAAGAACAAAGTAATCACATGGTACTCCCTCTTTGTAGATAAAGTGACTTTCATTATGTTGTGGATTTAATTCTACAACAATATTTTGTTTTATCAACTTTCGTAGCACAGTCTCTGAGATGAATCTGTCAGAAAATGGCTCCACTGTAAAAGAGGTAGATATGTTAAATATCAAATCAACTAAACATGAGCTGTTATAACATCAAAATATTCTTTATTATCATCAAATAAATAGTCTTGATCATCAGCTCAAATTACAAATGGGAAAAAAGTTTATATAAGGGAGGCAAATCCTATTAATTAGATAATCTTTTTAATTATACAATTATCTCCCCTGGGTGTCAATACCTATCTGAATTTATGAAATAAAGAATATTAACATCATGAACCAGCTTAAAAAATCAGCCTAAATAAGAAAGCAAGCACTCTATAAAGTAATGAAAGCATTATTAAGTCAACAATTATGTTACCCAGATGATGCTTTAGACTTTTATGACAAAATTTTCTTTGATGTCATAAATTGTCATTCACCAAAAATAGACAGAGGAGTATAATTCAAATAGCATCCAGACTGGTTTAATCAAGAAATAGCTGATGGTAATTTGGCACAGAGCAATGCAATGAAAATGAAAAATGAATCCCAATTTAACTTGTGTAGAAAAAAGGTTAAGATTCTTTGTAATCAGACTAAAAGATCATTTTACTTGGAAACAATTAATCAAAAGAAGAAAAATCCTAAACTGCTTCAGGAAAACTCAAACATTTGTCTGGTATAGAAAAAGCATATCAAAACAATTACACCAATGATAAACATGGAAATCCAATGTTAGACCCACTGACCAGAGCAGCAACTTTCAATACCTTTTTTGCATTGTATTTAAAAGAGAACCTAATCCACCACAATGCCTTAATGAGGAAAGTGAACAACTAATAAATAACAATATGTAGATAAAAAGATTGATAGTAAAACATTCAAAATAACTCTGATTACTAAAGATTTCATAATAAATGAGCTAACATCATTAATTTCCTATAAATCTCCAGGGTAAGATAAAATTGGGCCTAGGATTCTAAAACCAAGTTATAGAATCATTTCAAAGTCATAGGTCAAAATAATCAATCTCAGGATAAGTAACTCTAAATTGAAAATTGAAACTGACAATTGAAAACAGCAAATATAACTCCAATCTTTAAAAAAGTTATAAATCTGTCACAAGCAACTAAAGACCAATCTCCACACTGTCAATATCATCAAAAATCATAGAAAGACATGGACATGTATACACCAATATTAAAAACTCTCTTGAGGTCAATGCACTAGTACATGATAAACAACCTGAATTTCTACCAAATCACTCCAGAGAAACAGCATTGACAAGGATAACTGATGAATGATGAATCTGATACTGGATCAATTTTCCTGGATTTAACTAAAGTTTTTGACCTCTAATTGTTTTGTTTTTATGTGACTTATTGTCATTGTGGTTTAACGCCGTTTTTCAAAAATTTCAGTTATATACGGTGACCAGTCTTCCTGGACTATATACTAACCAGTACTAACTTACCCTTCCACAAGGAACCAGCAACTTTTGTCAATTTTTCATAGAAGGGTTTGACCTGCCGCGACTGGGATTCGAACCCAGATCTCCAGGTTACAAGTCCAGCATACTAACCACTGGACCACGACCAAGTTACTCAATTTAGTTAAATAAATTGAAATCGAAAGTTCTGCTAACCTGCTATGACTCTTTATTTTTGGGGGATGTTAGCAGATACCAGGAATTAACATTTTGGACCTAATGTAACTTAGTAAAATTCAGACAAATATGATGTATTTGACCAGTATTATGTAATTAAAGTATGATCTTAAAGCCTCAAACAATAAAATAATAGAAATAACATCAATATATAACAGCATTAAATCTTATCAATCCCAACATCAAAACTGCCATACGTTTGTTACACAGTATAAAATTACAACTGTGTTATAACCATGTTTTGTAGTACCAATGGGACACATTACATCAATGATTGAAGCTGCATGCCTGGTTCTAATACTTGATCAAAACCACAGATACATCTGCAGACACACTAGAGAGAAAATTTAAAATAATCTGAACACTCACACGTAGACAAGAATTGGAAGGCAGCCACAGATAGTTGTGGAGATAGAACATGTCGGTTCATGTCATCTGGTTGGTTAAATGCACTGAAGGTAACTTTCTTGGTGCTTTTTTGATGTTATCAGCTGTAAATAGAACAAAAATATAACTATAAAAGTGTGAAACAAACATTTAAAACTGATGCAGGTAAACAGATATACCTGAAGTCATTTTCAGGTTTCAAAAACCATACAGGAATATAATACTGGTAATAACAATTTATCTACTTTGGCCAAATTGTACCTAAAAACACATCTGGGTTCATCAGACAGTGAAACCTGTAGCAATGAAGTGTATGTAACATCTAATTATATGACTGAAGAATCTATGTAACATATCAAGTCATCCAAGAGAGGAAATAAGTCTTTAATTCAGCGTGGTTACCAGAAGGAAATAGAGTCTGAGGAAGTGTCTATACACATGTTGATCAAGATACAAAGATACAAGTTCTGGAATTAAACTGGTGCAATCAAAAATGACTAGAAAAAAATACTTATGTTCCACATTACTTGACTGAAGAACAAAGGTAGATAAGTCACAAGAATCATCTAGTTTTTTTCCAAAACATCCATCATGAGAATACATGGTACGTTTAATCCCCAAATATTATCATCATATGGATTTTGCTGTTAGAAACCTTGGGATTAGTGCCAAAAAAAAGGTTCAGTTGAGTAAGTGTAAAAATGCCTTTTTTCAAATCACAGTACAGGATATGAAAGATACAACAAATTGTTCACAGCAACAAATACTGAAAATAGTTGTAATGAAGGGACATTAGAATGGAATTTCCTGACCACATGATGAGATAAAAAGTTTTTAATGTAATCAGTTAATGTGGTATACAAGGACAAACAGACTGACATTATGCTGGCATATATTCCATACAGTAAACAGTAACCATTAAGTTAGTCTACTGGTAAATATATACAAAACTTAATGTATTATTTATAAAGTACAGTGCCCCACAAGGTTAAACACTGGTGAAATACTGTGTTACAGAACAAAAAACAAATTTAAGTCAATCAAAAAGACCTCCATAATATACATCATACAAGCTAGGATGTTCACATGCATACATAAAGTAGACAATTCAAAATCTACACCATGGATACAGTAAGAAGACATTTATGGATCTTTACATTCTTGTAATACAACCTTCATTATTTATTGGTAAATTAGCAGTCCTGCATTTCTTGCTGGATCATTTCACTTTGAGACATTCACAGTGACAACATGTCTTGTCTTCACTCTTATAATTAGCTAATATGTCAGGTGACGTATAATCAAACAGACTGCACAAGATCAACTTGGCATCAGTTTTCTCACATATCCTCTTCTTTATTCATGTTCTGTGACTGAAGTAATTCTTAAATTATCAGTATGATGATACCATTCGTAGAGGCTATATTTTGGTTTCCTAGAGGTTGGATCATGGAATCATAGCAGCTAGACCATAGATTCATAGTGGCTAGACCATGGATTCCAAGCAACTGGACTACAGATTACAAGCAGCTCGAACACAGATTCCTACTGGCCAGACCTAAGATTCATAGTGGCTAGACCATGGACTCCTGGTGGCTAGACTATGGACTCCTACTGGCAAGATCAGACTCATATTGGCTAGACCATGGACTCCTGGCGGCTAGACTATGGACTCCTACTGGCAAGATCAGACTTATAATTGGCTAGACCACGGATTCCTAGTAGCTAGACTATGGACTCCCATTGGCAAGATCAGATGCATATTGACTAGACCATGGATTCATAATGGCTAGACCATCAAGGTTGGGTTTTATCACTGCCAAGTCAACTAAGATACATACAACCCATATACACAGGGTGTTAATATTTAAAATGAGAACAGAGATACAGAGAATTTAACAATAAAAACAGGCATATTTCCTGAATCAACATTCTATTTTTCTATTTTAAAAACAACATGATGTACAATAAAAAAAAAATTAAGTGTCTTTTTATAGCATCTAAAAATCAATACAGCATTTGTTAACCAGCTTCAAGGAATTATTTACTTCCAAGACAAAATTATTCTACAATTCTTTTAGCAATTAATCCATTGATTTCTTGAATTACAGTAAATACTACTCAAAGATATAATGAGTTTTATATTGATTAAAGAAACATAAACAATTAAATACATTCATGCACTCATTCCCTAAGACCTAGTTAGATCACTCCTGAAAACTGTGTCATTACCACAATTATGTTGACAATTATTGACTTTTATTCTTCAATTTGAATATAATGAAAACATATGAGAGTGCTTCATTCATTCATCTGTAAATCAATACAGAAATAATCACTGTATTCACTATTGATGTACTTAAAGCATATTAACCAGTAAGTCTAAAATTTAATCAGCAATACCAGATAACTACCTACAGCCATATTTATAAATAATTCTTCAGGATATGAGCCATGTGTCCCTGATAATTGTCATGATACAAACAGGAAATTCCGAATATTAAATTTGTCTGCCAGCCAAACCATTAAAGATTGGATCAGGACAAACACAACTGTGGTTCATTTTTTATAAAATGGCCAAACCAAGTGATATCATTGCAGTCTATGCATATACATGCACATGACCTTCAAATAAACCTATTAATTCACTTTCACTTTTAATAAACCATATTTTGACTTAATTTAATATTCTGATGAAACCATGGATTCCTAGCAGCTAGACAATGGACTCTTACTGGCTAGACCACAGATTTCTAGTGGCTAGACCATGGATTCATTGTGGCTAGACCACCAAGGTTGGGGTTTTTTGCTTTGAAACCTAACATCTCCCTGTTGGAAGGAAGCTGAGATCTTCTGAATGCAAGTCTGTTTAGAGTCATGTAATGAACAAGGCAACATGATCATAATAAGACATGAAATGTTAACTTAGTGGTGTCACATATTACAATGTATTACAATTACATAGCAGAGGAAAAAATCTGAAAAATGGTGAAAATTCCTGAGAAACTGAAAAAGTGCCATAAATTTTTGGGAGTTTTCAGCTATCCAGAAAAAACTGTCTTGTGATACTACAAAAAATCTTTGGAACACACTAATTTGTTAAAGGTTTATCTAAGTTGAAAAAATTGAGTTTTAACCTTGCTAACATTTATTTGACAAATAAAGCACTGTCCATTACTTTACAGAAAATGCTGAGTCAGTGTTTTTTTCTTTTACTTGCTACTTAAATCAGGAACTATTGTACATTAAATTATACCAGGAAACTTACCACTCAGACCAAAATACACATTATATACAGAATTAATATAAATATTTGTCCTTTTCTGTGACTTAGATGACCAAACTAATCTATCACTGTATTGTATTTACTGACAATATAAATGACTAATTTCCACACAGTTCATTTACCCCCACAAAAGACTGCTGCCAACATCAGTATCAAATGTTTTATTGCCAGAGAACTCTCATTTACTGAAGTTAGGATGGTCAAAACTGGACATTAAGCAAATATTGGGAAAGGTCAAGCAATGAACTTGATCTATAATGATTTGACATATATTTGGCAGAGCATATAACTAAGTAGCCTAGCATTGATCTACATATATGTTACCATACTACGGTCTTACATTGATTTCCTATACAACAATACCTCACAGAGACTTATTCTAGGTAAACCGTGAATTCTACTAAACGTGAATGTTGCATTGTAGAATTGCAGCATTGTTACTATGCGGCTGTCAGCAGGAGAATAAATCCCTGGAAACCATTAAAGAAAATTGCTTCAAGATTTAAAAACAAAGAATAGTTCAAGCATTTAATCCAGGGGGGGGGCAGACTGGTGTGAAAAGTTCATTGTAACTCCTCAAAAAAACTTTGGAGTGAAAATCAAACCTTTCAGAGATTTAATGGTTTGGTTGTCATAATTACTGGGTATGAGATTCTCAAATAAAAATCAAAAAAGGCAACGCCCCTTTTGCCAAACTTTTAAAGCTCCACCTATAGGAGACCCTAAATAATTCCAAAACAATAGTACAAACAAACATTTCAAAATTTTTACCAATATTTTTTTCAAGTATGTAAGCAAGAGATGAGTCATTTTCAGGGGTGTAGAAATGAGCCAGAAGCTGGAAAAATCACCCAGCCATTTGAGCATTCTCACCGGCTATTTTTCACCACAGGGGCGTTGCCACTTGCCCTCTTCTGGGGAACCCAAAAAGTGCCCCCTTCTACTTTTAGTAGCTTACCGGCTACATGATAACATTTCTACACCACTGCATTTTAATGGAAAATTGAGCTAATTTTCACTACATAATTATTACCAAACTCTACTTCATTTAAATCATCAAGTTCCTATGTATATATATATATTGGCGTTACATGTAATCTAGAGAGAACAGAATTCAGAAACTCAATGGAAAATGAATTAAAATCAATGCACGGGAAATGAACAACATAAAACACTACACCATACTGGCTGTATCTAGAAAACTTCCATCAATTTCAACTACGACAAGATTAGTGCAATAAATTGCAACAAAACCATTCATAAAAGGATCAATCTAAAGATATAACACTATACTTAATCAATAAATCGAGCTTGGAGTTTCAGAATGTACACAGGATTCATGTTGATTTTCATACACTATTTCTACGCATTTCACATGTGCATACAAACACTTGGCAAATATATATATAGCAAATTGTAAATTAAGTATTTTAAAGAGAAGTCTTCACTATCAATGTATATCACATTAGGCCTAAAAAATACCTGGTTTCTGTTAATACTGCAAAAAAAATATGAGATTGGTAGACTGGTGGAACTTTTTTTCAAATATGTTATTTCAATTCAGAGATATAGTTTGTATGAACATGAAAAAACAAAAATCTAGGTTCATAAAAAAATAAGGTCAAGCAGGTAAGCAAAAACTTTATTTGCGCCTAAAATGTGTATAATTTCTGAAATCAAACAAACTGGGGGCCAATATTAAAACATAATTACATATACAGTTTTCCTTCCTCCTTACATATACTTCTCAAAAAAAAATGTGAATCAGACTGGAATCAAACAATAAATGCAATAAAGCACAAAGTTAATTAAAGTAGAACACTGACATCAAAATAGGTGTAACTGAGACATATTATCATACAGTAGAAATCCCAGTAATTAGGTCAATCTTTAAAAAAAAAATTGTTAATCGTAACAAGTTTAAGCAAATATGAAACTTCTGGAATCAACTGTAAACTTATATATAATTTTTCATACATTAGTCACAAAAATATCCCTCCACATGGACACAAAACTTTCTTCACCCAAGCAAACTTTAGCGGGCATGGCACCAAGAACAGGGAGGGGGTACCTAAACAAACAGTAAATTAAATATGACCTTACTACACATAATTAAACTACATGAACTGAACTAAATACATAATCAATATTCTATTGTTGTATAAATATAACTGCACTTAAATACAAATATATTTCACCGTATGGTCAATTAGTTTCATTACAAGTACAAGACCAGACAAGATCAGTGGAGATTTCACCAACCAATGTTATGATATACCTAATAAAACAATGATATATTGATAGACATACTGTATTAACAGACAAACATTGTTTACAAACTTATATGGACGGATACACTAAGACAGCACTAAATCGTATCAATAGAATAAATGTATTTATCAACAACACATTGTATCACATTCATTCAATCAGGCTGAACTAGAAGTAAACAAGTATAAAACCTATTTCATGTTATATTCATGTTTTGTCTCTGAGGATCTATATTCCACACCTAAACCAATGCATACAGTAATGCACAATGTCAGAGTATGACATAAACGATTTAAGCAGGTTGTCTGAAATGATTAAATCAACTTTTATAGTTGTATAATTAATGTAAATTACAATTGTGTGTTTGCTGAAATCCAGTTTCTCTTGTAACAGACTTTGGGTACCGGTATTTGGTAGATGTCAAAGTCTGTCATGTAGACAGCTTCAATTATAACAAGACAGGAACTTGTCAAACTTAATATAATTAGTACAATCAAAAGAAGTCACTTCAAAAGATTTTGAATTTTTTTATGATTCTGATAATTAATCATTAAGTGTCATACAATATTAGTGTTAAGACAATTTAACCACTGGTATATATTCCTAATACAGTGACACATGCATGCATCAGAAAATGAAGCACAGGCAGATTTTCTAAATGCAGTACATTTCCAGGATTAGATTAAGTTTCTGTAACAGATGTCAAGTTGTGAATAACTCAAAAACATGGATTGAACCTGCAAGGGAATGTTGTCTGCAAATTATATATTATATATCATTAAACTACCAGAAAATCAAAATGAAATAGAATCTTAGAGCTACAGTACATGATTTTTGAGAATATTCCATGTACAAAAGTTTTGCACTATAATTAGGGATTTACTTTAACAGGTTATGTTATTTTATTGCACTGCTTACAGTACTCTACATGTACTGACTACTTAAACACATGATAATTGTTTAAAACCAACTCTTAACTTCAACATATCAACATGCATAAGCTATATATACATGACACACACATTTATTTGCCTTAAATGCATAAATTAGAATGTTTTCTTTAGTTTCCTGTAACCTTGAGCGAAGGTTAAACATGTATAAATTCAGTAAACAATAGAAGCCATCTAACCAAGTCATAAAATAGTTGCCTGCACTTCAAGGTATGAATAATATATGAGGATTTAGTGTCATCTGTGTGTTATATCTAATCATAATGACACTTTTTTGTCACATAAGCAATTTTTCAGTCCTGCTTTTATTATCTGTACACATTAATTCAGACCAGGGCTTAACAGGGCGATATCTGATTACTGGGATTTTTTGTACATTTTGGGAACTGTACCAGTACCGACCGAATAGGGAAAAATCGCATTGATTCAAATTGGGATTGGTCTTTTTACACAAGTACAATTATTGTATGCTTTTTAATACACTGTTTCACAAATATGTGACAAAGAAATGAAAAAATCAGTCATTTGACAGTGTTGAAAGAATGCCATTCTCAATTCATATAGGACTGCAAAAATGTATTACAAATATCAGCATGATGATTTGTAACAGTTACTAAAAAGTTTCTTGAGAACTTGATCAAGTAAAATCCCTTTGTAAAATTCAAACATTTCAATGAAAACTTCATCTTTTGTGAGAAAAAGGTCACATTTTTGGATTGAGGATGGGTCCATTTACCAGTATACCTTTTATATCAGGTAAAAAATAACTCAATTATTATAGTTTTCATACAGAAAGGTAGCAAAAATCATTTAATGAGCCTCACAGTGTTGTTATTGGGATTCTTCAACTGGTAAGACACATCACTTTGTAAAGATAAAACCAACCACCTCCAGGTTCAGCAGAACAAAACATGTGACATTTACACTACAACATCATGCACCGATCCAGTTACCCTCTAACAGGTGCTTCCAAATCATTCCATCATTACCAATTACTCAGACTGATTGGTTTTACAATAAAATGTTTATAGTAAGATAAACCTAATATATAACCATGTTTATCATCTATAATACATCAAGATGAAGTCAAGTATTTGCATTACATCAAATATTAGAGTATTTGTACTTTGTTGAATTTATGTAACATGAAAGTTCATGTGGAGACAATTGCAAGTTGGATTTAACCATCAGTGGGACACTTCATTAATAGCAAACATATCATATCCTTAAACCATAATTTATATCCCTTTGACCTAACAGACCAACATGCACATGTATCTATATTAATAAAAGTATACATAAATATGTTCTGAACAATACCCAAGTGAACCTACTGACAACACATTTATGTGACCATAAATGGCTGTCTGTCAAACACAAGTAAAACACAGTAACAATGATATGTCAAGTTGACAATTAAAATTAAGACATGACATAAGCTACAAGATTGTCTGTGTTTGCTAATGATGTACACCAAATGACAGACTAAGAGAATAGCACAATGAAGTAGATACTAACCATATACACAGCTTTCTAAAGTAACAAATTAACCAGCTGCCATCAATTGCATTCAAACATTTTTTTACCCATGAGAATTGAATTCTTGATTTCAAGAAAGAATCTTAAATTAAGAACAGATAATAATCAATTATATTTTTGTCCATGAAAAGAGAAAATGAAGATCTTAAACTAAAGGAAATATCTGTTGCTAGGCAATAGAAATTAAAGAACTTATGACCATACATAAAATATGGTCATACATGAAAAAAAATATAGACAGTAACCCAGTCCTGAAATTCATTAGAACTTAGATCCTTTCACAATTATTACTGACAATCTGACACAGTCAACCAAAGTATAAAACAATTAACTGAACTGATAGATGCCATTGAAAGCCTTACCCAGCAGTCTTATACCTCTTTTTCCAACAGTTCAGCATCTTCTACCAGTAAATGTCAGACAAACAGATTTGGCTTCTATTCAATTCATTTCATTTTCATTAATTTTCGAGATAAAAACCACAGATGGAACAAACCAAAAACTCTTCTCTTGAACATTCACAAAACTTTCTTCCATAGTATCAAGATTAATTTGTTTATATTTATAGGCATATAAATATATTGATGTTGTGTATTCTTACGCATTTTCTTACGTAACAACTGTTACTAATTTATTAAGCAGGAAATTATGTTTATAAAACTGTAATTTTAATTCAAAGTAAAAGAGAACATTATATTGAGAGATAAACTAAATTTTATGATGCATTCACTTGAATGAGCAAAAAGAAACAAAAAAGAGAACAAGGTTATAAATACAAAGCTTTGGGGCGTAATGCTGTTAAAATTATCCCATGTGTTTTTTTTGAAATTGTATTACTTTGATCAATTGATGACTAAACCATTTCTACATTTTGAATCAACATAATTGTATTTACTTATTGCCAGAATGCACACAAGTCAATATCAAAAGTATTTGCATTTGTATAACAGACATTTGTGGTATTTTCAAGGGTAGCGTCATTGATTTCAATATTCATCTTGGCAACTATCTGACACTAACAGGCCTTTAGTTAGAACAGCTAGAATCTAACAAATACTGCATAATAGGTATGGAGCTATTTATCACAATCATCATCAACAGCATCATTATCACTAACACCATCAACAACATCATTTTCAACATCATCATCTTTGTCATCATCCTAAGAGACATCACTGTCAACATCATCATCATTAACATCAATGTTAACATCATCATCACCATTAACATCACTGTCAACATCATGGTCTACATCATTATGATCAGTTAAACCTCATTAACAGCATCAAAATTATCATCATCAACCTCTAAAAACACAATGTTAGGGAAGAACAACTCTTGTCAACCTGAAGGGGAGACTACAAAGGGCAACTGAATTTCGATACTATTTTGAAAATGTACTCAACCTCAATGTAAAAAATAAATTTATGGAAAACGAAACCTTTATCCACTATTGGAATCAAGATCTCAGTCACATAGATTTCTCATCAAGTCAATCAATTAACTCAAATGGTCAGAAAACAAAACAACGAGAAAACTGTTATTACTGTCTACCATACAAATATTGATGTATCGATGTATCATAAGACTGAAAAATATAACACATGTACACAACTCTCTATATAATTATACGTGTATAATGTACATACAACCATATACTTTGATTTAGCAAGACATTAAAATAAATGTGTTCAACACAGTCACTATGGGGTTCTAAGAGGCTTTGAAGCTTGCAATGGGCACTGTCTGATCAAAATAGGGGACATTTTGTTTGTATATAAATATATAATATGACAATGGACACAGCACAGCAGAAAATTAAGCATACTGTGTAAAATAGATACCAAGCTTCTGATGAACAAATAAACTAACCATGCAGACCAGAGATGTACAACATTCATCAGATGCTGATTAATTAAACCTGTTGACATTTATATAGACAAATAATGTGACGGAAATACATTAAATTAGGGCTTTCTGATATAAAACACAGCAGGGATCACATAGAAGATGAAATAACACAGCACTTGTTGATATACGATATACTGAACAATCCTAGATCTGAAAAAAAAACTTCCAGGGATGGAGAATATCTGACACTGATTTATGGAAATATTGATTTACAATTAATAATGTTTTTTTAAATGTCATGAGCATAAGAACTAAAGAGAGATATACCTGTCTATACTCTTAACTCAATATGAACTGGTAAGTGCAACCAATGATTGTGTTCCTGTAAGAACTGTTGTATAACAGGACAACTGTCCATGATTTATTTGTATCAGTCAACAAATATTTGATTACTTCATGACAACCCTTATTTTTTATTATGATCGGGGAGGGGGGGAAAAAAGAATGCAAATAAAAGACCCCCCATCTGTCCCAAACATTCTACAGCCACATATATGTAAGAAAATAATACAACCACTCACTTAATGTATCAGTTTCATCAATGATTTCAGACTGAATGATTTCCTCAATAACATCTTCCAGGGTGACAACTCCGAGGGTTTCATAATAAGGATCGCCGTCTCCTTCATTATTTACGCGTCTAACTATTGCCATGTGAGAGTGACCTGAAATGTAGAGTACAGTCATAGATAATACATAACTTGAAATAAATGGATAGCACAGATGTTGCTTCTAAAGACCCACAAAACACCAGTACAATGGATTCAGAAAAAAAATGTGCACTTTTCAACAGTCACATTCTCATCTAATCATCTGAGGCTTCATGACAGCAAGCATCTTGTCATCTTGGACAACAAACAAACAAACAAACAAAATGATCAGTAATCCTTACAGATAGAAGGCATTAATGCCACTTGTGACTATTAATCTTCATTATATAGTGACAGACTAATTTTCCTTGTCTCTAAAGGCGACAATTTCAATTTCATCAACCCAAGACCAGACTCATAGAACCAACTGTCATACACAAGTATGGACACAATGTCATGGTCCGTTCAAAATGTGTCTTTGAAGAAACAATACTTATATAATAATAATAATCACTTGATAAATTTCAGTAGTAACAGAATTCCTCCAGGCCAAATGGATTAAATATTGATTAGGTTCTTTAAGCTACATGAACAATCATCAATATTTATACATCAAACTAATGAAATAATGGGTACCAGCAGTAAAAATGATACCACTACAGTAACTGATTAGAGATCCCATGTAACTAGTGGTGATGATGGGTACCAGTTATAAATTTTATGATACCACAAGAGTAACCGGTGCTGATGATGGTACCAACAACAACAACAACAACAATGATACCACTTTAGAAACTGGTAATAATGATAGGTACCAGCAACAACATTAACTGTGCTCAGAAAAGCATTATGGTGATGATTACAGGTACCAGCAGTAACTGGTTGAGTTTATGCTCAGGATGAATGCATACCTGTGAGTACAAGTCAGTGTTAAAGTACATGTACAAAAGGAGATAAGGTCCATCCTATGTGGACCATTTCTGATAAGGCACTTTGCTGATAACAGATGGAAACATTTCACCACATAACCTGTTCTCTAAAAGTACAACATTCAGTGAACATCAGTTGATCTATTACAAGGAAATACCAGGAAAACTTGATTGATTTTACAATCAAATCAATCAAACCTTTGAAATCAATAAAAACAAGAAATGAAATGCAATAAGATAAATGCAGTCAGGAAAATCAGCCTTCAACACAAAAACACCATGACTGATTTATAACTTTAATTCATTTTGACAGAGAACATTTTTCAAAAACTTTTTTCCATTAAAAAAACAATCAAAACTGAGAGCAGTGTTTAAAGAACAAAAATGGTATAAAAATATGGCTCATGTAATTTTACTGATTCAAAAACGGAACTTTGGTCAAATCAGAGTGTAAACCAAATTAGATTTCTTTCAAGCTATGACATACCATTAATTGATTTAAGTACAAGTTTTCTCAAAATAAAAGTATATATATCTCACACTTAACTAGATTTGACAACAAGATATCCTGATATTTATAATAAATCAGTTGAATAACTTACTAAGCATAAACATACTCAAGTTACATGTATTGTAGTATTCAGATAATGGTTACAATGTACTGTCTACAGTCTAAATTATATAAATGAGGTATAATGGAACAAATATGACCAATTATACTCACTGAACTTCATTCAATGTATATAAGCATTATATTTCCTTATGTTGCCATAGAATTGCATGAAGCTAATGATTGATAATTGATTAATATGCTTAAACAGTAAGACTTGGAAAGAAATGTAATAATTATGTTTTTCAGAGCAACCTGCTAGTGTTAAAATAGTGACAGTGAAGACTTGAGATTAAACCCTACATATCCTCCAATTCATGATTCAACTTCTAGTTTCAGAAACATCTAGCAACTAATATAACTGGATATGATCCCTGGAAATGTGGTCAACAGTCAAACATTACTTCACATACAAACAAAGTAAAGAAAAGTTGGACTTTTATATGCATGGTGTTCAATCTGACAGTATTGCGTAATCAAGTTGGACAGATTTGATAAAAAAATATTACTCAAGTATCACATTATGTTCATTTTTATTTTCAGCTGACAATACTCTTTAATGCTGGGGAGTGATTTCACAAAAATTTGGGCATTTTCACAAAATTATTTTATAAGTACAATGATTTTCACAGGCCACTGGAGTTGGATTTGTGGTTAAAATTTGAAAACTGTGTGTATGATTTCATATTAATTTAACATGCATGTTTTTAGACAAATAAGTTACATTGTACATCAATCTATTTCTATTCATATTAATGAATCTTTCATGTTTTTATGATTTTGATATTTATAAATCATTAGTATAAAAACTAGATGAACTTCTGGTAAGCTTCATGAATCATTATCACAAAGTTCAATGATGACCACTTATCATAAATGTTTTCTTAAACAAACGTGATTATATACGTAGTTCATACTCTAGCATGGAGTATTTATACAGGCAAAATCCATACATATCATTAATTGTTATGTACTCAAAATAAATGCAAGTTAAAAAAGGATTTCTGACATACTAGTGTGTCATAATTGTATCATTTAAGTGGAGATATGAGTGAAATATGTTATCAAGCAAAAAATCTGTCTTCAGAAGATATACTGATAAATGTTATAACATGTATATAATGATAATTACTGTCCTACTCAATGACACTGTTTCATTTCCGGATAACTATTAGTAATTTTAATATGACGAAATACAAAAGATTAATATTTAATAGTGAAATTAGTCCATCAAGTTTTCATAATTTCAAGTTCTTTAACACATCCTTAAACTTTTTCATTCATTTGTCTTTTAAGCAGCAAGAAACTATTAATGTGCCTAAACTGATTTCCCTAGTCCAAAGCTTAACTGAGCATTAGTGACGTGCAATATACCACAATATACTGATTATTGCAATATTTTTACAGGCAATATTATGTTGTGATATGATATTGCTAAATACCAGTATTCTGTAATATTTTATACTTCAATTAAAACATTTCAAGGAAAAAAGATCTGGTCTTTTTTCTGAGTAAGACGACTATTTTTAATTTGTTTTCCTGCTATAAGGCAAACTGGAAAAAGACAAATGAATGCTTTTGAATGAAAATGAAATGTATCTTAAAAAAGACAATGTTTGGAAAAAGCTAAGAAAAAAACATTTTATTGTTTTGTTTTGTTCCATTCCTTACACCATGAGTTCTAGACAGAACTTGATTGATGAAAGACTGCAAGCACAAAAACGAATGTCTTTCCAAAGATAGCTTGGTTATACAGTACATAAAGTCTATGTTTAATAAGATTTTTTAAACAAATGAACGTTCACTATATATTGCAATAAACAGTCAAACCTGTGTACAACAGCCACCCTTGGGAAAGGCAAAATGTGGCCTTTATTGATAGATGACCTTTATTCTGAGGTCAGTTTGTTCTAAATAATCAATGTTTTTTCATGGAATGGCCTTTATTCACAGTGTGGCCTATATTTGCATATGATCACAATCACAGGTAAGACTGTACTACAAAATTCTAGTAAATATCACAGTATATATTTTCCTGGCAATACCAGCCCTACAAAGCATGTTGTTAATCAGTTATCATGGTCACTACTGGTACATAAATTGGACAAATTTGTAGATTGTGCAAAAAAACATAGTAAACATGATGATAACCAACTATTACATGAGAAAACTTGATTAAGTTTGTTATGATGAGAGACTGGCTTCAATAGAATGTAAACATTTGCACATAAACATTTGCACATACAGTTAGGCTAGAAAATTTAAATATAGTAATGTCTAGGGTTCTTGACCAAAGAATAGGGTAGGTAGATCAAAAATCTTTCTATGTTTTTTGTACATTGGAAGTATGATTTATCATCAGGCATTATTGAATAAATTGGGATTTTACGACAAGATCAATCTTTAGGGTAATAGGGTCAGTCAGTTGGGTAACCGTAACATGACTGCTTTTTTCTGGCCTTATCCAAAAGTTAGTGAACAAATGACACATTTTCAATGTCGCTCTTACCTCACTGAAAATCAACAAACATCATTATTTATCTTCTTTAAATTCATAAGATAATAAAATGTATTGTTTCTAACAGTTTTATTTCTGTTATTGTAACCATAACAACATTCATGTAATGGAAGTGCTGTAGCTCAGAAAATGAACACACCCAGAAATTGAATGGTAAAAAAGGAGAAATTGTTTGTCTTAAAATTTGAAACTCCTAAACTTTCTCATTTGACATCATCATGCAGTCTTTAATGCGTATAAAGTGAGTATTAACAAACTTTATATTTATGTGTATGTATTTAGGTACATGAAATTGAAATCTGAGAAATGGCTGCAACAGTGAGTTGATGTAGCTATGCATAAGTCTTGAATTACACTACTAGCGAACCTTCAAAAAAACATAAGGTGCAATGTATAGGAAACTGTTACAGATGATGAAAGGTGTAGTCAGCCAACTTGAAAATTGTGCACAAAAGCATGACCCTAGTTTGGGGGAAAATTACAAGACAAAGATCATTAAGTTACAATAAATGAAATTTTCTGTAAACAAGAAATATTGTATTTGTAAGAAACTACATCTGACTCATTCTGTGCTTGTATCAAACGGACGTGTGGATTAGAAACATGAAAAATGCCTAGCAATTCATGGTGTGTATGCTTAGGAGAGACAGCCCATGACACAACATTATTGATAGATCATTAAATGGCCCTGTGGTGTATCCCTATGAAAGAAATAGTTTAAAATTTTTGTCAAATAGCTATAGAGGGAGTGTTCTTCATTAAAATTTTGCACATAGGTTACATTGAAAGTTAATAATTCACTCATCAAATAAAAAAATATCCAGTTAGTAATGTAACATTTGTCCCTAAACCTTCAGACGGCTCCTCATGCCCAAATACCAGAACTGACACAAACCTTTAAGGCAAATAAAATAAATACCCAATTTCAACAAACGTACTTAAAGACCATGGGATCAGTAGATTGGCTGAACTTTATTTTCCAACTTTTTATTAGTTCAGAGGTATAATTCTTTAAAAATGAAAATATAGGCTAGAAAAAAATGACTGAGAGCTAGAAAGGCCAGGACAAAAGAAAAAATAGGGTTGGTTTGGCAGAAACCCAGAACTTTTTACACCTTACAATACTTAATTACATCAGTTACATGAAAACTTCTAACTTAGTAATGGAATGTGTAGGAAATCAATACAACAGAACATTACAACCTATCCATGATTATAGCTGAAATAAACTGTTTCTATGAGGAATTTTACTTTAGTTCTATTGCGCAATACACCAAGGTTTATAACTAACTGTTTGTAAACACAAATACCAGACATGCTGAACCCTAACAATACATACAGAGCAGGAAGCTTAGTTCAAATAACACATTGAAGAAATCAGATAATGGATTGCTGCTGTATTAAGTCATTTTATGGAAACAGAAAATATCTTGAGAAATTTTGCTGGGCGGTCAGTCAGACATTAATAACTAACCACTATTAATAATTTGATCAAATACATTGATTGAATGGAAGAATCAATAACTTCATAACCTTCACCAAACACACATGATTTTGATCTGAATAACAAGAAATTACATGCATAATTCATTATTAATTTACTCCTAATTCATACATTTAATTCAGCAACCTGTTAGTTTGATGATATGTAAAGGGCTTACAAACATACGGAATGACATTTATGGAAAGTACAGTCAACATTGAACAATTTGTTTAGCATACATTACATTATTATTAACAAGCAGAGAATTCTACTGAAATTTAGACTGATAAGGATGTAATTTAAACATTATGAATTTCAGATATTTTTAAAACTAAATGCATATATAGACATTGACCTACCAGTAAAGTCACATCCATATATGGCATACATCTGATGTAAGTATCATTAGTATAGGTGCATAATATTACATTCTATATAATGTGCCGGATGTTTTCTTTTTGTTAATTAAAATTCTGCAAGGATTCGTATTTACTTCAGTCAAAACCATAAGATTTCTCAAGAAAATAGCATTCTCCAATTAGGGCCAGTATATTCAATTGACATAATTACACTGTTGTAAGTAGTAAAGTACATAAATTTTCCATCTATGTTTACGCTACATTATCGTTATACTATCTACTACTATTGTTATCATTACATCAATAAATATGTACTATAACAAATGTAATTTTAACCTGGTTTGTTTATATGTATCATAATGTTATATCATGGAGAAGATAAACTTGGTACTCCTCATTTTGATAGTATTGCAACAAAGATAACATAATGGGTTAGCATAATACAGTGTTGTATATTTCACCTTGCCAGGTCAATACATGTGTATTTCATAAACTCGATTCAACTATAAATACCAGTAAGCATATGTAAAATAAGCATAGAATACTTGAGTTAACAGTATGAAGCAATAATAACTTTACCATATAAAGTAGCCCCTCTTATACATGAACTTATGTAAAGATAAGTTGACAATTTATGTCAGTTTAATGTTAACATAATTATGTAACTTGTCACAGATGTTAATTAATTTACTGTGTATTTATGCATAGACCAAAAACAACATCATATATATATATATACATATATGGTGAGTGTGTGCATTATACATTTTCAAATAGCAAACAAATATTCTGGCAAAAAATGAGCTTTAAGCCAGAGCTGCAAATTGAACACTAAAAACGATCACATAAAAAATATGTCTAAAAAAATTTTGCCAACCTACCAACCCCTAATTTTTTAGGGAAATTAGTTAAAGAAAAACAATGGTATTTTTTACCTAAGCAACTTTGGTCCACAAATTTAAGCATAGCCAACAAGAAGGGTAAATCTATAGCACAAATAAATAGGTTTCCTTCAATATTATAATGCATTTAAGTTTGAATCAATCGAAACAGTTAACTGGCCTAAAAATAGAGTAAAGTTAGTTAATGCAGCATATAATGAAACATGTCAAATGTGTATAATTAACAGAATTTGTAAACTTTTTTCATGCAGCATGTGCGTAAGAGCTTGTTTTACTTGTCCTGTCTAGTAAAAACTACATACACTAGTAAAAAATGAACTTTTACAATGAACAAAGAAGGAATGAACCTTTTCAGGCTGGTAAAACTAAAAGTCAACTGTGTTCCACATGGTCTATTCATATAGACATTTTATAAGATGTAAATTCTCATATTTTATGAGACAACCATGACATGCACACAATAGCCATTGTAAAATCTATATAAATACACATATATACATATTAATGCATACACAGAGTAATACAGAAATGATGAAATCCAGAAACAGTGAACCAGTCCACACATTGTATTATAATAGATGTATCGTGTGTATTATTCTACAAGACATGTCCTACTCAAGTTTTCAATCTATGTTTTAATATTAAGACACTCAGATTTGATTTTGCAACAGGAACATAATAGCATTTAAAAGAATTTTAATTGGTACATATGTTTGTAATATTACTAACGATCGAACACATGTAACATATAGCAGTACAAGTAACTGTATGATTAATCAATAGTTTGGCAATCATTATTTTATAATGTCTCAAACTGTCAATTTGTTCCAGAGAAAGCATCGATCCACTTATACTTAACATCATCATTTGGCTTGTGGAATTCAGATATATCAATATGTCACAGAAGTAAGCAAAATAACAGAACATATAGATATAGGACTAATTACATTTATACCAAGTATAGTTGTAACCCTATACAGTAGATAGTTACACTTCTAGCTATGCATCTAATCATCAAGAATGATAAATTACTGTTTTTAATACCTGAGTCAAACAGGTATATCCCTGTTAGGCCTAAACAAAAAAAAGGTTTGTTTGTTACATGCCCAAAAAATATGGTTTGGTAGGTAGGGTTTTTTCTTTTACGTTTTTTTTACATATATATCGGCAACACTGTGGTGAAAATACAATACATAGCACTAAGATTTGGATGCCGTAAAAACTTGGGTTGAGTTGGCAGGTAAAAAATGGGACAGTCAGGTAACCAGAAACAAACCTATTTTTTACACCTAATAAAGTTTTACAGTAAATAACACAATTATTTAACTAGTCATAACTGCCATACAAATTACCTGGTTATATATCATGACAAAATTCTAAGTTAGTAGAAAAATTAACATTAATTAATGGAAGATGCAACGTCGATAAATGTAATATATATGAATGTAATGCATAGTAAATACAGTATGCTTACATATATTATTGATAGACCTGAACATACGTAGTCTACAGTCTACTGCAAATGCATCAATGACTGCAATTTGCAACAATACAACTACAGTAACTAAATATTTGTTGTATTCAACCAGTGATGTGATGTAATCAATTCTAGGACATCTTCCATAAGAAAATTTGTCAATTTATGAAACCAAACTGTAATCATATAAATATCCAAGGGAATAAGAAATCATTATATAACTCTTCCACATGATCTATCAATATGATTCAATAGAACTTTAATCAGATAGCAGTTGATGCTCCAACATTCACAAATACGACAGAATATTGTTGTTTGGCTGCAAATACAAGGTCACTGATACATTAAGGCAATAAAAGTTTTCATAATAGAGAAACAATGTCGCCTGAAGTATTAAGTTATATATTAACATCCTACTCTAAGTGTCAAAACACTCAGTTCTCCAACAGAATAAATCCAGCCAAGAAATAATGACAGAAAAATTAACAGATCAAGTCAGTTAGTGGTGTATATTATAATGATTTTCTCAAAACAAGAATAAATGCCTGCAGAATTGCTGAATTCACCAAAGCTCTAATTTCTCTAGAGCTTAAACGATTTTCTAAATTGGCAACTATAAACAGACTCAATGGCACAGACACTGTCAGTCATCATTTTTCAGTATCTCAGAAATTTGTAAACTTGCACAGCATATAAGGTAACTCAAGAAGACACTGACCTTTTGATACAGACATGCTTAAGTGTCTAATTCTGTCAGTGACATTCAATAGTAACCAATATTCCTTTTTAGTCACTAAAGTCATATCTAACATCCATAGAAGGAAGTATTAGGAAAGACACCGCACACAACAGTTGAACATTTATACATCAAGTACATTGCATAACTATAAATATAAACATTCTAGCAATGGCATTATATCTTTCCGGCATAATAATAAATCAAATTTATGTCAGGAAAATTACAACACTATTTTAAACAATACAAACCTTGTCTGAAATCTTGTAACATCTGGTCCAGTTTGTGGTCATCAAAAACAAAGATAAGATGATGTTGATAAAATCTACAAACAGTCTTCAATGAAGTGTTGTCATCTGGATCAATCAGAGCTAAATCTTTGATGTTCAGTAAAGCTACAATGTTACTTTTCTCATTCTCATACACAGGTATTCTACTGTAACCTCTCTTCATTATTTCCGACATTGTATCGAAATTAAGAATATCATTATAATCAAGCATAAACACATCATCAATGTTAGTCATAATATCTTTTACAGTTTTCTTTGTCAGTGACAATGCACCAGATATAATATTTACTTCATCCTCATCAAGTGCACTGAAATCTTTAGTCACTCTTATCAACTCTTGTAACTTTTCTCTATTGTAAACTTGACCAATCTCTTCACCGAGTATTTTATCCAGTAACAAACTTATGGGAAAAGAAAGAGGGAAAGTCAATACCATGAAGAAGTAAGTGATAAACCTTGTGTGAGCACCAACCGCTAAGCCATGACGTGAGCAGATGGCTTGAGGGACAATCTCACCAAAGACAACAATGAAAGCTGTGGCAGCAATGATAGCAACCAATCCATTGGACACATTATCCAGCAATATGGTCAAACTGTTATTTACTAGAACATTACCCAACAACAGGGTGCAAAGAAGAAAGTTTCCCCTCTTTCGTAGTGGTGAAATCACTTTTGCATACTTTTTCTCTGATGAACTTCCACATCTTTCTATGATCTTCAGCTCAGTTTTATCTAATGCCATTAAACCAAGATTTAAACCGCTGAACAATCCTGATAAACACAGGAGAAGTCCTATAAATATCAACTGAAGCCATAATGGTAAAAAAGTGGTAAGTTTTTCAACAACCTTAAATCGTAAGTACGAATCCGTACCTTGATGTATCCATGATGTATCTGATCCAGACTTTTCTTTGACACAAATATAAAAATATTCATTTTCAGGGGTTACTTTTTCAAACTCTACAACAAAAAGACCACGGTGCGAATTAACTTCAGAAGAATTTTCGACAGAAAATGCTCTGGTCAATTGTCCATGAGTTTCACAATGGCTTCCTTTTTCCGCTTCTCTTCGAGTAAAGGCAATGACAGTCTCCAAAGAGAAATTTC
Source organism: Lutraria rhynchaena (assembly GCA_008271625.1). Lineage (NCBI taxonomy): Eukaryota > Metazoa > Mollusca > Bivalvia > Venerida > Mactridae > Lutraria > Lutraria rhynchaena. Next base: position 870,273 of record VIBL01000073.1, on the reverse strand, counting down.
TTCCGACCAATAATAATGTTTGGCTCGTTTTTGTGTAAAAAACGGCGGATCCTGATGCGTCCCTTTGATTTTCTGTACCAGTCCCTACAATTACTTCAACTTCTGCTGGTATAAGATCACCAGTTAAAGCGAAAATCGAAGAAAATGTGCAAACAAATATTAAACTTAACGTAAGGCGTCCATGATCGGCCATTTCTAGTGCGCTGTGTAATCAACCCAACGTGAAAGTCACTACTTTCATAAAATAAAAGATGGACTGGAGCGCTAGGCTTGATTTTTTTATCGAAGGTTAGATTCCACTAAATTTGCATAGCATGGTTGAATACTTTCTGTACCATTTAGAGCTAAAATACATCGGGCTGTGGCCGCATTTAAGGCTTTAAGCGATAAATATTGTTAGTGCATCGAATTATCATAAATAATGTTCCGTTAAAAGCCTTCCCTCCCATTTCCTTTTAAAGTTTTGACAGTGAACCAGCTTCGGATATACCTGCTAACCCAACTTTGTTTTGCTTACGAACGCGCGCAGGATGCCACAGGCAAAGAGGATGTCGTTTCAACGACATGTCGCAGCTTTGGTATCAATGTTTCAAAGAAATGAGGTCTTTGTTTTGGTAAAGAAGAAGTGCATTCTAGCCACTAACAACTTGTCTTTTTGCTAGCTGTTATTTCATTGCATGAGTTACTGAGTATGTAACATTTGCATGATTTTTTATGTTTCTTAATGTTATTTTAGCTAAGATACGTCTTCGAATCGGCATTCAGGACTTTTGTAAACAGAGTCACTCGTTGGATACGGCCTGTAAACAAGCCTGCTCCACAAATATGAATTGAACATGATTAGTAATTGCACTTTAAAAAATAATGGTACTTCCTTTCCAGAACAATGCGTCCGGTCTTTATGTTAAGCACTGTGATAATTGTGTCATTGCTTACGTGACAAAATTATTTCATAAACATTGCATTATTTTGGCCACCTTGATACGCACTTGTAACTGACTTTGCGTACTGTTGCAAATGTATTAAAAAGGAATCATTGATGTCTCATGCATGATTGGAATTTTGAATTTTTTTTATATATATATATATACATACGTACACCATGATATTTTTATACCACAATGGTGCTTACATGTGTCTGGGTAATATAATGTAAGATAAATAATCCTTTCAATTCTTCGTGCATATCATACTATAAATAACCCGGCCGAAAATTACATCATTTTTCAATGGTAAACTAATATACGGAGACAGACGTTGTTGTATTTATCATACTGTCACATTATGGTAGTAAATGACCACCGGTGTAATATCTGTTCAAATGTTATATAACCGTCTGACTGTCATAATTCAATAACATAACTACGTTGTTAGGCCAAGTTAAAATTATTTTTGTTTACCGAACCTTACTTTGTTAAATTAGCTTGTCGGACATTTTTACTACTATAATGATCCACAATGAATGTGGAACCCTTCGAAATATTTGGCTTCGTTGTATACAGTAATCATTATTTGCAGCTTTGTTGCCGCCAGTTTGAGACAACAAACAGAAAATTTATTGATTTAGACCTAACCGATGTGTTCAGCTGGGAAAAGACAAAAGATACTAACAAACAAAATACCTATATATTTTATTATGCAGTTTCTTTCTCGATATTTATGTTTATACGTAATTCTTCGTGATTCATTTTCTCGTTGCTTGTCTGAATAATGTTTTTTTGTGTGTTTTAGAATGTTTAGATTAACAGACAACTGTAGAATCCTCAATAACTGGACAGCTTTTTACAACCAATAAAATTATTTTAATATGAAGTTGTAATTTGTAATTTAAAAAATCGGTCCTAAAATAAGAAACCGCTGTATCGAGTTACTCTTAATGTTGAAGTGGGCACAAAGAGAAGTTTTAGTGCATTTATGTCAATGCTGTGCCCCACTGATGGGAGCCGCCAGTCTTAAAAGTCGCAGTCTGGAAATGACACGAGACACGCAAGATTATGATAGACTCGATGAGACCACCGCTAGGGAAATAGAATAACCGACAAAATTACTGACAATGTCGTGCTGGAGATTTGTTGTGTTGGTACAGATTACCAAACTCTAAATTAAGGGATTTAGACCATATTTTGGTGAAGATCTTACCTAACATGCTAAGTGTCTTCTTCTCTGAACACCGGACAAAACACAAAACTACATTAATGTTATCTTAATTGGTAATAATTAGTGTAAATTGGTCTCACACTAGTGAATAGATGGTTGTAATGATGTACGAATAAACGGTTGCACGAATTCTGGTTTCGGTGACTAGTTTGGCTACAAGTAGGTGCGTGCTTGGCCTGATTTAAGAAAGATGACAGTGAGACGATCGGAGTAAATCCGGGTTATTGACCGCACGAGTCAGTATTATTTTGGACAATACACCACTTATTTGTTTCATGCATGTTTTGCAATATGAAGCTGACGAATGAGTTAAAGTCTCTCAAAACATAATAGAAAGGAAAAAATGTTCTTGTAAAATGAATACATGCATGTTTTCATTGGCAGCAATGCGTATTCACTATTGGCCTGCTACATTAACCTTTATTTATTATTTACATTTCCGCCAAAATATTGTCGTAATTATTCACTATCAAGCGAATTCCATCCAAGTTTGAATATTGTCTCGACTCTCCTAACGACTAAATAAATACGACTGTGTGTTATGTACTCCTAAACATAGACATTATGTCAATAAATCTTCCATATATAAACGGGTAAAATCATACGAGGGCTAGTACGTGTTTGGATGGTGAGAAATGGGGAATTTAGGCCTAAAATGAACACGCAGACCAAAAACACAATCATCATGTGGCAATTTTAGGCTTAAACTTACCGTTATACACCATCCCAACAACGCACTTGCCCCTTATGGGTAAAAATAGTTCATTTAGGACAAATGTAACTTATATATACATGTATACATATATATATCGATGTGTGTGGGCAATGCCCGTCGTTGCCATTTTGTAGGACAATAAAATCCTCAACGGTAACACCGTTGTTTTTTTTTTCTTCAATTCAAGGGGGACAACTACGCCGTACATACATTGTTAAGTCCAGCGCACTTACCACTGGGCCACGGTCGAGGAATTTTCTTATTTCTAATTATGGAGGCCGACTTAAGAATTCTTATAGAAAGTTGCCATGACTTTTGATGTATGAAACTCATGTAAGTTGATAATAAGACATGTGAACATAGCTCTACATATAGGTAGGGGAGACCGGAGCTAGTACGGACCTCTTTTATTCAAGAGTCAAATCATAAATTATTTATACAGATAAATCTCTAAAAAGGAATATCTAGGTAAGGCATAATGGAGCCGAACTGATCCCAGTGTCCTTACATTGTTTCTCTATCTCATGAAGGGGAATTTCTGCTGAAAGTAATTAGGTCAAGATGGCTGAACTTACTCCGCGAAGGGGTATGTTTGCCCCCCCCCCCCCCGGGGGGCAAGTTCGGATCACAGAGTGTATACTGAACAATGTTTTATCTCGCGGTATTGATCTGCAGATTGAAAACGCAAAACAAATTTATAACTCTTTGACATCATCATAGTTTCATTATTTTGAATATCAGCGATATTAACACTGAACTGGAACAATAAACTCGTCCAACAGTCTAAAACCTTGAAAAATTTAAAAACTCAGTTTCACACTCCTAAGGTAATATTTTCATTTCACTCTAATCTGCATCAGTTGACTTGTTTCCTGTACCCGTTAGGAATACTCCTGTAATGATCTCACGGTTTTTACTAGTCGTCTGTTGGCGTTGGGTCTCCACTTTCCTCTTGTAAGTACCCACCATAATGCAATTCTGGAATAATAATAAAATAAAGTAGATCTAAAGCGTCTGCATTGGATACGGTATAATTAGGTCTGAAGCGACTGTTTCAAAATTAAAAACAATTAGAACAGAAATTCTCAAATGATCCGTGCTTAAACATTGTTTTACTTTAAGGCCGAACTTGCGTCTACTTTAAAGACCGAACTTGCACCCAGACAGTATTTACAAACGCATCACTGGTATCTCCTTGTATGGTGCATGAAATGAAATTAACATGATAACATATTAAAGCCTATTATCTTAGCTTAATACACATATAAAACTTTCATCTGAATCTTCACGGATCTGAAGAAAAATAAAAACTGAAATGAATGTGGAAAAAGTTTCGGTTCCATACCAACACAAAACATCAACTGACGGTCATTGTTGTCATAACATGGACAGCATCGTTACAAGTGATGTCACAGTATTGGTAATAACTCTTTATCGTGCTTTACGCGCGAGATATGACCACTTGCCGAACATGCCCCGAGGCCGAACTAACCCCGGTCTCTCCTATACTTGAATTAAAAAATGGTCTTGCATTTAGTGATTGTTTTAATGGAACATTTAAGTATTGAACATACAGCATAAAAACAGCATTACTTGTACCTGCTGTTGATTAGCAGTAATAGAATTCACACTTGTATCTAACACATACATGTTTTTGTACATTTCATAAAAGTGACGCTTTAATAGCAATTTATAAACATTATATTTATAGGACAAGTACCTCACTAGTTCTTTTATGTTCTACAACACAGAAATTAATAGGATTTTACATCCAAGGAATCAATCCATCAAAATTACAAATGTTGCGTTGAATAAAGCTTTTTAGGTTGTTTAGGCTGTCAGCTTTACTTAACTACATATTTAAATTCCATAACAACAAATTGATACTTAATAGTACAGAGGATTAGCGTTCTAGAATAATAGTTTATACGTTGTAACAATTAATTTTGTATTAATCTCATAATTGTGGAAAAGCACATGTGTAAAAATATTATGTATGCATATAATGCAATGATGATAAATCGTACAGGCGAAAATTTGAACGTACTAAGTCAAATAAAGGATCAGTTTTATGAAATCAGGAATTTCGTTACGCATACTGAATTAACCAGCAACAAGGACTGCAATTAGCATATGTTTAACACATCAGTGGAATTGCAAGAACCACGTACATTTGTATGTCGTTTGATTGACGGTATATTATCAGCTTCATGCCGATAACATTTTAACTACCAACTTGTAATAGCTGAAATAAAATCAGGAACATTTGATAAACATTTTTGTTCTACAATGTATGATTGTAAAGTTTACATTTACAGTCTAAAATTTAATATCATTATGAAGGTACAGTTTTATTAATTTAGTTATTTCCTATCCGCAGTTTGTCTAAAAATGCATGCTTGATGCAACAAAACAATAATTTTCGATACATTTTTAAATCGGTAAAACTAAAACATCTTACAAAAATGGTAATCATACATCTACTGAAAATATAAAATATAGGATCGAAAGGTCTATTTTTGTTACATTACAACATTGTATTAGCTTCATTAATAATATTATAAGCATTAAACCGTATTATATAGTTAAGATTTAATGTCACAGTTTGCACACTTAGCATCTCTAATCGGGTAAGCGTGATAATTATACACAAATTAACACCTAATGATTACAGATAATGTTCTAAACAATTTCCATTGAACAAACTTTTGAAATCATTTATCATACTTACGAGTACTTAAAAATATGTTTCTGGACAAAAGATTGGCTTGAAATTTGAAAAGAAAACTTCTATAATTCAGAGTATTTTACAGTATATACCTGTATCAATGTTCACAGAGACTGTCCTTATTATCAACCATGCAAAAATGGTTTATGGCAAGAATAACGTTATACCCTCCAACAGCGATAACTCTAAAACAATGTTTATTCGTTATTGGTATGTTGGATATTTTTTGTACCTAGGCTTTAATGTGTATGATCAAAAGTGGTTTTATGTTTTAAAAAATGTTGCTCAGAAATGGCATGTGTATAATTAGCCATGCTGGTAGAACAATTGCTCTTTGCTGTTATTGTAAAAATAAAAATATGCCCATTGATACAAATATGTCTGTAAGCCTGTCAATAAAAGTGTTATTTATTGTTTTTAAAAAAAAATATTTTAATACTCTTATGTTAAGTTACACGTTTGTATACAACTTAAGAACAAAACCAAATGTTCGATGTTTGATATGCCGGCATCACATGTCTCCTAATTCTGTCTTAATTGTTATCCGATTATAAATGCATTGAATAGAAATATGTCTCTCATTTTCACGATAAGTTGCGAAATTGTCCGAATAAAGCACGCGACAATATTCCCGCTTTGACTTTATTTGGAATCAGTAGATAAGTACATTAACTCCTTCTGTTACCGTTTTGATAGCTAATTGACCAAATTGTTTGCAAATCCCTAATATAATTGTTTGGTCTAATCACCTCTATTGTATGAAGAGTTAATTTCTTAACATTAGGGTGATTGTTTACTCAATAGATTGTCACCGATACAATGATGATGTTGTTGTAAGACCGTGCGGTCCTTACCATAATCTGTCAACAGTTGGCCAAATTGCAGAAAACGTTACTCAAACTGTTATCGGTTACTAATAAGGTAACAAAAGAAATGTGACGGTCGCTAGTTAACATGTTCAGTCGGGTAAATTACCCAAGCGCAAATAACAATTGACACAAAAAAGTTGAGTAAATCCTGTTTATGACATCCATTGGGTATCTATAAGGGGTACATATATCCAGGTATTGACAGATGATCTCCAAACTTCAATCTGCGAACATACATGTGCTTTAAAGAGTCATAAAACATAGAATTCGAGGGATTAAATATAAAGCAGTTATTGGTATAGGAACATATGTGCATATTGTGATTTATCTGGATTTGTTATCGAATTCGGTTACTCAAAATTGTGCAACGATGTTGCTTCAGCAAACTAAGCCAGTCAAACGTCAAAGTTTCTCTATCGATAGCCTGGCTATAAGTAGTCGTGTGGAACAAGAAAGAGACACCGAGTCACCATATCTTAGTTATTTGGAATCACAGAAGTCGTCTTCTGTTACAATGGACCACAATTCTAACTTACAACATTGGAATGAACAATCTTATAATAGGCGATCTACGGAGTTTGCAGATTTGCAGACGACAAATTTTACATGTGATGTGCGTTTACCGCGCCATTCAACTTCCACGCCAAAGATGCCACAACCAAAACGTAGACGTCTCGACTCAGCATCGCCGTCGTCCTCTGATGATTCCTCAGAAAGAATGGTGATAGATGAGAGTAATGTGACGTCAGAGAGTTACCCGGATGTCGAAAAGCTCAGTCCATCGTCTACGACTACAGCTTCTACGAGTTCTGTATCATCTGGTAAGATTTCTATGGGAATATTATCTGTGAATTATCTTTGCTTTCTTTAATTATTCGATGTGAAGTTCCTCGGAATTGATTTCCAACATCCAACAGTGTTTCCCACTTCTTGATGTTTTGTTTATTTTTATGGATTAATCATGTTTCAGAATCATATATGAACTTCAATTGATATTATATACGAATAGGTCAACAGTGGACTTTACTTTGGACCGGAAGGGTAATGTTTCTTAACATCTTAAGTATGCTGTACTTATATTTTACCATGTGGTAGCACAAAAAATGCATGTCCTCATTTTTTCTAATTTCATCTTCAGATATAGACAATGATAGCACGTGCGGTGATGATTTGTCACGTGGCCGGAAGAAAGCTAGAACAGCGTTTACCGGAGAGCAACTGAAAGAATTGGAGAAGCGATATAAAACCCAGAAATATCTGACTGCAGCTGACAGAACACATATCTCAAAGTCCCTCAAACTGAAGGAGCAACAGGTAAATTAATACAAGCTTTAGTTGTTGAAATATGTATTAATGTATTATATGGCAAATTATTAGTTTTGATCTATGTTACATGCTAACGAATACTGCTTGCTAGGAATACAACTTCTGCAATCCAATATTATTGGTATTTATCGAAAACAAAGTTTTTAAATACATCGTTTTATAGTTTTATATTATTCGTGTCAAATGATTTATGTTCCATTCTCAATTCTTAATAGAATAATACTTAACATATGTTGTGTGCCATACTTATGCGTATCACATTAAGTGTTAGCTGGGGTGATTATGCGACAATTATTATAAACTAAAGTATATGTCAGTAATTGTTTTGTGTCAAATTTGTTACTTTGTTCAGTTAATAATGATTTGTTTCTCTCACTTTTAGGTGAAAACCTGGTTTCAAAATCGTCGCATGAAAGAAAAGCGTCAACAACGCGAGGATGAACAGTCACGTGGTTTCAGTTTGCCGACAGGTGGCGTGGATGTTGCACAGTTGGCTGCCCTCGGCATTTGTCCACCACCATACCCCATGGCCACTACTAACCCAGGGAACCAGCATTTTGGAAGGATACCATCCCCAGTAGATATGAGAGCAGCGACAACACGTCATCCAGCCACACCAAATGGAAATACTTCTGTTTCACCGTCACCTATCGTTCCACATCCTCTCAGACTTGACAATGTGTACAAACAAACAGCACGCAGTCCAACATTGGAGCAAAATGTGACAAGAAGTGACAACATGAGTGTAAGGAACATTCCACGCTTTACTCCACACGGACTCCACGCGCCATTAGCCATTCATCCTGGGATGCATAACTTGCCAAATATAGGACTTTCACAAAACGGTATAAACTACCATTATATGAGCCATGCAAGATAACAAATATGATTTAATAAATTATCAACATATGTTCTTACTACAAATTCACATCACAGACGTGTAAATCAATGAGTGCTTCATACGTAATGTACGGTTATCTGTGTTTTATTCACAGATTTACAAAAGATTGATATCGCCCTGTTGTTGAAAATGAATGAACCAAATCTTATCACTTCGTGTGACAATATAACGGTGAAAACAATCTATGGAACTGGGGGCTTTTTTTTAAATTTTATTTCGGGGTTTTAAGAGCATGACGTGTTTTAGATTTTACACCCTGTATAGAACTCTTCATAAAATACATTCCAAAACCTGGATATTTGGTTCCTTTTTCATATACATATTGTAAATAGACAGAATTTTTCATAAAATATAATCATATTTTGTTATACGTTTTTGAATATATTTATATTTATCTATGTGCGATAATAAAATATCAAAGACAACTGGATGTATTCTTGTTCGTATTTTTCAAAACAGTGGCCATAGTATTCGGTTTACAGCAAATGGTCAAAAGAAAGCATAGTGTTTTAACACAGATAACAAACGTTATCAGCATACAATACCCAGAATTCAAACTAAGGACACAATGAAATACACAACTAGGTCAGTAGTTTCAAGTAGAGAAATATGAACTAAGTTGTCGAGTTCGTCATGACAAAGTCTACTCATGGAGGCAAAAGAAGCAAAAAAGAAGAAATAAGGAATTACTTATCACATCCCCCCCAAAAAAATAAAATGCAGTCTCTCATATATACATGTATATAGAAAATTACTATTTTAATACTAAGTATTTGTCTTAATAATACATGTATTGAAAATTAATTCGCTGAAATTTACTGAAATTAAATTACAACCGTATTTTTTAAATTTAGTAAACAGATAACCCCAAACAACTGACCAGTCTAAGAGAGAAAGGTACATTTTACCTGTGTATTCCATATATGAATATGAAGACACGACTGTCTTATAAACCCCAAATTCCCGCCAAAAAGTGGATTTCTGTACCGATTATGAAACATAAGCAGAATAAACAATTTAAAACTACATGAAATTACTGATGTGTATAGGCCTTTTCAGAAAGTAGGTTATCTCCCTTGAAAAAATCTGTCTCATTCGGATTCCTTCGGACACTGGGTAGTATTTTTGATAATGGGGTCTCGAGACTTACAAAACCAACATCGATACACCATGTGTTGAGATACCAAGGAGGGCATTAATTGAAAATAATTGATAAACACATTAATCAATTATTTAAAAAGATGTTAGATACTGATAATGATGGTTGTTTGAAGTCAAATTAATAATGCTACCTTGTTCAATGTGTTTTTGAAGAACATTTAACAATGACAAAAAGTCAATCATCATATCAGAGAGGTGTAAAACAGTTATGTTAAAATTTCTGTGAACTTCCTAGTGGTACTTCATGAATGCATACATGCTCGACCCACATTTAGAATGGATTTAATAGTTTTAAATGATAATACTCTCTTACTATACACATAATATATTTGTAACACTAAAACAGATATGAGCAAAAGATCAAACAAATATAATGGTGCACATATCTACAAGAATGAATTCGATAAACGATATTTATTACATAACACTTAAAAAGTGACCATATTACGTATTCAACCTTAAAGATCGATAAGGGGTTGAATGGTCTTATAAAGTATAAAAGAATCGAAGTTTAAAATGACTAATTCTTTCTTTAAAAATTGTCATTTTATTTTTATACGTGTTTCTCAACACGTTAAAAATTGATAAAACATTGTGAGAATGTGTTTCACACATGCCATGACTGATTAAATATAGAACATGTTTGACCCCCAGACAGCTGTAAAAACAATGTAGATCCATAAAACAACGGGTGGTATAAAAATATATGACTGCATACTGATTTTCCGGCTTAATTAATTGCTATCAGTAAGGATCGTGTCACCCAGACTATGATTTGACAACATGCTGACATTAAAGCAGCAGATTTTACTAAGATAAAATAAAAACACAAGTGCGCTGAATTTGCAAATTTGTGACCACAGCCATCAGGATAAATCACAAAGATAAACATTCTTGTTTAATTATATTAAAATGTAAATCTGTGTTTTTTCTACAAGCAAAATTTAGCCTAATCTCTTGCACGCAAATAAAACGAAAGATAACACATAGCCGGGTGTGTGTTTTTTTATCCCAATGAATATAAATGAGTGTACATCCGTGTAATGTATTGTTGTATATTCTATCTTTTTTTAAAAAAAACTGTTCTTTTCAAGTGTTGGAAGGAGGTAAAATGATGGACACAAATTAAGACACAGAGTCATAACCACTTGTTTTCTATTGCAATCCACAGATCAACAATGTATGCAATTTTATTTCAGAGTGTTGCGGATTAATTTCAGACTCACACTTAAAAAAAGAAAAACAAAACAGTCACATGAAAGACAACATCGGTTTGCCTGATCGCTGTTTACGAGAAAACTTGAATTACTTTATATTTCATTAAATATTTTGAATTGTTTGATGCACCCAAAGACACAATAAAAAAATAATTGTGCAAAATTCATGTTTTATCGGTAGGAAGTGTTAGTAAATATCAAATACGTACTCTGCATCTTTATCAGATAATGCCTGAAAAGTTGAACGTACTTGTAAAAAATCCAAATAATTTGCCGTGAGTTTGTTGATTTTTTCACTCACACCTGCTCAATGGAACATACAGCCTGGAAGAACATGGTTTCCCTGTGTGGGTCCAAAGTGTCAGACCAAATGTTCTCCACACAACATGGTTTGGTCACTATTCCCAAACACAAAGTTGGACAGATTATTCTTACAATGCTTAATCCCGGCCTTACTTGGTCGAAAATCAGTTCGAAATCGAGGCATCAGCAGCTTTTTGTCAACTAGTTTCCCTACAAAGATCTTCCATACCCAACAATATCATTGGCGAGATAGCATAGCTATCTTTGTCTATTAAATCAGAATGTTCTATCCTTTTGAATATCCTGTTCCCTCCGGAATATTCGCATGTGGCGAAATTCACTATTTTTGACAATATAATTTATATAAACTATATTAATGAAGGTTTGTATGTGTGTCTATGATTTTACTCGTTGTGTATTAGATAATTAATATACAACCTTTTAAGTATTTCTGTTCTAAATAGCTATATAATAACCTTTGCTGTTATAGCTTTTTAAATCTGTTTTAATTTGTTTTTCTTCTAATATGACATAACAAGGATTGGAAACTACTATATAAATACATATAAAGTAATTTTGACATTAGCAACCAGTTTGACATACATTTTATTAGGATACGATATCTATACAGTGTTGAAAATCATACACCTAAAAAGCGCAGTACTACCCGGAAGTAGCAGGTGTGCGTTTTTTATCTCCTAATGAAGAGCTATCAAGGGCAGATAAATCATGTTTCTGAAAAGGCCTATTGAATGCAGTGCGTGGAATAATTTGGTAGACATACTTAACCCTTATACAATAGTACTGAGTGGGTAGAGTCCCTGATTAAGTAAACAATTTGATGTGAGAAAATATTTCAAAGATAGAAAACTTTGTTAATATGCCCTGATTAAACTCGGACATTGTAAGACCATTCCTTCTATTTGAATTTTCTCATCAAATCCTAAAAAATAAAACATTATCATCATGCTAATGAACCTAAATTACGATCATTTATAAAGCGCCAACTTCGTAGTACTTATAAGGACCCGATGTTTGACGTGTCACTGCGATGTTATTTTTTAGCACGCCCTGTACACACGAAGGGAGATAATTATAGATAACAAAATGGCTTCCAAATTGGCACAATTCAGACAGCTGGGTAGAAAGATAGTTGCTGTAGGAAGAAATTACAGGTATTTTTGGCGTGACAACTGTTCTATCGTTATCACTATAAACTTGTCTTACAATTAGTACCGAATTTCTACTCGAAACATGATTCATTAGTTCAGAAAGTTAGTTGATATGCGTATGTGGACTCCGCTTATTTACAGGCTGTGTGAAAAATTTCACCCACTATAGTGTTAGCCTGAAAGGTACTCAAATTGTACTGCTATTAAAATTTCGTGATATAATTTAATATATCAATTGCAGTACGGCTATTAATTCTTGTTAGAATAAATTATTCATTAATTAGTTACATTGATTTTACAATTGTTACAATTTATTATAGAACTTTTTGTTGTTTTTGCACTCTGAGACTGATGTATGTATACATATAGATTAATGTTAAATTGACAATTATGTATGCATTGTCACAGACATGTCTGGTATATATTCAGAGAATTGACATATGATTAAATTATTGAATTTACAATTAAGTTACAGTACATATATATGTGTATATTGTAGTTTCTATCATTTTACTATGAATACATTTATTAATTTAGACCCCAACTCAACAATGATTTTTTTTTAAACTTATACAAATACATGTATTTGTATTCTATCATTTTGAAATCATGTGATGTGGTGTGTTTTTATAGCTGATCTTATTTTAACACTTTGTTTCCAGAGCCCATGCAGCTGAACTGGGAAATCCTGTACCAAAGAAACCAATTTTATTCTTAAAACCGACATCCTCGTACATCTCTGAAGGAGAGAAAATCAGGGTGAGTTTTCTTATAATTTATTTTATTTCTGTAATAAAATTGCCTCGGTATACCTCCTTAGTGATAACACACCATATTAGGAAATGGGTGAAACCCTCTCATTGAAGCCTGCTTTGAAAAAAATGCACATGTATTTCATTTCTTGATACACACAAACTGTTCCATATCACATATGTAGAAATAGATGTTAATTGTATGATTAAGCAGGGAAAAATATTCATGTTTAGTGTTACTTTTCCTAGAGAAGTAAAGTAGGTAGGTCCAAAAAAAATTCTTCGTTTTTTTTTAATCAGTCATTAGTGAGAATACACGTTATGATTCATTCCCAAATTTTTTCATACTTAGGATTTGGCCTTTAGGAACTTTAGGATCAGCACCTAAAAATACTTATTTTGTAACCATAAACATACTAATTTTTTCTGGCTTTAGTACAAAATGTTTTTGTTTTGAATGCTGTTACAAAAATATGTTTCTGTCATTTGTAGATTCCAGTTGATTGTTCATCATTACATCATGAGGTTGAACTTGGCATAGTCATTGGCAAGCCAGGGTCTGCCATACCTGAGCAGGACGCCATGAATCATATTGGTGGTTATGTGCTAGCCTTAGATATGACTGCTAGGGATTTTCAAGATGAGGCAAAGAAAAAAGGTCAACCGTGGTCGCTAGCTAAAGGATTTGATACCTCTTGCCCAGTCAGTAGTTTTATTGACAAAGACAAACTGAATGACCCCAGTGATATAAGGCTTTGGTTGAAGGTCAATGATGCCATGAAACAAGATGGAACTACGGGTGATATGATTTTCAGCATTCCATATTTGATAAGTTATATCAGTAAATATTTCAAATTAGAGGAAGGGGATGTCATACTAACTGGGACCCCAGAAGGGGTCGGTCCTGTTGGCAATGGTGATGTTATTGAAGCTGGTCTAGGGGATTTAGTATCAATGAAGTTTTCTGTGGAGAAGACACAATAGTTGTATGAATGCACTAATCTAGTCAGGTTCATAATGTGCAACATTGATATCTATGCAGAAAATATTTATACAGATTTTTATTTTGTGTATTAATAAAAAGAAATCCAACTATTTACGTTGCTTTGTGTCTTGTCATACAAATTGCTTATGTTTCTGGTACCAGTCTGGACTTGACCTTTCGTTTGTTAAACAAGTTTTGTAATATGTTTATAATTGACCTGATTTCTAATGGGTGTAAAGAAACTCGGATAGCTCTTGAGTACTCATTATAAATATTTCATTTCATTTTGATGTTACATGCAGATATCTATTGTCAATGTAAAAGGTCAAATCAATCAACTCAAGCTGCTTTAAGCTAACAGGAAGTCAGTAAATGTATTGGCCCAGAAGAAAAGTAGTTGTGCTTCAGTTACTGGACTGACCATATTTTTTTGCTTCAACCACAATATTTCTGTTGGCAAAATCCAAAGTACAAATATAATTAGAGATGAATTATACCTCGTGGTCTCACTAAAGTTGTAAAGAAAAAAGTTTTCCAACTTTTTTGGTCAAGTAACTCTAAACATTATTATTTCTCTCTGGCCTTTGAAAGAAACAAGTGTAACAGTAACAAAAGCTGATGTTCAAAATTTATTTCCTATACTTCACAAAATATTATTTCAATACAAGTGTCATATTGCTATCACTATTCTTTAACAGATTACTTTCATAACAACTGCATGCAAACTCAAACTTTGGAAGATCTTCAATCTTAGGAGATCAGTTAAGTACCAGTATGTAACTGATTAACACAACACGCTTAACACAGAATTTTAACAATGATCAGAAGTAAACAATGATTAACAGTGACCCTACAAGAACAAAAGCAAACTGAAACATCAACAAAACAATGCTAAACAGCCTGTGATATAACAAGAGCTTTGCGAAGTGATGCAAACTCTCATCATTCTATTTGAGAAGCAATTGTAACTAAAATTCTAAGTTAAAAAGAGGCATAACTCCAAAACAATATCTTTCAGAATAATATCCCTTATCTTGCAACTGTGCCTTGTCATAATAATCAAGTATATTCCAAGTGTTATGTTGATATGGTTAAAAGTGTTTGAGCAATGGACTACAATAAAGTTTTTGCATGACTACAACAACAATGACGTAGCGATCATAATAGCTCAACTTTTTCTCAAAATGCTCATGCTGTGTGAAAACTATAACATATCATTATTTATGCACACTCCAAATGTAGCACATATATAGCTGAAAGCACTCCTTGAAATGTCAAGTTAAAGCCAGGCTTTCAGACAACTTCATTATTTGTTTGGCATTTTGCAAGCATGGAACAATTTGAATACTGGTACGTGTACAAACAAATATGACTGATAAACCAAACTTTGGATGTTTTGTAGGTAAAAAGCATTTGTATCCATGTAAACACTATAGAATGCTTGCATAAATCAGTGATACATCACCAGTACGGTATTTAACACAAAATCAATCACAAGAAAACATGAAATGCCCTGAAAATTTCATCAAATCCAAACTGCAATCAGTCTAAATGAATCCACAACTTACATCAAAACTTAATATCAGCTACAACAAGATGATCAGGCTCTGATGTAACCATAATAATGATGATAACAATAGTCATGTTTAGGGTTACTTGAATTTTAATTTTATAATTTTTGTTCTAAACCCCTGTCATGAAAATACAATGTACAATTCATCCCAAAATGCTGTTAGAAGCATTAGAATTGGCACCAGAAAATAGAGTTAGTCAAGTAGCCATAAACATGACTTTTCTGCAGTAATGAAACAATCAATTTATCATAGCAATAAAACCCTGATGATCAAAGACTGTATATAAATAAACTGTAATATTTTGATATGTTAATACAAAATGCCCATAGTAATATTTGTGACAAATCCCTGTTCCTTGGATATTGAAGGTACCATTTGTACCCTGAAAACAACAAAAATGGTCCCAAATTATCACACTCATCATTTGGTCAACCACTAGTAGCACAGTATTCTGAACCTGAACATATTTATTCCTTTGAAGCTTAAGATACTGAAACTTCTGGCAATTAATTGATGTTTCTGTTTCTTCAAAAAAGACTTCATACACAAGTTTGACAGTAGTACAACAGTCTATTGTATTTATGATCATGTCTACATAACAAAATACATAAAAAACTTTCACACAAATATATAAATGCATATGGATTTATACTGTAATTATGAGACATTCGTCTTACAGACATACATGTTAAATGACCAATAAAAATAACTCAAAAGACAGACTAGATTAATAAAAAAGAAATATAACAAATCAACTTCACAAGAGACATTTTGCGACTTCTCTGCTTAATTGAACACACAAATGTTTTTACAGAGTAAAAGATATACACATTTGAAGCATCAATTGCTGATCTACTGAGGAAGGCAGAAAGACATTTTTTTAATTCTACAAGCCAGAGACAGATATTTTTATTGATCTTCCACCATCACCCATTTATTAGCCTACTGTTTTGTACATTTTTGTATTAATTAGTTAAAAACGTATATACCTGTATATAATGATCTAATCACATAGTGTGGCGTGTTTAACATACAAAGTTAGCTTCTTATTATTATTTATTAATTTAATAAACATTTTACAAACAGATACAAATCAATGCATTGAAATGAAGAGCAATAATTAAAAGGTGTTGAAAAAGACAGATAACTCAAAATTTTCTTCTGGGCAAGGGGTAAAAAAATCTCAATTGCCAACCAGATACAGTCCAAAATCGACTTTATTAAATAAATTTAAGGTGCAAACCTGTTCTTCCAAACTTCCAAAAACCTGCAACTTAATGAAAAACTTTGAAATGAAATATGGACTTATCTAGCAGAATTTTAACATATTCTAACACAATTCAGGATCGATGGAAAACTTTGTGGTGACAAAAAAAACAAGCTAAGCGAGTTCATGCTTATAAGAGTCAACAGCAGTTTTAAAAATTCAAAGATCATAAGATGAGTAACAGAACAGAATAATTAACACAAGTACAACAGATTCTAAAACCAATAGGGCATTAAGTTCTTTCATTACTAGTAATACAATAAACAAATTAACCCTGTGCTTCATAAGCATACTTTAGACCCTTCCAAATTCAAAGCTAATTAACAAAACATAAATTTATTTAAGAAAATTGGTTTATTTCTCCCTGACAGAGTGGAAAACATTGAGGCAAAAGAAGCCATTACTCGTTATAAGCAATGGCTTCTTTTGTCCCAATGTTTTCATAAGTCATCTGCCTCAGATGCAGGGGAATATGGTATTATGAGGCAAAGAATTAAGCGAAAGCATAGCAGTTTCCACAATGGACTTATAAACCTAGTTTTCAACAGTAACCAGAAACCAGCCCAAGGCTAGACACAAAGTGATTACAAAACCTTACTTAGACCACTTCAAGCTGAATTAAAAATTAGGAAGAAACAGAAAAAGCGCATTTCCAGAATGCAATATACATCAGGACAAATATCATAACAAAAAGAGCAAACATTTCAGAAAACAAGAAACTGTTTACGAACAGGAGGTGCCTAGAAGCCTGAGAAATACATAAACAAGACTAGAGACAGTAAAATACAAAATGACCAAAATTAATGACTGATGGAGAAGAAAAATTAAGTTGCCATATTTGCATGCACAAAATACTAGCATGCAAAAACAATAGATATGCATTCACTACTGATACTTGAGATAGGTATTCTCAGTGAAAATTAGTGTGAATACATATATATCAGAATAATCGTCCGTAAATGTGATTATAGATTCACATGGTCTTTTCAATCAATTTCAATCAGAAAATAAGCAATTTATGTGAATAAAGGAAACTGATTACTGTCATTAAGTAATCATTACAATCATGCATTTAAGGTGTCTTAAGCATGCATAGTTCAGTATGGTATGGTATGGTACAATATAGATTGGACAGAATTGGAATTTTGCAAATATAAGATATACAACCTTCACAGACTTTAAATTCTGACCCTGCAGTCACGAATTCATAATATGTGAAAAAAGTAAAGGCGTGGGAATTCATGAAATAACGATCACATGGGTATAAAGTGATTCACGTCATACAGATTGGTATAAATGCTTCCTTACACTGCACACACATCATGAAATACAATGTTTGAAAACAAAATGATAGACACTTAACAATCACAATGGATACCAAACAAACCATGGTATAACTAACCTCAAACACATCTCACATTCTTACAACTGATCTACTTTGCAAATGCATACAATAATAAACTATATGTGTGAAGATTAAAAAATTATAATAATATACAGTCATTTTAACATAACTTATACATGTAAAATTGTGACAATTATATCAGGAAAACCCTTGTGAACTACTGTATTTACATGTATGTACTAATCAGAGGTGATACTGAAATATTAACATTAAACTAATAGTAACAATAGTTCCAGTAAAGAAACATCATCAAGTACACTTCAACCTGAGTTAAAAGCCACCTGCAAGAAGTGATCACCTGTGGATAGTAACCACCAGTGAAAAGCAATTACCAATTTATAAAGACCACTTGTGAATTGTGACCACCTATCAATAGTGACCACCTGTGAATTGTGACCACCTGTCAACAGTAACCACCTGTGAATTGTGACTACCTGTCAATAGTAAACACCTGTGAATTGTGACCACCTGTGAATAGTGACCACCTGTAAATAGTGACCACCTGTGAATGGCAAACTACTGTAAACAATAGTATGTACTCTTGTGCACCATTTAATTCATACAATAGACCCCAAGAACCTGCTGAATTAAAGCCAACTGTGCATAATGGTCGTGTCTCTTCTCTCCATTGACCACTTTTGTTCATAGATTTTATCATATCAGCTAATACCCAAATTGACAAAACTTGTTTGATCAAATAAATATGAAATCCTCCATTTTGCAAACACTTTTTTCTTAAACACTATGTATTCCAACAGAATATCATAAGGTGTCCAACTCTTTACCAAAATCAATTGTATGTTATTCAAAACATTATACATGTAACACAAAAAAGACTATAGTATTCAGCAAATTGCACTCATAAAGATCTGTGCTCACAGGTAGCAAAGAAAGCAATGACACTTCTTAGATTCAATAAAACACTGCAGGGAATATCACTCATAATACTAACAATGTATTAATATCAAGATTTAGTAAATACAGAACACTGCAAACATTCCACTGATCAATATAGCAATAACAGTAACAAACATGAACAATTATTTAGGCCAGAAAAAATACTAGTCTCATTTCCAGTTACTTGACCAAAACAATACAGTAGGTAGGTTTCTAGCATATCTTCTGTACTTTGGAAGCACAATACATCACAAGTACTCTCATACTTCAGATTTAGTTGTTAGAAGCGTTAAGAGTTACTGTCAAGAAATAGGGCTGGTCAAGTAACCAGAAACATGACAATTTATGTTTTGGCTTTATCTTATTATGTTCAATTATTATTAAGGAAATACAATATTTCTTTGAAAAAAATCAGTATCAGTAATGAATTAATGGCAGATTCAAATAGTGGTATATGAAAAATTCAGTCCTAAATTAACTCATAAAGTGGAGTGACCATTCATGTGTTCATGCAGTAATTTCATTGGACACATGTTTTGTTTTAAATATGAACTTCATTGTCTTATATAAAAAAATCATAAAAAATACTGACCAACTTTTACCAGAAGGTAGCAAATGATATCTCATATATGCAATTCATAGGGGTAAAAAGTTCGCCTGTCCAATTATTTTTCAATTTACAAAATGGTTTGTCTTAAACAATTCATAAATCATTTTAGTTGCAGTAATACGTTGCAAGGTCCATCTTAGAATGCTGTCAGTGACAAAAAGGGATGTAGATTCCTGGTGAAAAATCTGTCTAACAATAATTAATGTGCAATAAAATAAGTTCCATAAATGGTTTGTATAAACTGCAACAAAGGTAGATCACAATATCCCATGCTAAGTACAACTGGAAATTAAAGTCCCTTATTGAAGTACACACGATCAACTTTGTGGGGCAGTGACTTTATCTTCTCCTGTAGGTCTGTTTCTAGACTGCTTACAGACAGAGAACTGAAATAATAAAAACAAAGATAAAAAATACAACATGTAATAAAATGCTTAAAGTAAATGAAATCTACCAATTAAAAAACATTGTTATTCCATTAGTAAAGATTGATAAACATGTGTGTGTGTAAGCATACTCTAAGACTGAACAGTTGAGTGTTTCTCAGCATGAGTCACGTCCTTTTACAATAGAATTGTTATTGAATAAGAATTTACCTTTTCTGTGGGAACAGAGCACAACACAAAGGTGTAGCGAATGCCAAGCTGCAAAATATAAAATTAAGGGCCAATGTTAGATCATCATCCACAAGGGAAATAAATGGAAATAAGAGGAATCCTTTCCCCTTTTTTGAGTTATCCCAGGTTTTGGTGAGCATTGCATGTTTTTTTTTTTATTTGAATATGTATAATCATAAATTTTATCCATGTAATACTATTATTTTTTCGACTGATGAATTTCACAGTTGTTATTGTATTGTATTTATCTATCAATTCAATTTTGTTTTACATTGCCATGTTGTGTATACTTGCCAAATAAAATTATTATTATTATTATTATTATTATACAGTATTGATTCAGAATACAAATTACGATTAATTAATCCAAGATTACCAACTGACTGTCTATGTTGAACATTGTTGAAATATTATGAACAACATGAATATGGGTGATTCCTCCATCTCGACCCAATGCTAGGAACACATTAAGAAACATTATCAAAATGTCCTCTACAAGATTAGATTAACAATTTAACAAGATAATACAGTGCAACTTCTGAATACTGGATACACCCATATAACCAGTTGAAATGATTCATGTTTTGAAGTTTCCAGTTTATGAACAAGTACATTATGCTTAAAAATTATATTTGTGCAGTCAACTCAAAATGAACATCACTTGCTTATACTCCGTACAATTTGCTGTAGTGTGTGAACGTGAAACAAACAGACTCATGAATTGTATTAATTTTGTTCTCTAAGAACCATTTAATCTTTCAACATTATGACTGTGTTTTTTGTTCAGTTACAAAATAATAATTTCACAAAATACCATTCTTTTAACTGTTTTTGGACTCTAAACTTACATAACTCTCACCTGCATCAAACTTTGAAGTAACTACAGTTTGTAAAATTGTTGGATTTCTGTAGCCAAAAACCTATTGTAAACTGCTTAAATTTAACCAAATCAGTACTTACTGCACATGCTGATGATACATCAATTAAATATAATGATCCGTAAATAAACCTTGATGTTCACATGAAACAAAAGTGTTTCAATTTTCCATCATTAAATACAGCTAATTGCTTTATAATTACTATGCCTACTCATAACTTTGTTTTCTTGTGTTTAAATACAACTAATTTTAATTGATGTATTGTGATTATAATGTGTGTCAATATAAACAGTCTATGGTGTAAACAGTGACAATTTGCCTACGGGTGTTATGCACTGTTCTATTTTCAGAAGTAAATTTAAATGAGAAAAGTTTAAAAACCTCATATAACTCTTTAGTATTCAGAATTTAGAAGTTCCAGTAACTGGAAGTATGAACAGTATGGAAATTAGAAGGGAAAAGATTGGGACTGAGAAACTTGTACAATTTTTGGAGCTTTCTGGTTTTTGGAGGGTTAGGTATTCAGAAGTTACACCGTACATCCAGCTCTAAATATTTCCCAAAAGTCTGAAAAAAATACTTTGTTCAATCACTACTACAGAGTTTTATAAATGAATGTTTTAGATGCATGTACTGCTATCAAAGAAATATGTATTAGTCTGGATGGGGTAAATTAATGTGTTTATATATAACACAGCTGATCAATTTTACAGTTTGATAGTCAGTATTATATTTCAGTCCATACAGTCAGGACCTTCAATGTTATAGATATCGACCTGAATGCATAAAACAACAAAATACAATACTTACAAAAATCCTACTAATAACACTTGCATTGGTGCATTCATCCATGGTCGTGTCTGAAAAATAGGTAGTTGTTCAAAGCAAGTACATTCACATGTAGTAATAAAACAAAGTATCGAAAGTTTTTATGACCAGCAGCTTGTACAAGTTCAGTACAGCATTTACCAGTAACACCAATAGTTTAACAAACAATAAATCAAGAATGCAAATCAGATAAATACTAACAACATAATTTACATTACAACAAGTTCAAATCTGTGCAGTAGAGTGAAAGATATCTACAGAATTGCACATTTCTGCAGACTTATAAATATGACAGAACATTTCATAAACACATTTACACACACATGAACTGCACCACGGTATACAACTTACCATCAAAAATGGTTTCTTCTCCAAATTATTCATAATTACAGGTGGAATCACTGAAAGATGGATGATAAAACATAAATACAGGTATGTGAATCTCAGTTAATATCAATATAGCTATCACAGACCAAATGTAATAAACAATATACTGTAAGCTGAATTAGAATATGAAAATTCAAAAGAATAAATGACAAAATAATTAACACTTAGAAATGTTGAACAATGAAAACCTGAAATAAAGCTGGTCATAATTTTTTATTTTTATTAACCTATTACCCCTCAGAGATGTACCTGATTATTCTAAAGCAATCATCAGATATGAGAGTTGTTAATGGCATGGCTATAAAAATTAATTCTCAAACAAGTTGACAATTGATCAGAACTGTCAGTTAACAAAAGCATCCAGTTAAAAGAATGTATGCTGAAGTTTATGTCCAAACAATGGTCTCGATTTCAACTACTGAATAACGAATGCCCAAAATTAACATTTAGTAATTCCTGGAGGTGGTCTTTTAAGGTATAACACCACTTATGTCCAAATTTATTACCTCAAAATGGAGAGGACAGATTTCAAAAATGTTCTTACAGATTTCCACAAAAGAAAATGATTCATCGAGAGTTACTAGAAAACAAACACAATCTTTTGAGTTATTGTTCCCTTAAATGTGCATTGAAGTCTATGAGAGTAGCCCATTTTTTTAAAGATTATAGAAAGAAGATCTGTTTCAATGAAAACTCATGATAAAATTATGCAAAAACACAGTATCAATCTAAGGTGATACATAAGACCATCAAACAATTAATTGTTAACAAACAATCAAGAAATTAATATTTTTCTCTTTTTCAACAAGGGCAACAACTCTAATGTAGCATTGAGTAGATATGTAAGAAAATACAGTATTATGGACATACCACCTTAAAGAGAACATTTGACTGTACCTCAGGAGCATTTATTCATCTAATTCAATATAAGCATAATATACAACTCACTCATTCCTGGGGCAGCCATCATAATTCTGGAAAACAAGACTTGGGTGATAGCAGATCTAGCAGCTGTCTTGGAATCTCCAATACGATTACCATTTTCATCAAATACAGGAATGCCCTCCATTAATTCACTGTAATGTAGATAAATACATAAAAATGCATGTGCATTATGCATAAGTAAAAAAGCAAAATGAGTCATAAATCATGACCTCAAACAGGTTTCATAAAAAAACAAAAAACAATTTGAGTTACCATCAAGAAGAGCTATTACAGGACTATTAAATTTCAGTAATTTTAAAACAAAAGTATACATAAGATACAAGCATATTCATGAAAGTTCAAGGTTCATGATCCAATATTTATTTTGATTCAATATCTGATACACAAATTTCACTAAATTCTGCACATTTTTAATATACTGGTAATGATCAACATTCTTTGAGCACTTGGCTTCTTTGATGAACATAACAAGATCTAATCTCTATAACAGCATTCAAACTAATAATTAATTTATTTAAAGCAGTAGTCTAAACTATAACAAGGGCCATTGAAAATACACAGTATTCAGCCTGAATAGAAATTTACTACCCAAAGTCAGAGATTAAGGGTTAGCACAAAGACTACTTACAAATTCAAAGACTTCTTACAAATTAAACAATTATGGTCAAACTTACCGACTTCTCATGGATGGTATATTGATACAGTTTGCAGCAGCTACAGCTGTAAATGGTACAAATCTTCCAACAATAGGTGGAAATTTCTGTAAAAAGAAACAAATTTATCAATTAACATGTTCTACTTCAATGTAGCCTCAATAAAAAAGACAGTAGAGAAACTAGACATGTCACGTATTAATATTAGGCTAGAAAAAAGTCCTGTTTAGGATTACTTGTTGAAAACAATTAGGGTAGGTAGGTTGAAAACTCTTTACTATTTTTGTAATCATACATTTTGTGAGAACATGACAAAGGAGTCGTCCAAAACTATTTTGGCCTTTTGGATTTTGCGGCTAAAACTTCAGGGTCAGTGTCAAAAAATAGAGATAGTTGGATAACCGTAAACATGTCTATTTCGTTTCTGGTCCGATTCATGAACAGCTGAAAGTTCGTATTTCATGATATAAATCAGCCCAAAGAAAACTACATATATAAATTGGCATTAATCATTTCAACATGACAGAAAATACCTTAAACAAAATTATACAAAAAAGACAACAACTATTTGATAATACAAACTACAATAACTGGTTAACGTAATAACAAGTAATACAGATGGGTTTACCTTCACTAATTTATTGATGGTAAGTGCTGTGCCCACAGCTCCTCCAGTGGCCAGGGTGTATGATAAACCTAAATGTCTGAAATATGTCATAAAATACATTTATATTGGTTACAAAACACGATATATAGAATAAAAAAACTGTAAAACAATAATTCTCCTGAATACCACCCTAAGGAAATACCTTTCTGTAATACTTACATACAAGCTGACTTGTCTCTTAAGGGAGTGAGACAGGGTACTTTAAATTCAAGTTTGAACAATCAAAACTTGTTTCTATGATATAATCTGTGTAGACATTTAAGGAACTATAACACAATGACAAACCTCGGAGATACAGGATGTTCACCACTTCTGTTTGTATAGTTTACTATAGCATTGAATGTCTGGTTAAACCACTGCCAAAATATCACTTCTTTAGGTGTCCTGAAATCAAACATTAAACAGGAAAATATAGGATAAGAAAATTACCATCAACACTCAGAGCCAAGCCAAGCCAAGAACGGAGTCTTTCCAGACAAGAGTAATGTTATAAAAAAATATAAAAAACTCAATGTGAAATGGTAATGTTCAAGATCAGCATTGTAGACTGAAGCTGACGTCAATATAAGAATTTATATCACACTACTTGTCATGTTTCTAATAATCTAAAATACTGTTATCATGAACAATGCTGATGACAACAACAGCAACACAAACAATGTACATGTACGTTAGTATTATAAACAATGACACACAAGATAACAACATGCTGTAAGTCTGTTTCGGGCAGTATAAATATAACTTGTTTTCAATATAGTAATAAAAGTTGACACTGAAGGCTGTTACAAAGTAAAAAAGTACACTGTATAACATCAAATATATATATAGATAGACAAAGGTTTTTAATTTTTCAATTTGCACACTAAATACTGGAACTATACTGTTAGTTTATGTTTTCATCTCCATTTATCTTAAACAATCAACATCATGAGAGAAAGGGAAAAGTCTTACCAGGACTTTCTTTCTCAGGTAAGGGAAGGGGCCTTTTTCTTAATATTGGGAAAAAATAATACAGTATTTTTGCAAAAAAAAAGAGAAAAAAAAAATTGATGTAAACTGAATTTTAGGGGAAAACTTCATGACTTTAATTTTTTTTCTGAGGGGAAGATGTCTATAAACAGCTCCTGCTTAAAAAGTAAAAACCCTACTTACTTATAGAAAGCCAACATGCATCCAGTGATGGTCATGTTACATGGTACCTGTGCTGACATGCGTCCAAGGATAAACATCTTCTCCTTGGTGTCCGGATGATAAGCTGAATCATAGAGTTGCTTGGCTTCCCAAATCTGATCTTCTGTGAGACCAGGTAAATCATCACCTTTTCTGAAATATAAGAACCATTGTTGTTATATGTACGCACAGGAAATACTAATCCTAATAATAAACATACTCATTACAGAATAATACAAACTGTTGATATATAAGCAGACTTTTTAGCACTTAATTTTCAAAAGCAGATCATAGTAATATTGCATAACTCTTTTGCTGCCAAATTTCCGGTAAGTGGCATTTCTCAGTGCCAAGTACATGTATTTCTTACTAGTGCTCACCCTGTCTTCTGCAAGTAACTGCAAACTTCTCCACATGAATTGTTTGAATTAGTGGGGGATATCAGTTGGTTTTCAACCAAATCGTCACAGAGATCATATGTCACACTCATGGTTCGGACATAGGAGCCCAAGATCTGTTGACTTCACTAAAGCCCGTGGATTTCTCTAAAATCCAGACTAAAAGGTGACATGGGCACTCAGCATCAAGTTGCCGCATGGCAACATTGGTGGTGAAAGGATTAAATAAGTTAACATTAAGAACAAGCTGCTGTAAGCAAGGATACAATAACAGATAATAACAAAATGAAATCAGTTTGAGAAACATGACAAACCTAGACAAATAAGTCAAGTATAAAATGCGATTCTAGTCATCAGTATCAGTTGAAGAGAATCTGAGATATTAACATACAAGGTACATGATAGAGCATATCTCTAGTATATCAATCTATCATACATCTACATTGATTATAATACACAATTACATGTACATTAATACCAGATGCACGCCTCAGTCACTTGTTTCTTACAAATGAGATCACCTTCAACAACATATCAATATTGAGACCAAACATGCCAGAAGACATGAAAAATCTGTAATCATAAATGTTATTAGCATACAGAACAAAGCACAGTCCAATGGTCTCCTAATTTGTTCAATAGATTGAAATGGTCATAGATGAACCAATCATACATACTTGCTTTATGATGGGATTGAAACCAGAGCTTCCTGCAAATGAAGAGAATTAGGAGACAATTTCATTTTTACACTAAAGTTTCATGCAATGTATGACAAACCTGTATTTTTCAACAATATTTTTGGCTTCATCTAGTTGTTTACTTGTAGCAAATACATTGAGAGGATTTGTTGTGATTAGGAAATGTTTAGCTCGTCCAGAGAACGTACTCTGATCATATCGCGGCTCATCAAGGTTGATTCTAGGCTTAGTAGTAGTCATCTGAAATTGAATCAACTTTGATTGTATAAAACATTAATTCTGATATATCAGATACCAAATGTGACCCTATATTACTGATCTATCCTTTTTATATTAATCATATAAATGCAAAGTGAATGAACTTTGCTATGTTAGTAAAAATTAGCAAAAAAATGACAACCAACATCCAATAAGGTTTTTTTGATATCCTCAGTAAACATTGTACAATAACCAGACATTTTACAATATGTCACAATGCCATATATCCCAGCTAATGTTGTATATCATCAAAGCACTGATTAGGAAATTGGCTGAAATAATTGTAAAACTTAAGAGTGCAGTGAATGAAAACAAGATCCAATCTAAAAACAAAATATATTTACAGAACATAAATATTCAACAATTAATTTTGAAACAAAAATGATGTTCACTTGAGATTCAAAGCATTCAAACTTTATCAAGACCCAGAATAAATTTGTCATATTTTGAAATTTTTGGTGGAATAATGGAAATAATGAATAATAAAATGAAAGAAAGAAGCATGAGTGGTTTAAAAAACTGTCATAAAAACAAGTGATTACATATCAGCCATTTTTTTCTTCCTTTGTTCGGGTGCAGTAAACAGACCCTTCCCTACTGAAAATAAGGGCATTTTTTTCCCAATTTCAGACCACAAATTCCCAATTTTGCCTTCACACCACACATATTTTCCCAATTGGACCAGACACAGACCCTTTCCCAAAATTGTAAAAAAATCACTGCAAATAATAATTACCATTCTTCTTTAAAGTAGAAGGAATTTAAGTGATTAAAATGCAAGTTGTAACATTAAATACAAACTGGGTAGTGAAAAGATGGATGTTTATGCTATAGAATTTTTTTGTTCTATTCAAGGGCTATAACTCATACATTTTTTAATGACAATTCCATGACATTATCACATTAGCTTGTTTTGTAGTTAATCAATACCAAGTTTTTCTTTTTAGAAATCTTATCAAATGGCTTGATTTTCTTTTACTTGTGTTGGCATACAATAGGGTAAGTTAACAATTAAAACTTCCTTAGTAAGCCATGCTACATATGTGTACTAGTCTGTCTAAATTGTACCATTTTTTGACAGACATATTGAATATTTGGACGGCCGATTTCCAACAGAGTACTTTTAGTACAAGGACAAAACAAAGTAGTTTACAAACACATTCACTGACGCAGCTGGTTTAAATACTTGGACAATCACACAAAACAATGCATACAGAACATGTGCTCATTTTAACCCTGCACTTAGATAAGTTTAATCAAAGTACAACAGAACATATGAGACAGAATTTAAACCAACTATTGCAGTATAAGCAATTTAAATGAATGTCATATCACGAACATATTGTATAAACTGATAACGATGTGTGCCTCGCTGTAGATAACCCCAAAATGTAAATTCAACCTCGAACCTAAATTTATCGATTTTATTTAAATCCCTTACAATGGATAAGTGACAACAAATGCAAACACGTTCATGAAAAAAATAAAATAACTGTTACCTTTTCCAGATATCTAAAACAACACAGATCTTGACACTGATTTGTTTACGATGCAAAAAAATTCAATATTTTCATCAAACTGTTTCCCCTTATGGTCACTCCATTAAGTCCTTGACCTCTAACGTGGAATGGAGGTGTTGTCTCTACGATGCAATTTGATTGGACATTTGGGAACGAGCTAAACTCCACTCAGTCGTAACATTTCTGCATGCAGTCCGGATACTTGTATTTAGTATTACTAAATGCGTAAATAAACTGGTTCCCGTTCCATGTTGCAGTGCACCAAAGTAAGTACACCAGAGTCAACGGGTACCAGTTTTATGCTTAAAGTGCTTACCCGTACCAAGATTGTTTGGTACATCAAAGGAATTATGATGTAAATGAAACACATTCAGAACTATCCTATAAATAATTTGTATTGATGGATAATCCATTTTTCAATTATTAATGTCCTGATAATGAAATTGAATATATATCTATTGATTTTCACGCAAATTGATATAAATAAAAAAAAAATACAAGTATACAGTTTCTGTGTAAATTAAAGCACAACAAAATGGCGACTCAAACCAAAACAAACGAGAGACAGCAAGTAATTCAACGTCGTGTTCAAAAGCGAATCGCTGGACAGTTTCTAGACCATTTAGATCCTGGTAATTAATTCATATTCTTCCTAAATCTGTTCATATTTAATGTCAAGATCACCACTATGATGAAAAAACACTATATATAAATGTTTAAAAATTAAGTTTAACAGAACTAAAGATCATTGAAACATGATGTTCCTCATGTAATATTGACGACCGTCGGTATATTTTACATTTAACATGACAATATTGCATCAATGAATTGATGTTATCCAGTTTTTTCCTTCTATAGCAGGGGCCTTTTATTGGCGTCTCCCCCTCGGGAATAATGTTCAAAATCATGCAGTTGTCCCCTAAAATTCACTTTACACCAATTTTTCCTTCCCTTTGTACAAAATACTGTGTTATCTTCCCCAAATTTAAGAAAAAGGCCCCTTCCCTACCTGTGAAAAAAGCCTTGTTATCACTATAGCTGAGGTGGCTCTAAATCTTGATTTAATTCAGTCTGCATGAAAAGGAAAGTTGAACAATAATCCTTTGAACTCTCTTTGCAAAACAAAATAAAATTAAACAATTACTCACCAGTGGCCCAAAATTGAATGTTTATACTTAAACAGTGCAACCTCTCCAGAGCGGCCCTCTCTTGAGCAACAACCTCCCTTCAACAACAGCATGCTTTTTCCCCACTGTATGATTTGACTATTTATATAACCTCTCTAGAGCGGCAACCTCTCAACAACAACATAATTTTGCGTCTCCCAAAGTGTGTTGCTTTGGAGAGGTTGTACTGTAGTATCAATACGTCAAACACTTTTTTATTTCCACTTATTAACATAGGTTAACAACTGAAGATTCTAATTTCTATCATTTCTGTGTCAATATTTGCATGGATATAAGTTTTCCGTTACCTCCGTTTTTTCCCAGGCCCTGATCCTACTGTTTTTCATTGTTTGTGCAGCACCAAGGTTAAGGTTTCTGTTATTTTTTGAAAATTTTCAAATTTCACCCATGTAATCATCTTCAGCAATATTCATTTTCAATTCTTAATAATTTCTAGTAATTAATAAAATTCAGTGAAAAGTTAAAAAAAGCAAGCACCAGAGTTTATTTTTCCCATCTGTCCAATTCTTAAATACTTACAATATTACCACTTCCATTAAATAGTGAAAACTAAAAGAAATTTGATTATTGAACTATTGTAATAATGTACTCCTTAACCTTGATCACTGTTGCCTGTTAAATAATACTCTAATTATTATATACAATGAATTTTGTCGTAGATATTCTTGTACAAGATACCGAATGTACTCATGGTACATAGTGATCTTAAAATGGCAAGTTGGGTTAATTAAAGGACCCATTGGTTGCCTCAATACTGACACATTCCACTATTTGTGACATCATTCCTGTTTGTCATTCAGCTGAGGGCAACTTATTTTGAAATGAAATTCTGATGATCTTTCACATGAAATTGATGGTGCATTTCTTGGTCTTTGATTACTATATCCTCACAAGACTCCAATGATTTATAGATATTTATAATGATGAAAAATCTATTTTTGCGGTTTCCCAGATTTGTTTGCTCATTCAGACTACATGCTCAGGAAAATTTTATAGTACATGCAGTTTTTTTACAGCCTTAAGCTCAGACTATCCATTTTTTCGCAGACTGTTAATTATAGATACCTTTCAGATGGTGAACTTGTCAAGGAGTTTCATAGTGACAGATTGTCAGAGTTTAGAGAAGTAGACATTGATTTGAAGAAAAAATTTGACAAACAGCACAGTAAATTTCAGCGAATAGAATCAGCTTACAGCATTCAGGTTTGCTTCAAATGTTTTTTCTGAATTTGAATTGACCCTTAAATGTGGAAAAGCTATTATTACATTTGTTTTTGATAATTTGAAGCTTTAAACTCAGTTTCTTATCAGATTCTACTGGTCTGGATATAAAAAATTAGAATGTTTGAAGACTTTAGAATTAATTTTATGATTTAGTTTTACATACTTGAGAATTAATGCATCATATTGCACTTTTACATACTTGTAATTTCATTTTAGAATATTTGTTGGTTGATTGCTGCTCTGGGTGTGTTTTACTACACTGACTTCTATAGAGCTGTGTTGTATGATTCAAGAATTAACAGGTAACACCTGGTTAAATTTAATCCATCATTATTACCTATTTTCCACTCTGTGATTATGCATTTTGACATGTGCATGACTAATTTTATTTCTGTGTGCTGTCATAAAAATATGCTTACTACAATGATATCATTTATTGGAGATTTCTTAACAATGTAATTGATCATTAAACTTGGTGTAAAACATTAAACCTTAATAGGTAATTGCAGTTGTATTGTAGTACTTTTGTGTATTGTTTTCGAGCATCATTTAATCTATCTTTACAAATAATTCACATATTTCAGATTGTGGTTCAACCTTGGTGCTTTGTTGATTGGAGTGAATGTATCCATAGCTTTGTTCTTGATAATATTTTTATCCTATGTAAAGAAGATAAGTTCTGATGATTGGGAGAAAAAATATCCTGCAGCCATACCAATAGCCACCGCTGCTTTTGTACTTGGTGGAATATTGTAAGTATGTTTATGCATCAGTAAGTCATTTCATGATTTATTGGAAATTACAATGAACATTACTTCCTCTTATTATTGTATGAATTAAAGTTGTCAATAAAAGACATTAATGGTCTTAAACTTATAGTGCTACCTCACCAAATAAATGAACAGTCAATTTAGCATATTAGCTTAAGCATCTTAATGTCAAGGAAATATATATGTGCTTGTAAACTTAGCGCAAGATAACATATAGTTAATCCTAATTATCTTAATTCATATATGTACTAAGCACACAGATACTTGGCACAAAACCTAATGTTGTTTGGCATAAGTAGCCTATGGAGCTAAATTTGGTTTTGTGTCAAGCACTCATGACTAAGGCCTAAACAAAAAAAAAGGTTTGTTTCCAATTACATGCCAAAAAAGATATGGGTCAATAGTTAGGGATTTTTTTCTTTTATGTTTTTTTTTACATATATCGGCAACACTGTTGTGAAAATTACAATATAGCACTAAGATTTTGATGCTGTAAAAACTTATTAGTCAGCAGGTAAAAGATGGGTTGGTCGGGTAACAGGAAACAAACCTTTTTCTAGGCCTAAGCATCATTGCTGCAGTGAAACCATGTGGTCTAAAACAAAAAAAGATATAATTGGATTGTGAAGTATCCTATAAATAAATACAACTCACTAATTATGGTTTCTTTGCCAAACATCGGACCATTTATCAATGTGATACTGTGAAAATGCATGGCATATATCATAAACTATAAGAAATATGTTAGTAACAAGATACATAATTATGATACAATTACAGATTGTTATTTAATATGTCATTTTGTTTTCTTCCAGTTTATCTCTAGGACTCTGGCCAGTCTGGGGACCATTTGCTCCTGCCATCTTGTTTGTTTTTTTCATGGGTTTTGTTGTGACTATTGCTATGTTACCAAATTTTTGAGCGCACATTCCCCACCCACTGTATTACAGACACCAAGACGTACATATGTGTGGTTGCCTTGGAAATACAACACATTGTTTTGTACATAAGATGGGTGAAATACATTATAAAAATATTAATTTAGTTTTTAACAGTCTAAATTTTAATTGTTTTATCATGATGGTATTTATGTTAAATATTGAATTAACACATTTCTTATCAATCACCACATTTAGGGTAGACATAGAACTAATTGTTTTATTCCTAACACTGAGTCACATTAAATTCTTATGAATGTGAATCTTTCTTTTATGAAATTGCTTATCAACTTATTTGCTTACTATAATGATTGAATTTGATTTTATGAAATACAAACAATGTCTTCACATTTTTTGTTAGTTCATGCTGATATATCTTGTATATGGATTTTTTAATGAAGTGTTTTATTAAGGTTTTATACTTCTTTGAGATTATGAAAAAAAAATACGCATGAAGCTAATTTATGGTGAAGTATTGGCACATGTATGTCTGGTAGTTTGTATAAAGCCTAGTCATTAAGCATTAAATTGATTGCATTTCTGAAAATATCTTGCTTAAATCAATTATGTAACTTGTTTATAATCTTGTGAACAATGAATGTTATTTTCCTCGGATAAAACCTTGTGCTTATAATTTAAGCTTATGAAATTGTTCTGCACTTCATTGATATTGAAAGTGTAAAGCTTGGCTGTTCATGTAACTCTGATGGAGTACTTCTGTTTTGTTATAAATAATCTGCACTTAAATTTTGTGTAACATGTATGCATTATAATATTCTTGTTACAATTTCTGATGTTTCTGTAAAAGAGTCAAATTAGGATGAAAAAATATGTGAAATTGCTGTGTAGTACTATGTATCCAGTATTATCCCCTAAAAACCAGACCCAGAATGGGCCAAAAATCCATTTTTTTAGAATTCCAGTTTTCAGAGAACTATTAATTATAAAATTGTTCAATTTTCAGAGAATTATGGTTTTCAGGGACTCCGGTTTTCAGGGGTTATACTGTACATAGTTTGACCTGCATCATGTGAATTTGGGCCTGTGGACTAAATTTTAACACTGACAAAATGACACTGTTATGTCATGTTTCATTATAAAGAAGAATAAAAGATCATACAAATTCCTTTTGTGACTATTTATGAGTAAAAATTTGATGAGTTTGTTATTGAAGAAAGGGCTTATTTTTTCATGTGATTGAAATGAATGAAATATTGTTTGAAGACTCAAAATCAGCTGATGCAAGTCAACAATAAACAATAAATGCCAAAAGCCATGTACTTGTACTTAATTCTATTTTGTAAAAATGATTATTTAGTAATATTATGTTATTTTGTTGCATTATTCAAAATACACAATAATGTATTTTCAGCATATGTACTATCATTATTTTTTCAAACTATGTCAAACAACCTTATTGTTTGTTCAAATTCATAGGGGTTAATGTTTTTGGCATGGTGTATAATGGTAAATTAATACCTAAAATGACCATGCAGAACAATATATGGTGGTTGTGCTTTTGGTCCATGCAGGCATTTTAGGCGTAAATTTACCATTATACACTAGCCCCCAGTGTTAATTTTTATAAAGAAGTTTTAGTGTTAACTTTTCACCATTCTTGTTCAGTATCTCAGGTTTAAAGAAGGCAATACCTGTTCCAGTGTATGTTCATTTTAGCTGGTTTAACCATCTTGTATGTATGTTTTATCTCATCAAAACATTGATTATCTCACATGTTTTATTTTAAATTTCTAACAATCCTCGGAGGATGATTGCTTGTTCTTATTTTTACTGCTACATTTATAATCCCCTTCATTCCCTTCACTAACAATATCCATATTTTCTAGTTTGAAACATATTTAAGTGAACTACAGCAATTACCATGAGAATAAATTATCTGCTTCAACAGACACTTATAAGTATAACCAACTGGACATTAATAACAAACCATAAGAAATGTGCAACACTAGCCTTCTTTTAGTTTCATTTTTTCTAAATATTCTTATTTGTAAATTGTACTTTTTAAACTTAGCTAATGACATTTTTTATAAATAAACTTCCAAATAATTGATGCTAGATAGGTTGACAATCTTGATTTATTTATAAAATTTAGTTAAGTATTTTGGGAGCCTAAACTTACAGTTTATTGTATGGTTTTATTTTTTGTATGTTCTTTACAAATATGTTGTGTATATATTGCATTCTGATGTTTTAATTGTTCATAGTTTATTAAATTATTCATTCTTTGTTCACTTTTTCTGTCCATGCTTCATATGGGTGTTATTTTTATACTTTTATTGAAAGAAAATTTGAATTCAATAAATGGTTTTCATTAAATACAGTACTTAAATTCTTCAGTTTTGCATCATAAAACATGTTTTTTAGAAAAGCATTCTTCAGTCAGTATTTTGCTTAAAAAGTGAACTGACTGTAAACTGAACATCTGAGTAATGAGAATATATGAAATGTCTTCATCATCATGAAGGATTTATGTGTACATAAGCAAATTATCATTGATGTTAGAACAATATGCTTCATGATAGAACATCATACTTAACAGAGGGCAAACAGCAGATGTTTTCAATTCAGCATATCATGACTTGAACAACTGTGTGGTTTATTGTAGCTATAAATGGATTGTTATATTCAATATGAATAACAGAACAAAATTAATGCGTGGGTATAGTAATGCATTATCTTAAAATCATGCTTTAAAAAACTGTCAGAGAAGAAACCTGTTGTGAGTTATTATCTACTAGCTACATGACAGTCAGCTGGTTTAAGGAGTTAGAATACATGTACATCCTTTGCAATGAACTTCAATAAACAAACATGAACAACTGATAAATGCCAAACAAAACTTTATTTGAAGAAATTGGATACATAACCAAGTGTTTGAAAAATAGTGAAAGTATTCTATAAGATACCAGGAGGTGTACTGCTCGAAGGACAAACTTCTCAATTGAACATAACATATCAGTCTGGCTTAATGTATTTCATACATTAGCTCAAAAGTTCAAGTCTAGGGACTGTACATTGAATTTATCAACAAATATGCAACAGATACTAGTGTACATAAATAACTGTCATTGTTAACAATAAAAATCAAAATTGTATCAGTGAATACAATATATATGTATACATTTTGTATTGAGACACGCATGATCTCTTGAATATGTTGAAGATCAACTGATAAGTTTGTCCTTGGAGCACCAGCTCCATGCAGTTTAAAGGTTTAAAGTATGAATTCTTTAAAAAAAAATTGAAGGGAAAAATCTTATAAACAGATTCTATTACCACAAACATGTGGATGCAATAAACTGCAATAGACTAGCAAATATTGACAAAATACATAAACAATTACATTTTACCTTTTTTTTCCGAAGAAACTAATAACATTTCAGAAATTTACTGATACTAAATCCCTAACATATAATTTCCACGTTCTTTATAACTGACAGAATTAAACTGGATGAATCAATTGTAAATCAAGGTTTCAGACATTTTCACAAAACATAAACAAAACTGACAAATTCTAAAATGTAAATCCATCTTGTCTTTCTCATACGGTAATTGCTAATTACATGTATTTTAATTATCAATCAAAGAAAAAAAGTTTTTATCTAAGAACATTAAAAATCAAGACAACGATTTAAAGATATAAGGCTTGTTGGATCATGTCACTTTCTTAACTATCTTAAACTGTTGTAGCTAAATCATAAGCAATTCTTTTCAAGAATTATGAACAGAGAACTTGCAAAATTATCTGAGATCAATGGATAATTAAAGATTAATCATAATAAAAACAATGTTTTCTAATTAAGACATTGTGATTAATTAATTGTTACACCATAAAACGCAACTTTTCCAGGTTTATATCGTATCAAGTTTATGTGTATGTGATTATAAAAGTATAAAATATCTTAAAATTAGAACTGGGCAATTTAGGATCATTATTGTGTAATCATCACAAACATTACCCAAACAGAAATTAACAAATAATGAACAGAAATATACAAAGATGCTACAGCCGAGAGAACGTTCACTACAGATCCATATTTTCTTGTATTAGTGTACTGACCATTAACATAAAAATCACAACACAATATTCATACTTAGTATTAAAAAACATCAACACTGTACCAAAATGTTCTATAAAAATAATTATTTAAATAAAATGTTATTATCTGTAGAAAAATATGAAAATACAAATCCCAGTAATCCAGGTCACAAGTACAGAAGTTTTGTTACCATGGAAACTATGAAACAGCAAGGGAAAAACCAGGAGTAATTTTGGGAAGTGAAACAGACAAGAAAGTAGCATTTGTGTGAGAACTTAGGAACCAATTACATAGTTATAAGTCTACAAACTGCAATTATATTGAGTTTAACAACTTGCTTCAAGAAAGGAGAGCTTCACTGGCGATTCTAAATATAATTATCCTTTGAGCTTTGTATTTCGATATGTAAACTAACTATTTTACTTCAAGAATGTAAGATTAGTATATCCAACTATATGCTAGTATACAAAACACATACACTGCAGTTTTATCAAATCAAAGATGAAAAACCTTGACATAAATGTTTCGAACACGATTGAAGAATACAAATTTCACCATGTTGCAGAATACTATGAGCTCCACAACATTTTCATGTGATTTAAAAGCTGGATAATATTCTGTTTTTGATTATTTTCATTATTTGACAGAAAAACTCACCCAGATACCAAAATGATTATCAAATTCTGAGTACAGGACTAAATGTACAGAAAAGTGCAGAGGTAATTTTAAAACAACAACACAATACCTAAAACTTGAAAGGCATAACCCAAACAACATCTTGTTACCATAGAAACACTGATATTAATTATGTGACCAAGTAACTTAGGTAACAAAAATAGGGTCACTTGACAAGATGAAATATATTAGTATACAAGTGTGACCAACCAGAGATATCTGCTTCATGGTCTAAACCCAATGTTCCAGATGGAAATTATCAACTTCTAAAACAAATTTACAAGGTAGACTGTGACTTTCAAGTCTAAATTACAACAAAACAGAAATCAACAAAGAGATATTATAACAACTGTAGGTAGATTCGCTTCAACAAGAGTGAGAGAATTGAGGTGTTTTATCAAACTAATTGCATGTAAAACCGTCATTATGCAGTATACATCTGAGGTAGAAACTTATGACTAACTCTGGACAATAAACAAACTTCATCGATTTTATAAAATGACAGGAATATATAAGATTTTTATTGTTTAAATGTAGGTGTAACTTTTGTATTTTACATAATAATCATCATCATCTTTCAGTACATTAAATTAGATCAATATCAGAGAGATCATAGAGCAGAAATAACTTGATAAAATGTTTAAAAAGGTGATCTGACAGTCAAGTCAGAAATTCACAGTTAAAAC
The DNA here is from genome assembly GCA_008271625.1 of Lutraria rhynchaena. Taxonomy (NCBI): domain Eukaryota; kingdom Metazoa; phylum Mollusca; class Bivalvia; order Venerida; family Mactridae; genus Lutraria; species Lutraria rhynchaena. The sequence goes on along the minus strand of VIBL01000073.1, from coordinate 831,674 downwards.
TATGTTTTATATCAACAGTTGCTATACAACAGACAGGTTTAGCTTTTTCATTGGTAAACATGAAATATTGTATATTGTCAACAGATATAGTATAATAGGTTCAAGTTTAGATTGTCAGATTTTTATTTGGTACTAGTAAGTCAACACAGTAATTAACATCTTAATTCACAGCCTCACAATATCCTCGTCCTTTATGGGTAAACATTACTGCTTCAATATTGACACTTGACTAGTATGTGCATGTGATCAGCAACTCTCAGTAGTTTAACCTAACTTGATGGTACCAAGACAAAAATTGTAATAATTCCAATACCACAATGTGTTGTGAAGAAGCCATATAACATTCCAATATCAACAATGTAAACAATATTCCGTCTTTGACCTTTTAACTAGACAGTTCACAGTTCAACCAACCTTCTATTGCGATCAAGACCAAATTATGCCAACAGCTCAAACATGAGACAAGATTACAGAAACCAGCAGAATACACAGACATTTCACCTTGAAATACTTCTAATAATAATAATACAGAATCTTCCAGTGTAATATTGAAGTTAATCAACATGCTCAAGTCAATATCCTTATGTTGCTAAACTGAGTGACAAAATGAATTGTATGAGAATTTTGTGCAAAAGGATAGAAAAAAAGTGAGTGTTGAAGTTGTCACGAGAAAAACACATATGTTAGAGTTGTAACCATATAATATCAAATAGTTAAATGAACATAAAAGGTGGTCGAATAGTTAATTCTGTAACGTTTAATAACAAAAAAGTGTTTAGGATATATAAAAATAGCACAACATTTTGACGACATTTATCTTACAATTACAACCCACAAGGATGGATGGTCAAATCACAACAATTACTGACTAGTACCAAAAATAGCCTTGAAAATACTTAAAAAAAACATTGAATTTACTTACAAAATGTGAGCTAGAAAATCTATTGATTTATCAAACTGTATAAAAAATGAACACTTTTGTGTTAAAGCTAAAATTTCTCTCTCTGAACCACACACCCATGCACTCCATCAAAAACAATGACAACAAAAAAATTATATGAAAGCTTACTGTCTGTGGATAGATATTTAATACACCACTGAAGCAATTAATTCATAACCTCCTTCAGAGCTGTTTGCAAAATCAAAAACTAATTGCTTTATGTCATAACAGTCATATTCCCCAACATTTGAGACATAACACAGACTGTTAGGATTGGATCATAATGAGATTTATATTATATTAACCTATTCATGGCAATTTTTTCCCACTGGGTTTAACGCCATTTTTCAACATTTTTTCATTATTATAAAGCAGCCGGCTCACCTTACCAGTTTTCCTGGACTGTATATTAACCAGTACTAACATACCCTTCTACAAGGAGTCGGCAACTTTTCCACATATGGAGGAAAATCGACAATTTTGCAAATTTTCATGGAAGGATATGACCTGCCAGTGCACTAACCACTGGACCACAGTCGCTGCTCTTTGGCAAATTACCACCTTTATGAAAGCCAGAATATGTTTTATAGCAAGTGAATATCATTGAGAGCTGAATCTCACGACAGTGAAATTACTGCACAATTATTTGGATTAGTTCAATCTATAACAAGTATCTCAAATTTCATTTCAGTGATTTGATTGAGTTAAATCATACTTGTGTCAAGACAAAACAATGGTGGAATATCAAGTTTGATATATCATTTGATTAAAATCGACAAACCAGTGTTTTGCTACAAATTCCAGGGAGCTGCTAAGATACTAACTATTTCTTCAAATAGCCAACTATTGTAACATAGTACATGTTACAAGTTGGATTAACTATATTTGAAAATTAAACCATTATCATTCATAAATCATCATGAATTTATTATCAAGACAACACATATTTTGTTAACTTCAACCTAAATTTATGAGGCATAATGCTACGAACACAATCCACATGAACTTAGTGAGAAAATAGCAGATGATTACAATCAATATCTGACATGTACAAAAATAGTCTAATCTTGGAATGATATAAATCTATATAAATCATAATATGAACTAATAAAACTATAAATACTCATTATTGCAGTAATCCTTTTTAACAGGAAACACGGAAATTATTGAAATTTTTATATTAGCCCAGTCATTTTCAATAAAAAATCACAATTTAGTATCCATGATCTTTTATTTCCAGTGGTTTTCTTAAAACATATCATCAAGGCATCAACTGAACAGTACCCCTATCAAGAAACATAGTCACACAATCATACATATGTATTCAAAATTTTGAGAGCATGTCTGGATCTTGACATAATATGAGAAACTTTCTGTGATCAAAACCTGTGGTATAGTTAAGTTCAGTCCTTGTTTCAAGTAGTTGTATGATGTATGTTAACTGTCATACATGATAACTATCAACCTATGTTTACAGAACATAACATAAGGAGAGAGACAGATAAATTACGTACAAACAATACTGTGATTAATTCAGTAAAAAAAACTACCAAAACCAGCAAACAAAAAAACAAAAAGTATCAGCACCTAAGTCAAAAATAATGAAACTATAAAACTTATACACAAGATATATGCATAAATCATAATGTTAAGACCCAGCCATGGACGGCTACAGTAGTTAGAAAGTGAATTCAATGTCAATGCATACTACAATGCAACAAAACTATACGATTTTATATGCTTGTATTCCAAGGTACACAAAATTAAGTCACAAAATAACACACAATCAACTGATGGAATGAACTTAAAATGTTTTACATATAAAACAATATGAACATAAAATAGTTTTACAAATAGGAAACTAACACAATTTAACACTTATTACAATAAATTCCAAACCAGACCATTGCAGCTATCACAAAATCTCTCACAGTATGTCTATCTAAACAGCAAATAACTAGTATATCACACACAAATTTGTCCAGAACTGACTTTCTCTTTAAACTGTAACAATAATGAGAATTAAGTTGACCAAACATAGACAGGTACAATATTATAAACACTGATTAATGCACACACAATGACTAACCCATACCATGATCACATATTAATGATTATAGAAGTGAAAAAAGCACATGACTAAATATGTTCACACAAGAAAATATCAATAAATACAGAAACTGGACAAGATTATTATAAGATATCAGAGTGAAATACTAACCTACAAGTCACCACAACCAGTTTAAGACCAAAAAACTTGTTCTTTGATTGTATAATACAAAACATTATGAAAATAGTACTAATTTAACAATATTGATGCTAGTCTACAATTTGGCATTAAAACATACGAGAATAAAAAGCTGAAAAATACTTAGTATTTAGGACCTTTTGTAACTATTTAGACAATATAATAAAAATGTGCAAAAACGAACGAGTAAACATGAACATTTTAACCCAATACATTGAACAAGGACTTAGGTTTAAAATAATAAAATAACCAGTGCAATAAATACATTAACAATTTACAATGTGCGAATAATATTAACAACAATGTGAATAAATAGGTAACAACATACTAAAAATGTAACAAAATAATTCCTGAAAAATGTACAAATATGATTTAAAGATGTTTAACCTTATTCATAGTTTGACTGTCAAAAATAAACCAAGAACAGCATCCAGGTTTATAATGAAAAAGCCGCACTATAACATAGAAGTTCCACCACATTATTCAACAAATATGCAGCTATTTTGCTTTCTGTTTTTTTAAAATAGACAAAAATGTAGCTCTTCTTCGTGACTTATGATTGTTTTGTTTCCAAATTTTAGCTATAAATACATATTAGCCTTTACTAAGACCTTGATCTCGTTCGACCAGCATTCCATATTTTATCAAAATAAGAATACACATAACATCTATAGACTAACATAAATTCTACAAATAGGACATCCATCATATCAAAACAGTTTGTTGGTAGAATCTTTTGCTAAGATATAACAATAATTCATAAATTAAAATCTTAAATAAACGTATAAATAGCACATAGATGGCAATATTGAATGACTAGGCAAAGCTAGAAAACATAAATGTTTGTATAAATCTTGACTAGACAATTTATAGTTCAATAATAAAGACCAACAAAACTGTTGTAAGAACAACTAAAGAACTTTTTCAAGAATCTGACGTTTTATTCATGACATGAATATATTTCTTTTAACTAAGTTGCTTTCTTCACCTTTAGACCTATTACTACATTCCCATTTTGAAACAAGACTCGAGGAAGGATTGATTTTAAATTCACAGTAAAATTTGGATGCAAAAATTCTTTCCCATCCTGGCTTAATGGAAGCAACATTACTAAATAAAATCAAAGAGAAAAATAATCTGCAGGAATAAGACAGAAATCACAGTACTGAAGAAATAAGGCTATATACAAGCAAACCATTACACCTCATAAAACAAATAATAAAAAGAATTAATTCTGTGTTGAGCAACTACTGTAATAATAAAATAATTATCTAAAATAACTTACAAATTTTCTCTCATGTTTATCATTTCACAATAAGACCACTGACAAACAAAAGCCAGATTGTTCCAAATAATTCATCTTGATGAAGATTAGTGAAACTATCACTTAAGAGTTCATAGATTTCATATTAGAATAAAACATCAAGCAAGTTGACCATTTTAACCATGAAACAGCCACCTGAATATTTCTCTACATTTTGTTTAATGACTGTAACAATCTGGCTTCACTGCACATATTTCTTGATTAACTACCTTCTGAATATATTTACAGAAATGTGGAGATTACAAGAATAACATAGGAGATGCTAAATATCTATAGATTTATAGAAACAAACGGCTGAATATTGGTATAAGTCACTCATTTATCATGAGTTCAAACAATTCAAAGAAATCAGAAAATACAAAAAAACCCACTAAATATACAGAAATTTTGCTATAATTATGAAAAAAAAAATACAAAAATTCATTATTGATGGTAAAAATGGCAATACCTGACATAGAAATATAAGCACATACAATAAATTAAAATCTAAGAAATAAAATATTTAAAAACAAGATATCCAGCAGAATAACCCTCACAGAAATAAAACAACATAAAAAATAATCTATTAAATAAATATACACCCACGATTATAACCAAAACTGACCACATTTATTGACTAGACTGGACTCATGTTTTATCAACCATTATATCGTCCCAATAATTGAAAATGATGTTAACAATATTGAGTAAATTTTTTTGAGTAGTAACAGGCAAAAGCCTAGCAGTCATAAAGGGAAGCAACTCTTCACAATACTAAGTATCTTTGGTTGCACTTAATGAAAATTGACCCATCAAATGTCAAGCTAGAAGAAAACTGGATTAGCTCACTCTTCTGCATTGACTATAAATGTATCATGCTAAAAAATGCAAGAATAAAAGACCATAAATATTTTGAAATATTTACTCAACAATGTCAACAAAATACTTCAATATTAAATGTTTTTCAAGTATTTGATAAATACAATTTCCCCCTAAATAGTTATATTATTATATTTCTCATTATTGCAACAATCCCTACAATATAATGTAGATTATACAACATATTTGTATATACATTGATTCTATGAGTTTAAAATGTAATACTTCAACATTCATATTTGCCCATATCATTTTATCACAACATACCAGGTGACATCTAGTCCCCAAAAACATATATTGACTCTGAACAATCTATCAAAGGTTGGTGATGCACTGTACCAATGAGATTGTAAAATAAATATATCAGTTTACAAATTCATGTCATTGCCGTTCCAAGTTAGGTATTAAAATCATACCAAGTGGACTGATTTTATAATACACAACTGTTAAGACAATATTTTGTAGTCTTTTAACTTGAAGCAGACATTTACATAATAATATAAATCAATAACAAATCTATACAGCACAAGCTCGTGTAGGACAGAGCTTATAAAAATATAAATACACGAAATCTATCAAAAAAGGAACAAAAGCTCTAAAACAAAAAATAAAACATAACAAAAAAGGATAAAATGGCAAGAAAAAATTATAGAAAACTTAAATAAAAAACATATTTAGGACAATTATACAAATGATGACATAATTGTAACATTCTGATTGACTAGGTAAAAAAACATGTTAAAACAATGAACTACTGCTTTTTAGAGTGATTGTTGTTACTTGTGTCCATTTTATCAAAGTCTTTGATCTGCGTCAAAATATACAAAAATAAATTTCCTTCATCAAGTCTGCAAATCTGCAGGGAAAACGATTGGTCAATTATTGGTAATATTTCAGAAGGAAATTTGAAGAAAACCAATTGCTACATCTGTAATACATTTATGGAATGTTTTAGTTTTTCATAAAACAAAGTGATACATAAAAACCATATCTGACATGATTTGTATGGGTGTCATGCAAAGATGACAAGATCGATAAATACAAGATAAACCATAATTGTAATATATTGTATTAACAACCTTAATGTACAAAAATAAATTAATTTACAAAAAAAAATGAAATCATGTTTCTGTCTCAATGATTCAAGCATAAACAAACACTTAGTACAGATCCTTTTTTTTACTTTTTTTTCACAAACAATTATTGCTTTCCTATACCAAAATATAAAAGTGAAAAACAACATTTACGACATACTAACACCAAAGCTTGATTATTTTGCAAGATTAAAACAAGGATTTCGTACATATATCACTAACCAGAAATAACGGCACCATCGCATTGATAAGATCAATCATTACTCACAAATCATAACTAGGAATCAAAAATATCAAAATAAAATACAAAAATATATTCAAACTTGCAATGTTTAAAAAAGTTCCCACAAAAATAATACAAAAAACTCTCAATGTAACAAAAAAAGACCCAACACCATGATTTTCAAATCTCCCATAAGCACAGTATTCCCTCTTTTCTTGGACATCTAATATCACTTCAACACCATCTGAAAGGTACGGCCCTTGGCCTATCAGCTCCTTCTTTAACCAGTGGCTTATGGAACTCACGACCAGGACGAGCATGGATCTGAGCCCAGCAGTGCTCACAGTAGTATTGGAGACAGGTGACATTAGCACAGAAGAAGGGGGCAAACTTTCCACCACATCTGGCTCCCTGGCACTCATCACACATCTGATCATCCAATACATAAGGTTTCACTTCAACCTGATCATAGAATTATACAAATATCATTCATGTTAAATTACAATACTTTCTTAAATTTATATCATCTTTTTTTACTGAAAGTATATTCTTAATACTGAACTATTAGCTATCCTGGCTAGTATTTATTCCAAGAATTTTTTTCACAGAAAACAGACAACGAAGCAAGTAACATCTTTATTCATCCCTTGGGTCAGACAGTTCAATAGCAAGTTTATTTCATGTACATATGTAAAAGCTAAAACTCATAAATGCAAATTAAAAACAACTAACAATATTAACACAATCCCCTCATGATAGTTCCAGTAAATACAGGGCATATTTACCCCCAAAACAGCCATTTTTGATCTCATAGATAAACTTCAATGAAGAATAAACAAGTCTGCCCTATATGTACCTATACACTTATACCCAAGTGAACGTTTTTGCAATAAATGTAACTCATGTAATCTTTTTCAACAATTGATCAACAATTTCATGATAACAGATAAGAGCCTAAAACTGAAGCAAACATCAAGTTTGGAAGAGTAATGTTAAAAGATGAGCCAAATGACTTCAATTTCCACTAATTTCAACTAATTAGTTTCAGATAATTTATTTAGTGCATATGGCTAATGAAAATAAAAGCCTTCAGGTAAGCAAGCATAAGTATGGGCAGCAAGGTGATCAAATATTAACAAATAATAGAGATCAAACAAACCCTTTTATCAATGTCTCCATGTTGTAACTGTACAAATCTAGCACTGATTGCAGCAATGTAACTCTGTTGATTAGAGAAAGCAACACGTCCTGCACCTTTCGGATATTTCAACTCAGGATCAGTATCAATACCAGCGTAACAAACTCCACCATACAGACGATCCATTATCATAGCTAACTCAACTGAAATACAAAACAAAATACATTAATCCAAGGCATCAACAAACTAACAGTAATCATAATAGTTGAAACTATCACAACATTACTTACCATATTCAGATCAGACACTTTTCAGCATTTGTATTTTGTGAATGTTAAAACTGTCATTAAATTTTGTGCAGTCAATGTTACCTCAACTATATACACCACATAATTTTAGCCATGATGGTAACATATGAAATTTAACACTTGAGTATTAAGCATCGTTAACTATAAATGAAGAGTTCACCTGAAGATCCATCAGTTATGGGTTTGAATCTGATATCCACATACTAATGAGTAACTAAAGAAGCAGTCATCAATAATGACTAAATGAAATTGTCTCGTTTCATAATCAATATTCACTCAATATGTCTACACTTAAACCATCTTCTGAGCAGATGAGCTGGCAAACACTTGATACAAATCACACTTTACAACATGAATAGTTCAAAACAGACAAATGATTTTTACTAGTCTTATACAGAAATGATGCCCATTGTGTATAGAACAGATTTTGTGAAATCAGCCATTTCCAAGAAGGATAATTCTACATGTATGTATAAAACAATTAAAAACAATGATTATCAAGTTGTGATTAAACAGTATAAACTATACAATGTGGTGTCACACAAAGCTCCACAACTTGTTTATATTTAACAACTATTGCAAAACACTAATGATACAATATGTCAAACAAATTTATGAGTATATGTAACGTAAAACAATACAAGGAAATTGAATATGTTCTGACAAGTTTATTAACTGTCATTAAAAACAGCTCAATAACTCAGCCTTTTTATTTTCATGAACAGAGTCAATAAGCTATAGAAATATCTAAAAATTCTGGCTACTCAGGCATGATGAATTTCACACAAGAGAAAGTGTATGCCTGGCATCTTTGTCCACCATTAAAGCTAGAAAACTCACTAAACGGCCCTCGCTGTTGGTAAAACATTAAACACAAATGAAAAAATCATAACTTGAATTTTATAAATATGAATAATTTGGCCAGATTCATGAAGTAATTGTTAATAAAATAGACAAGAGCAAAGTAAAAAAATTTTCCAATAAATATATATGTGAAAAGTTGACTTATCAGCCTATGTTAGCTTCCACAAGCTATCTTTTCAGACTAAGTCAAAAAGCTATACACAAAGTAATCAACAAACAGCGTTATAGGACTGTTGCCAAACAGGGTCCTCTAAGGACCATATATCAGCCATGTTTGTATGTAATACAATTAACAACAGATCACCCATAAGACACAATCAGTAGTATATTTTCTGACATACAGACACAATTGTTATACTATCAATTTGTTTTAAAGGCATACGTCAAGATGTCATCAACATCTCCAAACAATATGATCTATAAAACTATATGGAAACATATTGCTATATGGGGCATATCTGGTGCCACACTGGAGACACAGAAGAGATATGCACAAAAGCATAAATTGGCAAATTTGATGATCACAGCTAAAAAAAATGCACATAATGACAAAACACACAAGTGTGTAGAATTACCATCATATGGTGTCCAGAAGGTGATAATACAGTGTACCTAGTTCTGGTTTGCAAATCATTAAATCATAGGATAGAATACTTGCCACAGAAACACTTATATGTGTAACTGAATGAGTAAAACACTGAGCAAAGACCTCAGCGTAAACTCTAACATTAAGCTACTAAATGAAATTGAATACCTCGTAGGTTAACCACAGAGCACAGACCTCAGTATCAAAGGTCTGCAGTTTAAAACACCAAAATACTAGTATAATGGTTACTACAACAACCTCCTGTGGATTTTGTTTCATATTGTTACAGAATGTCAATGTCAAGGTTTCAGCAAGGACAAATGAAAAACTCAAGGACTAAATATTATAATTATTTACAAACAACAAATCAGCTCTCCAGCAAAAAAAATACATTACACAAAAACATGTAATGAATGTTGTTTAACAATTGTAATGTGTTCTAAGCATGAAATGATAGTTAGTTATGATGTCAATGCATTATTAGAATTATTGGATGGCATGTGAAGAGAATTTCTAACAAACAACATAACAAATGAATTTATCTAATCATAATGTACTAGTCATTGCCAAAGTAGCCACCATGACAGCATGAGTCAAGTTTGTTCAAGTCATCCAAAGATGCATAAAATATGAAAAGGATAATTTGATGGGATTGACATCGTCAGCTTACAATGCATGATTTTGTAAAGTGCAAAAGTGAATCAGGGAGCTTTGACATTATATTTAATCACTCAACTTGAAACTATCTAACATTATCCTTGGAAGTGTTACTACCAACCTTACATGACTGTCTCAATGTTCCCAGTAACAAGCTAGCAATAGCCGGCAGTGGGAGTATGGAATTTCTTTTTCTGACTGATTCAATGATTACAAAATATGAAACACAATGCGTCTTGTAATGAACAAAAATTGAAAAAAAAACAGTTAAATGCCAACAAACATTGAATCCCTATGACTCCTCAAATTAAACAACAAGTATCGTGCTTTGTGAGACATTTTTTTTTCAAGCATAAAGAAAGCAGACACAAGCATAAAGAAAGCAGACACATTAATTTGAAAATAAGCATAAAAAATTCAATGAATACTGAGAGATACTCTATCTATATCAACCGTTTCTTTCATCATGATGCAATAATGAAGCCACATTTCATCAAGGTAACTCTCATATAATTCTACGATCATCTTTTAATACATTGAAAGTAAGACAAGTATTTAGTAGTTACAATAACACTTACAAACCTCTTAACATTCCAACACATCATAAACAAATTTCAGATCTGAGGTCTTTGCACATATGTTCAGTAAATTATTCAAATCATTAATGCAACTGATACCCCCCCTCTCAAGTTTAATTCAATTAAACAAATAACATTAATATTCGTAATGTCAAAGAACTGAACATCAAATATATGTCAAGCTCCTAGATCCCAGTAATTTCTTGGAGGAATAAAGTGGATAATTATGAACTACTTTTTATGTTCAAAATACATGATTTTTGATGTAATCATAAAACAAACATGTCTAATCTTTAAAATCTAAACTTCTAGAAAACCAGCAGAATTCCAGAGCATTCTAGTTCAAATTTTAAGATTCACTTTTTTCAGTTATTGATACAAAATTAATAAGACGTGAAGAAAAAACAAGATTTAATCAATAACAAATGAAAGCTATACATGAGCCTGAAGAAAATGCTGCTGTTACCACATCAATATTGTATCAGGCATGCTGCTTTAGCAATTGGAAATTAAAATTCCACAACAGAATAAAAACAGGATACAAAAATAAGAGACCACATGAATGTTCATAAAGAAATGCACGAACACAGAGTACAGTAACAGTTGGTTCAATTCAGTATTGTCTGTAGAAGTTACAACTGTGGTAGCAGTCATGTCTGCTAATTGTATCAACATGTCAAAGAGAATAACTCGAAATTAATACACTAAATGTATGCTATCCTTATTATGAATTCATATTTGTAATTGTATAACATCTGTTATTATTATATATACCCAAGATGCCAAAGATTAAAGAATTAGTTCATATTTTAACCCACTTGTCCCCTAGGCATGAGGTGAGGGAAATTAATAATTTTCCAGTAAAAGAGTTGGATTGCACTGGTGAGTTACATGATATGCAGACATGAACTAAAATATTTTTAATGAAAGGACCACAATAAACTGTGTAATTAACTATTCAATATACACGAAAATAAAAATGAAAAAAAGTTCAAGATGAAAACAGTATATATCATTTTCATGGCCACAAACTTGGAACTTGCATGCAGAATCAAACATCTAGGTATCAGGTTGCAGGGGGGCATTTTTTTTAACTCATGGAATCTCTGTCCTAACCGCTTCTTCAATTATCTAAAAATTGTTGGTTGGTAGTTAGGCAACCACTTCATTAAAAATCCCCAATCCAAAATAATTCTGACTGATTTCAACAAAAATTCCCTTCTTCATTCTCTATTCCAGGGTTTTGTTTCTGAACAGTCATATGCTAAGAAAAAATGTCTACCTCCCAAAACTCTTCAAGTTTGGGTCAACCAACCACAAACCAACATTTTTTTAAGGATGGCCTCACCTAAACAAGTTTAACACTAAGTTCGACGCACAAGAAAGATCAATTTTGTGCCAGTTTGAGAAAACACACTATTAGAAATGTGAACTAGTACTTGCACTTTTATTTGCATCAACTACATTGATTCTTGGAAATGTAGCACTCTCTTGTTAAACTATAATTATCTCAACAAGTCTACAAGTTCATGGTTTGTTTTGCATGATGTTCCACCCATAAAACTATCAATGGAATAGTAACGAAGACAGACAAATAATGTAAATTAACTTCCCCAAGGACAATATATCGGCAGTAAGTCAATAAAACTGACAAATATAAAAGAGAAATAGAATTGTGTCTGCAACATAGAGTTAAAACTGCATTTGACAAGAAGAGAAAATAAGCCATTGACAAATGATGGTCAATAAAGTAAACCATAAGATAAATGTTTTGAAAATAAAGTATCAATCTGCATTTAATAAGAATTACAGGAAATTTTATTACCCAGTTCCAATACTGGTTTTAATATGATATTAGCAGAATGACAACTTTAATTGTCATTCTAACAGCAAAATCAGTACCTTAATTGAGTACATTGTAAGATAATTATTTTCATCATTTTTGGTGAAGTAAAATATTATGATTTATGCCATACTGTGATGTATTGTGGTGTGTTTCTACTAACTCTCAAAGATTATATCTATAAGATAGAAATATGAAATTTAAATGGCTTACTTACCTATAAGCAGGATACATATAGTTATTATATAACACAATAACCTGTCTGGCTTACATTACAAAGTTCCAGTAGCATTTACTGAAAGTCTGATATTCATCATTAGGAACAAATTACTTAACAGACAATACGTTCCACAGACAGTATAGTTATTAGTGATGGGAGAATCTAAATTCAGACAGTGAACATACAAATAACATAGCTATCATAACTTGTATGCAAAACCACAATGTTGCAAGTGTTTATGAGAATTACTGGCACACTTTTACTATCTAATCATTCTCAGCTGTTACAGAAATGCTGGTTCCTAGCTCTGCTACCTGCCGGGTACACTTACACTGGAATTTATGAAATGCTAAGCTGCATAAACTAAATATTTTGACACTCTGAGTTGAGTACAGAGAGCACTTCAAACAAAGAACTGTTCTTTATAAAACATATGCAGAAATTATACAAGTATATGTACCTGGTTTAAATATATAGAGAGAAAGCTACATCAAACCCAGCTCCTAAGAAGAGCTATACTATAACAATATAAGATTCATTCACAAATGATGATAGGAAAATACTACCCATGGAGAAATACTGATGATATGAATGATTCAAACTAGCAAATAGTGGATGTTTTAGATGCCAGCTGATCAAACCAAAGGTCTAAGCTAAAAATGTTAAAAAAGGTCATACCTCATGAATTTTTTTTTCTTTATTTAAGTTATTCAAAATACTGGTAAGCAAGGAATACTTTCAATCCCATTCAATGGATTTTGCAATAGTACATTTGTATTCAACATAGAGAATTTATCATAAGTATTTCAGCTATTTACTGATATCAGCTGAAAAACACTAACCCATTCCCCAACATTCTACAAACAGAAGACACCTCTTCATGATGTGTGATTTGGAGGTAGGATTACAAATGACCTTCGTTATTATAACTTCAATCAAATTCATATGGTTATAAACAAATAGTAATCAGGGCCTTGAACCAAACAGTCCTGTGATATACAGATAAAGCTTATGAGTAATCTTGACAGAGCTCAGTAACATCCTACTGGAAACAAAGATTTATACAAGTAAATATGAAGATTACTCACCAGCCCTTAAGGGTCTAGGCACTCCACCAACAAATATTGTCTTCCTAGGGTCAAGTGGCTGAGAACCATCCATTACAAAATCAGAGTCGGCAAGATTCCATGGGCGAATCTGAACCTGAAGTGTAAATTATACATAAATTCTTAGGAAGCAACCTAACCCAACCAAGTAAGAAATCTCATTTTGTTCTCATGTCTACAAAGTTCAATTTAATCACCGCAATTTCTATCAAAAACAGAACATGGCAAGATTTATAACAGTGTTTTCAGTTATAATCAATACATAATCAATTTGCTTAAATTTTCTCATAAACCTGACAGAACTTCAGGATATTAAGACAAGTATTATATACAATGCCGCATTAAGTTTTGCATTGTTGCTCAGATGAAACATATTAGCTGCATGATTAAAATTTCATCAATACCAAGTTGCATGCAATTTCAACAAATTACCTTTATGGAAAATGACATTTTCTACAAAGATTATTCATAATACATACATATGATTAAATAATCAGTTAGGGTCCAATTATATTAACTTCATTAAGTTAAGTGGTTATAATCATATTAGCATCAATGATTGCAATCTTCAAAATATCCCACTTACCCTATGCCCAGAACAAGTAGGCAGATATACTGCCAGTACAAACTATCATTCAAAACAGCATACATTTTTGATCTAATGCAAAGCATGAAAAAACAAGACATATCGTTTCAGGCAATTTGATTAAATAAATGAATTACAAACTGTGATTCATTTTTTATCTGATTTTATCAACAATAATTCAATTATGTAGGACAGTCAGTTGACCTGATCAGCGTTCCTGAATTATCTTCCAGTATGGACCTGTTCCTCCAGAATCCATAACAAAGAACAGCTTATATACCAGTACATGATGTTCTACAGATGGGAGTCTAATAACATTAGAAGTTAGATCTTTACTTAAATGGTCACAGATAGTTATGAGCCAATGCTATAACCCAAACAACAGACCTGCACTCTACCAACCATCCTCATCACACAGACACTGCGATTAAATAATTAATAACTTCAGTGATTAAATAATTAATAACTTACAGGTTTGTTTTTCATGGTAGGACTGGAGACACACCAGTAAAGTTTATCATCATCCACAATACACTGTTCTATCAGGTTCTGTACTGATACTTCATCTTGGAATAACAGAAATGAATAACCTGAAAAATATTCAATAGAAAAATACTGTTAATTAACCGTAAGTTTTATATTCATACAATTAACTAAGCATAGTTTTTATATCACGAGTCAGAGCCAAGCAATTATTCACCTGTGAAGAAGCAGTCAATGGTATTTTAAAGACCAGATACCCAACAAGCAACAAATTAGGGAAAAATCACAAAATACCAAGGAAAAACTAGCTGTAAAACATGGTAATTGAGAGATACATAGTAATTACCATTAAGAACAAGTCTTTCAGCCAGGCACATCTTTAGCTGTCTAATATGTTTGGTAAATGGTGTGATTAATTCATATTAGCCAAATTGATCAAGAAATTTACAACAAAATATTGCAAAAATTTAACAGCCTAATTTTTATTTTGACAACCTAAATTCAACGGTAAATGAGATTCCTTATGAGGCAGATACAATGTCTGAATGTAACCAGAGCAAAACACATTCACTTAAGTTTCCCATAATTTACTAGTACAGAACTTAATGCTTGCTGGCAAATTCTGCATTATTTACTAGGAAATTTTAAATGACTGGCTAATTAATAATACAATAGATAGACACATAGCCTGCATTAAAGACAACCTCAAAATAAGGTAAGCAGCCATAAATATGTACCTAAAGAATGGTATATGACTATAAATATACACAATTATCACTAATGATGTTTATCATAAATGATAAATAGTTATGATCACACAGTAACTTTTTCACATATAAAAGAAATCAATCACAGGCAACCAAGTTTCAAACAGACAAGTTTTAAATCCAGAGTATAATTTCAAATTTGATCCAAATAAGATGAATTTTCAAAAAGTTACAAAATGAACATTAAATAAAATAACTATGATTCAAACAATAGGCTATATCAAACTTTGACACAGATAAATTAAGTCTGAACAATTTCTAAGACAGTTAAGTTGTTTACATTCCTTACTAAATATTTCTGGGTAACCACCTTGTACACCATATGAGTTATAAAGAAAGAACCCTGTCAAGAATATGTTCTTGATTTTTATAGAGTATGAAAAAAAACAGGTTATAAGCATGAATCAATAAACCTGTAGTTTTTCCATTCTAAAGTGACTCAAAAGCCACACAAAGTTCCTCAAAACAAGAACCATTCTAAAATGAGTATACACCAGACAAACAGTTCACAAGAACTTAGGAGAAACAACCCACTTACAGTAATAACAACCACCAGCTACATTCAATTAATGGCAATTTTAACCTAAATTATCACTATCATCATTATTATTACTGATTGTTAATTAAATGTAGTTAATTGATTACTAGCATAATGGATAAAACACAACTACACAACCTTAGAAAGTTATTTTTCTCAAGTGACTGTTCACAAGAGCTTTAGAAGTATATGTAAACCCATTCATTCAACTTAAACAACTGATAGTAGTTTTACAATAAGTTGTTACCAGCAACATTTGATGCAAATCTTTACAATAGGAACATCGTAGCCAAGAAGTAATGCTTACACATCAGTTTTCATTATTAAGTTAAAACAGAAACAGCATTCAACATCAAATGAGGTTCATAAAGCCTGAATAATGTTCCAAAACCATAAGTCTTATGATAGGCCTTTCAGGGAAATATTACATACAATAAGTAAATATTTTTTAACAAAAAACACCTTTGATTCAGGAATATTAACTAATTTCTTCCTTATCTCCATGGAAATGCATGCTAGGAAGAATTATACAATATAAAGGGTGGAATATTATAGAGAAGAACCAACAATATGCGCAGCATAATCACAAATGTACCATATTACGACATCAAATATATATATAACTGTAATATAGACCACATGCAAGTCAATACATGATTATGAGAGTACTCATTCTTTCCATACAATGGTCAACAATCTTGGAGTATGAAATCACAGAATATTTGTAAATATATTTAATTATGATAAGCAACACACTCAATAGTTTAAGGACCCCAGAGACCCTGGTAGAGTACCTGGCAGACATGGTTCATTAATGGTAAAGAACTAAAAGTAAAATAATTAATTTGTGTTGGAAATTAAACAGGGGTCACTATAGTAACAATGCTGTCATGTTAAATGAAAAATAGGACACAAGCTATTGCCTCAAAGTCATTGGTCAAATAAGGTGCATGAGGTGCTCAGGGGGCAAATTTTGCCCAATTTAATGATGGATAAAATATTGTCAGTGACTTTTATATACTGTTCCAAATCTTCTACTACAATGTGACAGTCAGTCAAAACAAAGTAGGACATGCAAATTAACAAGATAAAACCAGATAATTGTCAGCGTTCAGTCATGACATAAGGATTAACATCATAATATAAGGCTGAGCACAATCAATCAACACTAGATGGAAGATTACATCATCATTAAATATTACCATAGGAGTAAACGAGGCAATAAGCACATCATCATTGAATCTACCTTTGATTCTAACATAACTTAAAACCAAAAAAATGCAGCCAAATTCCATACAAAATTGCATCAATTTCTGATAAGGAAATACAATTAGAACCAATAACGTATTGTACAAATTGAATCTGACTGACATAATACAGTGCTAAGAAGTGAATCAAACAGCAGAGATGGATAAGAAAATAGAAAGTTCATGTGTAGGAGCTTACAGCAAACCATACTAGCCTCAATTTGATTATGATCATGTCAGAGATAGAACAGAACACCTTCTTCTCTCCCAGTTTCATAATAATCTTCAATGTAGCTTCCCCTAACTAAAAGCAATCTGGTGAAAATACCGAGAAATGGATTCCATTACAAATCAATATTGCTTCAATATAAGGACAGGTCTTGAAGATCGGTACAATGACATCAGTCAATGCTCTCTATGGTTCTCTATACCACAGGCATTTCATCTCTTGTCTCAAGATTTCTGATGAATTCGGACTTTTAGGTTCATTTAGACAGTGTAGCTGAGTATAGAAGTAACACAGCTGAGGTATATACATCTCATTATTCTTGTAACTGATATATTAATGTTTATGAACATATGACTGCAAACCATACCAGAGTAAAGGTTTGCTTAAGACTTAATTTGACATTGATTGTTTTAAGTTGCTTGACCAACAACAGGAGTTAAGGACAAAAACAAGCTTTCAACTAACAACATTGATTAACTTAACTTACACACAAACATTAAGTACTATAGAAAATTGTAAGTCACATTCATTTGGCCCAACAAAATGAGAGAAACACAAATCCCAAAGAGCCAAAGACTAATTAGTGGGTCAATAGGAAACACTTTGAATTCTCACTGGAGTAATAAATACAATAGTAAATGATTAATATGATGGACTTCAAATACAACTACTAACAAGAGTGAGGTTAACTGTATTATTTGATTAGGCAAGAGAAAAAATAGTCATGTTTACAGTTACTTGACTAAAATAAATGGTGTAGGTAGGAAGCAAAACTTTTCTTTCCTGAACGTTTTCTAAACATTCATTTCTTAATTTGAGGCTCAGAATCAACCCTTAATATTTTCATACTTTGAGTTAGCAATTTTAAACTTTAATAAGGCTAGCGCAAACAAAAATGGATGGTAGGATAACCATAACACAACTATTTTTTTCTAGCCTTACTGACCATACACAGTTAGATCAATATTACAAGAAGACATTGCTGATGAGAGTGAACCAGAGCACAACATGGCTGAATCTACAAGAAACAAGAAGTAAGTCAAAGATGTATTGTTCTTCACAGTTTACTGCGACTTCCCTGAGAGAAATAAACAATTGCTCAAGTCAAATCAATTCATTGTTAACCAGTGTATAGATTATGAGCAGGGCAAGCAAATATTTGATGTATTTTATGTTTATTGATGCAGACATTTTTATTTGGGTACCAGAGTTCTTAATTCCTTAGACAATGACTTTTGTTAATAGTTTTGGTGCATAAAATGTACGGATCAATTATTAGTTCTTGAACACATGTCAGTATTTAACAGAAGAAAAAAACTAGAGAATACATGTACTGAAAATCAAATATTTTGTCAGTATTTCAAAACTTTAACTGCATTTAAAATATGAACGAATCATGTACAGGGAACAAAAAAAAACATGAAAAATTAATGTAAGTATGGGTCGTTTTTCAGAACATTCACCAAGTTTTAACTATTCAAAAAAAATATCAAATTAATGGGCTCTTTACTAAAATTATTCAAAAACATCCATACAAATAATTCAATGAAAGATACTGGAAAATAATCACACAAGACTGAACTCTACAGAGACTGTGGCGTGTTCAACAATTTTCTTACTTCCTGACAAACCAAATTATTCAGAGACAATAAGTAGGCAACACTCCCATAAATTGACTAAAATCTAAAAATCCCAACAGGCTATGATAATAATTATTGCTAGCACTTGCTTTATCCAGTCTACAAATAAATCCTGATAAAAGAAGAGGTGAATATGTCAGTTCAATCTTGTGAAGATTTTACAGGGTTAAATTTTATAGATTTTATACATAGCTGCTTGAAACGCTTGGTCTTGTGACAGAAAAGCATTATCTAACACCTTAAATTGTAAAATCATAGTTTCTAACATTAACAATCTAATTAACAGACACAAATACAAAGTGTTCAGAAATAAAACAGCAGCAAATGATGTTTTTAACCTATTGAAAATCATATCACTATTTGTCACAAACAAATCTGCTTCACATATGATCAACAAAGTGTTAATGAAATAATATTCAAACAATAAGGGTTCTAAAAAAGCACATATATCATGTGAAATTACTTCTATTTTTATGTTAATCTTCCAATATTCTATTGCAACATACAGTACATTTACCTGATAGATATAAACCAAATGGTTAAATGTAAATCTTATTGATCAATAATGGATTTTGATTCTGCTCTGTTTTCTAAGAATCTTACACTCAGTATCTGCCCCACAGACAAAAATTTAGGTAAAAAAGTATAACAGTAAGATGGATAGGAGATTGAATGTATTAACTGGTCAACACAAATCACTGACAAGAAACAGAACTTTCTCTGACACACACTAATAGTTCATGATGTAATGTAGCATTAAAACAAAGTTGAGAGTAAAGCCTTCTATTAAGGCCTTGGTTTACCTAGAGCCAACCAACTGACTTGACACTGAAGTGGGAGATGAGAAAATGATGTTATCACTTCAATATTTGCATTTTCGCTTATATTCTCATGAGAAATAGAATACTATTGATTTCTGTAATAATTTCCGAGGTTTCTAAAGAGCAGAACTGTTTGTTCAAGTGAAATCACTAGTTTCAACAAGTGGATTACCAATAATGATAATCATTGTCAATTTACAGTCATATCATTATTGATCATCAATTGAAAATAAACCCAGTAATTTGGTTTTTCAATTTATCCAGGATCATCCCTTTTTGATCAATATTTTCATGTTTGAAGTAGACCTACCCTACAGTAATCTGATAGCATTCAGATGCATTTAAGACAAAATTTTAGTTACAAATTACCATCATCTGGCAAGATGTTTTTAAACTATCTTCCAGAAACATTTAAATAATGAAGACAAACCCTGTATGAACTTAAATGGATTACTGTACAAAAAACACTTCACATGAAATAATTACAGTACTGACTTTACAACAAAATAATAAGTATGTACCAACTGATAGAATACAGCAACATATTTATTACTTCAATTTTCAACACAAAAACTTCATTTTTTTTTCTTTTTTGTAACTTGTATTTACACACATTTTACCTGAAATGTGACAAGCTTTCAGATTTTACTCTTCTGTATAAAAATAAGTAGTGTATGCTGCTCTTAATAAATAATCATTATAATCACTAGGTTGATCTGCTAATTGGATGGGTTAAGTGTTACAGCCAACCATGTTTTATCGCAGAATAATGTATGGGTTGATTTCCTGTATGTTTATAAAGGCAAAGAAGCAGATCTTGTTAACTTATTTTTGGGACATGTACCAATCTAAAGAAAAAAAATCCCTACCTAACAACCCATATTTTTTTGGGCATGTAACCAGAAACAAACCTCTTTTTGTTTAGGCCTGAGACTCTGCATCAAAACTTCCATAGACAAACCTAAATCTACACATATTTCTCTTTGAACAAATTATTCATACACAAATTTGAATAAACTAATCCTACGGTTTAATAGAACTGTTAAAATATGGACAAACTTTACTGCATACCTGGTTTCATAAAATAATTTTGTCCTACTAAAGGCTTTGTTCAAAGCCATCAGACATAAGTAATATCCTAGAATTAATATTTCTTCATAACAAAAGTTGAAATCTACAGTCTGAATATATATGGTATGTCTGGTGTTTTAAAAGGTCAACAGGATGGGCATTTAAAACATTCAAACTATCTGATATTGTCTGAACTTTAAGTCTGATCTAAGCCTTTTCTAAGAAGTTGATCAAACCACATAAGCAAGCAATGTTTGATATTTTCCACAGGAAAAAATCTCAGAATATTGCACAGCTTACAAGACTGCATCAAAAGCTGCAAAAGCAGATGATGTCAGTACAACTGTCACAGGTGCAAAGTGACATGTAACAGAATTGTGTACTCAGTCACCTCATGGTTAGAATCTCTTGTGTAACATTAAAATGTCACCAAATTACCTTACTATCAACTTGAATGAACAGGCTGCTTCTTCATTGGATCACCAAAAAGTCAGCTCAAACAAACTATCAGACAGTATGGACAGCCTAACAGTGTATCTGAAAGCTAACTTGTCACCAACATTGAATCTATCTCAATTTTTGTAGCCACTAAATGTCAGTAGTTGATTTATCTGGGAAAATCCCAATTTACAGTCTATGACCCAGTTCAATGTCCTAGACTTTCAATGGATCAATTGCTCAGTGTAAATAGACACATTTACATTACAGAATTACTGTCTTATAGGAAACTGATAATCCACAAATAGAACCAAGTACACACAGACTTAGTATGCCTCAAGACCAAAAATATATAGAAGACACAAAATTGAAGCATATTTTGTTTACAAATCAATTATCATTATTAATAAGCGTGAAAGACGAATATTGTCATACTTGACATGGATGCCTATTTATTATTGTTGTTTACAAAACCCTAAATACCAGAGTTGAAGAAAATGCACATTTAATTTTATTAAAGGGCGTTAGAATGGGGAATACTTTCCAAGGTCAGACACACAAGTATTGTGAATGTAACCTCAAAATACTACAATGAAGTCAATCTTTTGTTCCGTCAGTACAAATCATAAATGATAGACATCCAATATTAATCTGTCAGTCCAATAGAAAGCATGTTTATTTAACAAAGGTGTAATTACAGTCGCTGCAAAACACAGCATGAGAAACTCATGCTATGGACGTATTTTCATTCAAAAGGCTATCCTTAAGGTTTGTGTAAGATTGAAAGCTATTTTGACAAAACGCTTCAATTTGATATTGTGCATTGCCAATTTACTATTTTTCATACACTTGAATAATTAAAATAAATACCAAAAGCAGTAATTCCAGTTAGGTATAAGCCTCAAACATTGTAAAATGTAAAATATTTGATTCCCTTTCGCATTTTGCACCTCATGCAATCAAATATTATAATAATGGACAGTTCTCTGAGCTTTATCCATGACATAAATATTTTTTGACCATAAATATGTTTTTAATGGTAAAGGAATAAGTGATCTAACGTTGAACATTTCAGATCAAACTAAATTGTCACCAGCTGGCAAACATTCTGATATAAATCACACCAGAGAACTACAAGCTAATGATCAAAGAAGAATCTTGACAAATCCATGCACTATACATATATACATGTTGAGGGAACATGGAGATGCACCTTCAATACAATGTTATAATTCAGTATGACTTTATCAGCGCTCAACAGAACTTTGAATTAATATATTCTTATTACAATTATGAGTATATTCATACTTTGTGAAAACCAAATTTGCCATCAGATGGAGGAGGATGATGCCACTATTAAGATAGATCAAACTTATGCTATGCTATGCTATGCTGTTGCAGAATTTTCTAGGATATATATGTGAAGTTTAACTAAAAGAAGTGTAACAGGATACATTTATTATCCATTACAGATTACAGTATATTACAAAACTTTCCGAGACAGGCACAAAATAAAGGGAAATTTGTCTCAAATAAATTTATGAACAATTATGCACAATATTGAAACAGAATTCCAACATCACATGACGTGAACTGGGATAGACCACAATAAACAAAAAATGAACTTGACGTCATCAGGAATCAACAGTTTAGTTAAAACACAATATATGACAACTCTACTAGTCAGTATCAATAAATAAAATCCATTTAGAGGAAATGCATCTTTATTGAGAAATTCACAGTCCCTGAAAGCTAGAACAAAAATATTTCCACTACACTTCCTCATATATAATGAGGTAATAAATCTCTCCACAAATTGAATAAATCTGCAAATTGACAAACTCAAATATTTCTCTTCATTCAATTCTTGAGTTATTCAATAAACAGTTAATTGGGAAGGAATATGAAAATAATGAATAGTTAATAAAGTACATCTATCATATAAAATAAGACAGATTAAGTCTATAAATCAAGTTGGGTAATAATTTTCTGTTCAGAGTTTTCTGATCTAAAAGATTGTTTACAAGTAAGGAAAATAACCAGGAAAGTCTTCAAAAACTTCAAAACCATCATCATCTAGCTAATTTATATTCTCAGACCTTCAAAAATACAGCAATTTATGGTAACTGAAAGTAATTGTATGAAGGAATAACAAAACACAAGACTTATCAAGTACACATTGTGTCAAGGTCTCTTTCTCAATGCCACATGCTGCTCATTTAGTCAAGCACATTTCACAAGAAACTTGACTTTATTCAGATAACAATAGACACTTGAACACAGGCTGAAATATTATCCAACAAAACAAAGTTCAATCATACAGCATTGTATACTTCACAGTGAAGTATATCTTGTCACCTGACAAGTCCGGTCACACACACACACACACACACACACACACATACATGCATATATATCAATAAAAATGAATTCACATATAAACTATACCTTTTGGAGGGAAGTATGACTTGCTTTCAGCTTTATGAGGCCAGTCCACAACAACTGGACCAAATCGACGGAATGCTATTGTTATCTCCTCTGAAATAAAAAATAAAATACATACTTGTTGCTGTCACTACACACAATGCAATCTGCCTTGATCAATCACTCAATTTTTTTCTCAAAATAAAAGCTAAAAAAAATCTTTACAACAGAACATTTGTACATGTAACATAAATACATGTAACATAGACCATAATGCCAATAAATACATTCTATGTGCATGTTAGAAATTTTGATACATAATTTGTAAATATCAGAGAGCAAATAATAATATTTAAGACCATGGTCACATGAGGTTGTTTTTCAAGTACTTAGTGCTATCAGTATGTATGACAATTCTGCAATACAAATGTAGCCTAAATCTCTGGTTCCATACTTCAGGCAATTGGGTAATTTCGAAGGCAACTAAACAGTTTACATCTAACTTCAAACAATTGTCTTGGTTTACTCAGAGATAATTAAAGGATCAAACACAATATATGGGACTATAAAACGGAGAAAACACCAAGTTACAGGATTGGTGATGAAATATGAGTCAGTGAATTGATTGATACAGAGACAAGTACCACCAGTAGGGTTAGTGGATACAATACATAACATGCATTTATATGACTCACATTGACATCAATGGAGAAATTAATTAGTAACTCAATCTGAAATCTCTCACAGACATATAGTACTGTTACAATTTATTGTGGTCATATTCCTACACAAAACTGAATGTGGAATTTCTCAGTTTCCATACAATGGCAATGAAGTGAAAATTAGTAAAACAATGAATCAATTGAAAGGGTCAGTGCAAAATGGATTTATCTCCATTTTGACAAAAGGGAGATAAGTACCTTCTAGCACTGACCCTTTCCAACCTGAGGTTCCCTATTTACTAATACAGAACATACAAGGGTAGTTTTAATTTCAAGAAGTGTGATTTTATGAACAATTTTAAACCAACTGATATTTATAGGTCAAAAATGCATTACCATATAAGAAATAAATATATGAGATATAAAGAAACAAGTGACAGGAATTGTCACACAGCCACATTTACATTCTCCCCAATTCCTACCTTCAGACATACAGAGGAAGCATTTCATCTGTGACATGAGTTGGATTTCAATAGCTCATACAGGCAAAACAAACAAAGGGCCATAATTCTGTCAAAAATGATCAAATCACAAACCCCAACAACATGCGCTGGGGTACTTGGTGAAAATAAATATGTGAAAGTTTAGTCGACATCCCATGAGAAATGTAGGAGGATTTGTGCACAGAGGAAATGGTGGACTCCAGTCCATCCACCAACCAACATTCATCAATCTAATAACCAGATTTTTTCCTTTGGAAAAAATGGTTAAAAACTGATTGAATAACTTGAGAAGTTGGTACAATAACTTAAGCATTTATAGCAGTTTTGGGCAAATAAAATGAGTAACATTTATGTATGCACTGTAAAAATGATCAGACTAACTTGATTGAACATGAGAGATAAAAATGAACATGAAACCAGACCAATACAACATTTTAATATATCTGGAAGTTTCCAAACAAGGAAGAATTAGTGTTCTCGTAATTTCAGACACTCGTTATCAAAGAACACAAGATCAGGGAAGGTTCTGCCAAATATTGACTCAATAATCCAACTTTGCAGTAAATTGCTGCCATTAAAACTGTAGAGAACATCATTAATGATTTCAATAACAATTTAACGACGTAACAGTGAGAATTATACAGTTTTATTATGGAAATTGAATTGGAGGTTATAGCAGGTTGAATGAGAATATGGTCATGTAAAATCTATATTAATGACATGTGTTAATGTTCTGATACACTCATTGCAAAGAGGTTGTTATGTTTTGCATTAATTACACTTCAAATAACTAATCAATAAGAAATTAAGTGATTTGACAAATGAACGCATGATTCCAATCAATACAGAACAGATATGTTTCAAAGATCCATCCAGAAATAAATTTGTTCATCTATTAATTAGCATCATGGCATATTATTCACAAGTAATATCAGAATATAATGATACCATGACCATAGTATCCTTCTCCCTGTTAAATTTTTAATGATTTTTTTGCAATAACTTTTCAAAATTTTAAATATTTCAAAGCAGCACACACATGTAGGTATAAATTAGTTGAATCACTGAGTATTCAAAGTAAAAAGCATCATTATAGGTCACTAGAGAATACGTTCAAGTATAAAGTAGAGGAGAGAATATAATTAATTGACTTAATTGGGAGTTTTGGTAACTTTAGTTTCCTTAATTTAATTGACAGAGCTATGGTCATACAATCACAAGAGAAAGACACTATTCATACTGTCTCAACAACAGGCAAAATCAAGAAAACTGATCCACATTAAACAGACAAGTAATTCTCTCCACATCATAGAAATCAAACTTTGGCTTGAAAAAAAAGAGAGACTTCTCAGAAAATGATAAACATAATTGGACGAACTTGAGAAAAATCCATCACACTGAAATACAGCTTCCTTCCCTCAACTGTCAGCTTGTAGAATTGGTCTTCACTTAATTAAGCTTAATACATGTAATGGAAAATTGTCAGTTTTCTATGATTTCAGACTTAACATGTAACCACACTAATGCAATCTGATTTTGTTGATTATTAAAATAAGGAAGAAGTAGGAATTTTTCACAAGGGAACTTCATATACACAGATCTATAGGAGTTTGGTCAAGTACATGAAACAAGTCTTTGGTTCCAGGAAATAAAAAAAATAATACATTCTCTGATGAAAAGGACACAATGAGAGTGACATTTCGATTTCAGATATTT
Source organism: Lutraria rhynchaena (assembly GCA_008271625.1). Lineage (NCBI taxonomy): Eukaryota > Metazoa > Mollusca > Bivalvia > Venerida > Mactridae > Lutraria > Lutraria rhynchaena. The sequence goes on along the minus strand of VIBL01000073.1, from coordinate 804,562 downwards.
TCATCAAGGCAAGAATTCTTTATTCATTTGTACAAATAACTTCTAATAAGACATAAGATATTGATAAATTTGCTTAATTAGTATTGTACTGGGCAGCTGATCTAAAGGTCATAGGTTCAGTCCTGGGTAAATCATGTATGTCTCTTCTTGACATATCAACCATTCAAAGCAAGTTGTCTCCCACCATGGACAAAAATCTTCTAGTGAAAGTTTTTCATGGGGGGGCTATGATAGAAGCAGTTTGGTAACCATGGAACTTGGGCAAGAGGAACAGATGATCTTACCAACTGGTAATTGAAATAGTGCTGATGAATTCATACAACTTGACATAAACAAACAAACCAACTTTGTTAAGGGTACTTTCATTAAATTGCATTCCCAGACAAAATTTACTGAGTTGCTATGGAAACTAATTCTACATGATCTGTTTTAATTTCAAAGTCATAAAAATACCAATTTTCAACCATAAAAATTACATCATGCTGGTTTAGCACTTTAAGCAATTTACATTTTTTCACTCCTGTAACCATAGCAATCAATAAACAGCATTATATGAAATATTTCAAGCATGCATAACGAGGCACTGACAAACCATCCTACATCAACAAGATTCACAAAGTCAAACAAGAGTTTTTTAAAACATTACTTGAAAAGTAATTATGTGACAATCATTCTACATTCATACTAAGTGTAACATACTGAACACTACAGGAAGCTTATTCATTATCTTCAACACATCACTAATTTACTTTTTATTTCAAGATACAATCAAGTTTAGGTGCATCTCAGTGCTTTGTTTCGTTTTATGTTAGAATAACAAATATGGTTTGATTCAGATTTCACATGCATCAAAGATGAGACATTTTGATCAAAAGGAAAGAATTTAGAAATGCAAGATACATCAATATGGTTTAATACAGGATCTAGACATGTGGCAGCTTCCATATGAAATGAAAAGTAACACAGATTGAGGCAAGACTAGACTGAGAGAGATAAACTGCTTGATGTATCTACAAGCAGAAAATAGAGGAACTAGATGGGAGATTTTGCAAAACAGTCAGCTTTTAGCAGACTAAAATATTATTTCCTATCACAACGGCTGGAAATTTCATTTTCGAGAGAGACGTGACTAACTCTGGTAAACTCGGGAGTATACAAACCTTCATCAATATCAGGAGGTAGTCCACCAACAAAAACTTTCCTTGAAAATCTCTCCACTCTCTCAATGCCAGGAGAAGTGTTCACTGGTGATCCTAAGCTGGGAACCGTTTGATCAAGGGAACCATCTTCAACCAATCCTCCATTTGTCTCATCGTTAAACATAAATTGTGGAACTTTGCCTGAAAACATTGCAGTTATTACAATTTAGAATCAGTCAAATTAGAGAAATGACAACACAGGGAAAGTCAATAATTTGTATTTGCTTTGTTCAACATCATTTCCCACAGGAACTCTAAACAACTTTACTAAACCACAGGTAATAACATCAATTAGCATGAAAAACAATTGAACACGCTCTCTTACTACATTTAAATGACAAATTAACTTCACTTACTACCATTGGTGGATAATTATCTAAGTCATGAAATACTTCAGTACAATAGAGTGGTAAACAAAACATCAGGGAGGAAATTTAACTATGACAATGAACATTCAATGTGCCTCTCAAAGGGAGGTTTTCAGACATGGGACTAATTATTTCATTCACATAGATCTACAGTGTATTTCATCATTAAATCCACAACAAATTTTAAAACATTCTTTTTCAGAATCTTTCATTTATAAACTTACCAATGACTAATACAATTGCTGACATGATCTAGTTTCAATGATTCATCAATTATATCAATAAATAAAAAAATAAACAACAATAAGAAAAAAATATCAAAGAAACAACACTTAGAAAAGTGATCTAAATTCAACAATGATAAATATTTATTGTATCTAAATTCAACAATGATAAATATTTATTGTACCTAAACTCAACTCAAAACAATTGTGATTTAAAGAGAAGAAATTTGGAGAATTTTCTTGAAAAAAAAGCTGACCGCAAAGCACATTTAAACAAGTGAAGTCTGAAAGGTTTATTACAAATGAAGTCAGCCAATAAGACTTTTTACAAATGAAGTTAGTCAGTAAGGATGTTTTTTATAGATGAAGCCAGCCAAAAAGGATGGCTTTTACAGCACAAAACTGCTGAACATCCTGTAAAAAGAGAAAGCTTCCACATTGATCATAACAGAAACATAGATAAATAAATAAATGTATACATTACCATTGAAAAAATGATCTTACAAGAAATATGAAATACTTGAAAATATGTAATAAAAAAATTCAAGTACTGGTCTGAATCAGAAATAGAGAAAAGGGACATCTTATGACTGAGGCAGACAATTAAAAGGGACTCAACTACAGATTTGCATCACAAAAACAAAAACATAGTCACTTTATGTTAAAGGATAAGGCCAAGAAATAAATATTTTGTTTCTACTGACATCCCCCAAAACTATAGAGCTGGAAGATTGGCAGAACTTTTTTCAAATACAATATCACCCATCATTTACCTGCCACATCAAAAGTTTTTACAGCATCCAGATTGTAGTGCTATATTGTAATTTTCACAATAGTGTTGCTGATATATGTAAAAAAAAAAACCTAACAGAAAAAAAATCCCTACCTACGGACCCATACATTAGATTTTGATAGAATAAATCTGGAGTCCAGTCCCTGAACAAAAGCAAAATGAACCATTTACAGCAGATGGAAACAATCCATTGAAGTCGTTATAGTAGAATGTATATTATACTTAAATACAGTAGAACCTTGTTTGTCTGAAACCAACAAGTCCGAAATGTTATTTCAGATGATCCATGGTTTCGAATAAGCCAGGGTTAAGGAAATCTAAACCCTATGTGCTGTATGAAAACAAAGGGAGATCACTCCCAAATATATCATGACAAACATGTAAATATATTAACAATGAACTGTACTATGTGTCATAATTTGAGTTTTATTCACAATAAATAACACATTTTAATATAAACATGCAAATGTATAAAATAAATGGTATATCAATAATTAATAACAGAAGTCAACTGGTCAGACTGGAACTAGGCATATGAAAACAGTAGTCATTTTTTATGAAGCACATGTATTCACTGATAAAACTTTATCAAGAAATCTAGTGGTGTAGAAATGAGCCGGAAGCCAGAAAAATCAACTGGCTCTTTGAACATTCTCGCCGGCTACTTTTTCCCCACAGTGGGCGTTGCCCCTTTTCCTCCTATTGGGGGACCCTCAGATTCTATTAAAAGTAATCTACTGGCTAAATGAAAACATGTCTACACCCCTGGGAATCCCCATGTTGCCAAGTCCTTCAACATATTCCTCAACCAAGATATATTGGGCAATCGTGTTCATATTCATTTTCCAAAATGGAAAGACTTTGAACTCAAGCGTCAGTAATTTATAATGGTCGTATGTATTGTTTGCTTCTAGCATTTCGTGACAATTTAACAAACACCACAAAATTAAGTGGACACTTATAATGTTAATTGCTTATTAAATTGAAATTGTGATATCATTACTGCAATTTATTAATTCAGCCAATATCAGGAGTAGATTATCTAACTGAATTTGCATCAAAATAGGATAGCAATGTACCTATCATTGCAAACAATAAACCAAACAAACAATACTTTGTTCAGTATAGTTTCATGTTGCCGTTGTTCACACCTTTTGACATGTAAAAGGCATCCTTCAATGGACAAGTCTGGATGGTCAGAGTAAATTGTTCAGAAAGGATTACAGGTGTGAAAATATGCAATTGGATGATTTTGGGGTCCTGCTTATCAATTTGGATTCCTGTGGTATTCAGATCACACAAATTTGTATAATTGGGGTTATTTTGCATTGAAATATATAAGGAAAAAATCAGGACTGAAATTTCTTTTCAAATTACACCAGGTTTTCAGATCATACATTGCTGAAAAGTAGGGGTTCTACTGTATTCTACAAATGCATGTCTTTCTTTTCAAAAAAAAATTCAAACACTTTTTAAAATATCAATATGACTGCCAGAGAAAGATGACACATACTTCAAAAATAGAGTTCAGAAGATATAGAAGTTGAATCAGGAAAAAAATGGGGAAAATTAGCAATAACACAAAATACAAAAAAAAAAACATTTAAAAACTTAAGCTGAACAGTAACTTATTTTCCTACCCAATTTCATCTTGAAGTTATTTAGTGCTGTGGAAAAAAGGTGGAGAATCATTGATAAATTTTATACGAAGATAAAAATAGCAGCCCATAGAGCTGTGGCAGAAAATTGACATCCCTAAGGAACAATGACCTTTCTGAGATAATAAATTTGAATATAAGATCAATACATAGTGTGTGACTATATTGCTAATTAAGAGTGAAATTTAACTAAATATTTCCATACTTTTAATAACTACTAGCCAGAGGATATAGAAAAAAAAATCCATGATGTAGTGTACATAAATGTTGTTACAACTGTGTACATGAGCAAGAGAGACATGATGAAAGGAAATGAATTCCTCAACGTTTGCATGACTCAGACTAATGCATGCAAAATGGAAATAAAGTATCTAAAATAATTACAGATTCATGACAAATAACAAGTGAGACAAGGCTTGTAATGACAGAGTACAATGTAACAGCTAACAATAACATTCTAGCATAGTGTAAACTGTATGTACTGGTATTTTACATATTACATGAACATAATTACATGCAGCAAGCATAACATTTTAGCAGTTCATTCATCATGAATCAAGTGTTGAGTTGTTTTATACTAATTTGAATCCATAAAGAGCAGACCGAGTTTGTTTGCATAATTATGGTATCAATTAGATTGTACAAATAACTAAAACTTTCTTTGAGTCAACGTATCATTTCCCACAAATGGCCGACATTGCTAGCCTAGGAGCACACAATAATGCAAAATTTCCTTTGTATTATTATAAATTAATAATTAACATATAATTGTATCAAATAAGTAGCTTAATAACACCAAGTAACCCCCTGATCTAGACCTTAGGCTAGTCATTGTTTATACCAAACTGAAAGGTAGAAGTATGAAACAAACAACATGCATTCATGTTTTTTGTAAAGGTTCTGTATTTTATCCAAGACCATTTGAGACATGGAGTTTGATCTGCAAAGTAGACCTGAGGTTCTTTTTCTACCAATTAATCCTTAAGTGAAAGCAACCCATGTTTTAGTACACTAATACTTTCAAGTGTTAATACCATAGAGACCGATTGTTAGTATATGGTTCTAACTGATACAAGAACTCATCCAGAGGACATACCGTATATTCACTTATAAACACCACTCCCCTAATTAACGCCCCCCCCTTTTTTGGTCAAGAGAAAACAAAGGTGACTTACCATGACAGGCTATTTTAATCCAAGATGAACAATAGAAATTAGTACAAAAGTAGACTTTTTAAATCCAAGGAATGACAAAAACACATTTTCAAAAATGTAAGGCCCCAAGGGAGTTTATTAGGGAATATACGGTAAGTAAAAAATATACACAGACGAGATCAAGGTACAAGCATGACTTGTATACATCTAAGAGATCATACCAGTAATTAAACAGAAACATTATCTACATGAAGTTTATGACCTATGCAAGTCCAATGGCCTCATGGTGACCATTTTTACTGTCATTTGTAGAATTGGTCAATTATTCTACAGAAATAAATAATAAAACAATTACCTTTAATTTGATTGGCCTGGTCAGTCATACTTGTAGTCCTCATAATGTCCAGTAATTGATTCTCAAAATTGGTAAACTTCATTGTATCAGATGAATTGGAACGATCCTGTAACATGAGAAAACAAAGGACTGTAAGTGGGAATTTTCAGTATTTCATATCTTAGTAATTAATATCAATGTATCTTAACAAATACTCAAACACAGCATTATCAAGGTATCAAAATTTAAACTTATTCCAACAGGTTGTCAATCTTTAATCTCCTGAGGCATAAAAACTTCCATGTTACCACTAACCCATGTTTTCATGTAGCTAACCCAACTGACCCTAGACTTATTTTGGTCTAACACCAGGATAAATTTATACCTCCCAACCAAAAATATGTATCTGAAGAGTTCTACCATCTGTACTTTTTGGGAATGTTGGTAGAACCAGGAATTTCATTTTGGCCTTATGGTTGTTACTAACTTAAAATACAGTCAAAATGACAAAACCTGGTAGCTTCAGACAACATGGATGCTGGTTCAGACTAATGTCAACCATTGGCAGCCAAGAATTATCATCTTCATACAGATGAAAAGATGAAATAAGAGTAAATAACCAAATATATAGTTGACTCTCAACAAACTTAACTTGATTTTTTGTTATCTTGAATTTCCATCGGTTCTAAATTATCCTTTCTTTGTCTACATGAAATTCTGTAGGTTAAGATGAATTTTCAAGTTTTTTTTTTTTGAAATGTTTAACTCAATTTTGAATCTGATCAGCAACGGTTGTTTTTAAACCTCACTTGGACAAAAATTTCAAGTTATCTCTGTTCTCAAACATTTTAAGCAGGGGTGTAGAAATGTTTTCATGTAGCTAGTAAACTACTATAAACTAGTAGAAGGAGAGTCTGGGGGTTCAATGCAGTATTGTCTCCACTGTTTCAGAAAACATAGCCAGCGGGAATGCTAAAATAGCTGGTTGATTTTTCAGACTCATTTCTACACCCCTGATTTTAAATATTTATCCTTATTACAATGGAATGATTTGTATGCGTTTGCAAGTTGTTTGTCAAACTGATAAATAATGAGAAGAATGTGAAATACTGCTAGTTTTTAACACATGTGTACATTAATTTTCCCACAAATAAACACCTATTATGTTTTTTGTTATCTTTTCATGCACAAAATTATTACTCTCACAAAACATTCAGCAATATTCACTAACTTTTATTTTTCATGAAATATTGCAAAATCAGCCTCGTGACACTTCCATTGAATTTCATTAAGGCAAGGTACTTCCACAGCCCCCAAGTCCCAAAAACTTTGTGCTAACAAGAGTGAACTGTACTATAAATCATTAGTGTCTGACAAACACTTTCTGATAGTTGTCCATAATGGATAAATCAATTTGTATTGTAATGAAGATATCTTAAATCCAATGATATACTAAGACAACTTTGCGCCAGCTGGAATCAATTTTTACTTGCACAGGGAATCAATTAAGAGCTTATCTAGTATCAATGATTGATATCCTATTTGAAAACAATTAACGTTAACTATAACTCATTACTCCATTTAAGAAGTAATATTTCACCGGCCTCAAACTGTAGGAGCATTTTTGCAGCATATAAAAAAACTTAGTTCCGTTCATACACGGCCATTACAATTTGTATCCGTTACAAAAAAATTAACAGATAAATGAAGATTGTATTTTTCCTTGGTTTATTAATCTCAAGTTCTGGCATGAAAACATAAACTAATACAAACAACAGTTTCAATAACATGGTCAATTGACAGTAATAATGAAACATAACCAGGAAGACGTAACGTAACACTCCCTGAAGACTTTATCCTTAGATTATATTCTTACTTGTGTCTGACTAGTACATCCACAAATCAACATCAAACATCCAAGAACAGACGAGTAGTCAACATCAACTTGTCTTGTGAAACAAAATTTGAAACACGATAGTTTGTATACCAAATATGATAACAATAACTTGAATAGGACAAAAATGAAGAATATATATGTTGTAATACTTTGGTATTTTGTCAGAATATAGTCCTAATATTTATAACCTTGCATTTTTATGGGGTTTTTTTGGTTTTGGTTTCATCAACTATGACAGAGTTGAATGAATATCCATGCCTTACATGTCAAGATAATTTCTCAGCATTTGCTAGACTACTGTACTTACTCACTCCTTACAACCATACACTCACAGAGGAATTCCACAAATTTTAAACTCCTAAAGTTTTATTTTGCTTGAACCTAACTTCAGAGAAACTAGCAAACTTGAAGCCTCTAAAGAGTGAAGAAGGTAATGACAGGTATTGTATGAATTACTCATTGAAAAATTTTGTTCACACTAAGTTCTCAGTGGACGCAAGATCATGAAATTCATCAAATATAACAAATCAAAATTAATGTGACTAAAATGTTTATCATAACAATAAAAATCTGTTCTAGAGCCTACTTTGCATTCATCTGTATATATATACCCAAAGAAATTTCAACATTCTAGGTGCCTGTGATCATTAAATATATTCTGACAGGAAAATCAATCAATCTACAATATTTGTTCCATAATGTGTAACTCCAGGGACTGCAATAGCATTGCATTTTTAAATCAAGCTCATTTTACATGACTCAATTTAATGGTTCACACTATCAATACCTTCAATTAAATTGTAAAATATTTATGTTCTGTTTGTGCCATTGTTTGATCGTGGGAAGAATATATCAAATTACATTTTTTATTTTCAGAAGCTTGCATGTGAATTCCAGTGAAAGTGTACTAAACTTCTCATGCATAGCAATCTAATGTTCTTCAGGATATGAAGTATGGAGACAGTCCATCAATGCACTAAGAACAATTAATATGCAACGAAAAAAACTCACGATTTATGAATGAAGACTCAGTGCAAAGTATAAACATTATATAATGATGAAAGAATTGGCTTTTTTGTAATCACTAAAGAAGTTCCTAGTTTCCGCTAATCTGACTGACCCATTTCTTTCTGCCAACCCTAGACTTTTTTCTGTCATGGTCAATTTCTTTCTTGGCCCAAGAACTGGTCCATCAATCCACTAAGTACTATTAACACACAATGGAACAAAACTCACAATTAATATGTGAATGAAGCCCCAGTGTAAGAAGTATAAACATTGTATTGATAATAAAAAAATTTGGCTATCATCATCATAGGTTTGATGTTTTAGACAAACAATACATAGTCAGTTATCTACATTCCCATGTAGGATTCAGGAGACTGGAGATGAACTGTTAGCTTAATTGTTTAATGATTACCAGACCTGATGAACATGCACACACAATTTGGCACAGCCAATACATTCCCTACATACCATTCATACTGATAATGGCTCTTTAACCCTAAACACTTCTAGGCTGCAGATTTTACTTATAAACAAAATACTTTCATGAAATTCCATTGTCTATCCATGGTAATTAAAATGCAAGAATTCATCTCTAAATGCTTATATTATCATAGGCAATTTGTGGCTTTGAATATTGTTTAGATGTACAATAGTATGAACGCTAACAATCAAACTAACAATTTAGCATTCATTGTGTGCACAGTTTGGGAAGGAAAGAGAGACTTGGATAAAATCCCTGATACAACAAGACAAAATAATTTTTCAAGGGAATTACTTTTGATATACTAGAATATTTCTGCATTTTATTGCATGAACATTAAACATCAAAGCTAACAACTGTAAGTTATAGCGGCAAATGAATATAAGCGCTCTGATATTAACTGATCAGGTTCAATGATACACAAAGAATGAAGACCATTTGCAACATACACCCATTACAACTAATTAATACAGCAGAACTTTAAATGTTCAATACACTAATTAAGGAACCAAGATAATGAATTCAATGGTAAGTCTACCTTTGTTCCTAAATTGAAATGTCAACAACAGAAATATTTTACCAGGCATAGCATGAGGACAAATCTGATATAAGATTGACTTAAATAAATTATTCCATACTTTCAACTCCACCCTTTCTAATGATACACTTTATAGCACCCTTCTGTCTGTATGGAAATATCAAAGTGGCAAGAATTCTTAATTTAATATAATAAATTGTGAACTTTTGACAACAAGTATGAATTAATTAGTGAAGTATTGTATGTAAGTGCTACCACACAACATCTGCCAGCCATAAAAACAGAGACTGGTCAATTAGCCAATAACTGGAAGATAACAATTGATGATTATTGATTAGTTACCTTCATCATGTATGCTTATAAATGGCCAGTCGATGTAACTAAAGCCAAGACAAGTAACTGGATAAGAATACACAAGCGTAACACAAGCACAGAACTTCTTTATACAGGAAGAAAAACAACAGACTTGAAAGTAAATTTGATTTTGACTTAGAAATAGGCAATAGTTGGAGCACCCACAATAATATTAAATAGTTCAATTATGTTCATGCATGTATGTAAGAAGAAAGTAACATCAAACCTTACAGTACAGATCTGACTAATAGATATATAATTGGGAACCCTTTGGGCTAAAACAAGTAAAGATTAAATATACACAGTTTATCGCTGTTTCAAGTTTTTCTATCCTAGAAATTATTCTATTTACAACATAACTGTTTTACACATGAAGTAAGACTGCTCCCACTAGATCTCAAAATAAAATTATAAATGTTACATTACATAAATTGTCATGCCTCTCCTAGTGTTATATATATAGGACTAGTTAAGTAAATATCAGTGAATGTGGTTCCTTACAGGAGTACAGTATGTAATGGCTTGCAAAATGTGGACCATGTTATGTTCTGTATTGATTTCAGCAGTTTCAAACAAACCTAATCAGTGAACACAAATGCAAAATGGATGCAAACTAGTTCCTAGAATAATATAGATAAGTACAACCACAGTGTAACAGGTTTCACTCCCAATTATCAAACATTGACTAATAGCCAAACAAGTAGGAATGCTTCTCATAAATTAGAATTTACAATACTTAAATAGTTTGTGTCATACATGCATATTAACAGATTCTTACAATTCCCTTCATGACCTGGTCCAGACTCAACTTAAGAAGTTTTTGTGAAAGAAATAACACACTCCCATAGATGTATTACTTGGAAAGTCATTTTCAAATTTCAGATTAATTATTTATACATGCATTGCAAAACAAAGTACTAAAAATTCTGTTCACCTCACAAATAACTTTTGAAATCATAACAATTAATTTTAAGTTCCCCACAATGTCCATTTGAAATGATAAAAAAATCACACTCAATGAGTGCTTCATAAAATCTTGCTTGAAGACATGAAATTGTATTCATAGAAAACTTCCGGGAAGAAATAAAAAACATCTCTTAGTCTACAAAATAAATGTTGTTGCAGTCTGCAGCAAGGGGATAATCATAGACTGTGTACAATATACCATATTTTCGCTTTCTAAGAAAGCAATCCCCTTCAAAATTTCAAATGTACAAATATTGATTTCTAATTCCTGCAAGTTTTCAAGCTCCTCTGGAGCATTTTAAGGATTGTTTCTGCAGTAAAAATCCACAAAAATCCTGCAATCTAAAATTAATATACAAGGCTAAATATAGACATGGATGGTTCACTAAAAGGACTTGTGTATGGAAATCAATCATGTGTTTAAAAAATAATTGAATTTATGCATTACATTCTATTCTCATACTGAAAAACAATAATGTTCTACAACCACAGAGCAAAATATATCACACCATAAATTTCATTATGCCTTCAGGACTAAAGGAAGTGGTGGTAATTTTATTGACAATCTCAGGTTCAAACAAAGATCTTTGTATAACACTTGATATCATTGATGCAATGACAGCTGTTGTCAGATTTTGTGAATATTTGATTATTGATTTACTGCATTTTGGCTATTCCACTACCTTTGTTACTTAAAATTTCCAATAAATTAAGTTGGTACCTAGTCTTACTAACCAGACCAGAAATTATATCCTCACCAAAAAATCAATAGCAGCATTAAACATAGGCCAAGACTTTTATGAAAAAAGTGATGCTAACAATAATGCAACAGAGCATAAGTTTATTAATTCGTAATGTATACTTTTGAAATACATGAACTACATCAGTTAATTTACATCAATATATATTCATTGTTTCTTCTAGATTCAAACTTAGACCTCAGGCATTTTTTTTTAGGTAAAGCCATCTGTGAAACTACCATTAATAATCACCCTAATTAATTAGGGAACCAGCTGGGTAAAACAACAAAAGTATAAAATAAATCACCCAAAAATTAACCAGTACTAATTATAAAACACCTGTATGTTTCAGTATTTATTTTACAAAAATGACACCCCAGAAATGTTTGATCACATTTACATATCATTCATATTTTATTGAACTAATTGTTTGCCAGATAACCAATCTGATCAATTTTATTAAGTAAAAAAAGTTACTGTACATGTATACTGTCAAATAAATAAATTTATAAATTATTGTGCTTTAATGTCATCCAATCTACAATTTTACAATACCTGGCATCATAACAAGCGAGGCCATAAAATATTGAGTATTAAACTTAAAGGAACTGATCCTACATACATTGACACATAAAATTTTCTCAAATATTTGGGTGTTGTTGACTGATAATTGATCAAAGTCAGTAAAACAATTATACTGACAAATAAGACAAACAATGCACCCTACCTACCTGATTTCAGACTGTTGTCACACATTTTTTTTTTTTTGCTTTCATGAGTATATAGTGTATAAATAAGAAGTTAATACAAGAATTCTTTATCAAGATGTAAAGAAAAATCATATGATAAATGGGAATCTATATTAATTATACAACACAAGAGTTTGCCAAATATATGAACAGAACAAAGACTCACAGAACGCAAGCTTAACTTTCCCAGGTAACTCGCTCTCCAGTTGAATAAACATCACAGGTCAATGTAATAGAATAATGAATGAAATCGATATCTTACTTTCTTTAAACGTTAATCTACAAAATTTATCTACAATTTGTTGTTCAGTAAAGATGTTTTGTTATTCATGTGGAAAATAAAAATCAGAATTGATTTCTCAGTGAAAAATGCCCACTTTACTTATGCAACAAAAAACAAACTTGAATCTTATCATTATTTTTTGTCAAAACATCAATTGATAAAAGAACTGTTTGAAGGAAAGATTAAACCATTACATTAATAGAACAGTACTTTGATTGAGATTTAAATAGAGCAGCCTGGCTAAAGGGAAAATTTAACAAAACTTGCAAGAAAATTTTCATCATCTTTCATTCTTTGCCAAACAATAAGATATCAATACACAAATGAAAGCATGGACATATATGTTTCAGAAATGTTGCAATCTTTAAACAGAGTAATTCCACAGGTGAACTGTTTGTAATCATTATGTGTGTAATATCACTGTTAGCTATAGAGATCTAGCCTTTACCAGACAGAAACAAAGTTCCTTTTTAGTTCACAAGACAATTCTCATGTTTGTGCCAGGCAATGATTTTTACTAGACATGCTAGATACATATAACGGATTGTTACCAACAAAAAAAAAGTAAATGATAAACAAGACATCATGACAGTTTCTATGAGAAGGAATATACTTATATTCATCATTCAGTATGTCTGAAATAACTTATAAGGCAAGTCCAGGTATACAATTACCTAATATTTTGAATAAAACCAGGATATTCTGTTGACCAGATAACTACATGCAGGATACCATGCTGCCATTCACTACTACAGTAACATAAAGGAACAAGAACATGATAATGTAATGATTTACAGTTCTTAACAATATAATTAACAACAATATGAAATATTGCTATAAATCAGGAATAACTCACATGGAAAACAAAATCAACTAAATTCAACAGTTAACATAATGAGAATACCTTATTTACCTGGTATGTAATATAATTTTCCCTGGGCTCATCCAGTCCTACGTAATCATGTGGCTTGAAAGTTGCTTGATGAATCTGGCTTGGAAAAGAGGTACTTCTTCGAAATTTGGACGGCGCAATTACAGACAGCGATTGCTGTGTCTGTGGAAAACTTGCTTTTATGTTCTTCAATTGGGCGAAAGCAGGGATATTCATATTAGGAACAGACCTTCTCTGATGCTGATGGTGTTGCTGCAACTGGGCTTGAGTCCATGGTGACAGTGTAGCATTTGCTTGACCATGAGCATTGCTCCACTGTGGATAGTTTTTGGCATTATTTAAGATCATACCTTGTTGAATTGGTCGCTGTGGAAAATTATGCTGAGCAGTAATAGCTCTTCTCTGGCCAATATTCTGAGATGTCACATGAGCAGCTTGCATTATATTTCCAGCATTCACTAAAGCATTTGGAGGCAAATGTTGGAAGCTGACAGTTCCATTGATACTTTGAAACGCTCCCTGATTCACGGTGTCCTCTAAAACTTGAGGGGGCGTCCAAAAGCCCTGATTAGCCAGAGATGTAATCAACTGTGTATTGGCTTCCAACTGCGATGCAGACTGTACAGAATTTTGGTCGTCACATTTTTCACTTACGCTGGTCGATGTTACATCTTGAAGTCCATTTTTTACAATATTTTCACCATTTTGTTCCGAAATCTGGTTAAGTGAAGGTGAAAGTTGCTGCTGGTTAGCAGCCGACTTTTCCAACTGCACTTCATCTTGCATTGTACGAGGTGAATTTTCGGGTGAAAATAATGATTGATTGTTTACAAACCGATTAAAATCCACAGGTGAAAGAGACTGTAATCCGACTCCGTAATCCCCCATCAGACAGATAACGGTAAACACAAATACTGGAGGAAATATTATTACACAGCTGTGATGTTCTGCTTCGCCACGTCCTCCGCGCTGAACTGCGATATCGCAGAAATAAGATAGCCTTTAACTAAATTGACTCGTTCAATCTTCAATTTCAAATAAATATCTAATAATCAAATATTTAGAACTTAAAGTACAATGTAATTCTTTTTTATTGAAGAAATATTTTTTAAAATCTGTATCTTATAAGACTTAAACGTCGTTTCGATTATACTCTCTAAGCCTTATTTGCATAAAAATTATCGATATGCGCATCTCATTTTGGGGCCGTAACCTAAGGGGCGTGTTTGTTATTATCGAGCACGTGGCGGTGTGTTAATTATAAACCAATCATGCGATAATGACAATTAGGGTAAACTCGCGCCAGGACTTTTACTTATGAAATAATTTGGAATTGATACAAATGTCTTAGCTGCGCAATATTATATCAATGATTGTTTCCATTTAGAAGACAAACTTTAGATTCATAGTGCTAATTATATTTTGCCGTGTATCTGTTACTGTATGAATTTAACTTTGTGTAATTCAAATATGACAGGGGATAGAAACATATATATTGAATAAGTCCTGGGTTGGGGAATAAATGCAGATAATTAGATTTGATATTGCTTGTCCAATTCTTAGCAACTGATTGACTGGTTGTCTGATTTATAATGCAGACGCACTTTTTAATTTCTAAATAAATGTGTGCAACAGTCTCGTGCCGAGCTTTGTCAACGCATATGACAATTTTACGCATTTTTACCGAGCTTAGTAAATATCACACAGCGGACAAATAAAAAAAATATGTATAAACATAGTAATGTGCATCATGTTTGTTCAACATGAAAATGTCCTAACTTCTAGAGAATTTCAACGATCTATCACAAGATTCTATCTCAGGCACATATAGTTTAACACATTAACAATATAACGTAGTGAGATTAACATCAGGTATCATAGGCGGATCCAGCCCAAGCAAAGGTTTTTTCTATCATGAAATATGATATTTACATGAAAATATATACAAATGTCTAAAATTTTCGAACGATACGCGTGCAATAAGTTACGAGTACAGTAACACAATGATATCACGTACAATTCACAAACAATTCCTTCTCATTTTTTAAAGATTTTAACCTTGTACGTCGAAACATGATCCAATGGCTGTTTAGAAAATTATATGATAGATCTAGATGCACCAAGTGGAAAACACGCGTTCAAATTATATATTGTGCAAAAGATATTTTTTGTGTCGTTTGATGCATACCTTAAGCACACAGTCGATTAGAGCTCTCGTACATTTTATTGTTTACCCTGAGAAAGGATACGAGAGGTTCTGGAAATGTGTCTGAATCCCTTAGAAATGACCAAAAATAAGGAGCTTCCGGGGGCTTCAGGCCCCCTGAACCCACCGAGGACCCTGGCGCCCCCGGACCCCCAAGCATACTTCTTCAGTTTCCGCCCCCCACTAACTAGAAATCCTGGATCCGCCCATGGATATTGATACTTGTAACATTGATATTTATAAGTATTACGTTTATGGACTGACCAAAGTATGTTCACGCGTATGTGTTATCCCAGTCCAGTTTAATGATATGTTACATGGAATTATATTTATTGATGGATAGACAAATGAATCGTTCTGTGTACTGACTAATCCAGAAAATTTTAAAAGCGAATAAAAATTGATTCCTTTTGCGCCCGTCTTTTATATCAATAAACGTTTACCATCGCCATCTTCTTTGAAAATCTTATATATTGCTTTATGTAACAATAAGCTATGATATACATCGAGATTTAGGCTATATGTTCGATTATTAATGAATTTAAAAATAAGGAAATAATGATCGTCGACTTACAAAGTTTAACGGCAGATGCAGGCAAAATGTGATCCGACAAAATAAGAATACTATTAGCGACAGATTGGGATAATTTTGATATTACTAGAATTAACTAGGGACTAGATCCATATTATAACATAGAGACCCTGAATTAACGTACTTATAATGATTCAACAATGGACTCTATATTATAACATAGAGACCCTGAATTAACGTACTAATAATGATTCAACAATGGACTCTATATTATAACATAGAGACCCTGAATTAACGTACTAATAATGATTCAACAATGGACTCTACATTATTACATAGAGACCATGAATTAACGTACTAATAATGATTCAACAATGGACTCTATATTATAACATAGAGACCCTGAATTAACGTATTAATAATGATTCAACTATGGGCTCTACATTATAACATAGAGACCCTGAATTAACATATTAATAATGATTCAACTTTTCCATACAGCTAATTTTTAACATCGACTAACGATATCTTAATTACGTGCAGCAGATAATACATCTATCACTCGTGTCCGTGAACAAGTTACAGGCAAATAATTGCTGTACAAGTGCAAAAACAAAACATCAATCATTCTGCTGGATGATATTTTACTAAAAATGTACACCTACGTCACGGAAATTTATTTTTTCAAACTGCACTAGTTAGGTCTGTGTGATCTAACCTATTTGTGTCATAGAAGGTATTATGGTACTTGAAATTATACTATATGCTGACAATAAAACTTATCAGATCATGCGTTTGTCGTAAAAATAAAACTACTGTAGAATGCGTGTATCAATGTTGGGCTTAAACTAGTTCCCGTTCGATGGTGCAGTGCACAGTGTACAGCCGGAGTCAACGGGAACCAGGTCATGATGAGCTACGCGTTCTATGTTTACTAGACGACAACGACGTGTGTAAGATATACAGTTAGCCATGCTCTTCCGTCAAAATGTTGACAACATAGGAAGTGAGGTGACTGCTGTAAGGTTAAGCGTGATACGGATAGAGAATTTGCGTAAGTAAGAAGTTGGTGTTACTTGTAAAACTCCATAAATTGTCTCAAAGTTACAATTCATACATAGAATGTAAATAAAGTAGAGTAAATGTGTTATTTTATCGGAATTTACTGCATTATACAGCGTAAATGTTTGACAATCGAAACATACTTGATTGTCAATAACATGTCAAAATAAACAGTTTGACCAGCGAGTTCTTGTAGTGGTATTGCATCTTACTTGTTATGTTATAACTGAATCCATGTTTTAGTTTAAAATTCATTTGTCACACAATCTTGTTTACTGATCTTTGAATAGAATCCTCAGTGTTGTATGTCTTCGTAAGTTTGACAATGGTCAAGAACTTTCCCTTATGTTGAAGTTAATATGCCATATTTTGAGTATGATGGCAGTACTGGTGATCAAACATCTAAACAATTGACGAGGTCCATACAATTTATTAAAGAGATATTTGATAATCATTATGATGCAAAACATAATCTATATCTCATCAAAAATATTTCCATAATTTTATATTGAAATCTATCAGTTTAAACCAGTTTTAACTCTCACAATGATCCTGAACATGGAAACTGCTTTTGTAATTGAAAATAAATGACCTTGATTAGGGTATGGGTCAGTAATTTCAATATTAATGGTTGCAGGACCAATCTAGTATATGACTGTTAACAGTTTTATGCTTTAGACTGTTGTGAAATTGCTCAAAGTTAAAATTAAATAGATTGCAGTGTTTATTTTTGACAGTTACTAATAATTATCATTCAAACTGGTACATTCCTGAAGCCTAGATGATATCTCCTGAAATATTTATGTCTTTTCAGTGTTTTTGCTCTGATTCAGCATACAGAAATAATCTAACCAAAAATTAAATCAACTTTCTGCTCCACTCACAGTATTGTCATAGGTAACAAATGGATTCAGTGTTACTTTGCCACAAATTGAGATTTATTGTTATGACTTTACTAATTCTCTGTACCACTTCAGTTAAATGTCAAAAACCTGCTATCTTCATTAAGTGTTGTCAGATAGAACTGTATTGAATTTTGATGTGTGAAGTCTATAAACTTGACTTGAAAACTAAGCTAAACAGTCTTATTTATTTGGACTAACACCACTCGTACTGCAGGTTTTTGCTTCTCTCTTTTTCCTCTGGTCAGACTTAGTTTAGTATCTGACCCATGTATAAAAGCAGTATTTTAGAGCTGGAGGCTTTCGCTATGTTTTCACTTTAAGGTCCATGCCCCAATTAACAATATTCACAACTTGCCAAGACAGTCCCTGATGCACACTTTTTTTGTCTTGTGCACTAGATGATTAATAATAAATGGGGATCTAATAATAACATCTGCTGTAAGTCTGCTTACATGGGTGAAAGTTGAAAATTAAAAAAAGAAACTGGAAATCTTAGCCTTGGTGTTGCGGTTAACTGAAGGTTCTGGAAAATTCCAGAAAACTTAACCATGTTCTGATCATGTGAATGAAATAATGTAGAAATGACATAAAGTTTGTCAATGTATTTTTATATGTATATATATTATTTCAGGTTTTCTAATGTGATTCAATATGTAACTCAGAGTGATGGAATTTAGGAGTGTAACATAGTGTCACAGATAAAAAGAAAGAACTTTACTATTGTGATAAACTGAAAAAAAATGTCACACAGTAAATATCATGAACCTGATGATCATAGGTAAGGTTTTTAATTTGGCTTGAAAAAAATAGTCATGTTGGGAGCTACTTGACCAAAAAATGGGGTTGGTTGGTCAAAAACTTCTAATAT
Organism: Lutraria rhynchaena; assembly: GCA_008271625.1. Taxonomy (NCBI): domain Eukaryota; kingdom Metazoa; phylum Mollusca; class Bivalvia; order Venerida; family Mactridae; genus Lutraria; species Lutraria rhynchaena. Next base: position 785,351 of record VIBL01000073.1, on the reverse strand, counting down.
TTTCTAAACATACCTTTCATAGTGTAACAATTCATTAACCCTATGTATGTCTGAGGTCTTCCTCCAATGTTTAAGTTGAAATGTCGCCAAAATGAACCTGCATGTTGATCTGACATTAAACTCCAGTGAAAGAAAGAAGGAATGTTTCTTCCCCAGTGGTTTTCACATTTAGGATTTTTCCATTAGAAACTTTAGGTTGGCACCAAAAAAATAGGGTCAGTTAGGTAAAGGTAAACATTACTATTTTTTCTGTAAAACTGAATCCATATTTCAGTGTAAGTGATCTTTGTGCTGCTCCAAATTTTGTTCTTTTAATTAAGGACTTGTTTTATGTGGAATATATAAGTTTTGCACTTTATATAAATATTATTGTGCGGGATTAAATTGGAAAATAGCATTAATATAGTTTGAAACAGACGATTAACTTAACGAAATGTGAATTTTTGTATCTTACTGCTATTTATACATATTCATGTTAAGTTTGAACTTTACAGACATGTAATTGGTTGGTCAGTATCATGATGTACATGTGACATAAGTTGGTGTATTATTTGACTGTTTTGGTTAAATGTATTACATAATGCATTCTGGGTAAAATGTAGGCAGAAGCATTATTGAATAAATGTATCAAAACAAATTTGGGCATTTGATACTAGAATTTAGGAAATTGCACAAGTAACAAATTTTAGTGGTAAATCAAAAAATACTGCTCTCATATTTAATGTTGGATAGTCCATATCATTCTATTATTTACAGTGTTCAAACTGGGTTTTGAAACACTAAACCAAAATATAAGTGTTTTGGACTGAAATTGAATATTTCATAAAAATGACCATTTTACCATCAGCCCAAACCACCCAATTTTGAGACTAGCCCAAAGTTCACTATCCCAAATAGAAATTTACTAGCTTTGGGTTATGGGCTAGTGAGTTAACACTAAGACTGCATCTATTTTCCCCTGATTGTTTCAGATCATGCTGGGTATGTTTTGCTACGGAAGAAGACGATCGTGATGCAGCATGGGTAAAACCTTGTCGTTGTCGTGGTACCACTCGATGGGTTCATCAGATCTGTCTACAACGATGGGTCGATGAAAAACAGAAAGGAAATAGCAATACAAAAGTGGCCTGTCCACAATGTAACACAGAATATATTATAATATTCCCTAGATTAGGTGTGTATAACTATATTCATCATCTTAACACCTGTTATTAATCACTGTATTGATGTATATGGTTAAACTCCTGTTTTAGCATTAATCTTAGTCATTAGTTTCTACTGTTCATTAAACAAAAGTTATACAATTTCTTTACTCCAAGTTCACATCACTATAATATTCATTAAATAGTATATAAGTAATAAAATTCATTAAATAATATGATATATATTGAATAATATAAATATCTCATTTCTAGCTTAAAGGAAGGAACACAGTTATACGTGTTCAAACTTATAGTGAAATACTGTGATCAGATTATTGCACTGAATATGTCTGATGATGGCAACAATATGTTTATGGGCTAAGTCTGACTGTTTGTGTATATTTTAAATTTATTCATTTAGTTTTTGTGTATTTCTCAGTCTATACTAAACAGTCCAAGAATGTGTTAGTCACCGGGTGATTGTGGTGAAATTTTTCTCGTTCAGATTTCGTTTTTGTCTGGCAAGACTGAAAGACTAGCAGTTTTGGCATAGATCAAAATTTCAATAATGACAAATGAATCAAAAAATGCTGTGTACTAATATATTAGACAAATGTTGCTTCCAGGTGTATAATAAAAGTAATTTAGTTGAAATTTGTTATTCATATCTAAATTGATGGTTTAAGTTACCCTGTCCCTCAGTATATGGATTGTTTGGTTGGTTATAACTATATAAATCATCCGGGATGGCAAAATTTCAGACAAATTACTCCAAGAAAAGAAGTACTGGTAACGATTTATTTATCATGTAGAAGTTGGAAATATTTTTTTTGCAAATATCAGTACTTACAAATGTACATAGATATAATTGATATATATATGCAGGTGCTTTGGTATCAATTATGGAAGGATTAGATCGTGCCGTCAACAAACTTTGTCCATTTGCTGCTGGTGGTATATTTATTGGATCATTATATTGGACAATGGTAACTTATGGAGCTGTCACGGTGATGCAGGTATGGTACAAGATATATATATACCTATTTTGGTTCTTAGTTTGCGCTAAAATAACGTGATACGCAATCCTTATAATCTATATAAGGTAAAGAAATGACAGACGGCCTCTGCAGTCAATTGGTTTTAGTCTCTTGACTGGTAATCAATAGCACCTCACTGCTGTGAGTTTGAATCTGATCTGGGACGAGACTAATTTTACATGTGAGGAAGCTGTCCAGCTAGCTTACAGCAGGTTTGCAGCTCTACACAGGTGTAGGCCTGAAGTCTTCCACTACAGATAAAGATGGAAAGTTGCCTAATGTCCCTGGCTGTTGTTTTTGCAATATTGAACCCAAAACAATAAAAAGAAGAAATGACACTTTTTGTTTCTAACAAAAAAAAACGTAATGATGTTAAGTTAGCAGCCTGTTTAATTCACTATTATACTGCCTGTCATAAGAAAGTAACCAATAAGTGATGTTGGTATAAAATTTTATTTTATAAAAATATTCTTAAAAAGGGCAATTTTGCACATGCGCCACAAGTAAGACAAACCAACCATTACTACCATTATGTGTAACCATATTGTTATCCATTATTGACCATAAAATTGCTGTATACCATTAAAATTTCAAGGTCAGTATATTTGGCCAAAATAGAAGAATTTTTATGATGGTTACTTTCTTAAGACGGCCAGTATATTACCAGACTCATCTGAAATAAAAGAAATGTATTTTTTCTTCATCTAGATACTGGATAGACTAAAATGTTGAAATCAGGGCTTTCATTTGACCCTTAAACAACATTTTGACTCTTGAAATCAGTAAAATAAAGCCTTTGACTCTTGAGAATTTGTACCAGAGGGTCAAGTTTACAATAAAATCAGTAAGAATTTTGTTAACTTGTCAAATTATCATCAGCCAAGTGTCAATTTTGACCCTCGACTTTTGACATCTTGTGAAAATCCTGTAAAATTATATTTTACTGCTCTATTGTCTGAACTGGTAAAGCCAGTCCTAGAACTGAACACATTCTTAAAATACATAAATAAAATAAATCACACCTCATGATTTGTAGTAGACATGACTATATAAATACGTCAGAATAAATTGTACTCTCGTCTTGTATCACTTTTATCTGAAGGTCAAGGTGAATTACTCATGTGACTGAAAGAGAATTGTGTTTAGTTGGAATGTGCGTTTTTGGAATATTATCAATGCTTGTTATATATCTAACATGCAGCGGTGTAGAGAGACCAAAACAGCTGAGCTGGCACTATTTACCATAAGGGAAACTACTGATTGGTTAATCATGTATCTTTGGCTCATTATCACTAGCCCCTAACCACTGTTTGTTCGAATCCCATGTGGGACCAAATGTCAGTTGAGAGGAAGCTGTCCAGTTAGCTTATGGAAGGTCAACGGTTCTGCACAGGTGTATGCCTGGGGTCTTCCTGCACTGTTAAAGCTAGAAAGTTGCCAAATGACCCTAGCTGTTGGTGAAACATTAAACTCCTGCAGTTTATCATTGAAGATGGTGCATGAAAACTATGTGGTGTATTGGTCCGCTAAATTTATTTACTGGCAGGAGACATTTTATGGCATTTTATCGTCTGACACCTTAGTTTTGATATGACTTTGTGATATGATGTAATCTCTAAGTGGTGTTAGGCATCAGTTTATTGATGTGATTGAGTTTCTTTCCCTCTTCCCATATTTTTGTTATTTTGTTGTTGTTGATTTGGCCAAATGAAAAATTAGTCATGTTTATGGTTACTAGGCAAAGGTAGGCATGTCTCAAAACTTCTTTTTTTCTGTCCAAACATGTCTTAAGTACTTATTAGGTACAATTCATCCTCAAATATTTTCATACTTTGGATTTTGCTGCTAGAAACATTAGGTAAAAAAAAAGTGGAGTCGATTGGATGACCATAGTTATAACTATTTCCTTTTTCTGGCCTTACTTTTCAACATTTAGAAGGACTGTGTCAGTCACTGTATCATGTAATTTGTCTTATGTGTGGGTTGTTGTGAAATTGAACAATATCAGGCCCAAATTGTCCCCTAGTTGCTATAAGGGGTAGATGGATCATGATGAAACAAGATGTACTTGTATAATAATCTAGATTTAATCTAGTGTATGTTTTAACATGGGGCATACAAGTAGCTGCACAACCTGCTGTTAAAGTTAATAGCTATATGTCCACAGTATTTTAGAAACATATTTTTATTAGCTTCTTGTTCAATAATCCACCTCATGTCTGCCATTTTTGATGTGATATTGACTACCAACTGACATTTATATTATTATATTAAATATTGAACCACTATTGTTGTATGAAAGAAATCAAGTTATTAATTTACCATTTGTTGTCTGTATTGTATGCAAGATCAATACTGAGTTTTGTTGAATTCCCAATTAGCCTGATTGACTGTCAAATACAATGTAAATATAAACATTATATTGTAGCCCTAAGCTAAATTAAGGTTTTCCACTCCTGTAGTAATGAAGTATTTGAATGTATGTATTAGTTATTGGAAAGTTGATTTTTCCACTGTTTTATATTAAAAGAATTGATACAGAATTTGATGGAGAAGATTTGTACTTTTGAATATAGATAAGAAATGGATTCTTTGAAAAAAAATCACAAAATCCTGTTCTCCAAAACTGACATCAAACCTGAATCTAGCTAACGTTCAGAAACTTATAAAACAATTGTGGTCAGAAACTTATAAAACAATTGTGGATGTTGCACAGTCTACCGAGGGTTATATATAATATATATTAACATGTATACATATTAGGTAAAAAAAGTTGTTTTGATATTTTATAAAGACCTACTATGTTCTCAATTATTACTAAAATGACTCATCTAAATGATTCCTTGACCGCAGATCATGTATGTAACTACCCTACAGTACACCCACTGAAATATGTTAAAATAGAAAAGATTTTCATGTAAATGCTGAATCAGATGACAGTAAAACCTCTTTATTATGACCACATTTAGGCCACAAAAAGGTCTTAACGATGTGGTGGTTTCATGATCAAGTTGAAATACAGAGAAATACTGAAAGCAAGCCCAAAAATAAGTGGTTCTTGTAATGAGGTTATATTGTTATATTGATCGCTAAGGGTACTTTTACTTTACTACAGCTCTGAGAAATCTGAAGTTGTCTTTTTTCTCAGCTTGTTTTCAGCATCCTTTGGGAAGTTAGGCAGCAAAGTTCTCTGCTAATTTATCCATAGGGACTTTAACTATTGTCAGTTTGTTTCTGTTATAGCCTCAGCAGTTTTTATTTGTCTTTGTTGATCGAATTTCTAGAACCTGTGGTGTTCAGTTGGAATTAATATTTTAGGCCTGTATGGTCACATTTATATTCATAATGCACTGTTTCCACGTAAATCTGTGGTTTACACACAATTACCATGAGTGTGTGTGATGTTCCACTGCAATAAATCTGCAAATGACATTGATTTCTTCAGAGAATTTTCAGCTGTTGCCATATTTAATCTTCTTATGACACTGATTGTACCAATATGTTTCGTAGATAGAAATTTCCCCTTTCAAATTTGAGTAATTTAGATTAACACTTTCATTTCGGATGTGTTCAATATCTGTCTTTGGAGAGTTGTGAATCTGGAATGAGATTTTGTGATTGGCAGACTATGTAAAGTGGTGGATTCAATTTTATCCTGTCTAATATGGTATAAAAATGTCTTCATACAAATAATGTTAATACAGATGCTTTGTTGCACTTAGAAATTAGGCCTACACAAAAAAAGGTTCATTTCCAGTTACATGCCCAAAAAAATATGGGTCGGTAGGTATAGATTTTTTTCTTGTATGTTTTTTTTTTAAAATATATCGGCGACACTATTGTGAAAATGACAATATAGCACTAAGATTTGGATGCCATAAAAACATGAGTTGGAAGTTAAAAGATGGATCGGTCGGGTAACCAGCAACAAACGTTTTTTTTTTAGGCCTTAATAGATTTCTTCTGTAAGACTTGCATTGATGAAAAAGTAGTATTTTCTGTATTTAATTAGTATGTAAGAGGATTCTTGGCCTAATGTGCATGTTTTCATTTTCCTGAAGAAGTTACAAAATTTGTTATAATCCCCTTTTTATCCCCTGTTGCCCATATTTCATCCTACCAGTCATCATTACTTCAGTGATGTGTATGCATGAGCTCGTGAAACATTTAAGTATGAAAGAAAATTCTCATGCCTAAGTTGTATTCAATGTTATGTAGAATATTTAAAGCCTAAACCTGACTGGAGGATAAATCTTAATTGTATTTTTATGGTATTTGTTTATAAATCTTGTTGGTTTTTGTTTGATAGGCCAAAAAAATAAATACCTGGTTTTTGCTAACATCCTATAAAACATGGGGTCATTAGGTTGGCTAAACTTTTTTTTTAAAAATTATTTGCTTAAAGTCAGAGATATAGTTCATATGGAAATGAAAATATTGGTATGAAAATAGTGACTGAGGCCCAAAAAAGTTAGCGGAATGAAGAGCTTTTTTTACACCTTAGCTTGATACAGCTGTGTACTGTACACCATGGTAGCGGCACTAAAATACTTACCTGATATCCTAGATGCAGCTTGCTGGATCATAATCTCATTATGTGTGTTACACGTGTGTTTGAGTATTATAAAAAATAAGTAGATTAATGTAATACATTCTATGTAACATATTGTGTTTACTTTTGAGAATTAGGTCATTGTGAGGAATTTGCTTGTCTGGTTAGTCAAAAAAAATACTTGGGGTCTGCTTACATGGCCAAAAATATAAGGTCATTTGATCAGTTGAACTTGTTTTATTAAACTTTTTTTAGTGCGGAGATATTGTTCATATAAAATTGAATATATTGACAAGATGAAGTTGAATGTAACTGAAAAGTCTTGGTTTGGCAGATAAATATAGGGTTGGTTTGTTTTTGCAACAAAGCAACTTTTTTACTCCCTATAGAAAGAAATTAATGTAGTCTCTGATGAAACATGTTTGTTGGGAATAAAAGGGCATTGACACAAAATGAAGAGTTTGCTGATGACACGGAGGAGCTCAATCTTTTATAGAAACCTTAATACAGCAACAAGTAGCTTACTATTATTTGTGCACAATATTATAATCATATCCTTAAGTTCTATTTTTATCATTTAAATATGATGGCCTTGAAGCACATTCTAGTAATAATAACTTTTGATAATAAAAGTATTAGTTAATTAGCATTAATTAATTTGAGTATTAGCTAAAATCTTATTTGGAGTGTAGCAAAAAACTCCAATAAACATGCACATTTCTTTGCATGCATTAGAATTTTCTGGTAAATGTGTTATAAATAGCAATATTACTTAATGAATATTGATGACCACTATAAATTCTAACAAGTAATGAATATGCATAATTGCTACATGACAAACATCTGTTGCTGAACCATATTAATTATTCTCATTAGTGTGTTTTTTAGTTATCCTTTTCCAGGGCTGTATAATGACATCTGGTGCCAGCAAAATGTACATGGAACAATAATTAAAAGTGTCATGATTGATGCCGGTATTGATCTGATAGCATATTACTGCAAAATATCATTTAGTTATAGACCTGAGCTGCTCTATTTTGATTTGTTAGGATGGCAGGAAAATTGACTGAATGAGGCACAATTGGGGGGGGAGTATTGTTCTGATCATTTTTGACACATTCGGGTATTATTGATTAGAAATTAATTGTATGGTCAATGTTCTGTCTGAATTTTGGTGTTTAGCAGGAATATGTAACATGAACTTGTCATGATAATCACATGGGTTAGATTTAATTTGTTCATTTGGGTGTTTAGCTAATTTTATTATTTTATCCCGATTTAAATGCACTTGTCCATTAAATTTTGTATTTTCAATGAATATAAAGAAGATACATTTGTCTCATATTTGAAAAAAAGTCTGGTTGTTAAAAACCTTGAACATGTGAGATTTTCAATTGTATTCTATACTTCCAGAGTAAGAATGATGTACTCAGGGCTCTCATTTGACTCTTAGAATGGTATTTTGGCTCCTGAAATCAAGTGAAATAAAGCTTCTGTCTCTTGAGCATTGTTTTTTATGTCTTTATGTGACTTATTGTCACTGGGGTTTAACACCTTTTTTTCAAAAATTTTGCAGTTATATACGGCGACCGGTTCACCTAACCATGTTTTCCTGGACCGTATACTGACGGGTACTAACTTAGCCTTCCACAAGGAGCCGGTAACTTCTCCGCATATGGAGGAAAATCAACATTTTTGTCAAATTTTCATAGGAGGGTATGACCTGTCGCGGTCAGGATTCGAACCCGAATCTCTGAGTTACAAGTCCAGCACACTAACCACTGGACCACGGCCGCATTATTTAAGGGTCAAATTTACTATAATATTTGTAGGAAATTTTATTGACTTCATTTTTGACCATCAACTTTTGACATCTCCTGAACACACAAATGATATAAAATCTCTGCCCATGAAAATAACTAAGAATTTGTTTGAAATTTTGAACAAAACTCCTCATGGTATATGGATTCTAATACTGTGCTAGTATCGTATTAAAATATATTAAAATAACAAATTGTTATTGAATGTCTGCAGTATAATATTGAACAGGATGCTTATACGTGATTAGTGAATATACCTGTATGAGATTCCTTGTCTGTGAATCTGTATATGTTTTCATATATCTTCAGGCATATTAATCTATCCAGAACATTTTCTTACAAATAACGATATTAATTTAAAAATATGTACAAAATGCTATGTAAGCAAAATTTTCTTGTGACAACATCTGTTTTTATAACCTTCAGTTACAGTCTGTTTTATTCTCAATGTTAAATCAACATACAGGCAACTGTAGTAATCTATAAAGACATGGTATAAAACACAAGAATATATGAATGATTTGTATATATATATCTGGATTTGTTGATGTATTTTAGTTATATTTCTCATTCGGTAAAGATTTATTTTTATGAGTAAATTAAGAAAAGCTAGATGACATGAATTTAAGGCAGTAAATAAATCCAGTTTTAATGATAATTAGCCATAAAAAGTTCATTATTACCCGTTTACCCCCACAGACCCAATTTTTTTCTGCCTATGCTAGACTTTATTTGGTATTGCCAGTTTTTTTTATTTGAACTATATCACCGAACAAAAACTATGTATTCAGTTCTACTGACCCTATAGCAGAAACTAGTCTTTTAGGTCTTTTTTGGCCTTTGTCCAATTTTAGCATATGTAAGAATGTTATATTTCATTGTCACTTAGTACAGCCCTCCTAGCAGTGATCTCCCTTTATACAGGTAGTGTGGAGTTCTCTATTATTTTAAACCATTTTTTTTACATTGACCTATCAGAATGGTTCTATTGCAAATATATACATGGTGTTTAATGGTGGCAAAGTAATGAAACAATGAAGAACAAAAATCATGTTACTGACACTCGTGTAAACAAACCAGTTTCCTACACAGTGATCTGTTCATCATGAGTACCTTTGTTACAGTCAAATGTACTCTGAAAGTTGCTATTAGTAAGAAAAGATATTTTTAGCATAATATTAGTAAGAAAAGATCTTTGAAATTATGTCAATTGATTTTCTACCTGAACTTAAATTGTAATGTCTTTTTTTGTACAAATTACTAGTAAATAGTTTTTTTAAGCTTCTTTCTTGGCATATCCACCATTTTAATGATCCAGCTATGGTCAATTTTGTAAATCAAGCATTATTAGAAATTCAGAATTTTATGTCAGCTTATATTTAAGACTGCAATTTTGCTTAATAATGAAATACCCTTATGCTAACAGTCCTTAAATTACTTTCTCACTTCATTTTATCTTTGCCAGTCATTAATTTAAAAGACTGTAATTTACAGTAAAACCTCAATAATGAGACTACCTTTAGGACCAAAAAAAAATTGGTCATAATAATGAGGTGGTCACTTTATCAGGACGAATTATAAGCGATTTATTGGAAGTCCGTCTGAAAATATTTTTTTTTTACAAGATGGTTGTAGTATTGAGGTGGTTGCTTTTTGAGGTTTTACTGTACATGGAATAGTAATGATATATAATATGTATGATACAATGTTTAGACTGGCGTTATGGTTATTTAACATCTTTCTGTAAAACAGTCAAGCTGTCTTTATTAACTTTTCTCAGCTGAGAGTTGTACATGGTACATAACATTCTGTATTTTCAGGTTTTAGGACACAAAGAGGGGCTGAGTGTGATGGAGGGGTCTGACCCCTTGGTGCTCCTTATTGGCCTACCAATGATCCCATCTATGTTAATTCTTGGTAAAATGATTAGATGGGAAGATTACATCCTAAAACTCTGGAGAAAACATTCACCCAAATTTTCACTTTTAAAATATCTTTTTCCTAATGGTAAGTATGTTTGATAGAGAACCATTACTGTTATTTACATACAATGGCATGTCCTGGTGTACACTTACTAAGTACTGGTGAGTTGATATCTAACTGTACAATACCTGATATCTTACAAGTATAACAATTGACGTCATAAGTTTTCAGATGTCAATTGCGGTGCTTGTGTAGTACTGGGTATGTTGTAATTAAATATCAATTTGAAACATGATCATTCAACCGAGTACATGTAATTCTAGAAGTCAGATGTGGAAACTAATATTTCATCATCGTGTTTAGAATACATCATAAATTAGTTCACCCTATACAATACATCTTTCAGGATGTAATGCATATTCCAGTTGCTAGAAATAGTTGATGAACTACATGCAATGTGACCATATTTGACTTGATACTATTTTGTGGAGGTGTCCATTTATTATAGTGAAAAAAATGATGGCATGATTCATAGATTTTCTCATAAGCATATGATACAAGTATTTGGAGTGTCAGTACTGCGATACATTGTTGAATCAGTGTATTGTCACATAATGAATTTACTGTATTTGACTGTATTGGCAGTCTGTGGCATTGCTTGGCATACTCCAAAAATTGATCAAGTCTTGTTTTTTAACTAAATGAAATACAGCGTAACAGTCAATTCCACTTGAAAGAATTTCAACCTAGAATTAGTTTTCAGTGAGTTTAGTCTCTGCAAAGTTTCTCTCTTGCGCTTATTTTATGAAATATTAATGGTCTATCATTAATTGTTCATTTGTCTTACTACCAGCTTTAACACAATACTGCCTTGTTAATGATTATAGTTATGTGTCAGACTGTAAGTTTATGCTGTTCTGTTGATGCATGAGCTTGAAGTCTGATCAGGGTGATAGCTGGGTCTATCAGCTGTCGTTTTATCAGATGTTTTACAAATTGTTATATTAGGTGCAAGCATTACCCGATGCTTGTCTTTATAAATTGATTTTAAATGTTTGCATAAATATTTTATGACTGCAAATTTTGATGTCGTAAATCTTTATTTCAATTCTCTTGTTAATTTAATTGTGATCATGTAACTGTTTTACTTTTGTTTACAGAATCATTTCACAGCTGTATGATAGTTTTTATGTTGTTTCTTTCTTGTGGCAAAATTATGACAATCTTGTGATCCTGTTTTTTTTGTGCAGTTTCATCTGTTACGACTTATAAAACCTTTATTTTAAATTGGCATTCATATAGAATCTTTGTCATTGATACAGTCTTCGTTTTAAGAAATGCCTAGGAAATACTGCATTCAATATACTGGTGCTTAAAGAATTAAATATATAATGATATGTTTGACCAAGTAACACATAATTCATGTCATATGATTAATATACCCCCCGCACAACAAAATTGTCTGTCCGTCTATAGACAAAATCTTGTGTTAGCTTCTTCTCTGAAACGGCTGGTTGGATTTTGATAAAACTTGAGCTACACATTAGGCATTAGGTCTTCTTGCGCATATTTTAAAAAAAAATTATTCAGATTTATTTTCATGGAGTTACGCCCCTTTTTTATTTGTCTAAAGACAAAATCTTGCGTGCCCTTCACCTAAATGGCTTGTTCTAAGTTAGACCTTTAACTTTGTTCTTAGCTTTTAAAAATGGGGCTCTGCAGGGGGAATTTAATCACCTTCAGTGATAGTTCTAGTTATATCATGCTTTAATTTGATCAATTAAAACTTGAATTTTAAATGTTTAACATCCAGAAATATGAGTAATTTTGTCTTAAAGGATAAACAGAGCTAAACAAGCAGTCTTTGGATTTTAACATCTGATTGGTTCTTTCTGAGCTCCATCTAGGAATGGACCAATCATATGGCTTTTTTCTGAGCTCATTCTTGGAGTTAATCAACAATATGTCATCATTCTGGAATAAACTATTAATAAAGCTTCATTCTGAACTCATTCTTAGAATGAACCAGTCATATGTCTTCATTCTTAGACTGGTTTCCAAATGTTGTTGTGTAACCTTTGAACCAGATTTACATTAATATATGTAAGTATGTACAGACAAAAAAATCAGAAATATTTCAGGAAAAATGCTTAATAAAACAATGTGATAATTGATGCTGTGATTTATTACAGACTGCGCCCACCTTGCCAGGATTCCAGCAGAGACTACAAACATGTCAGATCCTATTGAAATTACACGTATGCTGTGTGGAGCACTTATTCTACCAACCATAGCTACAACTGTGGGCAAAATATTATTTGGAAATGTCACATCAAACTTTCAGCGAACATTACTTGTTAGTACAATATACTGTAAATTACTTATAATATGTATGTCTATATTTAGATCCAAAATCTATCAAAGATTAGGGTACCTCTGTGGTTAAGTGGTTATTGTCTTGTACTAGTAATCACTAGCCCCTCAGCTGTTAGTTTGATCCTTTTTATCGCTGTGTCTAAATCTTAATATGTTTGCTGTGTGACTAGTGTCTTCATAAAAACAACTATATTTTATGGCCTAACTAAGTTAGTTTCTTAATTGGAGTAAGTACATGGCTAACTTGATTACTACCACTATGATTTGTTTATCTGACTGTAGACTTGATCATTATTGGTTACATATATAAATTTTGCAGTTATATATTCATGTCTTAATCTAGATTATGTTCAATCCATTAAGAATATTTATCAGCTTGTATGCAACTTTAAATTTTGTGATGTTTTTACACTTCAGTCATTCATATTGCTTGCTATTTTGCATATTATTAATTCTTTGACTTTAACCTTGTTATTATTTTATGTTAATGGTTTTCTTATTGTAGGGAGGTGTAGCATTTGTGGCGATAAAAGGTGTATTAAAGATTTACTATAAACAACAACAGTATATACGTCAAGCAAACAGAATTATACAAGATTATGATACAAGTCCTCAATCCAACGCAGCACCTCCGACATCATAAGACTTTCATCTTGTTTTATTAATATTGTTGATATTTATACTTTTGATACTGGGGCGTAGCTTGCCTTACATAGAGGTTGAAGCCCTTGTTTTAAAATATGGAAATATTTTAAAGGTGGTTAACAGATGTCCATTGACCTTCAGCCACTTGCCCGCAGCTGTTAATGCATTTACTGAAAACAGTAATTTGTGAACATTAATTTGGTGGCAATTAATAACTGTTAATATCGGGAGAAGTTATTGTCAGAACCTATGATAAGCTACGTTCCTTTGATTTTTATGTTGACAATAATTCATGTGCATTACAATGCAGTGTTATACCAGATCTTAATTGTTGTTCATGTATATCAGGTTATTGGGGTACTGTCCTCATATTCATGAAGTTCCTTATTTTGAATGTTCTCTGTGAAGGTTTTACATAGTTCAAAGTTTTCACCTCATTTTGTTTTATAGTCAAACCTATTAACAAAGGTCACTCTTAGGAAAGACAAAATATAGCCTTTATTGACAGATGCCCTTTATTTGGAGGTCAGTTTGTTATAAATAATAAGTGTTAGTTTTTTCAAAAAAATACCTTTATTCATAGGGTGGTCTCTATTTGAAGGTGGTCTCAAACACAGGTTTGACTGTACAGTTTTGTACAGTTGATTTATATAGCTAGAATTCGATGGCAGCAAACCCTGTGGTGGACACTCAGCAGATTTCGTAGTCCTATCAATGGACTGTGAGATCTATATTGTTGTTACTATTGATTCCTAGACCTCAGTCTTATGATAACTTACCATTTTTTCTAGTCCATTGAACTGAACATTCACATCATATGACAGATATCACCCTGTTAAACAGAATATTTATTACCTGGTGGACATAACAGTTTATCTGTACTGATTTTTGTTGAAGTTTTTCATGAAATTAACACATGTGTGATATTGTATATTTGAAATCACATGCTTATTAACATGCTGGAAAACCGGCATTACCCTTCCTTTGTAAACTCATTTTTGTTTATCTGTTAAAAAATATGAGATAATGAGTCCATTACATTCATAAAACTTGGATCCTTCATGGTCAAATGGTTACGATCTCTGACTAGTTATCAGTATCCCCTCACCACTGTGAGTTCAAATCTCACTCTGTTCTAAATTACACATGTGAGGAAGCAGTCCGGCTAGCTTGCAGGAGGTTGATAGTTCTTTTCCAATCATTAAAGCTGCAGGTTGCCAAATAACTCTGGTTGTTGCTGCTGTGTTAAACCCCAGTGAAAAAAACGTATACATTTAGGTCAGCATTTGAGAGAATTTTTTTTATTTTTTTATTAAAATTGAAAGTAAGAAGAAAAGAACATGTTACTATGTTTTGATATTCATTCTGAACCTATGTTATTTTTTCATTACATAGATATAACATTGTTTTAAAGTTTTGTAATGTGACACATAGATCCTATATAATGATGATTTTGTATATTTGTGATACATTGTGCTTCTTTGTTATAATTTGATCTACATACTGTATTGAGTTGATATTCTAGAAATCTAGATATTTTATATAAGTTATCAGGTGTAAATATTGTCACTAGTACTCCTAAATACTCCTGTTATTTTACTGTTCTACATTGTTGAAGATACATGAAAGAAATTGATATCTGAGGCCTTCAGAAATGTAGTTGGATCTTGGCTCAATATATAGGTTGGGTCAGTTACACATTTTTTTCATCACGAAAACTAATCCTGTGCAAAAGAGCCAAAATATTTTATTGTTCTGGCCAGTCATGTGATATTTATGTATGTAAGGCTAGAAATGTGGACTCAGTTATTTCTTGTTACTTGTTTCTGTAAAATAGTTGTTTGTCTTTCTGTTGCTGTTGTTTAACCTGTATTATATTTGGTTGGAAAAAAATAGTTGTGTTTAGGGTTACTTGACCAAAACATGTAAAGTAGATTAGTTGAAAAACTTTTCTAATCTTTATTCTTAACACCTTTTGTGAGAATTTGAGGTACAATTCATCCTCAAATAATGTATTTTCATACTTTAGGCTTTCCTGTTAGAAACTTGGGTTGTCAACAAAAAAAGGATCGGTGAGGTAACTGTAAACATGACCATTTTCTGGCCTTATCAATTAGTGTGTGTGATAGTTATATGTATACTTTGCTTTATTTAGTGATTGGTATGATCCAGAATTGTCCTATGCATTTTCAGAATTCATTTTTTTAAATTTATAGAAGTGATTCTTTACCTTGTGTTGGAGGATGGCTTTGTTGCTTTTTCAAATGCAGAAAAAATGTCTGATGATTGTATTTGCATGGAGTTTATGTTATGTTATGATATCTGCAGATGAAACATGGTTTATTACTGGTTGTTAGTGATTTCTGTCAACATTATAATCTTAAGGTTTCATATCAACTTTATGACAATTGTGTTGCATTATCATTTTGTGTGATTTACAATACATTCTGTCAGATATTGTTTGTAGTAAATCACTAATGTTTAGTGCACTACACTTTTCATTATGAATTATTTATGTTGAAACCATTATAGACTCAGTGTATGTTTGAAAAATTAAGTTGATTTTTATTTAAAAAATTGATGTAAAGGAGCTGCAAATCCAGACCCTATAACTGTTGACAGAAGGAGATCTTAATGAATAGTATAAATGTTAAACAGCGATTTTCAACTTCCAAGTCATAAAGTAGAATTAATATCCTTTACTTCTGTAGCATATAATCTCTCCTACCATTTTATGCTCAATTTATTAATAAAATAACGAAGCGTAATTATTGACTTCCTAGAGCAATATTTTCTGATAGATCATCACTGTCTCATATATTTTCCACATATATGCAGCTTATTTAATGATAATTTATACACATCAGTGGTTTCATTTTGCTTTGTTGAAGTCGGTGTTTATGATGATGATGTAGTCCGATTGTGTTCAATAATTAGATTAGTCTAGTGATAAGTACAGTTGCTTATTTGCTTAGGATCTTTAATCAATTATTAAATAATTAACATGATTTTTAGTTTAAAAGTAGTCTGAATATTTTTTGTCTAAATTTGTTGAAGTCTTAAAATTAGATGATCTTTTTTCTCAATTTATTACTATAAACCAAAAATTTTAAAAACAGTAAAACACAGTTATTCTTAACTTGCATATGGTGAAGAATTGAATAAATTGCTGGGGTGTAGAAATGTTTCCATGTAGCCAATAAGCTCCTACTGGTAGACAGGGGATCTGAGGATTCCCCTTGTGGGGGACAAGAGGGCAACACTCCATGTGGAGCAAAATAGCCAGGGAGAATACTCAAATAGCCAGTTGATTTTTCCAGCTTCCGGCTCATTTCTACACCCATGTATTGTAGTACTTGTTTTTTCCCAAACACATCCACCTTTATTTTATTGTGATGGTTGTAGTGAAATATGGATGTAACAAAATAAGCATTCAGTTCCCTTGAATTCACTATATCTGTGTTATACTGCAATTAATTAATAAAGTATACTTACAAGTTGAATCCATTAGTTAAATAATCATAATATTCTTCATATCAGTGGTTTGTATTTAATACAAAGATCTTCATTACCCTGCAGCTGTCATTCTAGTGAAAGAGTAATATCATATTCGCATTTTTCGGTAGATCACTGCTACATATCTGTTACTTTTATTAATGGGTGAGTGCTGAATATACCAGAAATATTTTGTTCAAACATTCTTAATTTTTCAAATTATTTATTATTGAAAACAACAATAAGGATTTCAATGTGAAATAATTTTTGCATTTCTTTTTACTATTATGGAAGAACAATGATCTAGGCTAGAAAAATGTTAAAATGTCAGTGTAGATAGGTCGAAAAATTTATTTTTTTTCTAAACAAACCTTTTGTGAGAATACAAGGTACGATTCATTCCCTTTACTTTTAGGTTTTGCTGTTAGAATCCTTATGGTCAAGCCTTAAAAAGGGTCTGTTAGTAAACTAAACTCAACTATTATTTGTCTAGCCTTATCAACTTCAGCACATCACAATGTTTTATTGGTCAATACTTGACAAGTTACTATACATGATGTACTTGCAGATGTGTAAACATTGACACAGGTGGTTGTTAAAGGACAAATACTTCCTGTTATTAAAGTTTAAGTTGTATACATGTAAGCTATTACAATCATGTATGTTTTATTTTGTGGCAATAAATAATTGTTGAAAGATTGTATTCGTGTTCTTTTTCGACTTGCATACTATCAGCATTAGAAGTTATATGGATGAAAACAATGGGATCTGTATGAAGTCAGGGCTACAGTGTATTTATTTCTTGATTTATAAGAATTTTGTGGAAAACTATCCACTGGCAGGTTGAAAAAAAACATGACTGTGTTGCTAAATTACAATTAACATTATACAAAGCAAGATGAAAAATAGAAAAAAAATCCTGTAGACTAGCACAGCTAATCCAGTATAAACTCATCGAGTCCTGTCACCTTTTGTTCACATTTTGAAACTTTACCCTATTTACTAAGACAAGCCCTTTTATCAGACTGCTGATGGTTACAAGAACCATTCACTTCAAAACACAGATCATTATTTTCGAATTTCACTGAGGTAAAACTGTTCAATGTCAGCTGGTATGTTCAGTCACAGAACGGGTTTGAAAGATGGTAAGGAAGAGTCATCATCGGGAAATTCAGAAATTTCCAAGAGTGACAAGTTCTGAGACTTATAGGATATTGATGGAGTGCAATCTGTGTCTACTGCTATACAAATATTGCCCTTGCTTATGTTTTTTGGGGGGGGGGTGAAAAACAGGAGTCTGGGATAGATTTACTTCTTTTGTAATATTTCATATATCACAAAAATATAATACTCATCCGTGAAACTATTGTGTTTACGAACCATTTTTTCCTTGCAAAGATACATAACAGGGCAGCACCCAAATAGATCTAGTCCACAAGATAACTTACGTCTGACCTCCCATAGATTATGTATGTCATTTGATTTTTACTAGTAAGTAGTCACATGACAAGGATTTACGTGATAAATGTGTCCTGTGATGCTGTATAAATTCGTTCTCAATAAATATCATATTTCATATTTCATCTCTATTGGGATAAAAAACGTTATTTTATTTTTACAACCTTTGGAAAAAATAGGACCAAGAAATATAGTAATGGTGGTCTAGATAAAATTGGTTGGCTGATTGCTGAGTAGGTCCCTCAATTATAATCAGGATCAATGTTGAAGTAGACACTATGCTCGTAATAGCTTATTTTTGAGGTCTCGAAACTATTCGTGTTTGATAGCAATTGTAATATGGAGCAAAAATATTCAAGGTGTATCAAGTATTTAGATGTTGAATTTGTTTACTACAATACTTAGGTCTCCAAAATATTTTTTGTGTCAGTCATGTAGTCGAAAAATACTGACTCTTTACCAAGAAGGGAGTGAACTCTAAATTAACAATATAATACATTTTTGAATTACCTCCCTCTCACTACACATGAGCAAAATTAAACAAATATTTTGCACTAAAATCTGAAGGTGACTTAGCATTTCATTATGTTACTCATGAATCAGGATTTTATAATGAAATTCTGCAGGATTTGTTTCTTTAAGGATGTAAGTAAACATAGGTTTCAGCAAGTCATGGAGTAACAGAAGAGAAATTGATGTGAACAAAGAATACGCACTACTTGTAATATGTTCTGCCAGCAAATGGTTCATAAATGCCTTCATTTACTATCTGGCTTGCATTTCTTATTTAAGATTAACATTTCATAGATTCAAGACTGAATGTTCTTCAGAATTGACTATGAATGACTTCAGCCATTTTTGACAAGGTGACCTTCAGTGAATTTGAACTACCAAGGCCAGTTAGTACAGAACATGTAGCTCTATAGCAAAGCCAGGTTGGTCTGTATTAGCTGTGCTGTAATTTGTGAGCCTGGGTACATGATATATTTAAGACATGTTGTACTGTTTGTCTAAACCAGGTTGTGAAAATCCTGTGACTCCATTTTTGTAATTTTGATAAAAAATATCATTTTGTTTCTTTAACAAAAATGCCATCTTTCCTACCCACTGTTAAAAGTTTGAGTCACGTAACAGTAAACCAATATTTTGTTTGATGGCCTCAGTATATGCTGACTAACTGCACACACAGCGGCGAGATACAAAGTCCAATGATAGAATTTTCTGAATCTTATTCAACTTTCCTGAAACACTTCTTTGACAATACACCGGGCATGCACAGTGTGAAAAGGTCAAGTGAAACTATATAATTTCATTAGGTCATCAAAAATGCCAATTTAAGTCCTTTTAATATTTTATTCATTGTCTTATGATGAGATAAGCTAAGCAAGTATAGCCATAATCACCACAAATATTGCTGTATCTCCAAATATTCAATCTTTGCTTGTCTACATAAGTCTGGTATAGATCTATGTCATATTTGTTTTTCTCACAAAGTTCATTGAACTCGTCCAATGTCCTGGCTAAATCATTTTGTAGAGAAAATGTTATACAACTTATGAAGGTAAATTCTTAAAGGACATCACGTTTTTATTACACATCCCTATAGGAAATAATAACAGAATGCCAAAAAACATGTTTTGTTTGGTGTTTAATGACGCACCAACAGCCAGTGTTATTTTGTAACTTGTCCGGCTCGAACGGTGGAAGATAGGTAGGAAGATCTCCGCCGTACACCTGGATACAATTATCAAGCTTCAATAAACTAGCTGGACAGCTTCATCACATGTAAAATTTCACTGGTCCCAGACCAGGTTATACAGTAAGTCTAAACTAGGTTGTACGGTAAATCGCAGCCAGGTTGTATTGTACATGCAGCCAGGTTGTGCTGAAAATCTAAGACGGGTTGTAGAAACTGGTTGCAGATTTCAAAATCACTATCACCAATAACTACTTACATCATTCAATCAGTATCAGAAGAAAAGTTCTTTATTGCTTTGACTGGTTCATCCCAGCTCTAAGGATATCTCAGGCCACCCTTTAAGAATTGTTGGTGTAGAGTTTTGCAACCGATTCATTAAACAAATCATGTAATTCAATCTTTATAGTGATTATGATAAAAAATTATTCTTCTGTTTCTTTGACAAAAAAATACCGACCTACCTACTCACTGTGGAGGGTTTAGGTCACGTAGCAGTAAACCAACATTTTTTCATGGATTTCTGACTTACTGCATGTATAGCTGTGAGATATAATGTCTTAAGATGGCATTTACTGAATCTCACCCAACAAATCTAAAACATTTCTTTGACAATCAACAGATCAATACCCTAGGCAAGTATAGTGTTAAAAGGTCAGGTGAAGTCACCTTATTTCATTGGGTCATCAAAAAATGCCACGTCAGTTCAATATTTTATCACACCAGTCTTAATATATTGAAATAAGCTAAGCCTGTATAGACTTTACCATAATCACCACTAATAATTATTACTGTTTTTTTCGAAATATTCGATCCTCATTGTAAATCTTCTATCTAGGTCACATTGTTTGTTTCACAAAGTTCATTGAACTCATTCTGTACACTGGGCGGTTGACTTCGAAGGCAAATGTAATACGGGAAAGATAAATACTTCAAGGACATCACGTTTTTATTACATATCCCCACAGAAAATCAAAATAAAGTTCCAAAAAATATGTTTGTTTTGTTTTAACGACGCAGCCTGGGTCACTTTGTCACTTTTCAAACTTTAATGGTGGAAGAGGAGCCCAGGCAAATAACTAGGTAGAACCTTCGACTTTCCATAATTTAGCTGGACAGCTTCCTCACATGTAAAATGTGTCTGGTTCCAGGTAGGATGGTGAGGGGCTAGTGATCACTTGTTAGAGACCATAACCACTCAACTACGAAGGCCCAGAATGCCCAAACTGCATCAATGTTTCGTTATTTTTATACTTATTTATTTTTGTCTAAAGGCAAACTAAAGGGAAAAAAGTAGTCATGTTTAGAGGAACCTTGTCCCCAAATAGTTCATAATTTGAACTGTAAATATACATATTTCTTTTCTTGTTCTATTTCCAGTTTTTTGAAGCAGTTGTTAAAACATAAAACGTCTACATGAAATGATAACATCACGGTTTGAGTTATTTTTTTAAGTTTGTCTTTTATCACATACACTAACAGATTAATGTAACCATGACCTTTATGTGTTGTTAAAAAATATAGACATAACTGAATGCAGGTTAGAAGTCATGGTCAATTTAAAAACAAACACTGGCGCCATCTATATATGCCTACTTCCAGTAACTATGTCAGTATTGTACAGTCTGTCATCAATATGTGGCTGAGTCACGTATTTGGTTTCAATAACATATATGGTTAACTGAATAGTTCAATATCTTTACCATAATGCATCCAGTCTAACAGTAATCTAATTGTTTTAGATCTCTGTCAAGGTTGACTAAAATGTACTTAAACAAACCACTACTTTTTCATAGTCTATATTTTCTGACGTATAAAACTATATATTATATATTATTATATTAGATTTAAATGAAGAGGTTTCATTCACTCTACAACAGACGTTTTTCACCAAATCATGCAGGGGTAATGTACAAAATGTTCAGTTTAACTATCATTAGTTGTTTGTTAATTAAATATGTGGCAAGGTGATCACTTAAATCATGTTATGGCAATGTTTGTTGTTTTTAAGGCAAATGTAGACATGAAACTTTACCAAGTCACGTACGGTATCTGTTTTCAGGTCAAAGTTATCTCATGAACTGGTTTTTGGTCATATGAACATTTTAATAATGGGAAAAATTTACAGCACAAATATCTGCACTACAAAAAGAGAACAAACCATAACAAGCGGTTATAATTCAACAGATTTATTGTCTAAATATAGACACACATGGCAAACTAACAAATTTGTACAAACAACTTATATTGAATGTAGTTGAAATCACACAAAAGTATCATTGAGTACATGTATATAATTATCTATATGGTCTGTACAATACTCAAACAATTTAACAAATTAACATTTACATATCAAATGGACAAACAAACATGTGGAGTCCATTTATTGGCACGTCAAGTAGCTTACATCTACTTCTTTATTGCAAAACAATCATATTAGTTTTATTTATGATCAACATACAAAACCAGTCAAATACTGACTTAAGAACCAGTATGTAACATCACCATTAAATATCGAGGCAAGCATCACAAACCAGTCTCACTATTTACACGTCCCATCAGACGCGAAATACAATAATGCAGCTACTTTTAAATTGATGCTGTAAGGCTGAAAATAGACTACAGCCAAAAATCAATTAAGCTGCCTTAACAAGCTAATAGTTCACAGATGAGAAGACATTTTGAAGACACCTAACTTTCAAAATGTAAAGTCAATTAGCTCAAGAATCAATTTGTCAAGAAATAAAGACATATTACTGATATTTTCTGTCATCACAACATGAGGTAAGTTTTTGATATGATTATATCAGAACATAAAATACAAATATAAACGTCCAGACTTGGAAACTTTGTATTGAATCCTAGCAAGAAGACAGGATACTAAACCAGTATAAAGTATAAATCAAACTTGAACATTTCAGACACCAGTATCTATACATAGAACATCAAGAATTTCGCTTGATAATTAAATTGGAGTTCACAAGAAAGGTATGTGGAAAGATCAATGGTCTAAGTCTCAATATGACATGGAACCGGTTACCATGGTAATGATCTAATATTTCTTCTTATTGTATAGCAAGCCCTTAGTACTATCATACCATGTCCATGAAAGAACTGTGAACAATCAAGCAACTGTGATCAACACAACAGTAAATCTACATGCTATCCTTTTGAAACTCAAATTGGTAACCTATGATACTCAATGCAATACTTATATACTGAGTACAGCAACTAGACAACATAAATACATCATATCATGACTTAAGTACTTAAAGACATGAAGTATACAAAGCATTTAATCAACACTCAATGTAACTCTATTTACAGTATTACTATGGCAACCCCTCCATCTTACACCCAAAAGGGGTGACATCACCAACAGGAGAATATCGTCAGAGTGAAACAAAACTTTGTAAGCAATAAAAATCTAACCTATACATCACAATATTAAGTACTCAACAAACAATCTTGTAAAATGCAAAAAAGTTTAACTAAACTTTTCAACTATTTGCAAAAAAAAAATACATCAATAACATAAGCATCACATGCTTCATTTATAATACCTAAAGTTTGTAATGCAACATAGTTGAAGCATAGAACAAACATTTTCTCTTATGTACATTAAAATCTGATTATCATAGAATATATATGCAGGGTATGAAAACAAGGTTTATTAGGCAAAACATTTAGCATATATAACACACACAAAAATCAACTCTCACGTTACGGCAAGAGATCTCTAAATCTATTTTAATATAAAATATCACAATATACATTAAGGAAAAGCTGTTTCTAAAAACTGCATATACAAATTTCCTACAAGACTAGTAAATAATCAGATGTACAAAACTCCCAAGATGTTGAGACATAGTCAACAAATCAAATAGGAAGGACAAAAATATGTAAATTTGGAATCATGAATACTATGTTCCTTTTGAGGACAATATGCCAAGCAACACAAAAACAACAAAAAATAGGAATAAGTAATCTCTTCCATAACTAAAGCATAAAGCTTGATTTGAACATTCTCGCTTATTATGTCTGAAGTATGAAAAATATCGATTTGAACTTCAGTCGACAAATTAAAAAATAGAACATGTATAGTAATAATCTACCTACAATGGTTTAGTCATTAATTATGCAATGTTTCAGATCAAACTACATATATAACAATCAGAAACTATCAACACAGAGATAATGATTGCTAATAAAACGATCGTTAATAGAATAATCTACTAAGGAGTGGTGCAGATTTTGAGCAATTCTAGCACATAAGACATTACTACTAACTGGCCAAATAAATTTTGTGAAATAAATGAAAAAAAAACAACAATAACAACAGTCTGAAAGGCATGTTAGTATAATGGTAATAAGAAAGGGGTCAGGATGAAAAAATGGGGTTTACAGACATGTAAATACTAACTCTAATCTCTGGATGATGTATCCGAGTTAGTAAATGTTTAATAGATTTTTGTAGATTTTTATAAAAAAATTGTACTGTATGAATTGAAAAAAACACAAGTTAAAAGCATATTTTCAACACAAAATTGGACATTAAACTTATATTCAAATTAGGTTTATAAATTACGCAGACAATTTCCTTGTTTACAAAATGAAACACACATGTAATACGCTTTAATTAAAACTTGGCACAAATACAACATACACTACTTTAAAACTTGAATATATTTTTGAACAAAACAGGAACAAAAATGTATACAAATGTATATAAATACAAAATCAAATAAACTCATAATAATCAGGCTAAAAATTTAAAGCTTTTCATACACTTTGGTGGTTGAAACTAGATTTGTCGGGCATTAAAGAATTCTAATTAACTAAAACAGTTACTACAGCCTGATTTGCATCTTATAACAAACTGTCAACATTCAGTTAAATTCCTCCTTACAAATAAACTATTTATATCATAACTAAATAATATAATGTCATACAAGTCCGCAGAATACTGTAAGTTTGCACATTCACAAGATATCTTACAGTATTTAACATTAAACACAAACACCAAATTTTATCAAAAAACAAACAAGTGAAGTATGTTGGGGCCTCCCTAGTGAAGTGGTTACGGTCTCCGACTATTAGCCCCTAAACAGTGAGTTTGAACCTGACAAATTTTACAGGAAGCTGTAAAGCTGGCTTACGGAAGGTTGGTGGTTTAACCCAGATGTACCCCTGGGGTCTTACACCACCATTAAAGCAAGTAAGTTGCCAAATAACCCTGACTGCTGGTGCAACATTACATTGCAGTGAAAAAAAGTATGCAATACAGCAAGAAAGTTGTATTCAAATAAACCTAGGCAATAAACCTTAAATTTAATGCACAAATCACAACAGAGCAATGAGACTTTAATGCATATTTTGACATTTTGCCAACACTTCAAGGTTAACAAGCCTAATTATATCTGTAAAATACATTCTCTCAATGATGTTGTAATTTTAGATAGTTGACTGTGTAACTATTTGGGACAAAATGATAAACTTAATACTATAATAAGCATATAATCAATGAACAGCGTCCTTGGAATATCAAGTTGTTTACAATCAGAGCCAGCATATCATATATATTTGTCCCAGATCTGTGATATTGATTGCCACACAGTTTGTAACCTTCTGAGTGCCTGTAACATTTCACTGTGTCTAACCTTCACAGGGTGAAGCTGAAACCGACAACAGCGAACACATCACTAATTTGTTGATCTATATATTTTAACTATCTTACATTAAACAGTTTATATAACCTACACAACAAGTCTTAAGTAATTTGAATCAGAATTTGATCCAAATTAAGGTACATGCCAATAAACATTACATTAATTTTAGATTGATTACACCAATTTCTGGCATACTGCCAGGCATATCACAAAATACATAAAATAAGTTCATTTGCTTCGTTATCGCACAATTAATCATGTATAACACACTTCAATTTTATCTTATGTACTGGTATTGTATGAATCATAATTACCAGAACATCCATTTCTAAATTGACAAGTCCGGATCATTTAAATCTGATGACATTATCTTGTAATGATCTGACAACCTACCCTGAAGCATAAAATTTAATTAAATATGGCATAAACTACTGTCACATAGTCATACCTTGCTGACAGATGCATTTATTATGATAAAAAACAATACAAGATATTACATTTGATCAGAATGTGTTAACAACCTTGTATAATCTTAACATAGGTATTGTATTGTCAACTAGGTTCTGAAAGTAAGTTAAGTATATGTTAGAAATTATCACTACTTTTATAAAACTGGTCTAAATCAGTATAAAATTATTAAGTACACTATACCAGCATAATACTAGATACACCACATCAAGTTTGCCAGTACATATACAGTCAAACCGGTGTTTGTGGCCACCTCAAAATGAATACCACCCTATGAATAGAGGCCATTCTTTGAAATACCATCACTGATTATTCAGAACAAACTGACTTCTGAATAAAGGCCAATGTCAATAAAACCACATATTGTCTTTCCCAAAGGTGGTCTTTGTTCACAGGTTTGACTGTACTGGTATTAGATTGAAAAATATTTGTCTAAGACCAAAGACAAGGTACAAATGTGGTGAGCAGACTTCTGCACAAATGTACATACAATTATTTAATCATGGAAAGTAAAGACATAAACAACAATTCACATTAAAAAGGTGACAGGACATTCAAGGTCGGACAGATTACTGGCTAGTCCACCAAACATCATTTAACCGGTAAGGAATAGGCAAAAAATACATAATCATTTAATCTGGCACTAAATCTTAATTCATTTAAAATACCAGTAAAAATTTGCCAAATATTACCTTACATTCAACTTTTCTACCGTAAATAGACTACTTTGGCAGTAGAATTTATATGAATACACATAATCATTTATTGCTGTTTAACAAAATATACCATAAAAATCAAACAAGTTTTCCTTCAAGTTTATAATTATGCGGCGATGCAAATTTGTCAAAATGTTCATTTTAAAAACAATCATGACATGGTTGATTAAGCCAAGCAGTAAACTTAAGACTACTTCTACATAAGTGCATACGTCCTTAACATTGTTTACTCAACCTAGTCACGTACACACACACCAGAGCTCCCAGTTGATAAATCTGACAGTAATAGTTCATGTATGGTAAACTGCCAGAATCTTCATTAACACACACTCACGGAAGATTTAATCCTTTATTTTAGACAAAATAATAAGAAATTTATAACAGAAAATCAATTATAAATAAAATAACTCTTTGTTGGAAGAAGAAAAGTTAAATTCTTTCATAATGCAGATTTATATCACAGACAATATTCTACAACTGACTGTCACACAACAAATTATTGATTTTTACAAGTTTTATAAGGAAAAATAAATATATACTAGTATTAAAATAACAGGTAAATGAAGCACCATCCAGATCAGACACATATAGTATTTCTTTCATTAAAACCAGTCTCTCTCAATTTCTCTTTACTACAAACAGGGTCACAGTCTGTTTTCATTACAACTCAATCCCAAGTCAGAATATGTAATTTCTAACGGCTGCATGTCCCTTATTTTAAGTAAGTATGCTACAACAGTATGTTGTAGTCAATGAAGGGTCCTAGTCTCCTATTTGCATACAAAGAGGCTAAACAGTACTAAAACTGCTATGGGTTACTATCAGAGGAGAACTACCCAATTGATGTACCAACACTAACCTAATATGAAATAATGAACTTGTATATAACATATTAAGCTAAACAAATGATTCAGCAATTTCTGATGGCCATGAAAAACAGTCTGTATCTTCTCTTCAGTTGTTCCAAGTCATCTAAATTGGCATCACAGTCATGTGCCCATCATGTGACATCAGGACAGATGGTTAATGAATTCTTTGAACTAACTTACTATCCTGCATGTCTCGTAGACAGAACTTGGCATTCTGTGATCAGACAAGCTACATGTTAACAGTACATGATCTTGTATGAGTGTTTGCATGATTCCAAAGCCTTTTTCAGGCTTACCTGACGACTGGATCAGTAGTATGGTGATGATGTGTCCACATGTCGCCAACAACTGTATTCTGACCAGGAATCAACTGACTTCAGTGATGGTTGAGTGCTGGTTGACAGTAGCTCACCATTATGAACATCATTTTCAGAACTGAAATCTGTAGGTATTATTTCATAGTTCTGAGAATTGTTATTATCCCAATGTTGCCCAGATGGAGTTTCAAAACAGACACAAAACATCACTTTATTGTTTAAGTCACTCTGAGAATCAATGTCAAACTCAAATGAAAATGTGTCAAAATTATGCACCAAATTTCCTCCATAGGGCTGAACAAATTTAGCTTCAATGTCCTGACTAGATTTCCATGAATCGAAAGTACAACGCAAGAATACTCGCTTATCAAAGCAAATGTTCTTTACTTTAATCGTTCCCAGAATGTTATAGTCACGCAATATTACATTTTCTAAAGAGACACACTGTTTGTCAATTTTATCACGGAATGCCATATAGTCAGATGCAGGTTGCATAAAGCCTAATTTGAACGGAGGTAGACCTGATACAACAGCTTTTTCATTTTTAGTGATACTTCGCATGGCTTCAGGACCAAGTTTAGGAGGCTGGTCAGAGGCCTCACTCATTATTCGAACAGTTGCAAGTGCAAATCCCTTGTGATCTGCGAACGAAACTTTTTTATTGCCACGTGGTGAGCAAGGACTGGTTGGAGTTACCCGCCCTGAATTTGTAGCTGAAGATGTCTCAGACACTTCACCATCACTAGCCGAATCTTCTTTTCTAATAATTATAGGCTTCAAAGCTCTACGGAGTCTTTGAATGTTTGTTGAATCACCATTTGGTGCTTGTATATTTTCACGGTTCACTTGCGCTGAAGCGGACCAGTTCCTCGCTGCTTCTGGACTGAATGCAAAGCTTAACAATTCCAGATTTGACGCAGGGGGGCTGGATGACAGAAGGTACGTTGCGAAATCAACAGGCATCTTCGGAGCCATCCGAGGTACTGTCTCGAAGTCTAACATTGGCGAATCTGAAAAAAGGGAAAGACACATGAATTCAACATTCAAATTTGGTAATGGTTTCATACAACATCATATTAGTTGTCATAACATCAATCTGTACGTTTATCAAGTGACTAAATTTCACAGAAATACCAATGAATATTAAATACACCAAAACATGACCAGTGCACACATGTACAGATCTAAATGAAAAATCCATTCCATTTAACAAAGAGACCAATCCTTTGATGTTCTGGTTTACCAATCCTTTTTAGAGACCAATACCACAGGTACATTTAACAGGATTGAAGTGTGGTTCAAATTATACAGAAACCATGAAAGAGGATACATATATATACTGACTACCGGGAATACGAATACTGGTAGAAATAAGAGAAGTTTTAATCTATTCATTCTATATCATACAACACACTTGAATACACCGGCTGATAAATAACAAACAAATAGTTTACAGTATAGAATCAGACGAGATGTCATGTGATTAATAAAACTATGTTCTTCATGGCTGGAGAAAATAAATCAACATAAATAAACCACAAATCCTCCATTTTGAGTTTAATTAGCATAACATACCAACACTCTGAACTACCATATTGAACACATAAAATTACATAATGTGAAACATTTTAAATAAAATCAAAATCTGCAATACTTTTATACAAAATACCAAATATTTCAATAAAATTTCAAAAATTCTTGAAAATTCTAAGAAAATAAAGAAAATCTTAAAAGAGCATGATTTTCTCACCAAACAAAGAAAGATACATATCCAAATAAGAAGCAGAACTAACACATCTAAGCAGACGGATGTGTTACGATGGCTCTGTGAGAAATTCAGTGAGCCAGTGCATTCAATAGAGGCAGCAATATTGATCTTCTATTTACCAATAACAGACTTCAGTGGCACTTCAGTGGAACAAAATTTTCAACAAGACATCTAAGTTAAAAGTCTAAATATGGCTGAACATGGCAAACATATTGATTTTAATTTGAACAAAATTTCAAGCATGTTGTTCATACAACAATGATTATTACCTTTAATTTGTTCAAGGGCAGACGAAACCCGAGTAAAAATCTTGTAAAAGAAAAATGCAGGGGAGATTACTTGATCCAGTCAGCTTGGCAATATGACTACTTGTTGCATACATACATAAGACCAAGGCTAACGGAATTGATTATGTTACTGTAGAGATACATCATGTAATAGATGGGTGAACATGTGTCTGTATGACTCAACAACATCGTCACTAGGTAATATCGCACACTGAATGCGTGGAGGCTGCAGGAAATATGTAAATAATGTGGTAGTTATAGTAACACTGCCATTGTGCATGATACTGATGTGTCAGCCATACATACAGCCAAACTTGTGAACAAGGGTCACCTTAAAGGAAAAATTAGCGTACTGGGTAGTTTGATACATCTGTGGTCTTTATTCAGAGGTTTAATAGCTCTTCAAGTCTGTGTAAAAGAATGAACATCAGATATCTCAAGATGGCGTTAAACTCACAGTCATTTGTGTCTTAATTCTTATACACAATTAAAAATGTGTAAACTTTATGTCAGCCTACAGTCATCTCTCTACGGGAAACAACAGAACTTACATTAAAAGCATCAAACGAAATAAATAGACTTACACAAAGCAAACTTTCAAAATTAAATTTTATACAATTTTTTCAAGTGTTGAAACATGATCAATAACTTCCTTTCGTGTAAGATATATGATTCATCAAAAATGTACTTTTCTTGCAAATTTCAACAATGAATGTATACAATAAAAACTTCCTTGTGTTAGGGAAGATTGTACAAGAGATCAGTATTTTCTAAATGTCCTGAGCGTCAAATCAAGGTTTTGTTCAAAACCATACTTTAATTTTTCTGCATACAGTACATACCAACTGAATAATTATACTGTATTGAAGTTTTAATAACATTTTAACAGAATCACAGCACATTAATGTATTTTATGTTGAGGACAACACTGAACATTTTTTACCCTTAACTTTTAATGTCTTGTGAAAACCCTGACTAAGTATCATATAACGTGGTAATATTGTGCAATATGTGAGAGGATAGTCATACAGTGATCCTACACAATGCTTACATCAATTACAATCTGACATTTTATGAAAAAAAAACAACAAAATTAAGCCCAAGTCAGAAACACAGAGTTTTGTCTAAGATCAATATGAATAAATTGATTGTAATTTGTATGTAAATATCAAGAAAAAGTTGAAAATACATAACATTAAGTACACTTAAATAACATTTGAAAACTTTATAGTCATGTACAATACAAAACAATAAAACAAGTGCCTGCATATGTGGTAATTATTATATAATCAAGCCTAATGAAGCTCATTTTAAAATAAAATTGATTAACATTTTTTACAATTTTCGAAATAAATGAATTACCGTCTTTACGTAGTCCCTCATTATTTTAAAATTTCAAAGAAAGTTGTAAAAAAAACTTAAACATAATATTATTACTTTACAAGCAACTTTAGAATAGAAACAAACTTAATATTAGATATTACATAAAATGGTTCTTTCATAATACACATACACACAGGGCAAAAATCTAGTTTTGATAACATTGTCACACTTCAATGTTTGTTTGACAGTACACTTTGTATTGATTTTAACACCTGACAAAAAGAAAAACAAGCTTAGAAATAAAGCCACAATGAAACCTCTAATATTAATCCAACTCTGTCATATTGTTCAGTTATATATAAAAATTCTTTTAATATTACAAACTCAAGAGCTTCATATAAAATTTCTGGATTTGGTGGCTAAACATAATTTATATATACCAATGGTTCATTAAACACCTAGTTTGAAGTTGTTTGATAAACATTAAAATTAAATACATAAATCATTTAACTTACATATGAATTCTATAATAGATAGAATACAGGGGGCTAGCACATTGTTGGATGAAGTAAAGGGATGTATTATGGCTTAAAATGGCTACACGGACCAAAAGCACATTTATCATATATACACGCATAACATACTTACACCCTATGATAGGCACTTGTTTATAACACAAGACAGCAAACAGAATTTAAAAGATAATAAATATTTTACCAAGTGTGAAAAATGTGTTAAAAACATGAAAATCAATTCATTTTTTGTTTCATTTAACGATTTATTTATCCATAATGTAAGTGAATCAAGACATAATCCACCAAAAGACTATTTGAACAAATAAATACAATAGTCTGTTGAAATTATACATATAAATAGCCAAGCAATATAAGAACCATTACATAAAATGTTGAACAACCAATCCTATTTATAATTGTAACCACCTGCAATCTACTTTTAATGTTCATTATTTCTAACATTAAAATTTAATTTTAACTATTCTGATCATCAAATAAAATACATAAAATTCATCATACAGTGCAGTGAAAATTAGATTACCACAGCCTGACCATTCATTTTACCTTCATACAAAACAGCTGATATCAAACTAAGTATGAAGTTGAATACCCTCTTCACAATCTATTTCCATAATCCATTATTCAATTACCTAAATGGATAGAATCTCCTATCATAAAGAGCTTCAGAGTTAAACTAATAAATTTTCAACAAATTCATTCAATAATAAAATAATCTACATACCAATTTTAATTCACTAGAAATTCGAAAAATAAAGAATAATCTTATAAAACAATATCACTCCAGCACAGTCCGCCTAACTTCTCTCGAGTCTGTATAGTAATAGACCAGAAACCATTTTCTCAAATTATTCACATTGTATTCAAGGTCGCTTATCCGCAATACACGTGATCAGGTTAGCGCTCACCTTGAACATCCAATCAGACGTAGCTTATTTTTATCATCCAATGAGAATCCACCATCGAAAACATGTTCACCAACTGGGTCAATGTACATGAGAGCATGATTTCTAAAAATATCATAGTGGATACATTCACGTGTCGCATGTTTCTACTGCCGAATGATGACATATTCGACTCCTCTGTTTTCATGAATCAATTTTGTTTTATACGTGTTGTGACGTAGTTTCTTGTTCTGGAAGTACACAGATATGGTTCACTATCACTTGTCTAGTTGACTAGCTCAATGTCTTTTCAAAACAGTTCCTCTTGTAGATATATATATATATATGTACCTGCCAGGTAAACTTTTTGCCCTTAGATATAGGTAAATGAAAAAGTCGGTTACGGAGCTAAGAACTCGTTTTCTGACGTAACTGTTGTCCGTATTTTTTGCAGATCTAAATTCTGTTCTTTTTGTCCGAAAAATTAAAAACATTTCTCTGTAAGCTAATATTCATTTAATGCTCTTTAAAACTAGTATGGTTGCGTATTAAATGCATGCAAATTTTTACTTATTTTACTAATCTAGCAGAAAAAATGTAAGAGTTTTCAAAATTTACTTTCATGCATAAAATTGTCAATAAAAGAATGTTGGGGTCAACCGGAGACCATAGTATGTACAGTGTATGTCTTCGGGGTCAATATACTGAACGTGCGCCACACTCCTCACATTGATCGGTTCAGTTCTTAAGTGTTTGTCTACCATTTGAAGAATATTAGATGATAGAATTCGATGATAAACTATAACAGGTTAAAATTATATAGGAAAGATCAGATTATAATTTTTGCCTTTTAATATTCGAACAATATGACCCTAGATTATTAAACACCTGACCATCTTGCATACATGTATCGTATGTAAGAAATGGATTACTGTATATGTAAGTTAGACAAACAAACTATTTGACAATTGGTTCATCAAGGGACTCCTCATTCCAGTAATGTAGAGTCCGTGATTTATCATATAGCAATCACACAACCATCACTTTACATAGTTTTATAGATCTAGATCATAATTTACTATGTAAACACTAAGTCCATACCATGCCCTGTATTAGTAGGCCTAAATGTATTATAAATATGTTTACCCAGTCATATAATCTGCGTTCAAACACAGATCTATCCATCAATACGCGTACACATATATAGATCTACATTATAAGTCGCATATTGAAAAGAATCTGCACAATAGCATACGTAAACCACAAGTGTTTCAGCTATTGAATGTTTCAATGCACAGTTAACAAGAGAGATATCTCACAGCGCATCCTGTTACGAATGAGCAATCGCTGTTCAAGTTCAAGTTCAAGGTCGCCAACACGTGCGTTTAAACGGTAATTGATATATAACACAGGCAGAGAAGACTGAAGCTGTAGGTACACTTGAGTATTTGGTAAGGTGTATGTATAATGCACCATGACGTGAATGGTACATGTTCTTTAGTTCTAATGATAAAGTTACAGTATGAACAGAGCGAACCTTCTTAAATGAAAGCGTGACTTAACCATTGATTTATTTACTGACCCAGTCTTGAATACCTTCACAATAAGCTATGTCATTGATTTATAGTTGATCATATGTTTCATAAAGGTCACAATTTTATGACGAATCAGGTACTACATTAAAACTGTAGTTCTCACTAACGTCCCGAATGAACTGTGCATACATGGCAAACTAGTCTCTAATATGTAGCGTAGGTCAACATCACGCAAAAAGAACCAATACAATGTGAGAATGGGACATATTTAATTGGTCGCCGTCCCGCCGTCTAGTCTCCAAGATGACCCGTCCGAATCCAGAATGAAATCAGCTAGCTTATCCAAAGCCGAAT
The DNA here is from genome assembly GCA_008271625.1 of Lutraria rhynchaena. NCBI lineage: Eukaryota > Metazoa > Mollusca > Bivalvia > Venerida > Mactridae > Lutraria > Lutraria rhynchaena. The sequence goes on along the minus strand of VIBL01000073.1, from coordinate 750,484 downwards.
TCTATAGTTACCATATTATTGTGTATAAAAAATCTCATTGATTTATGATTTTTACAGGATGGTAAGAAAACGGACACATACACTTATATTTGTTAGCCGGGAAAACAATCCTCGTTGACATAAGTATGTTTACTTTCTTACAAGGGTATGACTTAGTGCATTTCATAGGGTCACAAAACGCACATTAACAGCATTTATAACAAGCTGTCTTCATATTTGACTATTAAATGTGCAATGAAAAATAATAAGGAGACAAACGGCCCTTTCTAAGGTAAAATAAAGAGAGCACACAATGAGCGTGCCTTAATTATGGGGAGCAAGCAGGTACATCTCTTAATTAGATTGAAAACTTAAATTCACCATGAAACTCTCCATACTTGTGATAAAGCAGTGGAAAACGAGCTATTATCTACGTTAGTAATCTCCAGATCTTAAATATTTCTCCAAATTCCTGGATGTGGTCTGAGCTTTCATATAACACGTCAATATACAATATCCGGGAAATGTAGCATCTCGGAAACAACATCTAGATATGAATAATGTTTAGTAATGATGCAACAATCCTATTGTCAAGTCAATAAGTTGACTCATTTAAATATATTTACATAATATACAATTAAACTGAGACGAAAAGTATCAAATCTGAAGAAACAAGGCACCCAGGGTAACAAGCTGAGTGACACGAGACAAACTAAATTGACAATGCACAAGACTTCGGACATTAAAAGTACATATACTTTTACGAATAACGTCAGATCTAAATTCTGAAGTAACTATAGTTACAATCTTTCAGATTAAATTGTTATCAACTAAGACTATTTATTCTGTAAAATAACATCAAAATAATTATATACACTGTGTCGCTATATGACCGGTTCTAACTAAATAGGAGAGTTTTAAAGAGTCAATTTAACATGTTTGCATTTCTGTCATTCTGGAAAAATATTTTTTTTAGTTTTCTAAGCTATCATAATATCAATACATTACCTTATCTTAAGGCAAACACTACACATCCTTACGCTCACATAACATCCCAAGTATTAAACAGTTGTATACAATGTTTAATAGCAACCTTACAATGAAATCAAGATGTTGTCGAAATGATGATATAATACGTAGCTAGACACAATCGGAGTAATTAACAAACGTCAGATACTCCTCGGAAACCATGTCAAACAATGTTACAGCGGAACAGTTAATTATTACGTTATTGTAGACAAGATTACGATCAAATCTCCTTTAGATAATTTGGTTACAACTGCAGGAATGTTAAGTTTTGTTTTATCGACTGTTCATGAAAATAATGTGGTCGACAACAGCGTATACAAACATTATGAATCTACCGACTTAGCTTAATTGGTAAAGTGCTATGTTGACGGAATTCAGGTTTGTGAGCTTGAACCCTGGGTGCAGCTCATTTTCTCTGAGATGATTTGGTTAAAGACATTGCGTCTAGAAACGTTCAATCTCTAACACTGATCACTTATGCCGAAAGTTTGCAGTTACTTGTGGAGAACAAGGTTTGTACTGGTACAGAATCCAGAAACTGCTAAGTGGTATATGACTAAAATAATGTTTATGTAAACTGACCTAAGCCCCAAACAAATGAAAAAGGTTATTTATGAACAAATCATGTTCAAACAAATGAAACTTTCAGCATAACATTGTACAGTGTAGATGTTTCACAGTATAAAAGTGTTGAGCCTAAATAATTTCCAACAGAAACATACAGTGAAATAAAGTGAGATAATCAAAAACAATATTTTAGAATTAAAATCATAAAATCTAAGATTGAATACTTAAGACACCACATACCGGCAAACTTTAATAAAAAAGGAAACGTTTGTAATGACATACATGTACTTGTAAGACCAATATATGTGACAACAAACTTTCTTTGATCTTGTTTGATTTGGTAGAGCCCATTGTGAAAAAATCGAACTCTGATTATATTGCAACCTCATTCCATTTCAATAAGGTGCAAGATTTTTATTCAATAATGAATTGATTGTACGTTGTAATCAAATTGAAAATAAGGATTTATATAATTTCTTGCATGAAGAGTCATCCATTTTATTAAATCGTGATATAAGATGGAATTGATACACCAGTCTCAGTAATTCAATAAAATTTTACTTCTAATCCTATCAGCACGATTGCATGATTTCAGAACTATCTCATCAGACAAGAGGCCAACGGTAAACCCGGAGCACTCACATGACCTCATAGTTTCAAACAACAGAACTGGTGAAATCACCTCTTCCAGTATAGTTTTTTTCCACAGGAGCTCACAGTATAATTACAAATAAATATTGAGTTCTAATACCAGTATATATTCATTAATTTGCCATAGCGTTTTTTGTCCCTGATAATGTTGTATACTATTAAAACCCCATCTGGAGAATCAGCTCCAATTACAGATGTTCAACAAAAGATTGCAGTGAATGATTTTACTCGTGGTTAAACGTCATGCCAACTGTCAAGGTCATATAGCGACCTTCCAGCTTTTAGCAGTGGAAGAAGACCCTAGGATCTACACCTGGGTTGAATCACTGACCTTAAGTAAGCTATATGGACAGCTTTTTCAAATGTGAAATTTGATCCCACGTAGCATTCGAACCCACAACAGTGAGGGGCTAATGATTATAAGTCAGAGACTGTAACCACTTGACCATGGAGAGCCCCTTTCCATTATGTCTTAAGCAGATACATTTGTGTATTCACACAATATCAATGAAAATAGTTTAAGTAGATATACAGTTATATTTCCCACATTTCTGAGGTTTCTAAAAGATACTGTTGCCGTCATGCCTACAAGTATGATCTTTTGTCTAGCTGAATTATTAGAGTATGAGGTCTAAGGACCTTGGGGTCATGAGTTAGAACTCTGGGCATGGCATATGTTCACCATGAGGATTTGGTTGAAGTCATTGTGTCTACGGCCAGTTGACCTCCACCGCTGATGATGAAAATGGGGAAGTTTATATTGTAGCAAAAAGTAAGTACTGGTTAAAAATCCAGGAAATCTGCCCGCTGATATATAAAAGATATACTTCTAATATGAGGTGTAAGAAACATACATCACTAACTCCTGTCATAAAGTGTAAAGATTGTGGTCTGTTATAATAACTAAATAATTTGTTCTTTCAATGATTACAGATATACCAGTATTGAATTACCAATATACTGAGTTCTAAACAAGCTCCTACAATTATATCTACATGAAACAAAACAATTCACAAAGTATAATTCATAAATAATTTTAATCTATAATCAATATGTCAATATACATTACACATATACAAAACCAGTATAATATTATGTAAGTAACAATATCATTAAAACAATGTTATACTGAACTAACAGCAAGAACCACAGCGGACATAATCAACAGAACCAGATAAGTACTGAGAAAACTTCCAAAAATGTGAGTACTTTCTAATTCAAATTAAATTATAGAATAAACACATGTTATTCATGATCTGAATTCCCAACATAAAACACTATGAACCCAGACTGGAAGTGCTTTTTTGTTAGTTTATCAACTTCAGCGCAATCCTAATCCTTACAAAACATCAACATGGGACCCCTTTCATTGGTTGCAATTAGTTGCCAAGATATTTTATTCAAACTTGACCCTTTTTGTAACAATCAGCTCTATCAATCAAGTTTTCAGTCACAAACATACAGAGCAACCAAAGGATTCACAACAAAAGGTACAGATGTAAAAGTCCTAACTTCAGACATCAGAAGTGCATTTATTTCTGTTGAAGTGTTATTCACAAGACTGTCACTTAGCAACATATAGGAAAAAACTTTATCAAAGTATGGTAAAGGTTTCAGACACAACTACAAAAATTTGCTGTAAATTATCACTTAATAAACTCAACCAATAAACAAGCTTCAACGACTTATCACAGGATTGTTTTCAAGAATTCTTGATTAAATGTACTAACTAACACTTTTCCGATCATATGATACAATCAATGGTGCAAATTTGTAGTTGAAAGACAGATTTTCTGTATGGTGCAGTTCAACATGTCCGTATCTTTGTTAAAGCTGATACCCCACCTTTCCAGTTCATGCTCGTTTGTACAGCCATAAAGCAGTTGTACAAATATTGCGTCATGTATGTATGCAGCTTAGATTTAGAAGAATAAAATCAGCTAATTGACCTATGAGTGCAAAGTGCTCCAACAAATTGCTGGGCAAAATAGAATCAGTATCACAATACATCTTTGCACAGATTCAATGGAGCAAATACTGCTTAGTTAGTTGATTTCACAAATAGCTATTGTATGATTTTAATGAACACGTTTCAAGAAATAACCGGTCCAGTTTTCCCATCTCTTTCCCACAGTGGTTGAACTAGCTGCAGCATTGTCCATACCACACTCAGATGAGTGACACTGCTCCTGAATTCACCAATGGTATCATAGGACGATATCTCATAATGTGTTGATCACCTTTTTCCAGGTCCACAATCTCCTCCCTGAAAATAAAGACAAATAATAAAACAATAATTGCATACAGTCACTGCTCTCAGCATTGCAAGAGTGGTGCTGCAGTTTACAAATTTCATTTTCAATTTGTTGAGTTATTGCTAGAATGATTTCTAGACACCTTGAATATAATTTGAAGCATCAATGGTGAGTCATTTTTTGCGCTTCTAAAAATATGATGGTGGTGATTTGGTAACATAACGAAAACATTTGCTGAATAAAGATGTTTAAAAAATAAAATGGATGCAAATATTCAGTGACAAATTTCTCTACATATGAGCAGTCTGTCACTTGGATGTTGGAAGTATAGAGACTTGACTCCTTCTTGCAACTTTTTCACACTTTTGTCTTACGTTTAGGTAACATTTCATAGGAATCACTTCATGAATGATTTAAAAGAAACTGCAGCAGCATTAAGTGTATCCAATAAAAACAACTACTGTATGCACAGACTGTGAGAGAATGAAAGGACTGAGACATAAAAGCTTTCAACAATAACGGTGTAATTGAAGGTAATCAAATAACTCACTGAACACTGTACTATCATGGAGAGATCGGATGAAAGCTAGTACAACAATCATAATACGATGCCAAGAATAAATGCATATCATCAATCATTAATTGATCACGGTTGCAAGGTGGTCTTTACGAAGTGTAATCCAGCAAGTGATATACCAGAGGATTAGTGTGAAAACAAGGATAAAGCTTCAATGAAGGACCACGCTGTATTAGTTTACACTAGTTTTCAAAGTCCCAAACTCCATATACAGCTGTTTCATTTTTCATTAATTTGATAGCATGACTACAGTAAATGTAAATGAATATAGTTCAAATTTTCTACTGTTACTCAAGTGGAAAGAAGGTTGTAATATGTTTATAGGTGATGCTTTGATGGTGTTTGAAATAATTGCATATAGTGTGAACTTTATAGTTTTTAGAGATCAATCAAAATGCACAATTCACACTGCTGTGTCATATTTTATAGGTTAATTCCTGGTATTCTTTGTAGCCTCACAACAGTATTTTGTTAAGTCAGCATATTTTTATGCTTATACCATGTCGTACATCTTGTCTGGAAGTATTTATATTGTACCTATGTGTGTCAATAGTTCACTTAAAAATTCTTCCATTGCTATAGAATGTCCCTGCTTAGTGTATGATTCTATCCCACAAGGTATCATTCTTATATTACTAAAACAAACTTTCATTCACAAGGACAGTGTTTGCATCACACATAGAATAAATGATCGTATTGATATCTTTTTCGCTCATATGAAGCTCAGAATTATAAACATTGGGTAGGTTGTACGACCTTGACCTTGTAGCAACCATATCAGCTCCAGACAGATAAGCCTTGACCTTTAGATCAATAAACAGGAGTGGTTTAATGAAAACTGTGCCAAGTGATAACAACTAAGCAATAAATCATTTAAAAAAAAAATCACAACAACAGCTGGTTCAGGGGAATCTACTCTCATTCAAGGTTGACAATATAAGCACAATGAGTCATTTGTCTGGCTGTCAGATTAACAGAGGGCAGAAAGAACTGTTCTCCAGAGATATTGAAGCGTCTGTGAGCATTAGTCATGAAACATAATAGATTTGTATATTCAAACCAGGCAGCTTTGATATGAATAAATGTGGACATGTAACAACCCATGTTTAATACCTGGACAGATACATGGTTCAATAACCCTCATCTACAGTTGTGAAACACAATTCCACTTATTTCACAAATATAAATTACATGATGCACAATCAAAAGGACAAATTATCTCCACACGATATTTATTCAAACAGTATCATCATTTTATCTGTGGACTTTTAAACAGTTGATAATGACAAGTGATCAAAATGTGACTTAATGCACCCAGCAAATTTGAACTTGACCCACTTAAAACACCAAAAAACCACACGTGTAAATTTCATTCAAGCTTTTTAGACAAATGAACCTGATATAAGACAAGCATGACTCTTCTGCATGATTGACAAATTTAATATGCCACCAAGTTGGGTCTTTTTTCCATTCAAAACCAACTTGTACAAACTGTACGTCAATTACTTGACATGAAATAAAAAAACTGCTGTCTTAATTGCCAATTGTACTGATAAATGATGTAATGAAAAAGTTGATAACATGACAAATTTAAAAACTTCAACACTCCATTCAGACTATACAATAATCTTTCAGAATGGGTTTAAAAACTTCAATTCTGTAAGGTGAATCCTGATTGGTCAAACAAATGTTATACAGAAGTTGACTGATTTACAACCTTTTTAAATAATCTTTTGAAATCAATGCATTTGATTGTTTCATGTAACAGTTTTTGCAAACTCATCTAAATCTTGGATCAAAGATAATGGGACCCAAAGAAGATTTATTGTAAGTAAAAAATTGACCAAAAGCACACACAACACTCCCCGACATTATGAATTGATCAACATAAACTTCATAAAGATAGGAACTTCAACAAACAGACGTCAACAAAATGGCATCCATCCAGACAATATCATTAAAACCAGTTTGAAGTTTGGAATATACAAGTAGAACAGAGCATTTCAGTTATAAAAGTTCAGGGTTAAAGTCATTAAATTCTGTCATGAAAACACTGACCTACACATAGGCTTATTGAACAGTTAAATATGAACCAGATTGATAGATAGGGATTCATTTACAGACTGATAGATAGGGATTCATTTACAAGATGAGAGAAGACATTTTGACAAGAACATTTCCATGGTCTATTAATTGTGATATAATTTAAGACCTGTGATTGTAAATTAAGGTAATTTTGGTGCAAATTTGGGTGTATGAAGTAGAATTTATTACAATTTTACCATCATAGGTCTGTTACTGCTGCGTGTGATATAATTGTGGGTGCTTCATCATTGTTAAATGAGATTACTCTTCAATTTGGAGACTTTAAATAGCAAAATCATGTCCTAATTTGGCAAAAAAGCTAGTTAAACTGTAAGATCTAGCATACATACATATACATATAGCCTCAAGGCCATGCACAAGAGCTATAGGACCAAACTGTTGACTCAGCGCCGAGTATTCAAGTGCAAGGTAACAACCACAGTAGACATGCTTTATCAGCAGTGTTATAAACACCCTTAAGATTTAACTGACAGCAAATATTCCATTTTTTTATGTCTCAATTCATAAACACAGACAAAACAGATCCAGGGTTTATTTAATAGACATAGGTTGTATTTCGAAAAAGACAGTAATTCTAAATAAGTTTTATCTATCCTTGTATGTAAAAAATAAAAGGTTTATTCATTTGACTGTTAGTGTTTAGTATCCAGCTGTTCGAGGTAAACAACAGTAATGAATACAAAAGGCAAGTTTTTAAGCTTACAAAAAAGTACTCTTGGTTAAGAAATGCCTATAAAAAGACATCCTGGATTTATGAATATACATGTAAAAACTCTGAATGAGTATAAATGAACATGCATGATATATCTGATATTATATCACAATAATTTCAAAGGCCATTAAACACGAGATTAGTTAACTACCATATACAGGATATCACAGAATATAAATATACAAGTTATCATTTCCTCACCATTCATAATCACAGGACCAAAGATAGAAAGTTATTTTGAAATGTATTCATTAATTTTAATCAAAACTTCATTTTCACATTAGATAACCAACATACAGAATTTATAAACAGAGATATGAAGCACATACACATGTGACGAGACTGATAAATGCAAACAAACATGTAACAGTAAAATAACTTGACACTAATCAGTAATAGCTATAAACTCTTCATTATAATTAGTAATTAATTTTCAAAATGATTTATCTTAGACAATTTTAACTGTCATTATTCACTGGTCATCATGGTACAGTTTATTTGTGACTATCATCCATGAGTCAAATATATTGTTAACCCTTTGCCTTATAAAACCGCTTTTTCCCACAGCTGAAGCAGGCAACTTTTAAAAACATTGTGGCAAAAGAAGCTATTGCTTGTAATGAGTAATGGCTTCTTTTGCCACAATTTTATCCTCTGTGTCAGAGAGAAATAACCCAATTTTCTTAAATAAATTGATCTTTTTTATATTAGCATCAAGGAACAGTCCAAAATATGCTTATGAGGTAAAAGGTTAATTTAACATGACTACATTTTGTGTTGATTACAATACGAGGCATTTGCATAATGCTAGAGTGGACCAGGTGTTCATTTACAAGAGGGAGCCCCTGTGGTCGGGTGGTCATGGTTGGTGAGCAGTAATCATAAGCTCTTCACTGCTGTGAGTTTGAATTCTATCAAGGACCAGAAAAAATTCTCACATGAGGAAGCTGTGTTAAACCCCAGTGAAATCCTTTACATGGACTAGAACCTTTCTTTTACATCAGCTAATTCCCTAAATGGGGTTTTGATGTATACAAGTTACAACATTGGCATGGACAAACAGCGCTCTGACAAATTAAGGAATGTATTCAAAAAACGGTTTAGCAAAATCAGCATTTTTTAAAGTAATTATACAAGCTAGGACAAACTGTACTCTTAGATTCATATCACTCAATACTTAAATGTCCATTAAAGTGTGGCCAGCAATAAGGCCAGGGTCATTGTATTAATATAAATCTTAAGGTCACTCACTAATCTGCTTAAGTGCAATAGGAAGTGATACCAATTATTTCCTAATATACCCCTACAAGAACATAATAATTTACATACTATTAAGATAAAATGTTCAAGACCACACAATATAAGGGAATATTAAGAAATTGGTCATAAGTGATCCAAGTTGACCCAAAACCTCCATACCCAAAGCCATCCTTAAAAAATGTTGGTTTTGACAACCCAAGCTTTTAACAAAGGGCATATAGGTAGGCATTTTTGTTGTTGGATAAATTAACTTTTATGCTTGTACTAAATGAAAAAGTGGAATAAAGAAAAAAAAAATATTTTATCAAAATCACTGAAATATTTTTGGGGTCAGGAGATTTTGACTGAGTCAGTCTTATAACAGCTAACCAACGAAGTTTTAAGGATGGCTGCAGGATCACGCCCTACTTTTGCAAAATAAGCTAGAAAAAAAGGCCTAGCATACGAGCGTCAGGGCCATGCATGAGAGCTCCTGGGCCAAGCTGTTGACTCAGGGCCAAGCACTCAAGTGCGAGGTAACAACCAGAGTGGACATGCTTTATCAGCTGTGTTATAAACAACATTAAGATTTAATTGACAACAAATCTTCCATTTGGACATATAAATGGTGGCTAATTTAGGTAAATGTAACTTATACAGTCAAAACAATAAAGAGCATGAACTTTTAGCCATTATCTAACAAAGACAAATATTTACATAGTCTTTAAATAGAAAGTCTATGAAGGACGATGAATGCACTGTGTTAGTGATAAGTCTGACTGTAGGGTCCAGAGACAAATGATGGTGAATGTGTGAACAAGAGGTTATTACACCAAGCATCTTCTCGTTATAACAACCATACTATGAATTAACTACTACATAAGGACAATATACAGTAGAGCATGGTTATACTGAATACCTGGAGACCCTCACAATCACTTCATTACATCTATATTTCACTAGATCCATTACATTGACATAAAGAGTGGCATGTACAGTGAAAAATAAATACTTCACTGTATATGAGGTGTCACCATACAGAGTTCATTAAGTCAGTACATCTTAAATTCATAAATCATATTTGAGCACACAAACTGAGAATGATCATGATGTCATTGACCTGACAGTAACTGATAGTTGAAAGTTCCCAGTTTCTGCCCCTTACAGCTGACAACCTTTTGACAGAAAAAATATGTTTCAAAAAACTTTGTAGCGCTATAGATTGAATAATGTCTTTTTACAAACAATGAATTTTTCAATATTTTTAAATTTATTGTTTACACATATTACTTTTGTAGACATGTTTGGCCAACTTTATAAAGACATTATGTAACACTAATGATACAATAGAATAAGAAATAAAAAAGCATTTTAGTGATACACATACAAGCAAGTACTGACCAAAGCACATAGGGTAACCAATCAGTATTAACCAGTGTTTCTAATCTAAGTCACCAATCGGTACTAACCAGTGTTTCTAAGTCACCGATCAGTACTAACCAGTGTTTCTAAGTCACCAATCAGTACTAACCAGTGTTTCTAAGTCACCAATCAGTACTAACCAGTGCACATAGGTCACCAACATTTGGTATTTTTTCACACTTGTAAGATACCCGCTAATACACTTGTTTCTCAAGTTGATCATTTAGTGGAGTGTGAGCTAGTAGAGTACATGAGTACTCAGTACTTTCCCTAATTCAAATACACTTGATTACCCAATCAGTTAATTGAAAATAGGAGTGAATTACAGATAAAATTAAATTTAATATAATCACTGCATACACTGAGTGAGTCATTATATCGGACAGAAACACCTAAATGTGGACTGGTATCAGGATATCCCAGTAATCAGAGTATAACTGGCATTGAACAACAAACTACCATTAACTTGGTCACTAAAATACACTTATTTGTCAGATTATCAGATAATTAATGGGAATGTTAGATCACTGTCATGTTATACTTTATTACCACATCTTATATTAACAAACAGTCAGTGTTCCTTGAATATAACTGATAGGTTTATATACCAGTAATTAATGTGTTTTCACATATAAGTGAAACTTCACAAATTGAAAGTTTGTTTTAAAGTTTGATAACAAGTTCAACTTTATTAAACTATTCTTTATTTGGTTACAATATGTCTATAATCAAAAAGTTCACTGTCAGACCTTGGACTTTTCATAACCTAAGTGAATTTGTTAATGAAGTAATGTTGCTGTCGCCACATATCAAATAAACTATCCATTAATTGGAAAAATAAGAGGAACCAACAATATAATATTGATGGCATTATGTTGAAAACGTGAGTTTAATGCGTTGAAAACATGAGTTTAATGCGTTACCAATAACCAGGGTCATTCGGTGACTTTCCATCTTTGACAGTGGAGAAAGACCCCAGGCGTACACCTGAGTAGAACCACCACCTGGGTAGAACCACTGACTTTCCGTAAACTGGCCAGACAGCTTCCTCATGTGCAAAATTTGGTCCAGGGTGAGGTGTTAATGATCATTAGTCAGACACCAAAACAACTCAACCAATGAGACTTCCCTTCAAGTTTAACCATAGTTGTACTTAGCACTACTGCATGACGCAAATGATTTGTTGAGATTTTCTTTGGTTCGAACAAACACGAACAAGTCTACTTCAGACAATCTTACATCACATAAAACCCTTCTTAGTAATAAATAAGATGTTATTATCTCATTGATTTTTCTGTCCATCATGTCCAGTACGATGATTTCATTCCCACAAGAGCAGATCATTACAGTCTGACAAAACAAGACTAACAAATCGATATACAGTATAGTTGTAAAATGTGGAATCCAAGGACATTTTCTAGAATATAAACCACATCATATCATACAAATTTAATCAAGTTCACTGTAATGTTCTAGTGTTACTGATCACCAAAATCTAAAAACGACTGGATACAGCTGTCACCCAATCATTCTGGTAAAACAACCTGTTTTCTGCAACACCACCACCAGCACCAGCAGCATCACCACCAGTGCCCTCACAATTCAAGCATATAGTCTTTTCCCCCCAACTATCCTAAAGTTTTACATTTAAACTGTTTTACCTAAATTCATGGTGTATGTTCTCAGGGAAAAAATACCAAATTTGACCAAGAACAGCACACAAAGAGCAAAATGGCAATGACCTATGTTCACCCAGCTATCTGTTGTTGCAGCAGTTTAATGCTAACTGTCAATCCAGATTTAAATAAAACATCTTATCCTTGTATCTTGATTTTTCATAATTTAAAAGAAAGATAAGTTATAACTATCAGTCTAATATAGTCAAATAGATTTTACACTTAGTAATTACTCAGAGTTCATGGTAGGGTCACCATGAGGTGAACTGAGGTCAACAAATGATCAGCCGTTCAATGTTACATACATGTACTATTACTCCATATCTAAGTTGAATGACCCCAGAGTTCTGTGTAACATTGTATAACAGTCAAATTGTGATAGAAGAAATATCTTTAGCTGTGGAAACAACACTGGCATTACCAGAACAATATACAACAATATAAAGGGACTCAACTCTAGACAGTCATAAATTAAATCATAGCAATTATTCAATAATGGATCAAATGTTAAACCATTATTTTGTTAATGTTTTATATTTCATAGTGTTTGAAATTCTGTTATCTGTTAAACTGTAGTGAATGCAAAAAGTAGTCCCATGTTGTTCAGTTTTGCTTGGAGAGTTGGTAAGTAAATGCTGACATGCATTTGAGTAAATAAAAGTTAATCTATTGTCCCCCAAAATGTTTGTACCTCGGTCTCTATTTTTATGAAGACAATAAAAAATTTGTGTCTCTGTGATAAAAAAAAGTTTAAGTAGGCGCCATGATCAAACGAGTATTGGTGTGGCTCTGCATAGCCCTTGTTTTATGTACCTGTATTTCTGATCCATGTTTGTACTAAGGCCTTCATAAAAACAGAAGTTATTTTCTCACTGATGGTTTAGTACTATCTAGAAAATATACGTACACCTAAAAGTTTCTGCATAACAATGACTACGACAACGACACCACAGTAATCATAATAGCTAGACTGTTTCTTCAAAACAGATGAGCTAAAAATGGCACCGACACTCTCTGAATCATCATACTGAAGTTGAGAGAATAACATCAGGTCACTGAACTTTTTTATAACGAGGATTACTGACAATCCTAATTCCAAGTTAGGCCAGAAAAAATAGATATGTTTAAGGCCACCCAACCAAAAAGCTATTTTTTGTGTCAACTTTAAAGTTTCTAAATGACAAAATAAAAAAGATGAAAATTTGGGGATGAATTGTATTTCATATTTTCATAAGAAGTAAGTTTAGAAAAATTAATTAGAAAAGTACAGTTCTGCAACCTTTCTACCCTAACCTTTTGGAAACATATCCTTAAATATGACATTTTTTCCATTATTTTCATTTATGAATGCAAAATGAATCAGGATACTGATATTATACTCCAAATATGTTGTTTATGACTGAACAAATATTACAAAGAAATACCAGTCTGAACTGAGGTGAAAACCTATATCTAATCATTCATTCTTAAATCTGAAATATGAATGCAAAGACAGAACACCATATTGATTCTCGCACGAATCTTTAACCCTATAATCTGTTACCAGTATCCGACCATGAACTTAGTAGGACAGTAGCTGCTAGGAATGTAGTTGAAAACAGTAATTTATAACTTAGGCATATGTCCTAGACATAAATGACTGACCTTCAACTTTTGTCATATCACTAACAACAATTAATATCATTTCACTTCCCTGAAGAAAGTAATCATTTACATGAGCAACAAGTATTTTGTATTATAATATACAATATTGTTGCCTTTAGACTACTTTATACAAATTACAATAAAACTTGTCCTAATTAACAAAGTTGAGTCATTATAAATCATAATTAAATTTAAATTAAGACAATTAAGTTTGCTAAAACTCCATGCATGAGGGGACTGTAGTCACGTTTACTGAATCAAACATGTCTTACCATAGGAACAATAACGTTAAGACAACTGCAGTCATAGCAAGTCTGAAAGATGCATCATAATGTGTCTGAAATGTCATCTCATGGCATAAACATCCATCAACAAGACTGGCAAACTAACTCTAAATCAAGCTAACTGTTTCTTTTCCTGAATGCCATCAAGTCTTGTAGAAATCAAGAGAACATGTTCCAAAGGCCAAAAAAATATATAGCTGGTTTCCGCAAATATCCCTAGAAACAACTGGTAAGCAGATTGGCTGATTTTTTATACAAATTTATTTTTTGGTCTGGATGAATACAAATGCAATTCATATGAAAATATTAGCAAGATAGAATTAACTGTGACTGTAAAAAAGACCTCTGTCAGCAGATAAAAATAGGGTCAGTCCAGTTAGTGGACACCAAGACCTTTTTTTTGCCTACAGGAAGCAGAATGAATGGCAGCATTAATGCACTCTCCTGGGTTTCCATAAGATAGAGTAATTTATCAATGACAAAGTATATGTAATTAAACTGTATTCAATTTGATAACATATTGTTAAACTGGGAAAACTTCGTCCAATTTGGTTAATAGCAAACACGATGGCAGCTTTATGATAACATTACAGTGATTTGTCAGGGAGATAAAATTTTAAAATCAAAGATGTCAACAACCACAGAAGTACTTATCTATAAGTAGAGGGGAGCTAATAAAGGAACCAGTGATATTTTTCATATATTTTACAGCCGAATATCGGCTGTTTCCTCTAGTCCATGAACGTTGTATTTTCCACTAAAAATGCAATATAAATAGGCAATAATTTTTCAAATTTTCCTTTTTTCCCTGTCAGAAAGCCACAAGTAGTTTTGAAAATTCAAAAAAAATCACTGGAGACTCCAAACTTGAGGCAACAATATTGAGTATACATGACCATATACAGTAAACTGGCTACAGCAGTTGATACCATCAAAAATACCAAAAATGCACCAAACTTAATGTCATTTTCATATACTTCCCACATCAGCAAAACAGAGACATCTCTTTTTTTCTTCCCACTCCCCAATGGCTTCCAATGCCCCTGAGTTTGATGTTTTATACCATCCTGTCATTTATGGTTTTAAACTGCAGTACCAGTACCAACTCAATGCCTCCTTCTACATCAGTGAGAGAAAGTTATGGTCATACAGACCAAATAATAGCACAGAAAATGTATTAACCATGAAAGTCTAACTGATCTTATGTTAGCCAGTTTTCTCATAAGATTATATTAGGAAACAATTAATCAACTTTTACTTTCAAACCAAACATTATAAACAGAGGAAGTGAAGTAATTGTATGTTTCATAGCCAGCCACTGGTAGTTAATCAACAATTTAACAAGCTTAAAGACATTTTTACAGACACCAGATTCATAAAATACAATCACATGTATACCTAGTAGGAACATATGCACTCTTTTTATGTTAAGATAATCTATAAATAGAACAGACCGCTGGGGGAAAACCAGGTCAAACATGTGTACTGCAAGTAATGTGAACTTGACTTCTATCAGGCATAATACTAAGATAGACACTTTGTATGTAGCTATAGTTCTGCTCTGGCAGAGCATATAGATCAGAGAAAGCTAAAGAAATAAATAAAACCACAGCTATACACTCTGATAAGGCTAGAAAAATATAGTTATGGATACTTGATCAAAAAAATCTTTTCATTTTTTTTCTATAAACATCTTTTGTAAAAATACTTTTGCACTTCTGATTATGCCATAAGAAACTTGAGGGCCAGCATAAAAAATGTCAGCCAGGTAACCATGAACACATCCAATTTCATTCTGGTCTTGAGACAAATGAAAGTTTTTGACTTAATAACTGACTTTAGGCAGATTTTTCATGTTAGATGCCATTCATTAATTTGGCCCACAGTTCTAAACCATCCTAAATACTTAATCAATGTGACAATGTACAAAGGTATATAAAGTATCAGTAACTAGCATGTTATCAAGCTTAGACAAAATAAATGATACATTTTATGTCAATTCTACACGGATCAAATAAAACAGATCAGTCACTGCAGAATGAATGCAAGTACACTAAGCCAGAAAGCTGCCGTAAGACTTTAAAACATTTTTCCAATAGGGCTTTTAAGCCCGAAGAGCTATTCAAATTTAGCTAGATAGTGCAATGTTAGCCTACTTTGATTAAATCAACAGAGCATGTAGAGCAGTATTGTACAACGAGGTCAAGTTCAGTATACTGCAGTATACACATGCTATATCTAGGGCAATCCAAGCTTGTATCACGCGACCTCAGGTACGCTATGTTCAACCAGTCACATGCTACCAGACAATGATCAGACCACAAACTTGTCAGCTTAATTCTTTCAATTCAATTCTTCTATACTGTTACAACAGAATTACATGTACTTTGCTCATTAAAGTTCATTTAAGATACATGTACAGGTATGTAGAAATGTTTTCATGCAGCTGGTAAGCTACTAGAAATAGGGGGATCTGGGTGTTCAATGCAGTATTGGGTCCATTGTTTCAGAAAAAGTAGCCACTGAGAATGCTCAAATAGCTGGTTGATTTTTCTGGCTTTAGGCGCATTTCTATGCATGTATATATACCAGCTCATATAGGTAAGACATAATTAAAAAGGTATGTTTTACAGCAGAAAGTTTTATGATCTACCCACCATACTTGATGTGGTCAACCATAAGAATGATTTCTCTGGCCTTATGGTTCTCCAGCTTTTATGCTATCAAAAAGGAGAGATTGAAAAATCATCCAAATAAGAGGCTAAAAAACATGGTGAATCTAGTTCTTGGTCCAATACTTAATTTATCAACTAATCAATTAATCAATTCATCAACTCTCATAGTCACAGGTACCAATCATGCAATTTAAATTTAAGCTTTGATTATGGGGAATTTCATTAAAGAACCATTTTGCCAAGATTTTATACATAATATAACATTGTAGGTAATTAAAATCATACAGGTAGATCATGTAGATTCTAATAAATGAAAGTTCAACAAGGATTCAAATGAAAGTTTTTAGACATCCAAAAATACATGCTCTTCACTACAATGTACAAGCATGATCGTGGCATGATACAGAGGTCAACATGCTTTTGGCCCGAATATCATACCATGACCTCACAGGGTAACGGTCACTGATCAATCTTAGTACTGTATAGTCAGCATTATATGACATGCATGTAGCAAATAAATGGACACTAGACATGTGAGGGTAACAATTAAGATTGTTAGAGTTCAACTTTGAACTTGGCTAAAAAATATTCAATACTTGGAGTTAGATTGGACTTTTACACAGCTGTCATCTGTGTTTCAGATATAATTATACAATGGTCAGTTGTCTAATGTACATATATATGTATTTCTTACTGGGTTTTATGTTGTATCAACAGCTAGGGTCAGCTTTAACATTTATGGGAGACCCCAGGCTTACACCTGTGTAGAACCATCAGCCTACATTAAGCTAGTTGGACAGCTTATGTTAGGTCCTGGGTAGGATAAAAACTCACAACAGTGAGGGGCTAGTGATTACATTACTAGTCTGCGACTATAACAACTCAAACACAGAGATCTTTCACATATGTAGATAAACAATGACAGTTGTCTGAGTGTAAATTATTTCCAACATAAACTAGTAAAATGAACACACTGGCACACAAACAAAAAGAAAAGGTGGACAAAATTTGAAGATCAATAAAAAAATTCAATCACTTATGATTTTTAAAGATATCACTTATATATACAGTGTTGTATAAATCTATAACTCAGTAATTTATACTTCTGATTTTTAGCAATTAAATGTATTTAAACAGTTGTCAGAGGGACAGTTTGCTGGGCTATTTAACAATCTTAGTCAATTAAATTACAAATAACTAGAAGTCGCCAAATGGCAACATGTGAAGCCTGCAGTATGACCTTGACCTTTGAAATATGGACCTGGGTCTTGCGCATGACATACCATCTCATCATGGTGAACAATTGTGCCAAGTCATTTTAAAATCCATTGCATAGGGAAGTTATGATCCAGACAAAAAAAGTCACGCAAACACACACATGCACGGAACTGCCATTTTGACAACTGTGTCGAGCTCACCGCAAGCGTGATCGACAAAAATGCACACAATTCAAGAATTTTTTCACATGGTCTACATGCATGTGAAGTCTACAGACATATGAAACATAAAGGAAATAGTGAGAATAATACATGCATGTCAAAAAAATTTACCAATATAAGGGTGAATGCAGTAACTATACCTATTCCAAGATGAGTCAAGCTAAAACACAGTATACACAAAACAGTATGGTGACACACATACATAATTAGACCATTGAAATCATATCAGGGACATAGCATCAATCAGAGAGGCAGACAAAACATTCATGCATGTTATAACATTTCAAATCTGCACATTCACAAAACATGCAGAATACAGGTGATAACAGCATGGTCTGAAATACAGACAGGAAATTATGAAACTTTTGGCAGCAGTTAAACAATAAAGCATTGTAGAAGTGATTTTTGTGTAAAATATTTCATCCCACGGGCCAATGTACCAAATCAATGTAATTATAGGTAGGGATACATCATATAGTTACACTAATGTAGCATTAAATACAGGTACATCAAGCACATAGGTTGATTTCATTATAAGAGCTTTGTTTACATACAAAGAATTTCTAGTGAACATTTGGTTAAATTTGATCAAGAAAATGTAGGAACAGCAGATCAGGGTAAATAAATGCTAATTATTTACAAGATAAGTTGAGTATGTGATCAATTTTCTTCCTCTAGTTGTGTTCACATCCCATACATGCATACTATCATACAATTAAATAAATGTCATGTGTTTACAGCATGGACAAGACAAGATCATGGTGTGGGAAGAGTGACCTTGACCTTTGTATATTAACAATAAGTAGTACAGTGACTGTACTAACTGAAGAATAAGCATTCATCTGAAATAAGGATTCTTAGAAATATGGAACAATGCTTAACAAAAACATAGGATTCCATGATACAGTTGATGGCCTATGGGTGATTATTGCTACTAGGACTATTAAGGACGCTATGTCTGGCAAGATGTCTGAACACTAAATAAAATTATGCAAGACACATCGAGAGATCATGATCAATACCAACATATAGTGACTAAGAACTGAACATCAGGTTTTTTGAGTACGTACAATATTTCACTATAATTGCAATACAAATCATGAAATTAGAGCGAAAATTCAACTATCAATGAAAATATTTGTACTTCCCTACAGTAAATTTTGGAAAATTACATAGCAAAAGATTTTGATGAAAATTGTGAAATTTGCCATTCATGAAAAAAGCGACATACTGTATACTGGTAGCCTGGAATAACCAAATCATGCTCCTAACATACAGCCAACATTCACAGACAACAACACAAAACCAAGAAAAACCAAGAATCATCAGGAAATGATCATGTTTCAGGAACTGTAGACTTAATGCAGAGACTAACATAAGAAAAAAAAACTTTGTCTTTACAAATAATAGTTAGGTAATATCTAAAACCTAGATTCCAGTGACACTGTACCACATACCACTAATGTACCATGTAGTACATACAGGACTTTGTTTGTAATAAAATTTGTTAAAATAAAATGCTTGATGAAAAAAAGCAACATTATCACATTTGAAATTCAGTCCCTCATCTGAATCAAACTCACAGAGGTGAGAAGCTAGTGATAACTAGTCAGACACCATGACCACTCAATTAATATAGTCCCTATTATTACCCTGTACATTACAAAAGTGGTTAATATTCAGAGAGCTGATTTAAAATAAGTATAACATAGACTATATATACCATCCCTGTACTAAATGATAGTATTTAACATTTACTTATACAAGGATATATCAGTAGACTTGCCATTAAAAAAGGACTGACATTCAAGTTGGAATAATTTAGAACAGCTGAACTGAGATCAAGGTTATACATAATACAAAAAAAATCAAGATCACTGTAGATCAGACAGTTAAGAGTGAAGGAAATCCAACTCAATTATGCAGCATGCTATCGTTCAATTCTATTTATACAGCAGCAACTGACGGCTATAAATTTGTTGATTGATGAATAAGTGAAGTATGCAGTAAACCATTAAGAGAGAATTAGTAAATTCATCAGTTAATTGAATGATATAATACCGCTATACTGATGCCAGAAAGATTCATCAACTAAAACAATGACATTAATCAAACATTCTGCAAATGCACAAACTTGTCACTGGACTAGAATAAACAGGTAGAAGACATAGTTCACAGTTTGTGACTTAAATAAAAAAACTTAAGTCACATGGATATCAATTTAACACTATGCAACTGAATGCAATATGCATCGGTTTATTTACAACATATCAGACAGCTGGTCTTGTTGAACCATTCAATAAACAAATATGTCTCATATACTGTGCAACATTATAAATCAAGGGCCAATTACAAAATAACAGGATTCAAGTCAATTAAAAACAACATACAAGGATATTTTTCCACATTTTGGGAGAGGTACAGAAACCCACAGAATTTTTTTACACTAATTTCGTTTTGTATGATTCTATATTATATTTATTATTATGATATTAATTCACAGATATGTGATAAAGTTTATATAAATATGTTTAAAGATAATTTTTTTAATTTATAAAAGGTTGAGAAAATGTGTAGCAGAAATGATGCAGTTTGCCTTGCATGCATATAATATTCAAACATTTCAGTCAAAAATTTGCCCTAACAAGAAATTGAGAAAAATGGTCACGTATTTTGGATCTGGTATATGTCCATTTACCAGTACCTGTTGTTTAAGGTAAGGTAAATAATTATTGGCATAAAAGACACTGTCGGACTCTGATGAGCTAAATTATTCAACACAATCATGGTTACCCAGAAATTTCTTTTATATAAATTGTAAATTAAGTTTTGTATCTCAGAGACAACCAACCAAAGATATAAATTTGAGCAACATCTTTGTTTTGTGGAAACAGACAGACTGTTTAGCTACAAATGAGATTTGAATCAAAGTCTTGACCATGTTATAAATATGATTTAAGTATATCAAAAATAAATATATTCTGTTTCGTGTCCCAATTTTCATGTACATATTTAATAAATCTAATACAAACGTTATACACTACTAACATTTTCACATTTGGTATCACACAGAGACAAGGACATGTTATAAATATTATCACAGAAGTGCAATAACTAGGCTGCAGAGTACAACAACCATGTCACGACTGTATTTCATAACATAACATTTTATCTCTGTATGTATTTGGTTTTTTTTATGTTTACACACACTTTATCATGAAAGCTAAAAAATATTCTCTTGCTGCACAAATTTAGCATGGAAAGAATCTGGAACAATCATGCACAACATCCATGATTCTGGAGGCCACATTGGAATATCCTTCTGTACATAGAATTATCACATTATTCAAACAATTATACAGACACCATGATATCAATGATTTAATACTCATTATCTAAAACCGTCTGCAAAAAATCTAGTTTTATTTGTATATATCAAAATGCAAATATGTATAACAATGTCAGAGAACAGTGTTTTTGAGGGCTTTGATTTCTGGCTAGTTCTATTTTCTTATCTGACAACTAGGTATGTTCTGTTATAATTGTCAAAAACCCCCCTTCAGTAAAATATTATTTTTTTGCCCAAGACATTTTTGGTCAAACATTATAAAATTGACTCTCAGAATAACATTTTTGTTTGTAACCATGAAGGTTACATCTTATTGGTAAATGAAATGTTGGGAGGATATGCATGCTATATTGTATTATTCTCCCCTATTTCTCCCCCAAAATGCTATTTTTCTCCTGTCTATGGGCCCCGCCACCTTTCCCCTGGTGGTGAAAAAAAAACACTGGTGAAATCGTGCAGTTTATCAGATACAACAACAAGTGTACAACTAAATGATCAAGCCAACACATATGTAATTTGACATTGGTCTAAACAAAATACCAGCTCAATTCGTTTCAACCTTCACCGTGATGCAGACTTAAAATTGGTCATAAAATTGAAGCAATTTTAACATGGGAAGGAACAAACAATTTCTCAACAAAAATAGCAACAGAAGAGAGACAAATGTGAAGGACAAGAGATTTTTATTTAACAAACACATGTAATTTATAACCACAGGGGAGCTGTAAACATTTTGGACAGATAACAAAATATGCATGCCCATGATTTTTGCAATAAAAGTAAGATTGTATTATTTTGCAATATTTCATACCCTTGCAAATGTTTTAAAAATGATCAGTTATATACATATAACATGGATGATTTATCAGGTTTACTTGTCTTACATCTATTATTATAACATGATCATAACTCACCCTGTATCCATAGTTTCTTCTTCAACAAGGACACCATCAGTTGATTCGTTAACACATAAAAATACATACTTGTCATAATTAGGTCTTGGTGCTGAAAATGAAACATATTGAAAACTTATAACAAAACCCGAATTGGAAGGACCTGAAAGTCATTATTTCACATAACATTATCATAAATGGGCGTGTTTTAGGACTGTCAATATATAGTGTAGAACAGATTAAATAAGTAGGATATCACAAAACTGACTCTCCTGTATTAGAAATACAAAATCCACTAACTTAACTCAATAAAAAGATTGTTAGTTCTACTGGCTTGAGTTTGAACCCTGCAAGCATCAAATGTTCTTTGAAAAACTTTTGGTTGAAATCATTATACAGTACAGTAGCAGACCAACTGTCCACCACTGGTAATGTGCAGTGATTCATGTGGAGGAACTGGCAGTTACTTGCTGAGAACAGGGTGAGGATTGAATCAGAATCCAGAAAAACCTGATCAAGTTAACTACCAGCTAGTACATAATTAACATATGACTGAAAACAGGCATAAAATCGAATATGTATACTCATTTTTAACAATAATTAAAATTTATAAAAAAATCAGCACAGCTATTGTTAAATTGAAAACATTTCTTTTCAGAATCACAAACACAATTTTTTTCAACTTTTAAAATAAAATAAATGTAGAACAATTTTAATGGATAAATGGAAGAATCAAGATGAACAATTCACAATTAAAGCAGGAATTGATATGCATACAATTACAATAATTAGATCATTCATAACATTGTAAATTAGGACATCAATTAAGCATAAAAAGAAGCACATCATGCTATCACCAACAGTGTGAATGATATGATGATAGATGAACAATAGTGATAAAAGCCAAGTATCTATAAACGTAATATATCATTCTGTACGTCTACAGATAAAACTAATCGACAGTAATGATACAAAACAATCCTGGTCAACAAAAACAATACACAATGCTTTATCACAGGCGCACAGAAACTGCCAGGCAAATAAACAAGAAAATACAACAGAAAAAATGGCATATTCTCCTTGCACCTTGACAGGAATATTTTTATGCTGATAATTTTAATACAATTAACAAAAAGTGTTCACTGACTGGCCTTGATTTGAGCACCTGATGATGTTGTTTTTATCATATAAATGGAAACATGATGCCAGCAATGCAGAAGTACACACATAAACCTTGTTAAAATGATTTCAGACTGTAACTGTCATGGGAAACTTGCAAACAGATACCAAAATTTTGCTTTTTATGCAATTATATCCATTACTAAAAATTTTCAAAATCAAACCTAACGCCTTCTCATGACAGCTACCTATGTTAGTTTTCCTTTAGTCATTAATGATTACCTGGTAAATGATAAATTGCAAACACTAAGAATTGAGTCCCTGACCTTCAGATCACGCTATCCATTATAAATGTTCAAACATTCTAATAGAATTTTCTGAATTGTGCCCTTTTAATTAAATAAGAAAATAATTATTATTGAAAGTATGATGTCATAACATTCTACAGGGGAGATAACTAACATACATTTTCATCCTTTCATGCCTACTTGCAGCAAACAGCAAATATAAACCAATATTTAGTTAATTACACTAAAGGAGGCTGTTTTAAAACCACAGCTAATGTTGCTAATCATGAATATTTTTTTTCCCATTAAATGGTCTAAATTCAGGGCTTTTTTCACAAGTAGGGGTAGGGGCCTTTTTCTTAAATTTGGGGAAAAACATGGTGTTTTTGCAAAAAAAGGGGAAATAAAAAAACTTGATGTAAACATAATTTCAGGGGGAGACTGCATGATTTTAAAGATTTTTCCTGAGAGGAAGATCCCTAGAACAGCCCCTGCTATAGAAGGAAAAATCCTGAAATCTTCCAGACCAGTTTTTAGACATGTATTCAAATAGCTTAAAACCGTAACCTTGACAGAAGAAATTTAAGATAAACTTTTCAGGCATGATGAATGATGTTGAATAATTGTTATACACCGTCTACAGCAAAAAACTAACCATTTTATTTATAGAACAACCATCAGGTAGATTTACTGTAAACAAGGCAGAAAAGTGGGGCAACATAGAAATTCATAACAGATCTTCATTCTAGGACAAAATATACACTAAGTGTGCAGATGTAGGTATGCAGGTATGCGTAATAAGAAATGTTACCGAAAACCAAAGCAATACAAACATAGTATAACTGTGTCAGTACATGTAGTATATAACATGATGTATGAACAACCACTGAAATGCAATTCAAAGCATAATCACAGACGGTTCATCTTCTTGCAGCCATTTTATAAGTAAAGAACACACATTACTGGCAGTAATTACAAATTCTTATACAGTTAAATCTAATGAAATCATCAGGTGGTAATTAGGGCATATCTGTGGACGAATATTTAATTTTGCACTGAAAAGGCTTGAAAATCATGTCATATGACAACTTCATGTGTTACTAACCACTTCTCTCACTAGACTTAAAAAATGACAGATGCTTAATCATGCAGATATTATTTAGATTCCCCAAAAAATATTTTTTTCTCAGAGGTTTAATGTCACAACAACAACTAGGGTCATTTAGTGACTTTTCCAGCTTTAATAATGGAGGAATCACCCAGGTGTAGACATGGTTCCCAGTTTTAATGATGGAGGAATCACCCAGGTGTACACATGGTTCCCAGCTTTAATGATGGAGGAACCACCCAGGTGTACACATGGTTTCCAGCTTTCTCACATATGAAATTCAGTCCAGAGTGGGGTTCAAACTCACAGCCGTAACAGGCCAGCGCTTTTTTTCACAGGTAGGGGAAGGGACCTTTTTCTTAAATTTGGAGAAAATAACATGGTATTTTTGCAAAAAGGGGAAGAAAAAAAAACTTGATGTGAAATTAATTTTAGGGGAAAACTGCATGATTTTAAAAATTCCTGAGGGGAAGACACCTATAAATGGCCCCTGCTATAGAAGGAAAAAAAACATGCAGGCTGGTGATTACTAGTCAGAGACCATAACCACTCAATCATGGAATAAAACAAAATGCATCATGCTTACAAATTTAGAAATAATTTATGTCACAGAAGTTTATTTCATCAAGAATAACACAGAAGATCTGCAACAGTGGAATTTATCATTTATGATGATAATAATACACACAAAAAGCATACAACTAACAATGATAGACAGATAGTAACTATTTTGCAACCAGTACCAACTAGCAACATTTATTATAAGATGCACATTGTGCCCTAAGATATAAAAGACCGCAGTTTATAACTGCAATAATCTTATTAACTACACCAAACAAGCTAAACACAGATCTTGATCCGACTTATTATATTCCTCAACCTATATATTTATTTAGTGAAGGGAGACTACTCATGTATCATGATATTCAAAACAACAAGAGTTGCCTCCCATATTAAGATTACCTGTTTGTTTATTGTTCAGGGACTGTAAATTTTGAGGCATATGCCTTAATGCCAAGTTCTGCAGATGACCCTCCATATTCTGTGAGTATCTAGAAATTAAGAAACAAATTAAGAATGTCATCAAAACTTCCGAATCATTTCATCAAATAAAAGTTTATGAAACTGAAAAAGCTTGCTTAAAGAATTTACAGCCAGCATAAGGATTATGTTTTTTGTTTTTATGTGACATATTGTCACTGGGGTTTAACGGCATTTCTCAATTTTTCAGTTATATACGGCGACTAGTTCACCTAACCAGTTTTCCTGGACTGTATACTAACCAGTACTAACTTACCCTTCCACAAGGAGCCGACAACTTCTCCACATATGGAGGAAAATCAACATTTTTATCCAATTTTCATAGAAGGTATAACCTGCCACCACCAGGATTCCACCACCAGGATTCGAACCATGATCTCTGGCACTAACCACTGGACCACAGCCGTGGCCAGCACAAGGATAAAGATGGTTTTTATTGTAGATTGGATTTAAGTTATTGACACATACAAAACATAGTCAATGCAGTGTATAAGCAGCACACAACATAAACTTAAGAAACTGGTTTTCAAAAATTATAAAATCTATTAGTTTTTTACATATATCAACGTAAACAAAAATAGCAACTTTGTCCAAGGCATTTTTACAAGGCCCGAAAGTCAGGCAAGTAGCTGGAGTCTCAGACTGGGTATCATTGTGGGTACAACACTTACTCCCTAGCGAAAGCAAATTCTTCCGGAGACAATTTTGAAGGATCCTCATCTTTTCTAGAAGATTCCTCTTCCAAGATATGTGAAGTGTATCGCTCAATCTACAACAATGAATGGAGATCATTCAAAACTACTCTAGTCTAAAAAGTCTAAAATGAGTCTAAAAACAATACTGATTTTTTTCAGTAAATAATTTAAATTATGATATTTGAAATGATCAAACAGTGTTGTATCAGGGAATGGAAATAACCTTGCCTGAAAACACTGAGAATAGCTGATGCATGACTATAGCAAGATTGTAACTTGCTAAGGGATTTGAAACAACACAGTAGTGATTCCTTTCGATATGATTATTCATAAATAATTTCCATCATCAAAAAGTTTTAACATATTACCTTTTGAAGACGACATCGTAAATAGCTGCTTAGAATGTACCTAATTCTATCAATCTGGAAAGCGATAAATAAAAGAATCAATGCACCCGGTCTTCTCAAAAATCACCCAAACTCTCTCAATGCTGGAGACAGATTGGGTCCTTTAACAACATACAGACACATAGATGATTTTTATAAGGACAGAGTGATACTTTATATTTTGGTCTTCAAAGAAAGATTGGAAACTTTCTTGTAACTATTTTGTGCTTGGAGACAAATAATTAAGAATCTTTAAAATTTCAAGGCACCAATAATGATTTTATTCTTTGAAACATAAATAAAAATATATAAACATAAATAAAAATATATAAACATAAATAAAAATATACAAACATAAATAAAAATATATAAACATAAATAAAAATATACAAACATAAATAAAAATATATAAACATAAATAAAAACATATCAAGAATTGTAATTTCACTAAAACTTGTTGTAAGACTTAAAATGCTTAGAAATGATTCATATCTATTATAATTCATTTCTGACAGCTGGAAATAGCTTATTCCATTTTTTATATGAAAGAACAATTCACAAATGCCTGATAGCAAGACATCGGGCTGACAAGTGGTGTCTTGCCATGCACCATGTTTCCAGCATATTCACTTTTCATTTTCCAACAACTATCTGAGGTATCATAAGAGCAATTACCTCCATGCTATGTAGACTAACTTTAAAGTCTCCTTTTTTGGCTCTTTTAATATTTTCTTCCATTTCTGTGATCTGTTCTAACATACACTCCACAAGCTCTGTCTTTGTTTCAAGTAATTCAGGGGCAAACTTTTCATTCAACCAAGCCTAAAAATAGCAACTATGAAGATTAAGAAATAAATGATACCCAATGAAATGGGAATAAGCTCATTCAGATTGTTTCGATGCTCACCTGAGAAAAGATTGCAACATCTATGGTTTTCCTGTGATTTGACCTGGTGACCTAGTTTTTAACCTGAGTTGACCCATGTTCAAACCTGTTCATGATATCATTAATACAAACATTCTGACAAAGTTTGTGGAAGATCCAATCAAAACTGTGACTTCTAGAAGGTTTACAAAGTTTTCAGGAGATTTGATCTATTGACCTAGTTTGTGACCCCAGATAATCCATGTTCGAACCTGTCCAAAACATCATGAAAACAAACATTTCAACACAGTTTACCAAAAATCCAGTCAAAACTGTGGCCTGATCTGAAATTAATGATAACTCTTCCATATTGAATATTGCTCATTTTTGTTTATAAGCTATATCTTCTGGAAGTAAATCGGCAATGTTTCGTTCCTGTATGCTGATAAAAGGAGCAGGACAGGGTTTGCCAATTTGTGTTTCCAGAAATTCGGCGATTCGTCCCTAAACATATTCGTACGCGTACGATCTCGCACCAGATCAAAATGTGTTGCGTGATTTCCGATTTTATTGCGGGATTTACGCAAGATTTTACGTGAATGGGAACACTGAAGGCATTTGAATAGTCTCCCATACCAGGTCAAATCCAGTCCCAGCCTGCCTAAATATCTTCAAGGAAAGGCTGGAGACAGCTCCTTTCTAGCTCCTTGGATGTTTTTTTAATCTTAACCTTGCACTCTTTAATCTGTAAACTTCTCATTTTTTAACTGAGCACTTAATACTTTTTGATACATTTTTCCTGACAAGCGCCTCCCAGCTATAATCAGTACTGATTGATCAGGAGTATCACTATCATGTAGATGTAAGTAAAATGAATATTGGCCTAACCTCTTCCAGTTTCTGTAAAACTTCTGCAGCTGTCATAGCTTCCGCATCTTCACCACTGTCATCTTCTAATTCTTCCAAAACAT
Source organism: Lutraria rhynchaena (assembly GCA_008271625.1). Lineage (NCBI taxonomy): Eukaryota > Metazoa > Mollusca > Bivalvia > Venerida > Mactridae > Lutraria > Lutraria rhynchaena. Next base: position 721,515 of record VIBL01000073.1, on the reverse strand, counting down.
CTATAGCCGAGGACATTTTAAGTTTCCAAAACTTGCTAAATAAAAAAGAAAATACTGACTCGACTCTCCCGCCAAATATGCAGATCCTCATAATAAAAGCTTCAACGTGAAAATCACTTAAAGACTATATCCGGAGTAGTCGTTCTTGCTGAATATTAATGGTGCCGAAAATTCAGCCCACCTAAGCATACTTACGCGTAAAACTAATACAATGGAGCAATAATACATTATTTTATTTATTCATTGAATGTGCTTATTGACTTGAATATAAGAGGGGTGAGAATAGATCACCCACAATATTTTTGCGCCAACACTTACGAAGAGAGCACACACTTTTATCAAATGAGTTCTTCATCTTTTCTTAAAAATAACAATTAATTATTGTAAGGAGATGTAAAATTTATTCACATTATGCTTCCATCAACGAGCCCCAAATGCAAAACAGATATAAAGTCAAACTAAAAGTTGCACCAACAGTTGCACCATGAAGCTGTTCATTGTTGTTGTTGTTGTGGCAAATATGTGCACAACGTGTATGCATACACGCTTGAAAAAAGTTGGAAGGAATATCACCATAGCTTGCTTTGATTTTACTCGTGTAAGTTCACTTTCCACCATGACATCTATGCATTGACTACATAGGTCCGACATCACTTTGTCTAAAAATAAATTCCAGATGTACACTTTTGGCAAAAAGGATCCAATAAGTTGTGTAGATTAAAAACAAATTGTGTCTTTTATATGCGAGCAAGTGAAATATACCGCGTGTTGTCGTTTTTTTTTAAAAAGGTCCGTCAGTTATTTTTTGTCTTGAACAACAGTTATTTAATACTTCCTTATATCCAATTTCTATTTGTTCTGTAGTTAATTCTGCTTCGAGAGTTCTTGGCTTCATTAGAATGAATACACTGCTTTTACATGCTTATACAGGAAATAACTGTCTGGAAATGGAGAATCATCTCGACACCAGACTGATTTAATTTCATTTTGTTTAATTATAAAATACTCAGACAATGTTATACAATTTCTTAACATTATTTTGAACAAATACCTCTTATTACCCTAATAATTTTATGCACAAATCTAAGTCATATTGTGTATTCGCATTTTCTATTATAAACTTGTTCTGTATTTGCTGTTTGAAATGAGAATCCCTTTTTGCATCAATATTGATTTTCTTTTTGACAATCGATACATCTACTGAACCTGATATTTTAACTATTTTCAATGATAGGATTGTACAAGATCTAGATTAAATAGGTTTGTGCTTACAGTAATTCTTGAGTACATTTCTTGTTGTTACAATATCACTAAGAACTATTACAGCTTCATTTATAATTTTGTAGCTCATGTTTGACATTATGAGCACTAAAATACCCCCAGCTTCCTTATTTATCAGTATACATGTATATGCTATTAGACTCTATTCCACTACTTAGGGTGCGGATTATTATCAGTAATGTTGACAATTGGTTGTTTGGTTTGTTTCTTGCAATGCCATTCTTCAAAAGATTTTTTATTATCCAATAAAAATATCAGTTTTCTTCCTTTGTAAAGCCGCTCTGTCTTGAAATGTTTATCTACTCGCTCTTTACTTTTAATTGTGAGTGATATATTCATCTCTAAATCATCCTTTAGTTGACATTTGTTTTGAATTTCAGCTTATGCAGTGAAACCTCTGAATCCCGGACCCAGTCCGGACCGGGTCAAAAGTCCGGTTTTCAGAGAGTTCCAGTATTTAGAGAGGTTTTCAATTGAAATTATAACAGTGATTATAGACCAATGATATTTGTGTGCGTGTTACATTTAATTGTAGTGTATATTATGTATATAAAATGTTTATATTTATTTATAGTGTTAAGAAATAAATGATCTTAAAATTCTAGAAAAAAATATATATTGAACGATAGATCATGTAGCAAAAACAATCAACGTTGCAGTACCACAACAACCAGTTTTTTGCCGTATTATGGGAAGTAACTCTTTTTTATAGTGTAATTTTGTAATAGTATATATTGAATTGCTTCCCTTGAGCAGTTATATTTTGCTTGATTACTCCACCAGATGACGACAATAACATTTGCTCTTATAATATCTTTGACGAAGCAAGTCTTAGATAAACTGTTTTTTATCCGTATAATGAAAATAATATGTATTATTTTATTTGAGAAAATAATAATAAAATATTCATCGAATAAGCCAACGAAATCGTTTTAATTTTGTGGGCAATATCAATTGATGCAACAGCAATATATTCTATTTTTGGACGTATGTATCACCTCATTTGCATATCATTTGCTGCTCTGCTCTGGATCTGGGTCAATCTGCGGCGAATTTTGGATTACAAAAGTGAAGGTTTTCACCATTTTTACAGGTAACCACTCATTTTATTGCCTTTTAATATTTCTAGGTCAGTTAATACTGACATATTACTTATGTCTTTCATGTTGTTAATTTCGCGTCTTCTGAATTACACCGGCTAGTCAAGTAGAGATAAATTTATGCACGCGCAACTTAGTAGAGGAAGTGGAATCTTTGATTTATCCGGCGTAAGATGATAAAATAAAGCTACTGTTTTACTGTTTCATTCTATATGAATATTAACATCCGTTAAAATTTAATGCAATTTATTTCCATAGTGATATCATCTGCTTGATAAGAAGCAACGTGCTATTGTTTTTTGTCAAAAATATTTTATCATATTGATACATTTTGGTGGGTGGGGTGACTAACTGAAAGTAAGAATTTTGGGTGTATTGAGATATAGAATGTTATTTCGGTTCGGCAGATCATTGGCAAGTCATATCTTGATGACAAAATTGATGGATACTAGTTTTTTGCAGTTTGGCTTGGAAACTATTTTTGTCAAATTTTAATATTGGTCTAGATAGTTATGTTCATTTCAAATTCCATTCCATGAGAATTGTCTCTGGCAAAATTTAGTTTATATGTTTTGTTAGTCAGACTCTTACTACTACTGTTATTACTTTTTGATTTTTGATATCAAAGATGGTTTTTTAGATGTGGATCATTGGGAAAATTTATCTTTCAGACCATTTTAATCTTTAATAAAAATGATATTTAAATCATTTGATAAAGCTTCTGATTCAAACATAATAATTAAGACTTAATAATGAACTAGCCAGTGGTGTATTAACTTAATTTAAGTTTATACATTAACCACTGGCTAGTTAATTATTTTACTCTCAGAAGTATGCCAAGAAATTACTGATTAATGACATTTCATTATTTGTTAATGTCATTATATAATTATTGAATTGATGTTTCATCAGTCATCTTTAGTTTGATGTAAAATGTTTGACAGTTTGGTCAGGCAAAGTTTGAATTTCTGTCTGACCAAATGAAAATTTGTCTGACCAAATGTGAAGAATTGATAAATGCTGTAAATCGTGCCTGGCTGCCGGACATCTGGTCTGATACTTGCCAAAAAGTTATTGGACCTACTTGAAATCTGCCTGACTTGTCCGATGGTTTGGAAACTGTTGGGAAGCCTGATATTTTTGAATGCTGATGACCTAAAGATTATGATCATATGTACATCATGCTGGTATTCTACAACAGCCTGATTGTTTTATTTTTGTAACAGGGCTGTTTTAATTGTAGTTTGTATGCCAGTCAGCCAGTTATGGTCAGTTGGTAGAGCAGCTGATTTGCTAGCAAAAGGTCGCGGGTGCAAGCCCTGCGTCTGGAACTTTATTTTCTGCCTCTTATTACATTGGTGGTGTGTGTGTCTAACCTTCGATCCTAGAGCTAGGGTGAAGCAGTGTATTAGAGAGTGTAATGAGGCTGTGCATATATGTTTATAGTATGCCTGTCAGCCTGATAAGGTCAGTTGGTAGAGCAGCTGACTTGCAAGCAGATGGTAGCGTGTTCAAGCCCTGCATTGGGAACTTTATTTTCTGCCTCCTATTACATTTTCAATTTTGAAATTTGACTATAAGATATCTGACCTTCCTATTAGTGAGTTACATGTTAACCATTGAGTCCTTTACCTTCTGAATTTGTATGGGTTATGTTATTTCTATTGAAAATGGGGCATTGATGTTAGTGATATTCATACTGGATACATTTTTATCTTTATAGACTGTATAAATAAAGAAATAATCCCTGTTGTGAATAATTTAGATGGGAAGTTAACTCTGACCTGAATACATGTCATTATTCTGATCCTATGATTGTATTATTCAGTATATATCTGTATGACACTAAGTCAAATAGAAGAGAAGGGTAATTGGTTAATCTTGTCTTTTCGTAAAATATTTAGTTTATTTTTGATTAAAATTGCCCTCTGTATGTAATTGTTGTGGCATATGTGTTTAATTCATAAAAAATTGTGATTAATATTAATATGCTAACCTTTTTGATAACCTCTGTTCATGATCTACTGTTTGATTAATGATGCTTTAAATGATCATATTAAATCATCATCAGTTAGCTGATCCATAATCACCCTTGTCAATGTTGTATCAATGACAGCTATTAAGTTGATTGTATTAAACATTATAAATAGAAAGGTCTATTTTGTACTATAAACCATGTTACATCATTCTTTTTTCTGATAAAATTTCATTGTTTGGTAGCTAAACAGGGTGGCATCATACTTAAGTAAGTCATTTTAATGTCAACATCAGGATATCCTTCTGATCGGTTTATTCATTAAAATAATGTATAATTCAAAAGCTTGTACTAAGTATTGATTTCCTGAACATGTCTGTTGCATGTATTCCTAGTCTGATAAAGTATGATACACATCTGTAAGCATCTTGGAGGGAGTTAGTTACAGACTGTGTAATATTGACCCATTCAGTATTGATTTCCAATGAGTTATAATGCTGAATAAGATTGGCTATGATTATGTCTAATATATGTAATCAGTAAACCATAACAAGTAATGCTATCAGTGAAGGATGATGTCATTTGTTTAGGGGCACCTGCTGGCGTGATATGAATTGACCTTTTCAGATATTTGGATATAGTTTCATGTACACGTAATTATTTTAAGACTCTTGTGTCTCTGTAGCTCTGGTATCAAAATGGAGAAATGATCTGAGTGTTAATAATATGAATGGGCAAATTCTTATGTTTAATATTTTGTATCTGTGTTACATGTAATGGGCCTTAAACGTTAGATCAAAAAGATATTCTGTTTTCATGTTCTGGATATTGATTTTTGTTCAGAGTGGTAAATTTAAAACTGAGTGAAGGCATGAACACACTTCAAATGACCTTGGATGACTCGTAATTTTGTGTAATTTTAAAAATTGTTTGAAATGCTTTGTTTTGGAAGGAAACCACTTGTGTTTCTTTGTACATTTAGTCAATTCATTAAACTGGCTTGTAGTGTTTTTATTTCATTTGCCAAACTAACCTCTGAAGTATTTTCAATATGATTCAGTTTGTTTAATTTTCATTCAATGAAGGTTTAAATAATCTCAATGTCAAGGTTAAATTTAATGTGTTTTTAAATTTACTGAGCGTATTTACATCATAATATAATGCTATCAACTTCACAGTTGATTTACAGTTGATATATTGCTACATTTTATACAATTCTTCTTCTGTTTATGCTAATCTACATTATTTAACTTTACTGTACAGTTGTGTTGACAGCTTACATGTAAGATATAGTGTAAACTTTATTTCAGTTCAATGCACATGGTCGATCATTTGATTCGATTAACTCAATTATTTATATAGGTTGTGGTATGTAAAACTGTCACAAAGTACAGTAGTTTACTACTTGTACATATAGTACAATTGTCATACTTGTGAGTCAGTTTTCTTAATCAAACCGTGACATATCTCTCAAATGAAATGTTTATTTGTTATTACTCCATACTTTGATTTTTGAGTTGAAATGTTGCGTGATGGAATAATTCAGTCTTTTGAAATAAATTTCTTGTATTAAGTATCAAGAAACAAAACTTAATTTGCCATCCAGTCATGAATGTATTTTAATTCATAGAAGTAATCAAGTATTGATAAGAAAAGGAATTTATGAAATTTTGTTGGCAGGTATTTGTAGATAATAGTTATGTTGTCTGATGTTGACTGTAAGGTCTAAAAAGTGTTTGTTTCCAGTTACCCGGCTGACCTAATATTTTACCTGCTGACTCATAAGTTTTTACAGCATCCAAATTGTAGTAGAGCTATATTGTGATTTTCACAACTCACAACTTTTGGGGCTTGTAACCGGAAACAAATCTTTTTCTTTTTTAGGCCTAAATGTTGCTTTATCATGGGAATGTATATTTGATTTATAGTTTATAGCTTTCGACCATATTCTTTTTATTGTGAATCAAAAACAGAACAAAATATTTATTATGTGAAGTATGCAGTAAACAGACTGTTATTTGTGTGTGGAGGCATAAATTAATTGTTAAACTCTAAAAATGTGAACTCAATAAAGTTCATTGTTTAATTTTGTTTGTTGCAGTTTTTGGGAGAGACTTATACTTGGGATATTAAGTTCAGACAACAGAGCTGGGATCATTGTTTTGTATTTTAAGTCTGGTAAGTTTTTTGCAGTCTTCTCAGAAAATACTTGATGATACACTGTTTTTGACTATGTACAAGTCTTGTCCTTATTGTACTACTGTAAAACTCCCAAGCAGGCACATACCTGCCTATACTCAAGTATACAGCTGAGTCCTCATCATTTTCCGCAAAAAAGTAATAAAGCAAAAAAAAAGATTATAATAATAACATGTAGTATAATTTATATAGCGGTGGTAAAATGGCTTTAATACAAAAATCAATCAAATTGACTGAGATGGGGTGAAACTAGCTACTTTCAGTATATATCATATTCTTCAATTTAGCCTAGGTATTCACCTGCCTAGGATGTCATTTTACTGACTTGTTTTCAATTGTTTTTGGACACACATATATCATTGAAGCATTTTCTAGGCCTTTATCATTTATGGTGAGTCAATGTCTTCATTTTTCTCAAATTGAGGGGGGGGGGCACTAAATAGAGAATGTTTTGGTAGCTTACTGAGACAACTGTTTCATATTATATATAGCAATATTTTGATAATTTTATCTGGTATAAGTCTTAAATGAATTGACAGTTATTTGATTGAATGAATTATCTATCTTATATCTTTCTTTTGATTGCCAAATGATTTACTTTAGTGAATGAATTTCATTTCTGCATCATAAATCAGTCTGAATGGCTTGATTATCCCGAGATTCAATTACTGCCTGGAATTATTACTTGATTCTAGATCTGGGAAATTATGCAAAGCATGAATGCTAAATAGTTTCACATGTTCCATGTGTAAATTTCAACACTACTGTGCCAAGTTCATAGCAATATTCTAGTTTATATTGACCAGTGTTGACCTTAACTACTGAATATGAAATCTTATCTCTATCTCCCCCATCCCTCTCTCCTGCATGAGGTTTTATCAGCTTAGATCTCTATGGATTATCTGCTCATTATTGGTAGGAAAATATATATCTTGCTGGAAAATCAATGCAAATGTTTTTATATCATTTTTGTTTGGCTGGATGTCAGACTTTTCCAGCCGTATTTGTGTATAAGTCTATCATTAATCCAGTCTGTCTGTTGTTAGTAATTATTGGGCCGCTTCATGAATTGTTTTGCGCATGTACCTAAGTTTTGATATTAAAAGATAATTTTAGATGGCTCTATGAAGCAGTGTTGCATTCATTGCATGCATATGTGAAATTTTTTATGCTGTTGGCGCTATTTTCCAGACTTGTCAAGAAATTTTATTGTAACTTCTGACTTCCTTGTCTAGTGTATCCAAATCAATACCCTATTATTCCCTCTTACTATGGGTTGGAATGGTTTCCTGTAACTCACTGTAGTGAGAATTCTTGAGTAACTTTGGATTTGCTGCAATTCAAAAGTAAGACATTTTTGCATAATTATGCCATTGAATGAGTGTTACGTTTCAATGTGTAAAACCATTCTGTTTGTATTAAGTTGACGTTCATGATGTATTTCCCCTGTCTGGAATATATATGTATGTGGGTGTGTCAGGTTGTGGAATGTAGATATTTTATACATTGAATACTGCCTGGTTTAACACAGGATCATGATTTTCTCTCCTAGAACTTTGACTAATATACTTGATGATTGTAGTAGAGATAAGAATGTTGATATGTTAGATATAAGAAGGTTTCTCCAGCTGGAAAACATATTGCTGTCTTGTTTGTATGTATACAACGTTGAAGGAGCAAAATTATGTTTTCAATACAATTTTTTGATATGAATTCAGCCTTGAGTATATTTTATGGCAATTGAAAGATAAATACCTTCATGCCATGTTTGTACAAACTTAGAATGTTTGTTCATATCAGGATCAGGTTTGTTGAGTCATTTCCCAGTTGAGATTATGAGGATTTTAACTCTGACTGCAAACTATATGATTGCCTTAAAATTTCAAATGTATTCAATTATTAGGGCCTCAGTTGTCGAGTGGTTATTGCTTCTGACTTGTAATCACTTGACCATCACCACTGTGAGTTTGAATCCCACCCAAGACCAAATTTCACATGTGAGGAAGCTGTCCAGCTAATTTACAGGTCAGTGGTTCTGCCCAGGTGTAAGCCTGGGGTCCACCTCTGAAGCTGGGAAGTTGCCAGATGAACCTGGTTGTTGGTGTTATGCAAAACTCCATTGAAAAAACAAAACCAGTTATTATTTGGTCATTGTTGTATCTGATTCTGAATTCTTGCATAGAAGTGTTGTTGTTGAATTCTTAGCGTTAATAGACAGTTTGTTACCTACAAAGCAGCTGTCAAGGCATAAATCAGTTTTTTTCACTTGTGTACAATGTTTGTGTGTTTTGTGGCTGCAATTGTTGTGATGTTTTATAAGAATGTAAGATATTCGACCTTGCTACATGTAACAGATGTTGATAGATGTAGCAACAATCCTCTCTTCAGTCTGTGTTCCACGACTCAGTAACTTGTATCTTACATGATAACATAATTACATTACTTCCATTTGGTGTATTATCTGTCTTGAGATTCCTAGTATTCCCAGGTGCTGTACATTATGAGTTAAATCTATTCCCTGTATTATACAGTGGTACATGTATCAGTTGAAATCAATTTTGAAATGAGTTATTCATATGGTACATTATTTGTACTTTGCCAGGTTGATCTGTGGATAGAATTGTTTATCTCATACTAAATTTGCATTCTATTTTTGTCTACATTCCAAGTTGTTTTTTTTGCTGAACATTATAAATTCAAGCAGTGCATGACATGTGTGTGGATTTAAACATGTAGTTATGCTTGCTGTAAATTTGATGTAGACACTTCAGCAGGTACTTTGTTGTTGGTATACCAAATTTTCTGCAGCTCTCAAAATCAACTAAATTTTCTATAGTCTTAAGACACATAACTGGTTTAGAATGTGTTAATGACTTTAGATATATCAGAGACACTACATATTTATTATCCAAGATACATCATCAGATTTGTTGATGCCCCTCTCACCACAGATCACCCCCTGCCCATGTGTACTCCTGATATATTGTTAGATGTGTCTGTTATCAGTTCTATTTAACCTTTACCTTTATACATCTACAGTAGCATTTAGGTTACTTTGGCAACAAATTATTATAGAGATAATCATTGTACAAACATTACATGAGCTTTGCTTATCAGTTCTCTTGGCAAATTCCAGACAGAACTAGGTACTGTATTACAATTTAATGAATTCTTCAGATACACTTGGAGGTATACTTACTGAAGGGTTTTCTTCTCTCTAGTCACTTCATATAATTCCATACATACTGTGTATTGTGGAGAGGGGGGTATGTTTTTAAAGGTCAATTATCTGGCTCAGTTTCATCTCATTTATCTTGCAATTTGTTGTGTAGTTATGTTTGTATTATATCTGTATGGTGTTTAGAAACTTCGTAATCATTTGTAGAATAAAAAATATAAATGTAACTCATACAACAAAAGTGAATTATTTATTTATTTGATTTAGGAGTGTTTCCTGAGACTTTTTAATGTGACCAATTACCAGTTTTGTCATGTCTGATAAGAACATAATTATTAGAGTCATTGCCAAGTTTTATTTAGTTGTTTTTTTTCCTGTGCTAATTAATTCTAATGTTCTAAGATCACAGATGTATATCCATTGCCTGATAGTACTAAGCATACATAATGAGATTGATCTACAAAATTTTGTATCAAATAAACACTCAAATTCATCTTTTGTCTGAAGAACCTGAAATCCACCATGTTGTAATAAACTTTGTCACTTGTTGCAGGATTCCGTTAATTAGGTAAATATGGTAATTTAATTTCAAGTTACATGTAATTTTGTTCTCTGTAGAAATCTGTTTGTGATAAATTGCTGTTGTTAAGCCAGCCACTGTGTGATTACATGAAGCTTCAGATCAATATAATACAATGTGACAGATTCCATACTGTCAATGGGAACTTTCTTGGTTTGAAGAGATTAGTGTGTCGACAATGTAAATCTTCATGAACACATATGATATGTTGATGTCTGATGACTCATTCTGAAGTATGCTTTATTATGGTGTTATAAGATTAATTTCCAACTTGTTTGAGTTCAACCATGTGGACAGATTGATTCATGAAACTTGTTATCTAATTGGTTTTCAATTCATCATTATTGTGAATTCAAGTGTTATTTCAGATCAGTTTAGTGTGAAAGTATGGTAACTCTGTGTGGAATAATGGTTATTTTACCTTGGTCATGTATTGTTGACTGGTATTGATCTGTCACTGCCAGTGAATTACAGTGAACTTCTGACACACATTACAGATGTATAAAACATTACATTGTTGCCATGGATGAAATAATCAGGTTTGAAAAAATAGACTTAGCACAAACTTGTCAAAGGTCATATTAAATAGCTTTAATTGACATCTGCCGACTGTTATTTGTTTTTTAAAATATGTCAATTTAAAAGTCAAAATGCAGGGTCTCCTTTGATATTATTTTTGTGGTCTAAGTATGGACTTGTATTGTCTGGTTGAGTAAGTAATTCTGTAGTCACATGTATTTCTATATCAAGCTGAATGTCTGGTTCCCTCCTCATGTTAGTCACATAATGTCTACTGATGGTAATTATTGATGAGGTAATATCTCCAATAATCTTTCCATCTACCCCCCCCCTCTCTCTTCTCTCTTGCTTCACTACCCCTGCGAAATTTTCATGAACAGTTCAAGAAATATTCTAGGATTGTTCAGGTACAAAAGCACATGAACTGCCCCTGAACATTACCAGAACAGTTCAGGTACATTTTAAGAAATGTTAAGTGAAACAAATCTTTAAGAACATAATGTTCTTTAACTGTTCTTGAAGGAAGTTCAAGAAATGTTCTTGAACTTTATTTCAAGAACAGTTCTGGAACAAGTGTTCTTAAAAAGCTCAAGAACTACTCAGGAACTGTTCCAGTACAGTAATTCTTAAACAGTTCAGAAAAAGTTCTGTTTCATTTAACATTTCTTAAAATGTTCTTGTACAATTTAAGAACATTTCATGAACACAAGTTCAAGAACTACTCAGGAACTGTTCCAGTACAGTAATTCTTAAACAGTTCAGAAAAAGTTCTGTTTCACTTAACATTTCTTAAAATGTTCTTGTACAATTTAAGAACGTTTCTTGAACACAAGTTCAAGAACAACTCAGGAACTGTTCCAGTACAGTAATTCTTAAACAGTTCAAAAAAGGTTCTGTTTCATTTAACATTTCTTAAAATGTTCTTGTACAATTCAACATCATTTATTGAACACAAGTTCAGGAACTACTCAGGAACTATTCCAGAACAATACATGTAGTTCTTACAGTCAAAGGAAAGTTCTGTATCATTTAACATTTTTTTAAATGAAAAATCATAAAAAAATCGCCATATATACTTCCCCAATGAAAATTTCAAGAACAATAAATAAAAGTTCAAGAATTCTTTTTAATGTTAACATCTATCTTTGGACTATTGAGGATATTAATATACATAAATATGAACTTTAAAAGCATATTTGGTACATAAATGATGTATAAATCATGTATTAAAAATATTTACATAACAATTATGGATAGCATATTTACACAATACAATGAAAACAAGAAAGATCTTCCATACTAGTAATAGCCGAGTAAGTCCTCAGAATGTATTGTCTTCCTAATGAAAGCATCAAAACAAAATTGATGTCAACAAAATAGACTTTACTGTTAACAAATTGCCTCTAAAGAGAATTATAATGCTAAGTATACATTGATATGCACAAATTTCCCATGTATAGTGTTGTATCTAGGCTGAAAAAAGGGCAGGGCACACAAGATACTGGGCAGGGCACTAAATGCCGATGTGGGCAGTGTGTGCTTTGAATCAAAGTTTGATAAAATCTATAAAGTCTGGTTTTGTTTCTCATCATAAATAATGTACATGCAGCTAGGTAAATGGTTTTATTAAAACTTATAATGCTGGTTAAGTAATCTAAAAAAGTGGAAAATTAACTGAATTACTGCACAGATTTATTAGTAGAAAATCCATTTGCATATTCAGACATAGGTGGCAGTGATTAGGGCAACATGGGATTGTTAAAAAGCGCATGGCAGCCCGCCCCACTATTCCATGCTAGATACAACACTAATGTATTTAAGAATGTGATCTAAAAACTTATTTAAACAACATAATTGTAATCAAGTTTAGGTTGAAATTGATTTACCATTATCAAACAACAACAACAAGAAAAAAGCATTGACTATAAATGGAAACTATTAGCTAATCAAAGATCTTTAGAGCAGTTCCAATAAACAAGAAATATTCCTGGTCAGTTTCTTATTTGTGTCACACTTCCTGAATATGTCAGCAGTTACGGGTTGACACTAGCTGAATATAGCCACCAACTTCGCCAGAAGACAGGAATTTTCTCATCCCCAGTTTAGTTAAGAAGTTCTCTCTTGGTGAGCACTCATTTATTCCTTTCATTTAGTTTCATTTGGTGCATTCCAACAATCTACCACACAGTAAGTCTGACTGGTTCTTATCCATTTTCTATATTGTTCGAATAATTTTGAACTCTTAGGGCCACTGTTACCGTCTAATCTATGAACATTCAGTTCTTAGGACATTTCTCCTCTGAAATTGACAAATGTGTTCAAGTTAATTTTCACTTAAGGACTTGTAACACAGTTAGATTATCTATAAGAAATTGTAATCAAATAGTACGGTAGTAACATTTTGCGCTTTTAATAAAAATTATATCAACTGCAACGTACAATTAATGTCACCTGTATTCGCGACTTTAAAACAGTTCAACAAGTTGGCAATATTGCGTTGTACAGTTAAAATCGTACAGTGTAAACGTTTATTCAAGAAATATTACTAAAAGTAGTACGCAAAGGTCTAATTCAAAAGAGAAAAATGAATTCATAATGGAAAATTCACTCACTGTAAATTCCGTTGATCACGGCATCCCCATTTTGTATTTGAAAAGTCTGCATCATCCAGACGTTTGCCTTTATGTTCCCAATCGAACCCCAACATTTGAATAGGCAGTCTAAATCATTTAATTACTGAAGTAACATAAAACTAGTCTAATCTATTCCCAGAATGTTTGAATACAGTACATAATAAAGTAATATATCAGTAGCGATTTCGTAATCAAGCATTTTTGTACTACACCACGATGTAAACAAAAGTTTGCCGATAGCGTTGTCGTTTTCGTACTCGAGCATTTTCGCACCTCGTTTTCGTACTCAAACATTTTTGCATCTCACTACGAAGTAAACACATGAGTTTGCTAAGCAAGTTTTAGCTGTTGATTCCGTGTTTTCTTTACTTTTACAATACATTTATCTTATTAAATTAGAATCGGTGCGAATTAATTAATAAAAGTCTCTTAATATAAGTTTTCAAATAAAATTTGTGGGTCTATTATGACAACAAATGTAGAAATTTAAGTACAATAAGTTCTTATCAATATTAAGTTATGACCTAAATGCTGAATTTTTATACATAATATAAAATAGGTCAGACCATGATCAGCTATAGTTTAATTTGTCATGAGGAACTTTACTGATTTCTGACCATGGTTTGTTTCTTTAGACCATGCATGGTCATTACAGATCAATCATGGTTGACCATGGTTTAAATCTAAACCTAGGCTGATGATTTTTACCATGGCCTGTTACATAAAAGCATGATGAACCATGGTAAGCCATGGTCAACCATGTACATTTTGAGTCTTTTCCAGGTTTGACCATGGCTGACCATGGCCACATTTCACAGGGGAATCTCTGTAAACCATAAGACCTTTTGGCCTAAGGATAATCGTAAAAAATATCAATTAATGTTTTAACTGATATTGAACTTGTATTATTATTTACTGGTATATTTGTCTTTTTATTAATAACTTAGATAAATTTTAGAACACTGTAGAACATTTCTAGAACATCAGAAATCCTGTACTGTTCATAAATTGTTCTAAAGTGAATTCAAGACCAACAGCAGAACATTTAAGGAATTGAAATGTTCTTGAACTTCTCTTAAATTGTTCTAAATATAATTTAAGAACAGTTGTGGGATATTTTAGGAACATCAATTTTCATGAACGATTCCTAAAATGTTCAAGGAACACTTCAAGGATAAATTAAGAACTTTATGAGTTCTTAGAAAATTCAAGAACTGTCCTTAAACTGTGTTCTTGAGCAGTTCAGGTACAAATGTTCTTGAACAACCATCAAGAGCAGATCTTGAACTGTTCTTAATGTTCTAGAACAATTCATGAACAGTTCTTAATCATAAGAACTGTGTTTCGCAGGGGTAGCCTGGTGTATGCTGTGTGTACATGCAGATACAAGTTGAGCTGTCTGCTGTTGTTATACACCAGTCAAGTGATAGATTCATAGCTGTATACTTCCAGGGAGAAATATTACTGTTAGCTTTCCTACATAATATTGTATTCCTACAACAATTGGATTTACTATACTAGCAGCAGTGGAAATATTACCGGGGTTATTTTTACTGTTAAAATTTTCGGATATTATTTCTCTTGAAGTTGGTGCTAATCTATGATTCTTCACTTGATTGATTTTTTTCGGAAAGAACATTAGATGGCATGATATCTGCTGACTCATTGGGCTGTGCTTGTTTCAATTTGGTGGAGAAAGAATTTATTGTCTCAAGGTGACTGTTTGACTGGTGGTTGTATGCTGGAAGTTATAATAGTTGGACATATACCATTCTACTGACTGTGGATTTAGTGTCTGTTAAGTTACTGGACATAAATCATTGTTAATTTGTCACTAAATTGAGAGGTGAGTTTAGCTTATTCAGTATTTGTTGCCAAGTACTTGAATATTATTATTCTGTAACAAATGTATTAATTCAATGCTATTATATCATATATTAACTAATTAAGAATATTGCATGGTTAAAAGTTTTCCGGAATTTTCCTGAATCTCTGGTTTTTCTCAGGTCTGGACCCTACTGGTTTTTGTTGTTACTGCAGCACCGTAGTTAAGATTTCTGTCTTTTTTTTTAATTCTCAATTTATGTCCCTGATATTGTCAGTTTAATGGACTTCCTGCTTGAATGTTAGATTTGAACAATTCTTCTTCTCAGCTCTACAATTGATTTGTAAGCATAATGCATATTTCATTTTTTCATGACGTTTTCCACATCTTGTCTAACATATTTGTGCAGAGATACAAAATTTTTTTATCAAATTGATGATGTAATTGATATATTATATAAAATAAGTTTCTTGCAGTGTTATGTATTGAACTATGTTGCTGTTTCCTTATTCCAAATGTGCATAAGATTTGTCTGGAAATGTGTTCATAAGTTGACTGAATATGGATTCCATTAACCTACTGACTGAATTTTGTTCAATTCAATGCACTTTACTGTTACAACTGACTTTCCCTACTGTCAGTTTTTATCTGAGAAGATATTGTGAAGCTTCTGGAGTCTTGATTACTTGTTACAGAAAGAATGTTAACCACGATTAATTCTGTGTTGTTCGATTCAAAATACAATTCTTGAGTCACAGGGGCTTGTTTAGACCTTTTAAGACTGATTGATCACTTGTGGGTAATATTTCTTTTAATAAGTGCATTGGATTTAGAAATAATCTTATTTCCATGTCTGTGTTATGGTTTACACTTCTTACACAGTCTGAATGTTGAATAATTTAATGATTGGTTTACTCTCAAGGGGTTAAATATGGATTTATTGATGTAATTTTATAGCTTGCATTAAAACTCGCTTGACTTGTTTGATTTCTAAACATGCTTGTATGATGTTTGTCCTTTTAGTGGTGTTGTTTATATTTGTAAAATTTTACATTTTGAAACTGTTCAACAATTTTTTCAGTGTTAAGTAGATTCAAGTTTTAGCCTAACCTTTCACTATCTGAATTGGTTTACCACTGTGATCTGACACCTTTGAAGACCCACATGGTTAACAGTTAATGGAGTATCTTAACATCTTATGTACATTGTAACATTCTAACATAAATATGAACCCTAAAAGTTTTTATGCAGAAATTATTATCACACCTGCCTTTTATGATTTAACTTTAGCTTCGGATGTCTTTCTTGTACATGTATAAAACATTGCAATGAAAGATCGCATGTTCAGTTCATTCATTGTTTTGCGTATCTGAGATAGCATGGTATGCTGCTGTGGGTATAATCTATGTTCCTATCTCACATAGTACAGCTGGAATGTCCCTCATATGCCTCAATCCTGTAGTTGATTGTGGTAGATTTAGAAACAGAACTTTGAATTCATAAATGAATTCTTGATTATTCTGATAAAATATTTTGAGAAGTAGTTCTAATACAGGGTTATTGTTGCCAGACCTGGTATTTGGATTTGATTTTTGAGTACCATTATTGTTACTGTTGTCATATGTTTCTATATTGTTTCATTTCTTGAAGAGCTCTGGTTAACAATTTTCAGGCTCTGTTGGTGTTATTTCATGAATTACTTTGTCTCTATTTCCCTTACCATCCCATTTGTGTTATATCTTTACATAGATATGCATATATCCTGTATAGATACAAACACGTGTAAGGAAAAAGCTATGTCTGAAATAATCAGTGAAGAGGAACAATACATCCAGTGCTTTGATTGAAGGCAAATTTGTACTACAATCATTTCAGAGTGTGGAGTGAGAGATAGATTTGTAGAAGATATTTCTGTATGTTACCTGTAAAATGTTTGGTAAAGGAACACAGGTGTTGCTGATCAGTCTGTTAAGATAGTTAATGTACAAGAAGCCTTCCACATTCCACATTGATATTTCTGTGTTTTACTCTAATCAATATACATAACATATACTTTACTATAGACTTGTTACACTCAAGTATTCCCTCATGCTGGTTAACAAAAGAAGATGGGAAGAGATTTTGAGATTTCTGTGAAATTTTTTTTGCTTTATGCACTAGTACTTTATGTGTCTAAGTTCTTATCTCAGTTTTTACCTTAATATAATTTGATCACAATTAAGGATTCAATTCACCTGATTCTGCTGGTATATGAAAGAAACATAATCATACCAGCTCAGTGACTCTGACTTCTGTTATTACATGTATAGTTCTTTGCATAAATCTATGACCAGGTCATTCTAATTGTGCTGTGGGCTCCTTTGCCAAGACTCAGCATTATAAAGATTGTACTAATACTGATGACTTGACTTGATGACTGACTAATTTGTGAAGTTACACTGTAA
The DNA here is from genome assembly GCA_008271625.1 of Lutraria rhynchaena. Classification (NCBI taxonomy): domain Eukaryota; kingdom Metazoa; phylum Mollusca; class Bivalvia; order Venerida; family Mactridae; genus Lutraria; species Lutraria rhynchaena. The sequence continues at coordinate 703,781 of VIBL01000073.1, read as the reverse complement.
TAACAGATGACTTGTAGGTACACATTGGGTATCCCTCTATGTTTGACAACTAGACTGACACTTGCTGTTTGATACAATCAAACTGTTATTAGAATGTCAACATGATTCGTTCAAGTTTCCAAGTCATCATAATGACCCTTTTGTGTGTAGTTTCATGATACCTGTTACCTTTTTAATTCTTTCTGTGTTATCTGCATCCTAGTCATTTATATGACCTGAATATTGAGTTACACAGTTTAGAATTTATCAAAAACATACAGGTACACTATATTTCTAATGAAATATCCAACTATTTTATTGTTTTACATGCAGGTATGAAAACATAGAAATCGTAGTAAGAGTGGAATAGTTTGCATTCCATCACTGAGTTCTCTATCTGGTAAAAAACCTCAGGTACTTGACATTGTATTCCTGGTTCTTCTCTCTCTTCTCTACCTCCCTCTGGCATTTTGTATCATACAGGCACATATATTATCATTTATGACCCAATTTCTTTATCAAATGTCTGGCAGTAATATGACCATTTTCTCACTTGTGCTTAAAGTGTCATGTCTAGCTATGACCTTAGCAGTATAACAATGTACTTTAATAATGGTTATTTGCACCTTTCTACCAATTAGTGCAGTCATATTTCAGCATTTCTTTATCAGCCATATTTACAATTTTGAAAAATGGATCTTGAAGTCTTAATTGTAGTTTTATGGTGTATGCCAGAATTATGTGTTAATATGGTCATTTATACTGCAAACACATTTTTTCTGCACTCAAATTATGATCAGTTTTAATAGCAGCATTTCTTTGTTCGTATGTGTTGGTTTACAAACTGCAGCATTCAGTATAGTGACTATCAGACAATTTGAGCTCCTCCCAAATCTTGCATAACTTGGTTTGTCTATCTAGAAAAGTTTTATCTGCTTATACTGCATTAATTGTCACAAACTGTTGCCATTTCAAGTTGTCAGAAATGTTACACAATGTGGAACTTGGTGATATTCTTCATTAATATTCATTTGGTATTTATCTCTTTGAAGCTCTGTGTTTGGTATGTGGCATTATGTTGAAGTATTATCAGCATTCTGGCTAGTTTTCTCCATCTTGCATATCATGGTTGGAACTTTGGTATTTCCTGATATGAATAAATAATGAGATAATGATCCATTGTGCCCAATCATCTTGATGAGGGTTAATTTGTTCATCAATGGTTGCCATCTCATTATGTTCCATGCCTTGTTATTCTTTTATTCCTTTAAACATTGCTTAAATGATAGATTTTTGCCTGTAGTAGTTTAAAAATCATCAATTTATATGATAGAATTATATCCACCAATCTTTCTGTTTGCACATTGTGTTTTTGACATTACTTCATTTAGCATAGAATCATTTTAAACTTCCATGTGTGGTTGCTACTATCATTGTCTGTTAGAATTTTAGAGAAATCTGAGCTATATGTATAATTACTTTCTGTTCACATTTGTTCTAAATTATCTTAATTAACGCTGAGCTCATTTATTGTTCTGTTGTGCACAGACTTATTGAGTATTGAGAGAGGAATTTATTACAACTTCCATTGTAATGTTGACAGTGTGATGGGGGACAGGACTTTGGGGCATCAGAATTATTCCTGTGGGACACATGAAAGGCAGTCATTTGATGAACCAGATCTTTTAATCTGATAAAGCATATTTAAGTCATGAATCATGTTTATCATTAGGATGAATGACCTTGACCTTGGTATCATGATCCTCTTGGATTAAGAATATTTCATTAGGCATTAGATGTTGAGTGCAGTGTAAAACTTTAGTATGACTTAAGTCATTCTGGGAAGACCTCTTATTTGATCTTAGACTAGTTGGAAACATCTTACGTTTTATTATTCATGCATTGTTATATAATTGTTATTATTGTGTATGCATATTGTGTTTCCTAGCAATCATTGTTATAATGTATTGGTGTCACAATACATTGATTTGAAAATTATAGCTAATAATCTTTATGCTCATAATGATTTATTGATTATAATGTACGGCAACATGTATATATGATCATTATTATATATACATGTTGCCATTCACCTCATACATGTTGACAATAACTTGCTGAGGGGTATTTTGTTATGAGTGTGAAGTACACATTTGTGTGACGTAATGTATGTAACCGCACATGCATAACTGTCACTTTTTACTGCTGTTAGAACAATATTTGTTGTGTATTATAGTTGTTGGAGGCCCTACAATAGATGTTGTTGGCCCTGCAGTAGATGTGGGAGGTTTTATGATAATTAATAATCTAATCAAGGAATCATTGTGGTATACATGGCTGTAAAAATAATTGAAATCTGCTTGTTTATGATGTCTTTGGTAATTGTTTTGTGAAGTTCCAGATTTTCTGAGAGTGAGTGAACTTCAGAGGAAAGAAAGAAAAGAGTTGATGTAGCATGTACTTATAAAATCAAGGTTATTTGCAAACATTTTGTATGTCATCATTCATATTGGAGCAAATTTGGGTTAAAATCAACTTCATTAAAGTTTTACACTAGAAAACATGTTGATTGAGACAAATTGTTTTTGATTTAGTTTTAATACCTACCTGCTTGTTTTCCATGTGTTTGCTTTAATAATCTCAAAGTGTTTATTTATCAGAACAGCCTGTTGCATAAACATGTACCTTGTGAAATTCTCCATGGGAAGTAACCAATCTAATTCTTAGATTTTAAAATGAAGGCTCACCTTGAATTTAGAGTGTTATGTTGAATACTGTTCACTTTAGTTTTATCATCTCTCATCAGGTTTATAACTTTGAACATTTTACGTTATATGTACTATCACACATAGACATTGCATTTATTTTGTATCTTGTCTTGTCAAGCAGAAGGTTTAAATCATGTGACTGCTGACTTGTTCTTTACATGTCTGCCATTAAAATGCGAGTATTATAAAACAGTGTTACAGCCCTGCATTCATAGAAAGGACTGCCTGCATTTATACAGTATGGTATTCTGATGATAATTATTTATTTGTTCGTAGATGAAGCTTTCAAGGAATATTTGAAAATACTTTTTATTTGTCACAGTCATTGTACAATACGGATGTAATCAATTGAAGTTGTGTCTAAGTGTTAGGAAATAAGTTTTGAGTGGATTTTTGTTATACTGTTGTTGATGTCCTTTAATTGTTGTTATTGAAAACAATTAAGTGTGATATATTGTGAATCTTGTTCATCTTGGAATACAACTATCATTTGAGTGATTATTGTGGCGTGTCCTTCCTGTATGCTGTTACACTTGTCGACAAGGTCATCTTAATACGTTGAGACTTGAAGTGGTCGGATATTGAAACTAAAGAGAGGAGATTTATTCAAGTATTAAAATCTTTTTTTTTACCTTAGGCGCATATTTAATTTGATAAGAATTGTGTATCGCTTATCTGTTTTCTATTAGAGGTAATATCTATCAGCAGAATACTTCTTAATATCCTAAGCATTGAGAGATGATTTCGAGAATCTTCAGAATGATTATTGTGATCTGCTTTGTCCATGTATGATAGATAACTGGGAGAAAACATGAATCACTTCAGGCTTACCAATTGATAACAAGCCATATGCTGGGCTCATTTTAACATTTTATTATCTAGTAATCCCAAGATTTTTCTTTAAATGTCTTAAAATTTTACTGATCTCGATGCAAAATAGTCTAGCATTAATGATAACCTAGACTAGTAAAATGTCAGAGATTTGTTGTTTTATCTTGTAAGCTTGTTTCACTTTGTCACCAAGGTGATGTTTTCTGTGTGTTTACACATTTCTAGTGACATGTGGATGATTGTACTTGGGTATCAAGTTCTGTATTGTTCATATATTTACTGATTGTATCATTTGCAATGTGCATCGTTTATTGAATTCAACCAATTCCTCTGTGTATGCTTTTGTTCACTATTGTATGATTAATGGATGAAATATTTAAATAGCATCACACGACTTACCATTTTAGATATTCACTCATTGTCAATGTCCTGTTCTTCTTATTGAGTATTCAAATTTTATTGTCTATGGTGTTGCTGAGGCTGTGACCTGTCAGAAGGATTTGATACAATGGCTTTGTCTCTGATTGTTTTTTTTAAATCTTAACTTTTAAGTGTTGTTGTTTGGTTCGCTGATATTTGTGATCTTTTAGGAATTGTGTAGATCAAACTGTTACAGATATTCTTGTTTTGTGTTAAATGTTATACTATACAGATGGATGAATCTTGTCAAATACTGATAAACTCTCTTATATAGGTATATTACTTACATTCCTGTGTATGCTTATGTTACTTCGTCCACATTGTCAGCACTCTGCCAGTATTATACATGTATACATATTTATAATGTCAGTCTCTGCCATTCGGTGTGGAATTTGTGAAATATAAGCTTATACAAAACTATCGGGGTCTTTGTAAAAGTCAGTGTTTTAAATGAAAGTTTATGTGGGTTGTCAATCATAGTGTAATTTTCTGATAGTTGTGAAATGAATCCAACTTTATGAAATGATTGATTGTTAATTCATAAGCTTTTTTCTATGAATGAAATGGTTACATATATTTTGGTTGAAAATTTAGTCCACCAAAAAGCATTCTTATGGTATTTTTCCTTTTAACACTTGGCTTATTAAGCTGTGAATCCATATTGATTCCTGATGAAATTAAAGAACATTCATTTACCTATGATTACCTTACAGTTTGTCCTCACAATGCTGTATTTGGATTTTTGTGAAGCTACATAAAATAGGCACAAAAACATTGTATTGTATACGTTGAAAAGTGTGCTGACAACTTTGATGGCCCCATGAATTGTATGCTCTGTAATTTGTTTCACTAACTTGTTTTGTTAAATTAATCTTTATTTGTCATTGATGGTTCATTAGATTGCTTGAGGCAAAGTTGAAATACTTCAACTATAATGACACAGTGGAGTGTTTGTTTTCTTTGTATAGTGTGATTCCTGCATACTATTGTTAGGATTTTAGGATAGAAAATTCTCTTAGATCGAGGGTCAGTTTACTTTGTAGCTACAGTTGTATTGAATAAGATGAAGCTTACAGTCAGTTATTTAATAAATTTTTGCAGTCTGTAACTATTAGTCTTCACTGTTGACAAATATTGACAGTTTTTATGGTGTCTTGATCTGATAGTCAGGTTATCACAGAAGTTAGAGAGCTGATCTGTTGGTCGAGAAGTCAAAGTTCCCAGTCCGGGTGAGGCTCATTTTTGTCTTTGACAATTTGACTGACTTTATAAACATCTAGAGTCACTAGTCTCTATTGTTATGAACTCCTTGTTAAGGGAATTTTCTGTTGCTTGTTAAGGAACTGAAGTTAGTGCTGGTTGCTGAGCAATGCTTCAACCCAGTAGCTGCAGATAATAGATCAATTGATCATTTTATATCAATAAGTAAACAAACTAAGACTTATTCTCTGATCTGACCATTCAAATGCTAGCTTTAATTATGTTGCCTTAATTGAGGTCTACATGAAGCACCTGTTTACTCCATATTACATACTTAGATGATATCATAACTATCCATTACATTTCAACAAAGCACAGCTGATGGAATGAATCATATTTCATTATTTTTATGTTGTGTTAATTGTGTGGCAGTGAGATCATGTGTGATGAATGAATACCAGTATGTATGGAGACAACCAGAAACTAAAAACAGAATTTCCAATTTTTCATCTCATAAATTGGTTCAGCTTTACTGCACATCAACAAAGCTACCACAGGAGTTCAATATGTCCTCCAGTTGAGCTGCTCTGATAGTAATTAGATCAATCAATTAATGGTTAATTAGATCCAGCAGTTACAAGCTGCTTGCCTACTCTGACATATACAATGCATGGAGATATTTGATTCTGTACCAGCTACTGATATTGTAGTCATTTAGATACATCCATACAGTTAGTGTTTGACATTAAGGAATGTGACCTCATATAGCCTTCTGTGTGTCTCAATTCAATATACCATTTACCTGTAGGATATACCTGTGTACTGATTATTGCTGTATATAAAATAATTCAATTTTTATTCACTTCATTGGATTTATACAAAATTTCATATTTTGACTTGGGTAAGTTATGAGTGATATCTTGTTGATTTTCGAATTTTTATAACTCTGTCACATATACTTTGTTTGATGTTGTGTCGTGTCATTAGTGTTTAGAGACAAGATCACCTTATAGCAAAATCAGTGAATGGATTGACTGATTGGTTAGGGATTTGTTTTGAGTCAAAAATTTTAAATATTGTCACTAAAAACTTTTTGGTATTAAAAATAGTACTTTAAAATGAAGAGTTATCAACTTCATTCTGGACATTGAGCAATTTTTGTATCAATTTAATGAAAATGATGGGAAATTAATTTGTATGTGTGTACTGACAAGGAGGGTAATTGCTTGACTGGTTAACTTAAGTACATAGTAGTTTAGGCCATAAAACCACACATAATTTATTACCACAGTCAGATAGTCAGGAGCATTTAGTGACATTTAATATTGTATTGTCATCTAAGTTGTTTATATTGATATTTACAGTGTGGTAATCTCACTGTACAGATATAAGAGACTAGAAAATTTATGTGATATCTTGTTGATAAGAATTTTAGTCCATATTTTATCATTGTTGACCTTGGTTTTGTGGCTAAATTTTATGGCCTATTCGATATTACTAAAGTACATGTATGTCTGGTTAGTGATGTTTTCAAACATTTAGTTACATGGTATATTTTGTTTTCTTAAAAAATGTAGCTATCCTTTTAATGGATGTTGATCTTGTGAATTACTTTTTTTTTGACGAAGATTCTTTCTTCGATCAGTTGGTTATTTTTTAATGGTGGATTTCATATCTCTGTATAAATCTATTGTATTATTACCATTTACTATTAAATATTGACCCATTTAACTGTCAAGAATATCTCTTGAGATATTTATGTTTAATGAACTAATTACCTTAGGTGCCTCAAGCCGTATGAATGAGAAAACAGTCAATATCGTTGTAGAATTAGATCTTACTATTGTGCAAACAATTCAGATATCTGTTATGAAGTTATCAAATTATCTGAATTTGGGTAATCATATTTGCACTGCGGACCATGACATTGCATGACTGTATATGTTTATTGTTATATCTTACCATTGTGTTTTCAAATTATCACATTATTGTTGTGTCTGTCACACCTGCTTATATCTGATACAAAATAAGATCTTCATGATCATCGGAATACCTACATTGACAAGTGCTGTCTGTAGTTGTTACTATTATTATGAGATATTTAAAAAATGATTAACATACCTGGCAATTGGGGAGATACTATTTCAATGGTTGTATTACAGTGGTATTAACACTTGTGTTTTTTTTACTACATTCTGTATGGAATTGACAGTTTCACAATATCAGATATCTATGAAACTTGAAATTTTATATCAACTGCACACTGAAGCGTTACTAGTATCATTAATTTATGTGATGTTTGATATTGTTATTTAAAGGGTTACTTGGAGGCCCATTGTTTTACTAACTCTGTGTATGTTCTGTCTTTTCTCTTATGATAGATTACATTATTTCAGAAATATTGATGTTGATTTACATGTTGTTTCATTCACCTCGTCATCTGCACATGAGGCTCTTGTTGTTATGGTGTTGAGACAGTTTTCTTTGTGTCAGATATTTTATGTTAAGAGTCTGTGGATTATATTTGTCATTTTGTGTTTGGTCCTGGATGCTGATGACCAAGGTTTATACAGACACAGATGTTTCCTCAATCCCCTCACTTTTTCCATCCTCTCATCATCATATGATTATCATGCTATGTATAGGAAAGTTATAAACCTGATCCATATGACTTTTTGTAATGCATAAAGGTAACTTTATTTTTGTGATAAATCAATGAAGTCAATCTTCTTATGAAGTGAAGTTTTTGTTATTTGTGTTGAAGAATGTGACATTTGCTGTGACCTAGTTGTGACTTTTTTGATAGGAAAAAGACTTTTGAATTACTTCATTACTTGTGTTTTGTATTGGGGATTGGTTACTGTTGGGCGTTATTTAGAATTACATAAAAGCCACTTACAGATTTATAACAGCTTGGGTATTATGGAGATCAATACAAATCAAATTATTTCTTTTCAAATTGACCCAAATGTTACCAAGTCGTCTTTTGATCCCTCTCATGCACTGTGTTCAGTTTAGCTGTGTTTTGTGATTGTTCTTTATCTTCAAACTTTGGCTGCACATTTTTATTTTCATCTGATATTTTGTATTATATTGCTCTTTATCTCTTTTCAGGGGTACATCTTTTGACTAGCAGATTTTAGGGATGAGTGGGGCTCCTCAAGTGAATGGGCCCTCCAGCCCCACAGGAAAGTACATTGATACAATAGGTAAATACAGGATTTTTTTCATATATACATTAACTTATCTGATATGTATTCCATAAATACATTCATGATGAAGATTATCAAACAGATGTTCAGCACTTGAATCTTGGCACCTATTTGTATGCTCAAACAACTCTTCAGGTATGAGCTCACCTGAGCTTTAAGCTTAGATGAGGATTTGTGATCCAGCAATGTCCATCTCTTTTTTCCAGGAACTTAATCTTGTTCTTTCCATAGGGAATTTTTTGTGCAGTGATATCTTTCTGAATTCTATCATAGGCTAAAGATATTTTCTTGCTCTGGTTAACCATGGCCGATATTTTAATATTGAGAGATTGGCTTTGGTAGTTGAGTGGTTAACATGGTCTCTGAATAGTAATCATTAGTTTCTCACTGCTGTGAGTTCAAATCCCACCCAGGAACAGGTTAAAGTCGCTTGCTTAAAGGCTGTCCAGCTAGACGGTTGGTAGTTCTGTGGTTCTACAAAGGTTTATGTCAGGGGTCTTCCTCCTCTGATAGAGCTGCAAAAGTTGCCAAATGAACCTGGCTGTTGATATGACATTAATACTCCAAACAAACAGCAGTAAGAATACATTTTAACTGTGAAATCCCGGTTCAAACCTAATTTTTAGTGAAAATTACTCAAACTTTTCTTGCACCTTGTACATTCTTTTTTACAAATCTTTGCCTTGTAGTTAACATGTCCTGGTTGGTATATTATGTTTGTGAATCATAGGCTTACAGTTTATGGTGTATGTCTGTGTTTTATTATGCAAATATTGATCTGTCTCTCTGCCTCACTAGTTGATCTCTGTTGAATAAACACATCTGCTTAAAGTGTCTATAACACAACTGTAGGGATTTCAAGTCTGGAGCTCTGTATAAGTTTATCAATATATTCAATGTTAGGCCAACCAATTCATAGTCTGGATAAAGGTTCATACTTTGAATCATGTGGGATTTTAGTTGTATATAGATATAACAAATATCACTTGTATGATGTCTTGGGAATATTTTTCATCTGGATAATTAGTTGTGTATTTCCTTACAGAAATGTATTGCTTATTTCCATCTGCAACAAACTTTGGCTTTATGTATTGGTTGTAACATTGAAATGAATGTGCTTCAAGTTAACAGTCATGGTCAATATTCAGTTTCCATGATTTGACATGTTACAAAGAATCAAAGTAAACCATTTTTTTGTGTAGGTTAATGATCCATGGAATTTCCTAGTGTTTTGGAAAATTTAATTATCTAACAGCATGTGGACATAATGAAGTAATTTTCCATACACCACCTTCATAAATCTTGCTTTATAGTAATTAACATGTATCAGTGTTACAATCTAATGTTCTGTATGTGATTTGTATAGATGAACATGTTTCCTTATAACTAGATCTACATACCTTCACACCCTGTACTATTGTGTATCTGGTCAATGAACGCTCACTCTGGTATGTCAAATCATCAAGTCTTATGGTAACATATTGTGCTTGTTCAATATTTCTTCTTATTTATGGACTGTTGTATTTATATGATCTTTTTGGTACATTGTATGTTGCATAGAAATCATAAATTTGTCTGGATGTGATGTCATGCTTTTCTGAAATTGCTGACAAGGCAAACCCTGGATGTGTAAGATCAATGCTTGTTGTTATTTGTGAACTCTGCTTGCCATGTCTAATTGCTTCAGTCTAGTGATAGTTAAACTAAGACTATATTTGTTGATGTATTTGGTATACAGGCAATACAGTATAATTAGATAACTTTTTTGTGTGTTTCATAGCTGTGGTGACAGATGTGTATACTTGGTGTATACTTGGGGTTCTATTTTGTTCTTTTCCTTGGTTTTTTTGAACCAATTTGTCTTGTATGTTTCACTATAACATTGAAACCTTCTGTTACCACTGTAATACGGTGCTGTATTGATTTATCTAGATTTGTGCTTGAATCCATTTTGCCTTTGGGTTAAATTAATGTTTAAACAAGGACATTTTACTCTTGCACAAAAAAATGCATTATTATTGTTTCAGAGCATCAAACATAATTTCCAACACCCCACCTTCTTATAATCAAAATAATCCTATTGTTGGCCTCATAGTCATACACCATTTAACATGATTCTTTTGTGTATAACAAATATATTAGTTAATGAACTTGGTTCACCATTGTTTCAAACAGTTTATGTTATAACTTCTTGTTATGTTTTGCTTTGACACATCCTCTATGTTCTTATATCAATAAACAGTTTATGAGGTAATATTTCCTTTTGAACTTTTGATTGTTTGCCAAGGAAACCAATGATGCATTCTTAACATAAATCTCATCTTGATGAGTGATGTGTTCTATAGTTTCTGAGTAACTGTGAATTCTTTAAAACATTATCTCTCTCCTGGTGTGGTGTGGGTTAACCTTGCTATTGTGTTCAATTAGGGTTTGGCATCAGTCTGTTATATTCATGTATATGAATATTGTCATCCACCTTGACATTGATCAAGGTATCTGTAGGAAGAACTTGTTTGGTTTCTTGAATTATCTTAATCTGGAAAGTCTTTGATTCCACTGAATCAACTCCTGATTAATGTTTTGTCTTCAAAAATTTATCCCCCTTTTTATGGACTAATTATGTGGATATGAATTAAGTTGGTCCAGTTTAATTCAATGGTCTACTGGTTAAGTTTAATTTCTTGGATTTTGTTTCCGCTTGACTTCAGTCCTGAATGGAATTTTAGTGTTTAGTCTGAGAGGTTGTTTTATGTAATGTATGTATTTGTACATACATTACAATACATTACTTGCTAGCTCTGGACTAATGCATGTTTTGGGATCATGTTCCATGTTGGATAGATTGCCATCTTTACGCTAGCATGGAGGGTGTTTCATGTTTGAAGTATGTTTCAAGTAGGCTTCAAGTGTGTGTGATACTGTTGGTGATTGCATGCTGTTTAACAATTAAAGAGTCTTTAAATAGGTTTGTAATCCACATGAAATGAGAGTTTGTTTCTTTTCATGCCTAATTGCTTTTAATTTGACAAAATAACTTAAAACTTACACCACTTCAGTCTGTGTCAAACTTGCTGAGCTGTACCATACAAGTGAGCAGAAATCAACAACATCAAAGACAACAGAGACTATAAACAACAGAATCTTCATCTGATGGCTGCAGACTTATGACTCTTTGTTGTTTACTAAATTGCCATTTTTAATAAACCACTGCATGCTTATTCTAGTTGAAATAAACTGACAAATACTAGGAAAAATGGATGACATTTTGACTGTTTGTTTTCATCTAGTGGCAAGCAATGGTTGTAGCCTTTAAGTATTGGCTAAAATTGAGGCTACGGTGATTTTAGGACATATTGTCCTTAAAATAATATCTTCATATTTTGTGATTCCTATCATTTTGTTGGTTGGGTGAACTTTGATTTTTGACAGTAAGTTTTTTAGCCTCAGAGCAGCTACATGATCTATATGAGTAAAATGTGAAAAATATTTGATGTGTCATTTCCCTGTTATGTAGCATTTGTGTACATCTAACGACACTGCTATTTTATGTGTAAGAGAATTCCATTTCATCTTCTACAATGTTTCGTTGCTAACTTCTCCTGTAATTTCTCCATGCTTTTAATTCTAGTCACAGGTATAACAATGTCGTATCCCATACAATGCAGATAGAATAGACTTAGATTGATGTTGATTCATAACGTATTGCCTGTATTTGCTGGATTTGGTATTCTTTAGCTGTGCTAAAAACACCCCACCCTCCTCTGATGCATATAAGGCCAAAAAATACCTGTTTTCTGATAAATCCCCCCAAAATACACGGTTGACTAAGATCAGATGAACTTGTTTTGTTGGCAATTTTTTAAATTCAAAGATAACATTCATAAGAAAGTGAAAATATAAGCTAGGAAAAGTTGACCCTTACCAATAAAAGGCTTGGTATGGCAGAAAAAAATAGGGTCTGTTATGTTAGTAGAAAACCATTATGCCTAATGGGGAAGTTGGTTATTGCTTAATATGTTGGTTATATTTTGTGACATCATTCTTAACAATACAGTACATGTATATAAACTGGTGTACTTATTATAATTGTTGAACCACCCACTGGGATCAATTTCCTGCTAATGAGTTCATGGCTGATTATTAATATAATTTTATTATTTTTGGTTGTCACATCATTGAATCACATTCTTATGCTCTTTTCTGTTCCATCAAGTATGTTTGGAGACTGATTGAACACATGCTGTTATATGATGTAGCTTATAATTCCATGCCTACATGGTATAAATCTGAACATATATCACATCTTGTAGTAAATATAGAACTTGATTCAAGTAACCCAGTCCTCATAAACCACTCAACACACTAAATATTCTCACCACAATTCTCCATAGAAAATATTTCAATGGGCGTTTCCTCTTCTCCAATTCTGATTCTTTTTTACCTACCTGTTATTCCATGTTTTATGACTTAGTTATAATAGTTTTTACAGAATCTGGCATATTAGATATTCTATATATTTCATTGTTGATTACTATGCCCTGTGCAGGGTTTTCCATTAGATTTTTCACCCGAGGGTCCCCGGGACTCCCATCTCCAACATTTTAGGGGTCCCTTGGGATTTTTGGGAGTCCCACACAGAAAATACCTAGGGCAATTTCCAAGTCGGAAGGGTTCCCGAGGATGCGGTGGTCACTCTCAATTCAAGTCCCTCGACTGAATATAGCGTCAGGGACGCAAGAAACCTGCTTCAGGGAAATCACTGGCCCTGTGTATATAGTACGAGGCACTTTCCTTACTGCAAAGATGTAACTGTATGTATGTTAGAACAATGTCTTATCTTGTTACACTGATAATACACTGTATTATATCATACTTTATTTTAGTTTTTGGATTTTTTGTGGTTACACATCCTTGAAGGATTTTTGTCTAGACTAGATTGTAAAATGCTTTCTTGTTCTCAACAATTGATCCCAGACCTGGAGAATTTCTATTGAATTGTAAGGCAGACATTTAGTGCAGTAAAATTCAGATTAAAACATTAGATTCTGTTTGTAACATTGATTTATTGGCTTGTCTGTGATAACTGAAGAATTTTAATACTGAAATAAATTACTCTGAGGAAATGATTTGTTGATTGGGAAAAATTCTTTGACATGTATAAAAAGTTTTAATTCTATTTTAATGTTTTGTGGAGTATGTGTGTTTGTCAGTCTCTGACACTTCCCTGTTGTTTTGTTATACAGTAACAATGTCCTCATTAGGAACCTGGTGCTGACCCAATATGTTGGTTCAAATGACAAATTCCTGTAAATGAGAACACTGCAGTAATGATACTTAAAGTTGGTATAATGCTGGTTTGTCTCTGTCTAATTAGTCTGTTGTTGGTTATAAAAATAGTGATCTGGTCAACAAAGTAGGAATTTGGTCATTTGTTCTTACGATGATTAGCCTGACTGATGAAACATATGATTCTACTAAGTCATTTATCCTTCATCTATGTGAGGTCTGTTATAAAATTACTGAAGGAATGTCAAGTCCCAACTGGCTATAAGTTCTAATGTATGAATACAATGCTGTTGTCAATTATTGAGAAGAGTGTAAAAAAATGCAAGTATGATTTACATAAATACCCATTAGACATAATAAGTACCAGGTTTTATTACAGTATCATTCATCCCCAGATTCCTGATTCATTCACTGACTGATGAAGCATCAATTTATCTTGGTATCTCCTCCCTCTAGCTATGTATCAATAATGTTACATGGTATGAGTTGTATTATTGATTTATACATTGTGTAAGAGATATTAGCATTGGGTTAGATCAACATATTATACTGATGGTATCATGTAGTCTAATTTGTGGCGTGAAACATAATCCAACCAATCAATTACACACTGTCATCTGCCTTTAAAGACCACACTTTATTGAGCCAATTATTGACCTTTGTTCAAGATTAAAAATCAGTTATTCTGACAAATGATAGTTCCTCAGGTCTAATTATTCGTTGTTGGTAGATGTTAACCAATTATTGTTAAATGAGAGAAAGTATTCAACAATTTACTCTTTTGACCTTGTGTTAGTCAAAGATTCAGTCAGTTATATTAAAATTCCATACTCAAGTGTTCCCCGGCACTTCAACTTGAGTGTTAGGATTTAATTAAGTTGAACATACTCCTATTACATGGTCTTAATTGATACATTTATGATGCAGCTACTACAACATGTTAGTCCCAATCATTCCTGTGTAAGTTCTCCATAAACTTGATATATTGCATATTTGACTTTATTATTGTGTATGATGGTTAAATTCAGGAAAGGTGAAGTATTTTGTTTTGTAATTTGAGAAATTTTATTGGATTATAATTGATTGCCCACAAACATGGATGTGAAATAGAGCATATGTATTTTAACGCTATTTTATTGTTTGTATCTATCGAAGAGCTTGACAAGGTGTTAGTTGTGTTTCTAAATTGAGTTCATGTATCAACTCCTATCTGATTTGTTTCATGTTTATTTGTCCCGATCGAAATGTAAATATAGTATTCAGTTGAAGTAATTAAAGTGCAGGCTATGCATTAAAATGTTGATAATTCATCCTGGCTTTATGTGATATGTATAGCCAGTATCTGGCTTGTTGACAGTTTTATCTGGGTATAAACAGGTAACCAGGTTTGAAGATACTAGGAGTATGATTCATTTTGTGGGTATAATTCAGTTTCATTCATCCAGGTTTAAAAATATAACTGATAATTGTTGACATTTACTGGTTGCTATGCTATGAATTTGTAATGTGGGTTCTTCCTGTGTGTTATCTTTTTATTAGCGTATTTTGCTTTAAAACAGTAACTTCCAAAAGTCTTTGTTATTTTTAATTTTTCCTCTCCTTCTGGTAGCGATTCAAAGCAAACCAATTCATACAATTTTAAAGCTTGTAAGTTTTCCTCTGTTTTGTTTTGTTATCTACCAGCATGGTTGATTAATTTAGAAATAGCACTGGTTGCTTTGATATTGGAATGCTGTTTTTTTTAAACTTCTCTGTATTTAAATCTATGACATTGAAATCACCATTGTGGTGGTTAGTAAACCCATCTATAACACAGTGAGTGGAACAACAACTTTGGCAACATCAAATCAAGCTTATTTGCGCCCACAGTTGAAGTGATAGCAGCATTTAACAGATACATTAGCCACAACCATAACGGAAACACCAGCTGCACAAAATTTGGAGAGCTGAACAAAGACATAGGACTGACTTTTACATACAGTTTAGTTGACAGATGTTCAGTTTTAACATTACCAAATATTTCTTGATAAATATCCTTGGCATTGTAACATTTAAAAGATTTTTCTCGATATCTGGATATTGTTAAAATGATTTTGCAAGTACAACGTAATCAGATAAAATTTAGAAGATAGTTGAAATATCTTTGTTGGTCACAATTTATTTTTTTTGAACAGGGTTGGAGGATTTTAATTTGGAGGTTGTTTTGGGGTAAAATCAGTGTATTAGTTTTCTGTGTTACTGACTCTCCTTGAGGAAGGTGATCCTGTGGAATCTTGTAATACCTAATATTGGTTACAATGATAAGGGTACTAATGATGTAGTCAGAATATTGCTGATTGTTCTGATAATGTCTATGAGAACCCTATTACAGTGTATTGTGGAATGGCCTTTGTATATTATACAATATGATATCTTAATGTTCTTTCCGATATAATGAAGATAATTAGTATAGTTAATTGATGTATGTTATGGTAACATCTGTATTTTCTGTGTATAATCTTGTATTTTCAGTTGATGATCTTAGACCTATCCTTATATCAGTTGTTCATTCCAGAATCCATTCATTTATGACCCTAATTACTGCATCTAATTACTCTTCCTTGTACAGTGTTCCTCCAATGGAGATCTGTCTAAGTCATTTATACATTATTCTTTTTCTTCTGAACTAATGGATTCAACTCAGAACTGGGCTTTTCTGTCATTGAATGATTTCTTGTAATACCATTCTAGAAGAAAAATATGATCTATGTATCAAAATTGTCTGAAGTGATTTGTTCCACTCTCTACCTAAGTGTTTTAATACAAGCTTTTGAAATCGTCACATTCTCTATTTTGAACCAATTATGCTATAAATGGTGCGGAAATGGTAAAAAAATTTGTTGGTTAATGATATGGTAAAAATCACATTTTTATTCTTTGATCTTCTGAATTTGTGATGGATGACTTCCAGTGTCATTTTTGAACTCTACAGTGTTGTTGTAATGGAAGTTTTATCTTGGTATTCATCTTCTGTTTCAAAGGGTTTGTGAATTTTTTTTGGTATTTACTCAGAATCATATAATTGTCATAGTTAATTATGGTACAGTGTTCAGTCAGTGCACATTTGCCTCCTTAGTCTCAGTAAAACATCTGACATCATGTGGTATATACCTCTGTACTCAAGAAAGGATATCTTTACAGGGCTTTGATATTGTATGTTCTGTGCCCTGGCAGTACTGTGATATTGTGTTGTCAGTGCCCTGGCAGTACTTAGATGTTGTATATTCTGTGTCCTGGTATAGACTCTGATTTCTAAGATCGCTTGACTGACTTGTTGGTTTAGTTGTGCAGTCAACAAATATGTAATCATGTTCTTGTGGCTATAAAACTTGCTTGTTGTGTTGTTATCCCATATGTTTGTAGATTGAAATGTCGTGGTGCAAGACTTAGGCTGTGACATGTTTGTGAAAAATTGTTTGTAAAAACAATGCCTAGAGACAGACTTGTCATAAGTCTCTCACCATCCATTTACACCAGAAAATGTACTCAGAATGTACTCAGAAACATTGGTTTCTTCTACAAAATTAATTGTTGTTCATAAATGAAATATTTTTGATAAACAGTGCTATACTTGATACAAACAACACACAAGATTCAAATGACAAATTTAGATTGTTGTATATACAGAAGGCACATATGGAGGCTTGTTGTGTTATGTTGAAAATTAATGCATTGTTGTATCATGTACCTTGTTTGATGGGGGCTGACTTAGCCCTCAATCATCTATGTTTAAAGTTCACTTAAAAGTTTAAAGTTCACTTGTAAAATACACAAGCATTATAGTTCCCAAAGCAAGTTGTTTGTATCATTATTGTAATCATTTCCTGTTAAATGTAGACAATTACTGTTACTATTATTGTGTGTGTATGTGTATTAAAGCTGTATATATATCATCAGTCTTAGTGTGAAATTGTTCCTATGATTGTTCTGTGAGAAATCAATAATATGTTACTGTAAAAGAAACAGAGGTATTCTTCTGGCTTCTGCTGTATTAACGTATTGATACCTCAGTGTTTTACATTTCTATTATGCATATTGTGAACCACAATATTCACAGTCAATCAATGTTCAGAATTGCCTGAAGCCCTGTGTTTTAAATATGTTATACTTTAACATGTATTGCTTGAAAAATTTGATGGGTATATATATGAGTACAGGATGTAGAAGGTGTCTACTGTACGTTTACAGAATTTACTGTTTTCCATCTCCATATAATGTGTTAAATTTTGTCATGTTTTGAACACTTACTGTATATATAGTCTGTCACTTCTTGTCTATTATATTTGCCAGATGCCACTGTATATTGTCTGTGGTCATTGATTATTTACCTATTTTGGAATATATCTTGTCTACTGGGACTTCATTCATCTTGCAGTCTTTGTGATGAACCTGGGGAACAATGCTGTCCTTTTCTCACTTTTTGCTATGGTAATGTTGTCATGAATTATTTAAGTATGAAGTCAATGAATGGTCTATATCTGTCTGATTGTTTGTTAGTTGTACATCGTGTTTAAAGTCAGTGTGTGGTTGGTTGGTTGGTTGGTTGGTCGGTCGGTCGGTCGGTCGGTCAGTCGGTTGGTTGAAGATGTCAGTACACAGGTATCAGTACACAGGTATAAGAGTGTTAGCTATGAGCTTACAGTAATGATTTGGATACAACATAAGGTTATTATGTGATATATGTGCCAGAACATGTAACTATTCTAGATGATGTTTGTTTTGATTTGTTGGCTGGAAATAGGGTTTAATGTGCCAAGTGAAGAAATCTAGGTATAAATACAGTAGTGAAGTGTATGTAATTCTCCCAAGTCATCACATTTGGCATATCTACATGGATTCATTCAAATGCTAGGTCCTGTCTTAGTTTGGTGTTATTTTGTACCATTGTGCAAAGAAATCTTGTGCATACTTTGCTACTGTATATATTATTTCCTTGTGTCAAATGTCATTTCACTTGAAATTTAATTACACCTCCTGTCTTAATTGCATTTACATTTCCTTGATAGGATTATTTTTGCAGTATCTTGAAAGCATATTCACTGGTAGTATATATTGGTATCATATATTAGTTTGTATTCAGAAGTAAAATGTAATACTGCGTATATTTTGGTGTATATTGGTTTGACATTGCTTGTTAAGTCCATGCAGAGTCTTCAGGGAAACCCATTGACATCTAACTGTGATTTTTTTTCGAAATTTTCAGAAATACCTTCACCTCACTGAAAGGGGAAAATATAGCGCTATAAATAATGAAAAATGGGAAATTTTTTAGAAAAAATAGTGCTTTAGCAGAAAATATAGACTTTCTTGGCTTGAGGAAAGTGCCTATATTTTTCACAAAATCACTGGCTAATTTGTCTGAAGTCCACCACAAGTGAAAGATATTTCTTACAAGTATGAATTTACAAAATTAACATGGAGTGAATTGAAAAGTGGATTCACACAGCATTCTACAAGTGCTAAAATCTTGATATGAAGAAAAGAGGAGTGTATGTCATCTTGTGTAGAACAAGTCATCTGGGATTTTATGGTGTAGAAGCATTATACAGTCTAACATGCATAATTTTATATTAGTCAGACTGTTGAATTTTCCTCAGTGTCTTCCCAGTTATGTTAAATGAACAGACCACATTCTTGTGTATTGAATTGACCGTGATGTGTTGTTGATAAAGCCGGTTATGAATTATTCATGAGATGATGTCTCAGAATGTGGCTACAATTAAGTTAATTAGAAATGCTGTGACTGTACTGAATATGGTTAATGGAACCATTATGGGATAAAGTGCTTATTGCATGAAAACACTGACAGTTTATGTATTACTTACATACAGACATCCAACTCTTCAAAGGCAAGGTCAAATGGCATTGAAATTATTTATGTAGAGAATTAATTTTAGAGTTCACCTTGACCTTCCTAATTCCCTGTTTGCTTCTTGTTTCTTTATGAAATGTCTGATTACTTCATAAATTTTGTCAAACTTAATTTTGAGTAGCTGTAAGTGTGACTGAAAAAATGTTACTTCTTATTTTATGATCATTGTTTGATTGGGAAGTTTTCTCTTAGCATTATCTGTTCTAAGGGTCATAGATTTCACTCATAAACTTCCTGTAAGGAATTGTTACTCTTTTGTGTGTTCTATGTATTGTGACACAGCACACACAGTCTGTGATATTTGAACACATTAGTCTGCAATATATTTATCTCACATTTAACTCTTCCTTTATATGAAAGCCATGTATGATGGTGATAAATTATTGTACCACTTGTTCTGTTTGATATTACAGTGACTCACCCATCAACATATCATTTTGCTGTAATTTTGCACTTGACATGAAAGCATTATTTAATATCAGACATTATTCTAGTCTGGTTGTTGTTGTCATTTCATGTAATGATTTCAGTCACCTTGACCACAGTGTTTTTTATTCAACCTTCAGTATTTATGAACTTTCTGATGTTTTGAATAAGTAAAACAAGGTTTTGGATTTTTCAGTTTACAGTCAAACCTGTGTTTGCAGCCACCTCTTAATAAAGACCACTCTGTGAATAAAGACCATTCTTTGAAATACCATCACTGATTATTTAGATCAAACTGCCCTCTGAATAAAGACCCCTTGTCAGTAAAGGCTACAATTTGTTTTTCCCAAGGGTGGCCTTTGTTCACTGTATTGATGAAGGGCTATAACACTTGGGGGGGAGATTAGGCCTAGAAATGTGCTTTAATTTACTTTCCTCATATGGGCATGATCAACTATGGGCTAGGTTTAGATGGTTAAACATGTTTCTCTGGTGATATTCAGTTGACTGATTTAGGTATAGTTTAAAGCAAATACGGATATGCAGTAGGAATGACCTTTTGTGATCTATTTTTTATGGCATAAATGCATTGTACAACATTTTTACCTTCAGATCCAGAATGTGAAGAGTACCAGAAGAATTTACGACGTCCCGCAGAAGTGAAAGAAGACATCAAACAGATGTCCGATAGAAGTCGAGTCTCGCTCATACTTAACAGCGAGGCATTTCGTAGAGAGTTGGAAGAGATTGTTGATGAACAGTTACGTCAAGGGAACGCACCAGCCAGTCTACTGGCACTTCAACAGATCTCAAACCTGTTACTGCCTAACCATAAGTTCTCTCAGGGTGCGCTTAGTGTCGGAGGTTGGTATTGCTTTATATTTTACTCATCCGCCCGAGACCGAAGTTGTGTGTACCCAACTTACTTTTTTGTGTGATATGAAATGAATGACAAATGTAGAAAATAATTTATTGTTACTCCTATTATATGAGACAGTGAATTGTCTCATGTATAGGTTTGTTCACCCTTCATTGATGTTTTATTATAGTTTGAATATTCACAATTAGTGCTGAAATATTTTCCTGTAGTTACTGACCTTTCAGGGGGGTAGATTCGTATGGAAGATGTTATGTTTTTATGTGAAAGTTGTTAGTAAATGTTCTTTCATGTTTTTATTGAGAAAATTAATAATTTTCATGACTTTATGTGAAGTCAATGGTCAGAATGCCTATCCTAATCAGCCACATATTTAAACAGTCACATATTGATAACACAATAGATTTAAATATGATCAAGTTTGCTCAATATATAACTGAGGTGAACTTTTCTTTACCTCTATTTTATCAATATTGAGTAAGATTTGGGCACTTACTGATGGTGAGATATAACCAAAATTTTTGTCATGTTTTTAATACGTTAATGTTGACATGAGCCATTTAGTACAAAGTGCTGTTTCTTGTTTATTCTGTATTTTAATGATAGCGTTTTATTTGCTGAAATGTTTTGTTCAGTCAACATATGAAGATAAAACACCTACACACAGTGAAGGTCTGCATACAATCTTATAACTGATTGTTTTTCAAGTACATTTTCTGTGTGTTTTAAACTTTAATTATTGTTTGTTTTGGAGTCTTTATCAATCCTTTTATTTCCTTTAGTTGACCTGAGTTAATGTAGAATGTCAGATTTGAAATCTGCTGGATTTAACAATTTATTATAACAAACTCATTCATTGTTTGATAGAGTTTGTTATCAACTTGATTTTTGAAACTGTTCATGTGTGATAAAAGTTTTATAAGAGTTTATGCATTTATTATCTTGACTTTTCACAGTTAAGTTATTCATATCCATGTCAAATTAATGGCTGAACTGATACAATGTTAAAACTATGCATTTCACTGTCTTGAACAACCAGGAGTGTTTGCTGTACGGGAAGTCAAATTATGCTCTGTTGTGTTTGGTCAAAACTGGTTGGTGACTCAGTGGTTGGGTGCGCCTTCACTGTGAGGTCATGTGCTTGAGCCCTTTGTCTGTTAATCATACTGAAACAATGTGGTTAATTCTGTGATTGTTGATAGTTTTCTGAATTTTCTGAATTAAAACATGACCTTTAAGGATCCATGTGTGTTTAAAATGTAAAATTACACAAAATGAGGATGACACATAACTCAGTATGCTATCTGACATTTAAGTCTTGTCATCATACATGTCGAGTTCTCTGCATGTAGTGAGGGAGAAATGATTATGTTAAGGTTATGAAAATTTAAATGAGAGAAAAACTGGCTCACAAATGATGACATAATTATGAGATCTTATCTTTGCATGGCAAAATACTGCTTTCCAGTTCTTTGCTCAAACTTTTAGCATAATTTCAAGATGTGAAATCCATGTCTATGAATATTGGGACTGTTGATGTAAGGTTGTTTTCGTATATTTTTACATATTTATTCCAAGGCCATATGAATATATGACTCATAGAGTAGTCAGCAATGATTACATTATACACAAACAGGTATGATTTAAGCGCCCATTATTTTTATTTAGTTTCAAAATGAATGGAACTTAAATAATTCAAATCCATTTTCATGGAGATAATGTCAAGGTCATGGACTTGTTTTTAGCATAAATTGATTAATTTTGTGAATTATTGAACCCTTCAGAAATGATTGTAGTATCCTAGAATACATGAGATGGTGCTTAACTAATGGCTACTTGATACAATGTATTTTAGTGACATAACAAAATTTTATGTGTTAGTTCTGTTCAACTCATTGACTCACTTCTCTGAAGCATTTTATTATTTCTATCATATGTAGTTATGGGAGTTTTAACACACTATGGAGGTTATTAATGTATTGCATGGGATAAAGACACTCCACAGTTAATCTATCTTACAAACATGTCTGGAAATATCAACATTTCCATCCCAGACTGTCACATTGATTCTTCCAGTGTGATATATTAATGCTGTATCTCACCTCTGCTTGCAATGTAACTCATCATATCTTTTACTGTTAATTTAGTTTGCCTGTAACCTGATAACATACTTGTGATGGTACCTTTGATCAAATTATTGACTGGTTACCTAGATCTCCAGCAGGCAAATACTTTCAGGGTATAAAATTTTTGACCCAGTCTGTATATTACAATATACATAGCTTACTGTACTTAATGTTGGCTCTCTTCCCTGTTTCTTGTCCAACTTGATAATTCATGGACATTTCTTAAATGTTGGAACTATTTTGTACACAAAGCATTTCCCAAAACTTTAAGAAATATTGCCTTTTACCTGAGCTATTTAATTCTGTGTAACTTGTCATTTATGACATTATATGATTCAAAATTATTGATAAGCATTAGTAGAATTACCCTCATGGTAATTTTTAACCTTTCAGTGATAATTGGTCTGGTTTTGCTTCCTCAAAACAATACAAAATGTACATAAATGGATAAGTGTTTGGGGTGTTGGTTTATTGTTGATATGATGTTAGCTGTACATTAAAGGGCTTCAAAGTATATCTCTTCTTAGCATAATTTCCCTAATTTTTCTGGCATTAGGAAGAAAAATATTGATTTTGAAATGTTGTTTAATATTGGACATCATTAAATTTGCTTTAAAGCAAGTGTTACCTGATCTAAAAAATCATTTTTTTGCCAACTATTTTTTTTATTTGTCTGACCAGATTGGTAGCATTATCAATGATTTATGCTGAAGTAAACCATGTCTTCATTCAGACACTCTCTTCTACTTCTCATCATAAATATGTGAATGAAAAAAAATCAGGATTACTTTCCATTCATTTCATATTTTAAATATAATGTAATCATTGCATATTCGAATCCTGGAAAATCCTGCTCTGATTGTTTAGATATAAGTTATATTTTCTAGTCATGAGAAAATGAACTTTATCCCTACACTAATGCCCTCTCCTGTGTTGATTCACACCGTTCTATATTTCTGTTCGTTCTGTATTTCAGGTAGCCCTGTAATTCCAGTGTCAGATATAAAGGGTACAGAGGCTATGGGGTTCACAAAACAGGAGAAAGCTTTACGATGTAAACTAGCTGCATGTTACAGACTTGTTGATAATAATGGATGGTCACATAGCATTTATAATCACATCACAGTAAGTTCTACTTACCTATTTTCTGTCTAGGCATAAAATAAAAAAGAACATGACAAACCCTTTTTTTCAGCTGACCCTAGACTTTTTTTTATTACGGTCAATTTATTTCTCATTGATGTTTTTATTTTCACATGAGTTCTATCTCAGAACACACTTATTTTTTTTCTGCTTACCTTCCAACCCTATATTATTTGGATGTCAATGGAAACATAGGACTCTTATGTCAGTTGCTTGTTTGATCATTATTTGGTAGTGTATCTGTTAAAACTAAAATCATACTAGCTGTTGTGTGGAACTTCATTGGAACACTTAAGCATTGACACTTGTGAATCAATGAAGTTTATGTAGAACAACTCTTAATTTCACTCAAAAAGTTTATTATTGCGTGTCAAAATAATTGAATTTGTTATGCCAACCTATATGAAGATACTGATCGCCTGGAGCAGATTGTATGAATAAACAATAGAGAAATGTTTTGTTCCAATGAGAGAAAGTGCAAAATGATTTTTTTCTTCTGCTATTTTATTATTTCCACTTGATGGTTGACTTCATAGTTATACAGTCAGGAATGTTCTTCTTGAACAAATCTGCAGAAATTCAATTCTTTATTTCTGAGATAACATTATGTTACCATGGTAACTATTTACTGTTTTATTTCAGGCCAGAATTAGCCAAGACCAAGAACATTTTCTTATTAACCCTTTTGGTATGAACTACTCAGAAATAACAGCATCTTCATTGGTGAAGATTGACATACGAGGGGAGGTGATTGATCCAGGGGCAACAACTCTCGGTTTTAACCAGGCGGGATTCACTCTTCATTCGGCAATACATCAGTTTCGCCCTGACATAAAATGCATCATTCATCTTCACACTCCATCTGTAGTTGCTGTAAGTATAAATTTATCTGTTTGCTATACATCATGGTGGGTCTTAACTTAGCAGAAGATAATGTCAGTATGGTACATCCTCAGTTGATATATATAATCAAGGGTAATAGTGGAGTGTGCCTGATCTACATTACTTTACCATTATGAAATATTTAGAGAGAAAAGAAGTTTTATTGGACTCCTAGGTGTAATCAATATGTTGTTTCTCTCCATTGAGACGAATTGAGATACATTGGTAAATGCACACAGTAAACCGTAAGCCTTGCTGTGTGTTGTAATTTAATTCAGATTAAGCATGACTGTGTCTTAAACATGTGTCATGTTAGGAAATGTTGTTTTGTTGGTGTTGTCATATCCTTAAAGCTCTTATTTTACACCATGGTTATATCTTATCATGACAAAAATGGGAGGAACTGATTTTTTCTTACATCTGGTTTTTATAATATGATGAACTTTTCAGATGTTTTGTCATTGTTTATGTCGAGTTACAAGATAATGAATGCTTTGTTATTGTCACTTAGCTTGTGTTAATCTATACTTGATGTATATACTTGCTTGTTATCCTGCTTAAATCTTAACGAAATATTTTGCAGTAATGCATAATAACAACATAAATAAGGCAATTTTATTCTTGGAAACAATGATATTTTTTCACTACTATTCACATATGTGTATACACGTTATTGTGAAGTTAATACATACAAGATCTAGTCCCTAATGCCTACACTGAAATGAATTCAGATGAACCTCAATAACTGAACCAATGTGTTTATGTTGAAAAAGTCAAATGTCTAAGGTCTTGTTTTATGAAGTGGAAAAATGCAACTTCAGGTTTTGATACTGAAAATAAACATTGGAAATATTTTCTATAAAGTCTAGGTTTCACAGTGGCTTGCTATAAATGCAACATGGGTATTCTTGATATTGAAGATAGTCATTAGCCCTTGATTACTATTGTCTCCACTGTTCTTACTTATATCAATAGATGATGTTTGTTTGTAGGTATCTGGTATGAAGTGTGGATTTTTGCCACTATCACAAGAGGCCTTGATCTGTGGGGAGGTCAGTTACCATGACTACAATGGTATCTTAGTAGATGCATCAGAGAGGGAAGCTCTACAGAGAAATCTAGGACCAAATAACAAAGTAAGCATATAGAACTTACAGTGCACCAATAATTGGTGCCAATCAGTGTTTATATTGCAAGCTTTAAGTACTGTGGTATGGGAAAGAGTCAAATGATTTGTTGATGGTTAAAATTTTATGTACAGTTATGTCTTCTTTCTTCTCTGAAAGTGAAATGTTCATCATTCTGCACAAACAAAATGAAACAAACATACTTTAACAGTGACTTACATTTGTAAAATAGATAAAATTTGGTACACTATGTGTTAAGTAAATCATATTGGGAGAGGATTGATAATGTGATGAACAATTATCTCCATCTGCAGGTACATGACATTACAGTGATATAAACATGTGAAAATCTATCATAAACATGACAACTACTGTCTAATTATTATAGTTTGATGGTTGTCTGTATTAGAAGGAAGTTTATGTCATAGCATAGCTGTGTAATTGTTGTTATACTTTGTGTACTGAATTACACAAATTTGTTTCTTTATTGTCATACTGGTTATTGAAAATTACTGACATTTATATTGGAAAGTGCCCTTGAAGAAGCACAAAACTTCAGCATATTACCTGAATATTGCTATTCCATATTCATTATATTGGAATTTAAGGGGAAAAAATTATCAATGGCTCATATGTCCAGTTGATCAGTGTAAATTCGGTTAATTAGATGGCTGCTAAACACTCCTGACTTTTATCTGAATTATTTGTCGCTACTTAGATTCTCTTTTGATGTAAGACCGAATTCTTGTGTGAACATGTTTGATATGAAGGATAGTTAAATATTTAATCTTACAATATAGTAATCTTATTTTATGTTTTGTCTTGCAATATTTTTTCACAACTGATAGTATTCTGTTGATGTTGAAATGATAATATTGTAGATAAACAATAAACAATCTCTTCTTTCGTGGTTTATGTATCAGCATGTTATATCTTCATATACTGGATATAAACTTAATGGTGTTTCTGGAAGTGTATAATGTAGTTACGGCCTTGAATAAATAAATCAACTTCTTAATATAACATAATTTAGTATTAATCAACATCATGATTGGCATGCTGAAAGTGGAGAGTGCCAAGTTACAACTTGTTATTGTTAATTCTTGTTGTTTATTATGTATTATATTTTTATGACTGCACATAAGGTAATATCTGTACTGTACTTGGTATAATAAATGTCCGTATCAGCTTGGCGTGCAAGTTTATCCTGTTTTTGATTTCTATACCTTGTACAAAATATTTATTTATTCATTAAATTGCTTATAAATATTCCACAATTGTGCTGCTAGTGTATTGATTGATCAGTTTTAACTGAATAGACTTGTCAGTTATATAAATATTTTATTTAAGTATTTCATAATGTCTTCAATGTATAACTTTTATGAATGGAGATTTACTGGAAACAGAATGATAGAAATGTTAAGACATAAAATAACAATATTGTTATTTTTGTTATATTACAGGTGATGATATTGCGCAATCATGGAATAGTAGCATGTGGATCTTCAATAGAAGAAGCATATCACTATGCTTTCAATGTAGTCAATGCATGTAATGCACAGGTACAGTTTAAATTATGGTATAATACTAGATGAACATCCATCCACTGTTAACACTTACCTTGAGGAGTTGAAGCATATGTTTGCGGCATTTTGTTAATTATGTATTAATACACATCTTTGATCCTTTTCTCTTTACCGCATACATATAGTGAGATAACATACTTACGTAATGCATTTTCATCAAAATAATTATAATTCATTCAACTGTAATACAGCCTTTTAAGTTCATTTGTGTTGCAAGTTTTATATGTTCTGGTATTCCTTTTTGACATTTTGAGACACTCCTAGTGCATTAAATCCAGAATCTTACATATTAGATTTCCTATTGTCTGTCGAAGTTACACCTGGCGGTTATTTATTATTCCAAGAGCTGTTTGTCTGTGAATTGTTTTTTGTTGCTATATAATGTTGCATATAAAATAGAAAGTGGGCTCATATTTCTATCTGTTTATGCATCAATCAGTTTTCAGCCACATTAACATGAAATCAATAGCAGAAAGTGCAGATTCTGCTGTACAATTCTCTCTGTAGGCGGAATTTATGGGAGATTTTAGATCTGGTCTAAAATGTCAAATGTATAAATTAGATATTATGATTATGGTTGTACGAAGTTGCTGGTAAATAGTGGCCCATTATTGTCCTGTAAAACTGTATTGTTTTGTCTGATTTCATTATAACATGGAAAATTTAATCCTTCTTGTTTCACACGACTTTCAAGTCATGGAATACAACTGAAATTTCATGCTATAAGAGGCTTAGATTGTAATTGTAACAATCTGAGCATCGTTGATTTTAAACTGGTAATTTATTGCAACAAATATTTGTGTATTCATGATGTATGATTTACTTATTATGTATATAGATAATTTCATCTCCACTGATGTTAATTTTAATTGACATCAGTGGAATAATTTAGTATTTTGATGAATTTGAAACTTGTTATGACACTTGATATCTCATTGTATGTTCATTTACTTGTTAATATGATAAGGAAATATCATTACAGTATTCAGAGATCATATTTTTATTTATATACACGCTGTGTTTACAGATTCAAGCTGCACCGGCTGGTTTAGATAATTTAGTACTTGTTAGTCAAGAAATAAAACAGAGGACATTTAACATAGCAAACCAGGGTGGAGGTGGTGTGGATTCATCAGGCAAGAAGTGGAAAATTGGTGAACTAGAATTTGAAGCACAGATGAGACTTCTTGATAATGCTGTATGTGAAACTTCTGAAAATATATTTATATGTTTATGCATGTGTTCTTAAAGTTTAAGTTGCCATTATTGTAATTAGGATGTCAGGCATTTTACTATTATCTGCATACAAGAAACAATACCATTTCTGGCATTGAAGTCATTTTTAGCATTCTAGTCCGTTATTGCATTTTCATGTTTTTAAAAATCAAGATTGAAGATTTTGGAGATGTAATGTGGTATTTTGCAATATCCGTTTGTCTGCTAGTTATTTATTGTAACCATGAATTGATAATCTTCATGTTTTGATGCTGGTACATGTAAATGTCTATTTCTACAGGGATACAGAACTGGTTATGCTTACAAGCAGCCAAATATTAAGCGTGAATTACGGAGAGAGAAATCTAATGCTGAAGTAGAAGTTCCTCCAGCCTCCAGTTCGTTTACTTATGTGTTTGATGGTGATGTAGAACATTCTAAATATGTGTAAGTTCTCTGTATATTTCTAAAGTTAACGAAACTAACAAATATTTCCTATTTAATGCCCCTGCCATAGTTGACACTCCCTCATGCTCTTTTTGATAGATAAATACACCTTTCCTGCAAAAACAGTTGCCCTGCCTTTGTTTGGTGTGAACACATAAATGAGAACACTATGATCTGATGTAAATACAGACAGTAAATTCATATCACTGACATGTAAAAAAAGTGGTGAAAACAATGATTTTTATGAAATAATTACCTCATTGAATGACCCCTTTTACAAAATGTTATGACAAGGCGGGACATTTTAAGGGAATATTTAGTTGGTCTGATGGTTTATTTATCAGTTAACCTTCAAATTATCTTTAAATTTTAGTGTTTTGTCATAGAAACTTGATTAAGATTAATTTAATACTGTGTGCTGCTCATAAAATGATGTTTTAAGTTGAGCTATGTTTGTAATGTTGATATTCTGTGTAATACAAAGAGTTTTCCTGTATTCTTCTATTTATACAGATCACCAATCAAGGCAGCCATGGAAAGACAGAAACAACAACATAAAGTGGGTTGGTTAAATTCGCCCAATGTTTATGTTAAACAAGAAATGGATGAGATTGGTACTCAAAATCCCAAGAAAATTACAAAGGTGAGACCTAATTACTTTGCTGAAGAAATTCACTCATTGCAGGTTGTATATTTTTGTAGACTTTATGAATTATGTCAAGACATTTGACATGGCCACCCTAACAATTTTAATTATTTTATTCTTAAATATCTGTATTATGCATCATCTTCTTTGTATTATGTAGAATTGTATAATTAATTTTATCTGATTTTTAAACCTTTCATGTGGATTCATGTGGTTTATGTTGGAATACAATTGAATTCAAACCATCTAAAGTATCCTATGATGTATTTTAGATGACATCCCTCATATGTATCTATCTCCTGAAGATTGGTTGAATTAAAACACGGCCATTAGATATTGTTGAAATATAAATATGTTTATAGTACTCTTGGTGACATAGTGTTGAAAGTAAAAAAGTTACTTTTCAGTCTTTTGTAATCAAAATGTCTGGTTATGAAGCCTTTTGGAGAAGTAAAATCATTATAAATTGTTTTGGGAACATTTTTTAAGCGTGGATATTGATTATGAATGAAGTTGCAAGTACACTGTCTCTTCCCTCAGGATTTTATGTCAACATTGTCTGGTGTTAGTTTAAAATCATCCACAAATATTGCAAGTGCTCCATGTTTGTACTGTCTGCTGGATGTGACAGATAAAATTTATGACTATACATCTTTATTTTAATTTTCTCAATGTCATTTAAATAGTGTTTGTCATTGCACCACATTACAGCATGTATGAAAATGGCAGTTCTGTATATCAGATAGTAGATACATTAGACTGTATTCTACAGGCTCAGGACTGTTAAAGGGAGGGAACTCATGTAATACTATGATGATGTTTAACATAATTATTAGGTTCATAGTCTATGTATTGCATTTACAGATGGCTTGCACAAAGGTAAACTTCACACAGGTTATTGGTAGACAACTGCTGTTTTAACTTGTTCTAATTATTTTGTTGTTAAAATATTCTAACATTGCTAGTTTTATTCACTTGCCTTAATATTAAGGTGTAAAAAATTATACTTTGTTGCAGTTCATAATTATTTTGGTTATGTAAGGGAAAAGGTGGTAAATTGAATGATATGTGAATACCTACTTGGCCATTGTTGTTGTAAACCTTTGCTTGAATGGGTCGATTTCCTCCACCAATATTATATGACTATCTGTATGCCACTTCATTTATTGAGCAAGATCAAAAAAGAATTAGACTAATTGATCTGAATTAATAAAACAAACAACATTTTTTAGTGAAACAAAGATCAGATCTTCAATAGTTATACCTAGAATTAAGTATTTTATTTTCTGAATTATAAATGAAATAAATATTGATGTATGATTGATGTTTGAAGTCAGTATTGTCAAGTTTGCACGTGCTGGTGTTGGAATTATGATAAATGTTTAAAATGTCATAGTTTGCCAGTATCAGATATGATTGAATTGTATTCGGTCGGAATGTGGAAAATATTTATTTATGATATCCAGGTTTGTATCAAGAATTATAAACAGAATCTGTATACAATATGAAGGAATGATTACCATTGAGATATTGTTGATGATGAGACAATAAAACACCAGCTGATATAATCTATTTTATTAATATATTTGTCAAGTTGAAGGTTTTTATACTAATTTCACTTGTTACCATTTAAAACGTTTTATGTTTTGATATGTTTGGAATCACTCCCTTCCTGATAATGTTATCGACTGGTACATTGAAATCCGGGGTTGACTTAACTCTATATACACATTGTATATGCTACATCTATTACAAATCTTGTACAACTTGTACAGATGGCTGTCGGCTTGGTAAGTTCATCGCTTGGCTTGAACACAGCGAATATTATATTCTGAACATTGCTACTATATTATAATTGTAATTTCTTAAATCAGTTCTCTTCATATGTCGGATCTCTGTACACAACCTGCTGTGTTAGCTCAGGTGGTATAATGCAGGCTACTGATCTGGAGGCTGTAGATTTGAGATCAGGGCAAGGGACAAGTTTTCTCTTTAACAGTTTGATAAGCATGTGTTGTTAAACGTGTCTTATAATTCACACTAAGCATTAAGATGATGTCAGTAGCCTGTAGTGAAGCTGATAGAAACGGGTAGTAAACCAGGAGAACTAGTTGTTTGTTAGGTAAAAAAAAATACCCCAATTCCTCTGACATCCTTGAAAAATACAGGGTCTGTAGAACAGCAGAACTGTTTTCTAATGTATTTTTGTAAGTTTGTGTATGAATTTGAAAATTTTGGCAAGAAAAAAAATGACTGAGAAGGACAAAAAGTCCAGGTTCAGTTGGGGTTGTGGAAACCAGGAACTTTTTTTACATCTTATGTCTTTTTAAATGACTGACTTACTTTACGGATTTTTTTAGATAATTAGAATAGGACCCGATTATAAATGAAAATGAAACTATTTTATTTAAATAAGGGGCTATTTTCAGACATAGTTGTAGTGACTAGTCTGACATACATGTGGTAGTTAATTCAAGCTGGTAGTTTTAATATAAAATTAATGGCTTCACACTTAGTATTAGCAGCTTCATTTATTCTGTTTAATAATAGTTTCATTACATAAGTTCATTAAAAACTCTTGTGATCAGTTGTTTATTTAGTATACTTCAGAAAGTATTGCAAGTTTGAATTTCATAATTTTTGTGATTTATATCATTATAAAGTTTGTCCTGTACTGTTTGCACATTATTTGTGTATACAATGAATGTATCAGACACAGATGGAGTGTCTGTATGTGTTTAGTTTACTATCAACTTTCCTCCAGTCGGTTTGTAGATATGTTGCTGTTTGTTATGTGCTTGTCCGTCTCATCTTAAATGTTGATTTGAAGATTGCGTTTTTAAGTGTAATAGGCATGGTTGCTAAGCAACTCTTACATTGTATCCATGGTATCAGTATAAGATGGATTGATGTTCTATATTACAGTGGGTGAAGGAAGATGGTGAAGAAGGTTCACCTAAGAGAACTAGCACACCAATAAAAGTAGACAACCCTAACCAGTTTGCTCCCCAAGGTTCAGATCCTAAGGAATTCAAACAGAAGCAAAAACAAGTAAGTCTGTGGTTGTAGATGATGTTACATGTCTTATACATAGGATTAATCAACTAGTTTGCATTTTAAATAACCTGTATCTGAGGCTCCCATGTCATACATGTCATATATAATTGGACTATTGGACTATGTTGCTTCTATGAGTAAAGACTGTATTATTATTATTAATGGTTTTGTTAGACTTAAGTAAGAAATGGTTAAGCAGTATAATACTTAATAGAGTATCTATTTAAATTACAAAAAGCTTACTCAGTCTTGTGTCTGTCACTGACGTATGCTATCATATGAACAAATTTTTAGAATAGTGTCTGTGGATTTATGGTCCTTAATTTACAATATGATTGTATGTTAATTAATGATTAATTTTACCATAGATAAAGAAGGACTACTACGAGGAGAAAATTAGTGCTGGACCACAATCTAAGATCCTTGAAGGAATGTCATGGGAAGAAGCTGAAAAAATGAAGGTGAGTCATGTGTCCCCCATATATCTGTATACTGGTATGTTGGTACCAGATTTATTAATAATAATATTGGTAATAACCATGTTGTAAAGTTTCTATACTGAGTGAAATGTGACTTACACATTCTATTGTGTCCTTGAGGCAAAAGTTCTTGAACTTTTTAATTTTTTAATAGCATTGAAAGTTTCTAATGGAAGATACTTAGAATTTAATTTTTGCTAAATTGCTTAATGATATCAATCAATCAATCAATCAATCAATCAATCAATCAATCAATCAATCAACTGGTTAATATCATTCTGTACCAACACTGGTATTTTTTTTTCAATCTTCAGTACATTTTATCACATTTTACCTCCTGCCCCCAAATCGTATTTTGTTATTCAATATTTTCCTTGCAAAATTTACTTGTCATATTTCTATCAAGTCACTGTATGTATCAGATTTCTCCCTGATATTATATCATATAATGTCAGGTTAAGTTGATTTACTAGTTCTGTATCTACACATTCAATAATATCATTCACCATTTACCTAAACAGAGCTTGTGTAGGAATGTAAACTGTCTGTGAAACATATGAGATCATACTGATACTGATGGTCAATGCTGAAAAATTTGTACTGATATTATGAGCACTAACTTCAATTAAGACCGACAATCTTTTCTGTTTATATGAATGGCTTAGACAGCAGGGCAGCACTTTGAAATGGGATATTAATGTTATCAGAATGAAATATTAGGCTCAGTTTTTATAATTCAGTAAACATTTCATACCCAAAGCTGATTATATTAATTTGAACATACAGTGTTAATTATTTCTAATCAGTTGTAGACTGATGTAAAATACAATGCAAAATTTCTATCTTTTACTGAGACAACACTTAATGAGCTCATGAAGAATAAAGATTATAACAAGTTGGGGAAATGAATATTTTTTCAGGGTGTGGAATGAAATAGCTGAAAATAGTACTCCTGTATATTGTATAGGATGGGGAGGGGTGGGGTAACTTATCAGTTTCACAGACTGTTTGTTAGCTAGCACTGTTACTGTATCATGTGAATGGCAGTGAAGTGTGCCTCATGTTTTATATTGGCTATATTCTATATCTGTATCTTTTATGTTTGTGTTTGATATGTGTGATTTTGTAGGATTTTATTTCTTTGTTTTATGCTGATATCATTGTTTTGAGAAAACATGTTTTTTATTTTGTTTGATCAAAAATGTTGGCACTGAAGTGTATATTAACTGAACTTTATGGGAATAGATACAGATAGAGGCTTGTCATGGTTGGGCTAAGTGATGGGGTTTTCTTTTTATAGAAAAACACCTTTGAATAATACTGGCTTTCATTAATTATCAATTAACTAAATTGTAAGTTGTTTCTCAAATTACATTTTTCGTCTATACTGATCAATTTCAAATGAATTTATGATGTTTTTTTATGAAGATTATATTCTCAACCAAAATGTTATAACTTTGAACGAAGATATCATTAAGCCATCACATTGCAGCATTTAGTGACATCCATCAGTTTATGATTTATGTTACAAATATCTTGTGAAAATGAAATAGTTACCAGCTTGAATTGGTATTAGGGTTGGGTCATCGTGCATGATATGCCTGTAGCATATACAGAGATTTCCCTGACGCAGGTCTCTTGCGTCTCTGACATGATATTCAGCCTAGGGACTCGCATTGAGAGTGACCATCACATCCTCGGGACCCCTTCCGACTCGGAATTTGCCGTGATATTTTTTGTGTGGGAACCTCAAAAATCCCAAGGGACCCCTAAAATGTAGATGGGAGTCCCGGGTACCCTTGGGTGAAAAATCTTAGGGAAAACGGTGATATATATTAATTCAGTGCCTTCATTTTGTGCTTGTGTAGAATCAAATCATGATGCAAGTTGCTGACAACCATTGTAGTACTTGTGATGTAACGTAGCGATATTTTTTGCCCTGTCTTTCAGCTTGCTGAGTCAAATGGTCATGTAAGTTGCTCCTTTCATTTGTTTGCTTTATGTATCATTTTATTGTTTGTATGTAGAAAACATCAATCTTTCAATGGGAACAAAATATCTTTTAATTTCAGTTGGCATTTTTATTTACAGTACAGTAAAATCTGATACTAAGACCACTGAGAAACCTGAGAAATTGGTCAAAATAATGTGGTCTTATTATCAAGTTGTTCAATAAATAGGGAGTTAGTGGAAGCCAGTTTCTTACATCAGTTTCTTTGACAAAACCGTTCATAGAGATGTTTTGTTCTTATTTCATTATAACTGTGTGAATGTGGTGTGTATACATATATTTAACAATTTATGCTGTAAATACCAAACTAAAAGAACTAAGAATCTTCTTAGTTTTTTTTCACTGTACATTTGAATAAAAATCATATCAGATATTTGTATATATATTTCTCATGAAATTATTTATTTAACTATATATATTAAGGTGTAATAAAACAATTTATGTGTTTAAGTGTATAACTCATATAACTGTATGAAATCATACAGGGCTTTTTTTCACAGGCAGGGGAAGGGGCATAGTTCTTAAATTTAGAGAAAAATAACTTGGTATTTTTGCGAAATGGGAAAAAACTCAATGTAAATTGAATTTTAGGGAAAGCTGCGATTTTAAAGATCTTTCCTTGGGGGAAGACACCTATAAATGGCGCCTTCTACAGATGGAAAAAAAGCCCTGTCATATAATCATGTATTCAATATGGCATGGGATACATATGTTTGTGCGTGTGTGTTGTTTTTGTTGAAATATCTTCATACATAGATGATAAATCTCTGACTTTACTGAGCTATTTTCTGTATCAGCTTACTTTTTGTCTTGTTCTGATGTTTTGTTAGTTCAGAAATTAAAAAGAGAATAAATGTCAAAAGAATGTACATCTATGGAATTAAATGAATTAGTGAAGTGTTAAAATTTAGAATATTTATGAATAAACTTCTTTTGTAATAGTTGTGTAATACTGTAGAACCTCATTATCTCGAGGAGGTATCAGAACAGACTCAATATGAACGTGGTACTCATCATAACAAGGTTGAAAATTATACGCTTCTGAGAACAAAAATTGACAGGACTTGAAGAACTCGTCAAGAAAAGTTTGGTGCTCGTGATATGAATGCTCGAACTTTTCTCGTAGTTTACTGTTTAGCCGAATAACCCTGTTTTTTGGCAACAACTCTAGTTTTGTACAGCCAAATCTAAAGTATGAAAATACATAGGGACAGATTGTTCCTCCAAAGGACAACAAGTATTTAAAGAACAGTTTTTTGACCTACCTACCTACCCTATTCTTTTGGGTCAAGTAGCCCTAAATATGATTATTTTTTCTTTAATTAAGATAACTACAGGTAATGTTTGTCAATATTTTCTCTGTTTGTACTGATATATTTTACATGATCAGGTAATTTTAGGTCATGAAAATAGGTGACAATTATAAGGGTAGCATTTACAAGGTTTTTAGTGTTAGAGTTAAATTTATGTCTGTTGTGTAAGTCCACCCAAAACTAGTTAGTTTTGGGGAGATTTATAGGACATGACATATACCAAGGTATAACTCAATATCTTTGCAATATAAGTTGCATACAAAGTGTGGCACATTTTCCATCATTTTATAATGGGAACATCTCAGTTTACTGGGTACACAAGTTGGCACCTGTGTGTGTTGTGTGAATTAGTCATGAGTGTTCTATGTTGTATCTGTTTGGTTGATTCAACATTTTCTTGGTTTCATGTAATTGAATACTGTTCCATTGAGAGGCTGTGGAATTAATCACTGCATGTTGTGTGCATATTATTCCAGGAGTTTGTTTTGTCTTAAAACTGTTTCATTGTTCATGTTATATACCGTATATATTGCCATGGTTACAGGATGGTAGTCTAAGTGCAACTGGTGACAGTGTTATAGTGATTGGAGCTGCATCTAAGGGTATTATCCAGAGAGATCAGCAACACAATGTACAGGTAGTGTATAGATCCACAGACTCCCTAATAGTTTTTATTAATCATTCTGTTTACTTCTTTCACATTTTAATCAAATCGTGATTTATTTTTTAATTGTTTTGTACTGTCTCAAGAGATTATTAGTACTGGGTATACATAGTATTTAAGTATTCATTAATTAAAACATGATAAGGTCTGTGATATTAAGACAAGTGTATTTGATTGGATTGAAACTCTCTGTTAGTACTTTTGGTAGGGAATTAAAGTGTTAATGTAATTATGTTTGGATTATTTTGTTTAAGACATTACATTTCATATTGGCTAAAATTCACTGAATTTTGCAAGAATGAGCCATTCAATATTTGTGTCTGTATACCCAGACAGAAAACTTGTAAACAATGATAACTTGTGTTTTAACAGGTGTATAAGTCACAATATGCGGCCAATCCATTTGAAACAATGTCAGAAGATGAAATAGAGAGATATAAGTGGGAAGTTGAACATAAAGGACAAGATAGTCTTGCTACAGTACAAGGTATGGTTATATACTCATAGATCTATCTACTATATATGTCGGAAATATTACCTCTGTGTATCTGTAAATTGTTACCTCATTGTATGCACTCATATTGTACATTCAAACCAATCATTTTAATCCATCTTAGGAATTGGTAAGTTGCACATTTCATGAAGAAAAATGGTACATTGTAGTGATGTAACCTGTATTTTCTGAACTCAAGTTTGTTTTTACTGAATTTCTTTTTCATTTCTTTCAAATGATGCACATGGTTTAAACACTTGAGCATAAGATTACTGAAACACTTGCTTTATATCTGAACATGATGAATAAACTTTACGTTTCTTTATCTATTGATTATGCCATTCAGCTTATTATACACATACATGTGTGGATCCACTCATGCACATACACACACATATCAACTCATACCTCATGGACCAAGACATAGTTTCATAGTATGGGGCTTTTGAATCTTGTATCACACTCTTTTTATTTCTGCGATTATTATGTGTTGTTGTATTATTATATAGAAGAGCAGCTTGAGCCAGGTCCAGAGGGGAAACTTATCTCTACAGAAGAGAGATTACAGCAAGTACAACAACAGCAACAACAACAACAAAAGACTGAGGAACCTGTTCCTACTGTAGAAGTCAGTGAAGATGGTATGTGATTACCTCCCTTTACTATTTTGGCTTTGTATGATTAGCTCCCCTGTTCTATTGAATTTTTTAGATGGTTATTTCTGTCTTCTAGATGGTATTTTATAACAGCTTGGAATTGCAGCAGAATTAAATATTGCCATATTTTGTGTTGTGAAGTGAGTTTGTGGAGCAGAGTGGAGATTTTAGTGTTACAGTCTACTTAGCCTGTCTGTCTGTCTCCCTGCATTGATGTTGTTGCATATATGGTGTGGCTCCAAGAGAGATAACACACAGTTGAATTATAGTTCTATAACCATTTGTCATTGTCTACATATGAACATTTTTCATCAACAGCAGCTTAATTATACACAATCACCTCACTTGCTGTGCCATCTGTATGTGTGTTCATACAAGACTTTAGATGTTCCGTGTTATTTTCACCATTACTACATCATTGTGACAAAATATCAACTGCATTTCATTTTTTCTTCTCAATTATATTTTTTCTTGCTGATTAACTTAAATGCATTTCTTTTTCTTAAATGTTAATGTTCATAGATTTACTGACTTTGAGTGTCATCACTTGTTTTGCATCTTGGTCTTTTAAGCATATTAAGTTGCTTGTCTCTTCATGACTTTATTTACGTAAATATGGTAGGATTCTGACATAACGACACAATGTGATAATTTCTTTGTATATCATTTTCAAATAATGAATCGCTGTCCTGAATTTTAGTTCAGGATTCTAGAACTATGATTGCTGGTTGCCACTTTATCTTGCTAGATCTTGACAAAGAATCTTACTGATAGTTAGGGTTGGGTATTTCCTTTACTTGTGATGGATGAAGAATATTCTTCATGTCCTACCTGTAAATTAGGGTTGTCTTGTTTAATGACACACAACACATGTATTGCTTGTATTTTTATACATATATATCATGCAAACACTCTATATATTTGCTTTACATATTTGCTTCTGACTTGAAACACTAACTTATCTCGTCATGTAACATCTTTCTATATACATTTCTCATCCCCTATGTTTGTCTCCGTTTGTATCATTTGTGACAAAAACATATTTCAGGCCGCGGTGAAGGATACAAAGTGAATGCAAGTGAGTCAATCATACTCCATGTACATTTTTATTGCATGTTCAGTTCATACCCCACCCACTAATGTCATGGTAGATAGTTCATGTTCTAGAAGTCATCTTTTGTAAATTTATACATTAGAAAACATGGTATAAGTACTAACATTGGTATCATGTTCATTTTAATAACACATTATCTTGTTACAGGATACTAACTTACTGGAAATAGTTTAAATCATGGGTTTGAAGAATAATATTCAGATTTCTGTGTAAAAACAATATACATATTGGAAATAAGCATATTTCTTAGCCTTGCAAAGCTTCGAAATTGTGATCTATGACAATGATATAGTTGGTCATTGTTGACAATCACATTAAATCCTTAATTCTCATTTTCTCTGGAAAACTGGAAGTAATTCATTTTCTGGTGACTATAGGCATATACACTGAGAAAATACATTGTGTGCACAGTGTTCTTTGTGTGTGTATGTGTCTGTTATGTTACAAATCAGTGTGTATTTTGTTCACTTTGAAATTATTTTATCATCCATTATTGCTTTAAAATCTGTAAGTTGTTTTACCCTGTAGGTTGTTATGTTTTAGGATTAGGTGATTCATTTTTATATTCTGAGATAATGTTTAGCTCTGATTGATGATAGCCATCACAAGTTAGCTTCTTTTGTTTTATATGATGATGATTTTGTAAATGATTAATTATTTCACTATATGTTCACTAACATTTTATATAGTATGTATATGATTTTATGCATTCTAAGTTTACTTGAATCAGTTATGAAATATTTCTGAAATCAATTTACAATATTCAATATAAAGGTGAGATTCATTTTAAAATTTGCTGTCTTGCTATGGGAACTTAACAAATGAAAGTAGTACAAATGTTTGATTGAAAGTTAAGGAAGTTGAGATATTCCCAGCTCTTACATCTAAGATTGGCAGTGAAGAATATTTGATTATTGGTATCAGAAATGTTTCTGAATGTTTTGTTGTGGTAGTTTAATAGTAATCCAACAGTTAGCATGTGTTACACCTTATATTGTGCATGATTTTGTTTTAAGAGGGAAGTAAAGTTAACACACGTGATACACGGGCCTCAGTGGCATCTAACAGCGATGCTACAGAAAGTGCATCTGCTGCGTCACAGCCGGCATCACCAGTGACGCCAACTGCCCAAGGTTTGTAAGCACCAAAATATATATACTCAAGAAAATAAAAATATCAAATGTGTGTCAATTTCATGTCATTGATAAAGTATATTTCTTATCAATGTGTCTCAAAATTGTCGATTTTCTCATGTTCTTAGTGAAAAGTTTCACCTTTAAAATCAATACATCTCTTGGTTTGAATTTTTTATGCTTCAGAATTTTTTATCTATTAGATGCGCCATTTCTGTAATGCTTTTAAAAGTTAATGAATTGAATTTCTCTCATAGAAAAATGACTGTAGGGAAAGTAATTCTTCAGTAATTGTGACTTCCTGTAGAACTTTACTTCATGAATTATAACCTACTTAAAATTGGCCACATGTTTATACAAAAAAGCACCATTTAGCATGCAAACTAAATAAGCATCTGTAGGTGTGAGAATTTCAAAGTGAAACATCTAATTAATATTAGATATTTAACAAACTAAAATTTCTTAAAGAATTCCAGTGAGATTTGCCCAGAAATGTTTGAAATATACTTTATAAATTCCAGCACTTTTTATGATGTATGCTCCTATATGACCTACAATTTGCATGAGACATTTTCTTTCAATGTAGCCTTAAACCTTGCACATGCAACAGCTAAATACACATCTGTAGGACCAGCTTTCTTTCTTCCTGCTTTGTTTATAGGTTAAGATACATTTAGTAAATGTATTTTGCAAGTCACTAGTTTGATTCTTGAATCTTGCTGCATTTATATGGCTTCTTCATTCTTTGCATGTTTAATAAGCTTTATAGTATTGTAGTTTTAATAAAATGATACTGATGAGGATGAGTATTTGTGTGAAGAAATGTGAGCTGTTTAAAATCCAGTTGTTTCATCATTTTTGTTGTTATTTATGTCAGTGGTTCGGAGAGTAAAACGTCCCACAATAAACCGACCTAACAGAAATTCTAGAGAAACAAATGTTGATGATATTCTCCCATATTTGGACATGAAGCCTGACCTCCGGAAGTCTCGGGAAAGCTGTATTGATGATATTATTGATGAACATGATTTGTCTGGTGATACAAACATTGACGATATAATTCCTGAACGTCCTAAATCTCAAATATCTAGTGTGGATAGTATTGACGATTTGACGTTACGGTCTCGTATATCAACTGGTTGGTAGGAGTTACTTCCCTTGATGCAGTGCTAGTGTTTTCTTGGTGTGATGTTTTTATCTAATTCACAACACCAACCTACATAGACAGGATTTCCTTCACTTGAATAAACTGACTATCACTCAGATATCTTAATACTTAAATCTAGGGACAAAGTTGGTATCTTTGATTCATTGTTTTTTTTTCGTCAAAATTTGTGCTGCTCTATCTATTGTTTAGTCTTATATTCTATTTGATCTGATTTTTTTCTTGAATTTGATTGTATTCTATAAAACATGCCATTAAAAACAATAGAAAGGAGAAAAATTAAATAAATTTATCAACTAGTTTCAGCCTTACAAGTACATACATAAATTTACACATTTTTGTTTCATACCTTCTTGTCTTGTTTGAAACGGATAAATTGCGTTTTGTCCCAAGATTTATTTATACATTCTATTTATTCTGCACTAAGACATACTTGGACATATTCCAGACATCAGTGATAAATTTTTATGTATTACAAATTTTCTCTACATTATTTACTTGCATCATTATATCACAAACTTGGAAGTGAGAATCTTTAAAATGCATTCTAAGGAACATTCATGGCTAGTGTTAATTCTGTTTTGCTAGATTATGCTGTATAATTTTTTTTGTAACAATTGTGTTTTTCCTTGGTAATGGAATTTGATGCTAGATTTGTGTAATACCAGTATGGTTGGCAGCACACATATATTGGTGTTTGTCACATGAATGATTGAGGATGTTATTATCATTAAAAGATATTTGTTGTATAATAAAACTTTAGATATGTTTGTTTGATTTTAATCTACATATTTTGTGCCATCTCCTTGTAGAACTCCTATGACTCTTATATACACAGAATGACTGAATCCCTGTGTCTGGGTAACATGTTTATATAGGTAACTTACAGTCTTCATAGCTCAGACTCTCTTCCTTATATCAGACTTTACAGTAACAATCTATTTTATCATTCACTACTACTTCCCAAAATCAGAACACAACTTCAAGTTGCATAAAGGACCTTCAGTTTTATAACAACTACCAGTAGTTAGAAATATTCTGAATTGGTTGATTTTGGCACAGAACTCAAACATCATTGTTATTGAATTATTAAAAAGAAACAAATATTGTACTGCTATTGTTTCAACTGGTCACAATTATAAAAATCAGGACCTAATTATACACAGACATAAATTGGTATCATAAGAGTCTGTACTCAGCTATTCTTAGTCTCAGTTACTTTTCAGCTTTTCGTTTCAGCATTTTGTTTATATATGAATGAATTGCTTGGTACTTTCTATTGCATTAAAATAATATTTAATTTGCATGTTAAACTATTTATTCAAACATGAAGTAATCAATCTTGACATTGGGGTTGCTTTGATGTGAATGTAAAATTGTAAGTAAGATATTTTAAGTTAATCATGTTGGTAGGTTTCATTTATATATATATTTATTCATTTATAATACACAAATTTAATGTATGGTTTTGTAATTAAAATGCTAAGTGGGTACTTCTGAAACTTGTGGAAGTATGTGAATGTGATATTGTTGAACCAATGTGCTGGTTGTGTGGTTGTAGGTACTAAGACTTATAGATTATGGGAATGGTGCAATAATTGTGTAATGTTTGTTTTTAATTTAATATCCGGTAAAACTTGTATTAAACTGATGTTAGAAGTATGCTTTAAATAAAATGGTTGGAAAATTACTGTGGTATGAGTTCGTATCATTATAAACTAACTTAATGTTGGGTATAACTAGTATGAAACATGTACATACCTGGTGTATTGATTGACATTATGTATCCTGAATTGTGTGCATTTTGTTTTTTTTTATAAACCTTTATCCTTGTAGGAATATCATACATACCAAGTTAAACATATAACCATGATACATACTGAACATATGATGCTGCTTAATCATCTTTTTTCCTTTAACAGTACTGATTCTCAATCTTGAGTTTTCTTACTAATGATTTTTCTGTTTCCACGACTGTTCTGCCATTTGAGTTCTACTTTCTCTTACAAATTTTATTAACATTGATAATGGGTTAAATGCTAGGAAAATATTTATTTCAAAATTCTAAAAAATACAAATCCATTTAGTGTGTTAAGTATTTCTGTTGTAAAACTGTATTAATTTTAGATGTTCTTAATGCTGCCTCTTTCACATGATGCTCTATTAGTTACACACAAACTGAAATCATTAGTTAATAGTTTGCTAATAGTGGCTGCATTTAAATTTTATTGTATTGATCACTAATTGAAATGAATGTTATGATTAACTTGGTATGTATATACTTACATATTGTGCACCTTATGTTGTATACTGACATCTTGTTTCATGCGGGTGTGA
This sequence comes from Lutraria rhynchaena, assembly GCA_008271625.1. NCBI lineage: Eukaryota > Metazoa > Mollusca > Bivalvia > Venerida > Mactridae > Lutraria > Lutraria rhynchaena. The sequence goes on along the minus strand of VIBL01000073.1, from coordinate 659,277 downwards.
TTATAATATAAAGCATGTTTGTTGTGTTTGCATGGTAACAGAAGCCTCAAGTCCGACACAATCTAACTTCCAGAGGTCTGAGTCTGCCAGGTACCCTCCTAAAAGTCCAGAACGTAAGTTCCTCTTAACATGTACTTATTCTAACCATGAAATCACAGCTAACTGATTAGTATATATGAATTGTTCATGTTCTAGGCTAGAGGGCTACGGATTTGTTTTAATAAATAGGCTAGAGGGCTACGGATTTGTTTTAATAAATAGCTGGTGGATTTTAGGACTTAATTAGAAAAATTGTAATGAGTTAATTCTTTCATCCTGTAATGAAATAAATATTAACATAATTCTCTGCTGAGGCTCTTTATTACTTTTGTTCATTTTTCTGAAAATTGGGTTCTTCTCCAGTGAAAGGTTAATTTTTACAGTTTGTTTTGAAATTTCTCTTTTTCTTCTATTGGTGATTTTTCTATAGATATTTGTAGTAGCAATTTACATGCTAGAGGTTGAATAAATTCCCACTGTTGTGAAGATATATTCTTAATGTTGTATGATATTGTTTGTTGTGCATTTTGTTGCATGTTTATTTTCTTCTTACATCTTCTCAGTTATAGATGAATTGAAAGCAAAGAACTTTGATAGGTCAAAGTCTGAGAGAAAAGCTAAGAATAAGAAAGGTAGGAAGAACACTTAGCTAATCTATGTCACCGTGACATTGTCATGGTAATGGAGCTGATTTATGTCACCGTGACATTGTCATGGTAACGGAGCTGATTTATGTCACTGTGACATTGTCATGGTAATGGAGCCGATCTAGGTCTCTATGATTTTGTCATAGTAATGGAATAGATCTAGGTCACTGTGACATTGTCATGGTAATGGTGCTGATCTATGTCACTGACATTGTCATGGTAACAGACATGGTGCTGGGTGTTTGATATAGTTAGTGTTCACACACAACAGGGAAGCACTTTGATCGTAGAAACATTAGCACATTCAGTCTTTGTAAATTCTGCAAATTTATTTCTGTGAGAATTTATCAGCAAATGTAAAATTGAAGATAATTAAAATTAATCAGACTTGATTTACATTAATTAATCTAATCTTAATCAAAAGCTTTATTCATTACCATTTGTAAGGTTTAATTGGAGTCTTGGCTTGTCTTGCCATCTCACATTTATGATTGTACACAACATAAATAATGTTACATAAAATGAAAGTGACGAAAAGGTACAGGTAGTCTTCATTTTAATTTCGTATCTGTATATGAATATAAGTTTATTCCTTTATTTAACTGTAACATACAGAACTGTATAATTTAATATTCTTATAATGGAAACAAATGTTTCTACATACTAAATGCATGATGTGGTGATCAGTTATAAAACACTGACATGAATATATTATTCATAATGACTTATCACCAGTATGTTGAAAGAATGTACATGTATACAATGTATATGATTAGAATTTTACATGAAACTGAATTCAGCAATATCTTCTCTGCATGATTTTAGCTCTATATTCATTCCATTGTATTTTTATAAGGCAAATATCCTAAGTTTATTTTATGAGGTATTTAATATTTAATATAAAATTATACAGAAATGGATGAGATGTAGCTTTATGTATTGTTTAACACATTTAGCATAAGTTTATAACACTTACATAATGTAGAGGGGAGCATGCTTAGATAAAAACATTGCATGTACACATATAATGCATTATGATTTATGTTTATTGTATAAAACAAACAGGTTTTTACATATTTGTTATCCAGTCTGTTTGATTTCAGATTTTACATAATTTGTTAGATAGCAATCCTGTATTTTTTATCCTTTATTGCTGATTTGACTTCTATAAACTTAGTGTTGTTAATGTATCATTTATTTCATTATGAGAAAATTTGTGTGGATATTTTATACCTTGTTGTTTTACTGTTGTCAGTATATGTAGCAGTATCCTGTTGTATTTATACATTATATTTTGGTTTATTGAATACACTAGGGCCTGTTGTTTATTTCCTATTTAAAAATGCATATGAGCTCAATTTTAATTTGCCGTGTAAGGCCATACAAAATAGTTATGTTTATGGTTCCCTGACAAAATCTTATTTTGTTGTGCCTACCAAGAAGTTTCTAATAACAAAAATCCGCAGTACAAAAATATTTGGGAATGAGTCATACCTTGTATTATTTGAAATGTTTTTCTACTTACTTACCCTTGTTTGGTCCAGTAAATAACCCTAAACATGACTATTTGTGGAGCTTAATGCAAGACAAACTCATTAGAATTACAATACAAGCGTATGTTATTATGTAGTGTAACACTTGATATTATTTTTTTTTCAGAGAAAGCAATGAATGGAGATGATGATCAAATGAGATCACCGGCTAAATCTGACACGTTGAGATCTACTGATAGTGCTAGTGGTGGGGAAACTTTGGAGGAACGTAGCAGCAAGGAGGTAATTGTCTTCATTGTGCTTGGTCATGTGACTTTAAGTTTTACTCGTGACTTGTTTGGTGCTAAATTCTTGTTTCTTAGTTTATGTTTACAAAATAGTTACAAAAGTTTAGCACCAAAAACCTGAATTATAGATGTTTATACGTATATGGCTGTGCTTAAATGTAAGTTGATTGTATGTATGAATTATTCAGATAGTTTTGTATCAACCTCATAAATGAAGCCTGATAAAAATGGAATATGTGGATATGTGAAACAATGTACCCTAATTCCTTAACTCTTAAGAGTTGAAATTTGACTAAGAAGATAATGAAAGTGGATGAAAACTAAGCATAGAACTGTTTCAGACAAAATGTGTTTCATTTGTGAGAACTACTTCTTTGATAAAAAATTATGTCTCTTCTGTTTCATTCTTAAAATAACACAGCAACTGTTATGTCTTCTAGTATAGTTTAAGAGTTGAGAGAAAATCGGATTGTTATGCAAATTTTAGGTTACTATGTTTTGTAGGGGTATAATCACTAATAAATTTTGCAGTTTATCTTTTATTCTTATTTCATTTATCATTTTCATTATGTTTTAAGCATACTTAACTTTCTAGCGTACTAACCGGCCAAGTTGTATTAGATGTGTAAGATTATAAATTACAGTTTGAACACAGAACCACTGAAAGATAGATTGGATGCTAGTTAAAGCACTTGATCAATAAATTCTCAGCAAACTTGCATAGTAAAATCACTCAGTTCATTAGTACTCCTTGTCATGTGTGGACATCTCAAAGCAATGTCATCATTTTCATGAGATAGAGATACAAATGCTTGTCTAGAAGAGAGCTGTTATAATTGGAATGTATACAGTTAGAACTTTGCATTGTGAATACCACATTAAGAAAGCTGTAACCAAAGCATTTATCTGTTGAAAACTTGATTTGTTCTTATTTGCTTCAGACTAGGCTTTTTATGTTGTCCCTTTGTACATAAACAGGAAGTTTCATTTATGTGAACTCTGTTCAAAAGTTGCCTCACTCACAGGAAGCCATTCAGACTGTTGAAGATCATTCGCTCATTCATAAAAATATCATGTTTATAAATTTGTTTACATCTGACAGAATTTACTTGCTTTACATATTTCCAGAGGACAAATGGCCGAGGTACATTTATGAACACCGCTATATTTTGTTTTATGCCAGAATTTTTTAATAATTTTAGCTCCGCAGCAGATTTTTGTTAAATCTCTAAGAAAAGAAAATATTGTAGTGTAAGCTACAGATGTGTTGAAATGTTTCTGTATTTTGTATTACATAAATGTGGCTTCTTAAATTTGGGCTTCCTTCTGTTCATGGCTAGCTTAGTTTGATAATTTGTTTCATAGCACCCAAGTTGGTGTGGTAACCATGGAAATTTGGTTACCATGTCAACCATTGTGTTATAAATTGGATTCAGTTTAACCATACACAGCATGTTGTTAATGTGGGTGTTGCATTGCTTCACATACAATTTTTATAGACGAAAAATCCTGTCTTATGTTGGGACTACAATATCAATTGAGTTACATTTGGATCTTGGTTTGCCTTAGGTAAAAGGGATTTGATGACAGCAAAAATATTATCTTTGTAATAAGTGCAGAGGGTGATAGAGAAGTTTAAAATTTTATCAGACTGGACTCCTTGATGACAGTTGTTCTGTGCAACATATTTGTATATCAAGATGTAAAACATTGTAAATACATAATGTACTTTAATTGCTCATTTATATATACAAATGGAACCCCAATGCTGCTTATTGCTATTTCACACTGTTTATGTTGCTATTTGCTGCAGTATTGTGACATATTTTTGAATAATTCAAGCCAAAGAGGACCTAGACATGTATACTAATGTTTCTGTCTGTTAGTTTAATAATGTAACTTCCCTCCGTAGAGTTTTAATGTTTTGCTTTTCTTCACAAGTTTTATCAATTTGTGATAGTTTGTTTCCATATAAACGTGTCATTGTTACATTAAATAGTCATTAGGCATTTCCTAGATGAGTCAAACTTGTGCAATTTAGCTAATTATGTGAACTGGAATAATTTGCTTTTTTCAATGGAATTTATATATTGAAAAAAATGGATGTAATTTGAGTTTGGTCAATATGCAGGGATGTTCTCTTGTGCACCTTGGCAATGTTATGACTTGTTATTAATAACGTAATTATCAAATGTTTTTTAACATTCCTTACTGCTATTTAATTTTTTGTTCTAAAGCTTACTTCCTTTCTAAATTAATACATATCATCAATAACATTAGGCAGTATAGAGCCTCTTCTTATTGTTTGTATGTATAATACTGCTCTGGGCAACATTTTCGCTATCTTACTCTTTCCCCTTAATTGTTACTGTGTTGAGATAACTTGACCTTTGTTTGTTGTTTTCAGGGTTCACCAACTAAGGAACATGCTTCACCAACAAAAGAAAAGAAGAAGAAAAAGAAGTTTAGAATGCCATCTTTCTCAAAAACTAAAAAAAATAAGGAAAGCAAAGAAAGTTCAATTTGAGCTTAGAAGTTACTTTTAACTGCATAATGCTGACTATTTTAACAGTCGTGATAGGAAAACAGTTTATATTGTGTAACTCTTATATGATTTGGCGGTCACTAAAGGTCAAAGGTCAATGCTTTCCATGATGATCGGCCAGCTGCTTCGGGCCCAGAAATGTATAAAACAAGATTTGCTGAATTGCGACACAGGGGCCATAAATGAATAGTTTCTACATGATTTTTGGACAAGGGAAAGATCAGGAACTGTATGGCGTGATCAATTACGTTTTACTAGCTTGAAAACTTTTTATGCAAACATGTAAATGATATGTCCATTTGTTTGCATATTATAATGAAATGTAGTGTATTCCATAATGTTGCTAGTATGATATGTGATTTAAAATTTTTTAAGTTCAATTTTTTTGTGCCTGAACTATTTTAATATTTATATTGTATCATGTATGTTAACTAGCATTAAATGTATCACAATTTTACAGTTAGACAGAAAATAGCTGACTTTTAAGGACTTTGACAATATATTGTGACTTGTTACGTTTTTATTATTATAATTATTATACTTTTGGATTTTGGACTATAGCATGTAATAGAATGAATCACCTTCCCTCGGTATATCCCTGTTTTTATTATTTTTCGCTTGCCCAAATTGTTCATCTTTTTTATTTGCCATTAAACTCATTATGTAAATTCATAAATCATTAAAAGGCAGACAACTTCTGACACAATACAGACCATGTTTGTCTCTGCTGTATGTGTGAGTAGTAACTCTATATTGTATAACTGATCTTCCAAGCATGAAATATCTGATCCTGCAATAGATTGAATGATTGAGGCAGTTGTAATGCATTTTATGCTTTTGAAGGAAAAAGGGCGTTTTAACAGCTTAGGAATTCATGAGCAAGTCAATGTTGTTAGTAAGGTTTTATGTATGTATGCTGCTTTTAATCCATTATTGATACTGTTTTATACAAAAGTTACTCCGTGTGAGAAGGCGAGGAACTGGAGATAGGATTCTTATTTACATTTTAATCGGATGTTTGAGATGTATGCAGTTAATGACTTGTTTATATACTTGAAACATTTCATAATTATGTAATTCTGCTTTAATTGGATAAATCATTGATTGTTCTGTCTAACTGCTTGCTTCATATGTACAAACTGTTGTATGTAGGATTATTGTTAACACATATTGGGTTAGGACTGATGTTTGATTCAAAAAGTTGTTGTGACTTGATTGGTTTTCAAGGCTATGTATATGTCACATAATGAATATAATCTTGCTGACAGCAATATTATTGTTGTATGTTCATATTTGTATCACTCTACTCAATAATGTAGAATTTACCTGCCATTTTATGTGTTTAACTTAAAAACTTTGTTGGTCCAATATGTGCAAAAATCTGTATTTTAAGCTTTTCGTCACATTTTTGCATGGATGGGATTCATCAGTATAATGTAACTATGTAGATATTGTAATTAATGTAGTGTCTATTTTTTTGTATGTTTTATTACCAAGTAAATCTATTTGTTGTTGAGACATAACTGAACTGAGTGTTGAATGTGTTCAAATGAAAATAGCTGACTTTGCAGTTAATCTTAGTGCCTGATTAATTTTTTATTTGAAATGATTTTTTGCTTACTACGTAGAATGTAAAGTATCTATTTATTCTTGGGACTAGGTAAATGTCATATACTTAAATGTGTCAATTTTGCATCATATTACTTGACATGTCTTAAACTGTCCCTTAGTTACATCTCATAGCTCTACCATATTTCAGTTCAAAGTGAAATGATTTTTTTTTATAAATCTGTTGCTGCTTTTTATTTGATAAGATTTTATCAGATTATTTGAATTAAATAAATATGTATATATCAAAAATGTATACATTATATAGAATATATTATAAAGTCAAATTTTATGCCTTCAGTAGCAATGTATAAATAAATTACTGAAAACTATATGACATATGTAAAAGCTGTAAAGATCTGCTTTCGTTATTATATACTGTATTTGTTATTCTATTATTGGTTGTGTGATGTTTTTTTCATGTAACATCGGAATTAAAGTGCACAGTTTTCTTCTGTGAGAACAACTAAGTATTTCCAATATTTAGGACTGCAAGATTTTTGTTCCTGACATTTTATTTTATTATAAAGTTTTTATGTTATTTGAGAGCCAAATGCTTCTTGTTGAGTTAGTGTAATTTTGGAAGCTAATATGTAAGAATTATACAAGATAGCGTTTCTTTGTTTTCTTTTGAATGCTTCAATATGCTGCTTAGTCTGTGATTTTTTCATGAACCATTTTAGTCATGTTTTATTTCTGTATGTGAAGTTTGTTTTATTGTGTCACAGGGTTTTCTGAAAACTGACATATTGTATAATATTTTGTCAATTACTTTTATCACTTGCTTGTATTCTGTTGACACTGAACTAAGTTTAATCCTGAAGGAACTGGTTTTCTGTCAGATTGTTTTTATTCAGGTTTTATATGGTGAGATTTGGTTCATTCTGCACAAAATTAAGGGAGAAAAATAGTTGTAATCCATACTGTGATTTCATTCCATGGCATGAAACATTATGTGGTTGGAATATGTTGCTGTATGCTACATAAATGAACTTAAGCAAGTATTTGAGTATGTTGACATTGCTCTTGAAAGTTATAAAAGCAAACATGGACTGTTGCATTATGGAAGAAAACAGTTTACAAATGTTTAGATTGTGTTTATGTGTAGCCGAAAATTCTTGCTTATAGTGCCTTTGGTTTGTGTGGATAATATTATACCTCCAAAGGCATTGCTCAAGCTTCCCTTGTCTGTTTGATTCAGTTAATCTCTTATTTTTATACAAACATTTACCATACTAAGATTTCACAGTCTTTAATTTGTTTGTGGCATTTGAAGCAAGATTCTCTGATAGTATCATAAGTTTCACATCATGGCCAAATATGGCAGTGATACCTGTGTATTGTATGTCCCATACAGGCGGAATATGTGCAAATTTATATGTAGTCATGCATGTATGTACATTCTGTATCAATGTAACTCAAATTATTTCAAGTGCGTATATTTAATCTCTTCTAAGCACAATAGTAATAAAGTCTCAAGTTAGTCATTCATTTACACAATCACGGCTTGAAATTTGTATGTTTTATCTATGTTTACATGTATATGTATCATGTTACACATAATGTACCTGTGTATGTCTTTATATGTGTAAACTTTTTTTTTCTCAGTCATTTAGAATATGGACATTTTAGCATGTATTTATGATAGTAAATCATTTATATCAGTCATTTAGACCACAGCAAATTGTTATTCAGTTATTTAATAACCTACATCTATTCTTTCATACTTATACTAGTTCATATTTGATTTGTCCTGGAAAATGACCTCTCCAATGGGACTCACATTGTGGGTCTGATCAAAATTGCAAGTCATTATGTTGACATACAATTGATGCTTTTCTAGCATAGTACTAAGTTAATATTTGACATTCTTGATTCTAGCCGAAACATTGTAAACAAACTCACTTTGTTCAGAGGAAATATCAATCCAGGATAGTATGATGTTCTTACACCTTATAATGTTTTAATACATGTGTGTCTGTCATGATTCAAGGAAAATATCTTGGCTTAAATGACATCAAGTTATGGCCACATTTTTACCTGGTAGTTTTAACATGATAACATTTCATGGCAATAATCGATCTTTCAGACTAGCGCAACTTTTCACTTTTGTTTACTTTGTTGAAGAATAACATTATGACTTACATTTCACCCTACATTTAACTTAAAGATTTGAACTTTTAAAAGACTCATGTTTTTGTTCTAAGTTAAGAATGGAGATCTAGAAGTTGGCTTATTCTATTGTTGTATATTTCAATATGTTTTTTTTTCATGTATTCTCTTCGAACCATATGTGTTTCAAGCTTATAGTAAGCCTTTGTACAATGCTGTGTCCAATAAAAATATAAATTCTCAACTCTGTTTACTGATTGTTTTACATGCATTTTATGGCTGTATTGAACTTGTGACTTAATCAGTGCACACATGGACTTCAGATAGTCTGTTAGGTCATAAAAGTGTTTCCAAATTAATTATGATAAATGGTGATATCAATTATACAGTATTCTGTCAGCATAATTGATCTGAATTTGTATTTAAACATTTAACAGTATTATTTTTTCAACCAGTAATATGAAAATGAAATGAGCTTAGAGACTATTCTCTGGTTCCTTAACCTCAAAGATTTGTCATTAGCCTCAAAGCTCCATTTCATACATAAGTATTAGTGTCTTGACATGGGTAAGAACTGGTTGACAAATTGTGTATCATTCAGAAAGCTCTAGTTTAAAAATACACGTCTGTCACAATACAAAATAAATACACCTTTGAATTAGTAATTAATTCACAGACTCTGATCACAGTCAAGTGTGTACAAAGTGAAAATATTTCCAATATTATGTAGTTAGCAAATATGCAGGTGTCTGATACAAATAGTGTATCTATGAAATTAGTTTCCTGGTTGCATCAGATAAAAAAGTTTTCTTGTGGAAACGTTCAACTAACATTAAGAGATACAGAAAAAATGTCTACTTCATAATTCAGAAGGTCCATAGAGCAGTTATGAATACATGGATAGTAAACAATTATAACATTGCAGTTGTGTACACATGATCTAAATAGATCCAAGTTGTCATTTGAACACCAAACAAGAGGGGTTATAATACAAATAATATATTAGTAACAAATTTTTTTAATGAAGTCTTCATTGCACATGAAACAGTGTAATTATGTACAAATTTTATATTCAACACAAGTAAAAAATGCAATACCTATTCTTACATCACATAAATAATGCATAAATGTTGGATTTCGTTTGAAATGCATGACAACATCTATATGTAAGGAGTTATTCCTTAGAAATAGTTTTTTAAAACACTATCCTAAACTTTAAGTGGGTTATTGAAAATTAACAACTGAACACTAGCTTAAATCCATAATTTTGAGAAAATTCATGAGCCCAAATGTAATTTTACAAGCTTTAGGCTAGTTTACTAGTGAACTAACTGCAATCACAAAATGTATAATAGATCAGATAATCATACAGTTAGTATCAAGCTAGGACAGAGGGCACTAACCCCTGGAGACTTGAAAAATGGAATTCAAATATAGCTTCAAACACATGTTCATCATAACATGTACATGAATGTGTCACATTGTTGATTCAACTAAATCAGTGCAGTGTTATGAGTCCCCAAGTAAAATGTATGCACTGTCTGAATACTGACTTGTAAAAGAAACAGATGGTGCTTTCCTAGGTCAGTACATATGATACGATTGTTGTCAGTATTGTCAGTACCAGTCTATGAAGGGGAAGTAATCCCCATAACCTTACAAGTATCCACGATAGGACATCTGGTATCACAGTTGTATCTCTATATAATGATTATACTGTGATATCTTTGGACATGTTCATTGTTAGATTGATGCTTTTTTAAGATAATTTATATACTAGATGACTTCAATCCTTCATGTGAATATAAAGAATGAATAGCAAAGATGACCATAGAACTATTTAAGTAAGGGGTAAGAAGAAAACTTGGCATACTGTATGCCTGTGAGCATTCATTAAATATCAACTTTATGTTGACATCGTCCTGTCATGTTTTCAATACAAAATACCAACCTAAGCAAACATTGTCATGCAACTCACAACAAAGCAATTCAGAATCACTATAAATACATAGTACACATGTAAATGTATAATCATTTTGATGTGATAGATTTATATCAGTACAATCCAAAAATGCTTGATTAAATGCAGCCTTGCAGACTGAACTATCAAATAAATACATGGAGAAGTGATCTGACCTGTATGGTCTTCAGTTTCATTTAAAGCTTCAACTATTATCACATTTAACTCCACTGTCCAGCAATGGATACAAAGTTCATTACCTAATAAGTTGCTAATAATACATGATAACATTATTCTTCATGTAACTATGGCAACATCATCCTTCATGTTACTATGGCAACATCAACATTCTGAATTCAAGATACCACAGCAACACTATCTTCCTGGTCGATAAGGAGAAAATATCGCCTTCAACATCTTCAAAACATTTTGCCAGATGAGTGAAGCTCTACCAAGTTCATAAATCAAATCCCCTGAAAAAATCAACAAATAATATCACGTAATAAAAACATCAACAATTAATTTCATACAAAACATCAAAAATTAACTTAGATCTCCTAACAAAACATGAACATTAAAATGATTCAAAGAACAAGGTACCCACACATATTCAAATAAAAGATTCAGCAAGCTGGTATAAAGACTAACAACATTTTATTTTAATTATTATGATTATCTGATGTGAACATTTACATACTGAAGTCATATTATTATTCCATTTTCATTTGTAGTACATATACATCCTGCAACTACACCACTTATTGTTCAACGTATGGGACAAGCAAATCTTGCCTAGAAAACCATAATTGTGCCTTTTAAGACACAACCTAATAAACATCAGATTTTTACAACTTCAGATACCCAGTTTCAAAAGCCTAAGCTATACACAGCATGAATATAAGAATGTGGTACAGTAAGTCTCACAAATACAAATTATAATTCTATAAATCAATAAAATTAAAATAAAATGCCTTTATTTTATTATTTTTAGGGGACATGCTGTACAAGAAGATGTAAACTTGTACATGTTATTTCATCCTTAAGATGAAATCAACCTTTAATAACCTAAAATTTACTATATTTCACCTAGATAAAACATTCTACCGCTGACTGAATGTAAATGTGGAGATAGTCTGAAAGAATGTAATCATTATATGTATACAAACCATCGATTGATAATTTAGCAAGAATAAACAATCCAACAACAGCTGATGCTAGTTTCCATAACGTGTCCAAAGTGGGATATGAAATTTTGCTTGCTAGCATACAACACAAATTCTTTAAATAATTTGTTATAGAAATACTGTCATCTGAAATAAAGTGAGTGATTTATTCATACATATACTTTTATACAGGTAAGGAAGTTAACAGGTTAATTGAATCATTAACTGACTGCTTAAAGTAAGTGTTACCAGTATTTCTGTCCAGCATCTATTTCTTACAAAGTGGGTACAGTATCAGACATACAGAGGATACAATTTGAAAGGAGTTTTTAATATTTATAAACTAATATTTTGGAAAATCAATGCAAGAAAACTTGAATATAATTTGAATATTGATTATTACACTGGACATATCTGGACACAGTAACTTAGTAATATGGCCTACACCAAATAATAACTCAGTTGTTAACCCACCTGTTCTGTTACTATCGTGTGAAAATTCTCCATCATTTTCATTTGATAGTGTGACAGGATTATTTACCTTTACTTCATTGTCATTTTCATCAATTTTACTTTTAACTAATTCTTCACTTTTTAAAAATATAAGTTTTTTCACTTGTTCCTTTAAATATGTACATGAATTCAAAAACTGTGGAACAAGTGATAATTGCCCTTTTGGTAACATAACATGAGCAATATAAAGGCAGACAACTCTATCATATCCAGACTTGTAAGAGTTATCTTCACATCTCAGCCACAAACTCGCTAATGCGTGACATTGGGTGTACTCTTTCACTTTTGCATGTAACAATAAACTGAAAAAGATTGTTAAAATTATCAAGACAGCACTCAAAAAAATTAAAAAAAAACTGAGCATGCCTTAGCATACATCAATCAATTAAAAATAGGAATTGAAAAGATAACTTATAGCATCAATACTAATGAAGCAAACATGACAAAAATCAGAAGGAGACCTCTAGGGTCAAGTGGTTATGGTCTCTGACTAGTAATCACTATCCCCTCACCGCTGAGTCTGTTCAGCTAGTTTACAGAAAGTCAGCGGTTCTACCTAGGTACCAGGGGTATTCCTGTATCATTAAGGCTGGAAGTCACCAAATGGACCTGGCTGTCGATGTGAGGTTTAAACCCCATTGAAATAAAAGTGGTTTAAAACAAACAAAAAAAATGGATGCTATCATCATAATGGTATCATGAGATTCAGTCATTACATTCTTCTAAAATTACAGTAAGTAAATCAGAATGATTATTTCAGTAGCTCAAAGTTAAGTATAATTTAAAAGAAAGACACGAGTGAAAAACATTATGTATACCATATTTGAATGACCATAGGTGGACATAATTCTATACTGCTGAACACATCTTGAATAAATGGCAACACTTCTTGCCATCTATTTAATTCTGCTAAGGCTTGTATACACAAAACACATAAACTTTCCATACACTGACATGCCCTAAAATAATGTAAATGCATCCAATAAACAGTATCATACTTCAAGATTCGTAAAATGTCATGAGCCATCAATTAATTGAAACAAAAGATATATACCGGTAATATATATATCATAACCTGGTTATAAGTATTATCATGAGTCTAATTCTTTACCTAGCCAAAAATTCATGACAGTACTAATATGCAATCATGACACAATTTTATTCACATAAACAATTCTTCTTCATGTCAAAAGAAAAACCAACAAAAAAATACTCTCAAAAACAATAAAATCATACATCAACTGGTACTATACTAAACTTCCAACTATTCAGAATCTTCCCATAAAAAGATACCACAGGGGCATTTTCATTAAAACAGACAACATGTTTTTAACAGATCTGAATTTATGAACTCTATTTTTAACACATTATTTTAACTTTCTCTGTCACAGAGATCCTCTTCTATTTTTTAAGTACTGTCACTGGTTGACTGTTGCGGTATGTAATGTAAACAATGCTAGGCAGAAAGAGAAATAGAGGTGACATGCATGTTTCAGTTATTGTTATTACATAGTCACTCATGATAATATGTGTATTGTGATAATAAGTACACAAGAGACATTAGCATATATTTGGATTGATCATTGAAAAACAAATGAAATAGTAATCTTACTCCTAGTGAACTATGACATTTTTGTGACGACAGATTTATTTTGACAATTGTTTTAATCTGTGAATTGTTTTTTCAAATGAATCATTTGTCTGAAATATATCTTATTTTAATAGACAATTATTGAATCAATGATCGAACACATGTAAATTTGAGCAGTTCAAGCATACCATTTCATTCTTTAATCTCTTACAGTAGCTCCTATCATTTCTTAAAAATAATTCATTAAAAACGAGGCACTAAAATACTGGAGAAAATTTGTGTCACAACAAATAATAACTGTTGACGTTAAAGAGCAGTTTTAAATGGGGTTAGAAAATAGACCGCCAGACACAAGCGACCATCAAAATGATCAATGCTTACTTCTCCTCTTCCAGAAATGATTTGGCGCGCATAATTCCATGTCTACAAGTTGCTTCACAACCATTAAAATCTTTCAGTAACAAAGAGTCTGACGCACGTTCGACAAAAATGCTTAATTCATGCAGAAAGTCTAATTTATTGCGCGAACCTGGTATGTTCGACTCGACAGCCGCCATAGTGAAATCATGTGATCGAGAGTGCTAAAATGCATTTGTCCCGGTCAGTGTGGAAGTTGTAAAACTCTACCTTCGTAGGGACATGACTTTTTAACAAACGATCGTAAGAGGTACATAAAAGAAAACAAGGCCACTTATTTGCTTTTTAGATTTCAGGGATATGTACTGTACTCGACACAGATATCATGTACTAGGTGAATGAAGAAAGGACTCTACATTGTAATGTATACAGCATAAATGATAAATGTAGTAATGTATAGAAGAATGTTCCAAATATCCTATTGAATTTTTACATTTTGTTCACACGATACAATTGAACCCTGGTGAGCGATCACCTTTGAAAAATGATTACTATGAAAATAACGGACTGTCTCAAGCAACCGTTTATTCAGTATAAAACAGATCAGCCAAGCATTCGTACATCAAAGCGTACGGTACATGAAGTCTTTATTTCATTTCAGTATAATACAGCCATCATTCGCTGATGCGCTTGTACTCATTTTTTTATCAATAATTTTACAAAGTGGTTGTTTTAAATGTCAATTATATACAATATGGTCTCATTCCCATTCTACAAAAAACAGACGTACGCAAATCTTACCATGAAAATCCCAAGTATGCTGACGGACAAGTTAAAAACGTGCAAATGCTTAAGCTTTAAGTACGAATTTGTCAGTGAAATAAACAGACATTTCAACAAGCACTCGACGACTGCACTCAATCCACTGAGGGTCAACAAGTTTCTTTACAATTTAAAAGAAACGCTTAAAACATTGCGCATACTACATAATAAAATATGCTAGAAAACTGATTTACACAATAAATTGAACATTAGAATTTATATACCAAACAAACGAACGGACAGACGGACAGACAGACGAACGAATGAACAAGATGCAAGGATATCAAACAATTGGTCGAATATAGAACAAATTATATACACATAGTTTTAAACATGGTTCTTTCATTATGCTTGAAAGTATTGTTATATGGAATAAGTTCACATTATATGTCGCATTGTGACCCCGATTCCCTTATCTAAGCAACATATGTCACCCTTCCCAAATGTTTTCGGTTCTATAACCTGACCATCATAATTTTCATATCATTTCTGAGATCAAGAAGAGACATCGTTTTTATTCCTTTTAATTCAAATAAAAAGACAATGATTTTGAATATAGTGTTACTTATAGTTGTAGCGACAAAAACTCAGGGATTTATTCTTTCTCTTGGAACACAAGCGCCACCTGGACCCAAGGCATTTGATCCAAGTAAGATATTTTATGTATTGACTTATTTTGTTGCGTAAGTTTTACTCGCTATGTTATTTTTGAACACTTGAGTTTGAATCTGTAGAAGCTTATTCATATCGTGAAGGCCCTTCATCTCAGGTTCTCGAGCTTGAAGTTGGAACATTTTGAAGTCTGTGTTCAAATTATGATCAAATATTCAATCTATGGAATCAGTTGGTAGTACATGTACGTAATGATAATCTAATATACATTTGACATTAAATTGATTTGAAACAAGCTCTGGCTTTTAACACACCGATGTGTGTTCCTCAGTTATGATAATTAGCTTGTCTAGCGGACAAGTGTTCCAAAGTATTCGTTGTATGACAGAGAACTTAGTGTGCATATATTTTCTTCTGTTATCATGTACAGAAATAAAATGTGCGTTAATTCAGATTGTAAAGATGTCATCGATTCATGTTGGAGAATGCCTGAAGAAAACTGTCGGGCCCCGTACGAGGAATGGGCTCGACAAAACTGTGGTAACAGATGTGGATACTGTATGGGTATGTAATAAACTTCTTTATTATCATTTTTAAATTTATTAAAAAAAAGTTGGATTTACGAAACAACTGTTATATGAACTAAGCTCAATAAACAAGTATTCAAATTACGACTATGCACAAACCAATTATTTTGATTAGTAAAACAGTTTTTATAGAAAGAAATTCTATTTGAACGTATTGTAAGCTGATAATACAATGTTGAGGCCTCTGTGGTCGAGTGGTTACGGTCTCTGACTTGTAGTCACCAGCCCCACACCGCTGTGAGTTCGAGTTCCACGCGGGGACTACGTGAGGAAGTTACCCAGCCAGCTTACGGAGGGTCGGTAGTTACACCCAGGTGTAAGTCTGGGGTCTTCATCGACTGTTAAAGCCAAAACGCCGTCAAATGATCCTGGCTGTCGGTGCGACGTTCAACTCCAGTGAAAAAAGATAATACAGTGACGTTCTTGATGTTTTTAAACTTTCTGGGTTGTGTTTTCCTGCTGGCTATATGCTCTATGTCTGTTTTAAACTGGAACTTGTCAGCTGACAATATATTGGTGTTCATTTTTTACCAACACTTTATTATAGTAATATATAACACAATCATAATTATTCCCTACACTCACAAATATAGGCAATACTAGTATTTCATTTAAAACAAATGCTGTTGTGTAGAATAAAATGGCAAGGAAGTATAAATAAACATAAAATGAGTGCCTAATGTTGCACCAAAGTGCCGTGGTAATTACACAACGATTTACACATTATAAAGAGTCCATTTTTGTTTTAAATATATATTTATTTTCAAGTAAACCAATTATAATAAGTATCCGGCTTATTGAAGAACGCCCTAATGGGCACCATTCCAAACCATTATAAACGCATCATATTCACAATCTTTATTTTTCCAGACTTTTTGACAAAATTTGGTGCTATTTTACCATAAAAAATTGCAAGAATGTTAACTGTACTACCCCATTTCTTGCATATTACTAAATATAACTCGCTGCACTAAATACAATTCATTACAAAATAGGCCTTTGTTAATTACTAATTTATTCTGACCAAAAATGGTATCAAAATAATCTGCGTGATTAGTTTTATACATAATAGAAATGTAAAACCATAGGAGTAGTCATGAACATTCATATCAGAAATTTGAATTTTCATTGACTAATAGTAAAGGTTAGATATGGCTAATATCTATATGATGATAGAGGTTATTGAATTTTAAATTTAGTAGACTCCATCCCGTTTTGCTTATACCGGCCACGAACCTCTGACTTACATGCATGAAGCGTGTTATATAAATCGCTTGTGCTGAGAAATGACCATTTGCGTTTTTCAATTATGAATTGATTTGACTTTTGGAAATAATGTCCAATTATTAGATATTTGAGGATTCAAATTTCGCATGACAGTGTATAAGGAATCTGTAAAAGATATCAGGGTCACATTGATGTCATGGACATTGAAACGGTTCAATAAATATAACGTTGTAAGTATACTCTGGTCTTCATACATGTATATATGCCTGCTGTCTAATGGCCACACGTGTTTAGTGGGATAAAATGTCATGACCTCTATTTCAAATGTCCAAAATGTTTCTTTCAGTATGCAAAATTTTGTGAATACAAATCAGAAATGACTTTGGAATTTATGTAATACATTGTAACTGTTATAATGGTACTCTGCCATAAAATATACATGTATTTATGTGTAATTTGCAAGTCAACAGTTTTCTACAGATTGACGTTGACGTCATCACGCACTGACTTCCTTGTCTTATCAATGCACCAGATTGATCGCACAAAAATGGCCACACTTGACACACTTAAAGATATATGTTTTCCGTCTTCTCAATCCTTTGGCGTTATCTTTTCAATCTAACTGAACCACTTTGAACTCGGTGGAATCAGTTCAAATCCATCTATTCACCAGTTTTCTCAGGTTACCAAACAAGTGCGGTCAATCCTAACGTCTATGAGTACGTTAAGTACTATGTCCACACCATTATGGTCGCTCACGCTCAAATGGGGATTAATTTATGCTACCAAAAGATCTATAATCAATAAACATTTGGGTAACTCAGCCCAACCGTGAACTAATGTTGCCAACAAATTCCTGTCCCATCTATTCGCTCGTATTAAACCACACGAATAGAAGTTGATGAAATTTTCCGTCGCCTCCGTTTTTCCCAGGTCCGGACCCTAATGGTTTTTATTGTTTCCGCAGCACCGAGGTTAAGATTTCCGGTTTTTTTTTGGGGGGGGATTTTCAACTTTCACACACGCTTTCTGAATTGTTTTCTAGAAAACTTGATTCGCATGATAGTAATTCTTGTGTCATCATGTTGCGTCTAAACTAAAAGTAGCAAAAATGACATTTCGCCGACAACTGATTCGTGTTTTAAATATTTTCAAGTACAAGTTTGTTTTAATGATTCTACCATAAACTAGTTTCCATATACCGAAAAACACCATGTAAACATGACGATTTACCATAATTTTGTTCTTACCTAATTAGAGTTCACTGAGACCAAAAAGGTTATAGCTAAAAAGGAAGAAATCAAATGTTAAGATCTTTAAATCATGTGTAATAAGAGTACTATCTATCGCCATGCGCGCTCTAAAATATCACGTGTTCAATGCGACATTATTATCTGATATGGAAATACCATATGAATTAAATATACCGGTAAATTAAATTTATTAGCGTATTTAAGCTATTTTGGCGATGGAGAAAAAACTGAAAATGGAATCAGAAAAATATTAATATCAGAGAATTAACTGTGACACACAGCCGTGCTATCCTTATTTCGTTCCGTACTTAATAAAATTAAGGTATTCTGTCCGCCGTGCGTTAACTATGGACTCATCTAAGACATTAAATATATTATGTGCCAAGAATTGTCAATGCCGATGAATTGCTCAAAAGCAGTGAACCCAACCAACAGGGAATTGAGACTCAAAAGCAGAAGTAGAAAGGATGGAAAAAAAGTTTAGATAAGAATAGGGAAATATAAATAAATCATAAAAATAAATGCAAAACTAAGTATCCTAATTAAAAGGGAGGGGACCTTCGTGGTCGAGTGGTTATGGTCTCTGACTTGTAATAACAATCCCCCCTTACCGCTGTGAGTTCGAGTCCCACCCTAGACCAAATTTCAGAAATGAGGACACTGTCCAGCCAACTTACGGAAGCTTGGTCGTTTCATCCAGATATAAGCCTGTGGGTATTTCTTCCGCTTTTAATGTTGGAAAGTTGCCGTATGACCCTGGCTGTTGGTGCGACATTGAAATCCAGTGAAAAGGGAGACAAGACAACGCTAGACAGCAGTTCAGATCAGGGAGTCAAAAAACATTTATTGTCATTGACAACATCACACAAAACACAATAATTACAAAAATTAAATTAATTATAAAAGATCAGAATTTCTGTGACCGACGTAACGGAATTCTATGGTGCAAAACATGGTGTTACTAAAGTCTTGTTCCCTGAACATTTCTAACGATGTTATACGAAACCATTCATTACACGTTCAATGACACGGTATCTCGTATATAAAATAGTACCGACGTTTTTTTTATTTTAGGACCAACAACCCCAGCGCCCCCATGTGTAAACAAACTACCAAACTGCGAAATTTATGAGAAATCAGTTTGTACTAACCCGGACTATAAAACTTGGGCCGCGGAAAATTGCAGATATTATTGCAGATTGTGTTCGCGTAAGTAACATTATGAATGTAACCATAGTAACTTTGTAAGTAAATGTAGTACAGTACATAATCTTATATAGACTTTAAAATGTAGTTATCTCAGCTAGGTGTCTTTCCATTGTAATGGTATGATGTAATTGTTAAAGAAAAACGTCACTTTTTAGTTGTTCTTTATTAACGGCCTCGCATCGATGTATCCATGTAAATTTTCGGAACTCGCTATCGTTCTTTTATAAACTTCAATGTTTTAACAGCAATTGATAGCCTATCAATCTTATGTTTTAATATATTTCTATTGTTTGTCTGTTTTCGTTACATCGTCACAATATTGTGTTTTGTTTTTACAGAAAGTGAACTAAATAGACTGGACTCATTAACGACAACAGTAAAACCCGAAGGTAAAATTCACCCTCAGACCTTTTCTCCTCAGTAATAAATTCTACATTAATTTAATGATCCATATTTCGCTAAATCGCAAGACGAATTGTTGAATTGTTCAGCACTTCTTATGGACCACCTACCACAAAGGAATTCAAAATGACACCGTTATCATATAATGTTATAATTAGTCACATAACTAATACTTAGTCCAAAAGTTTTTTGTCATTAAAAAGTTAGCCGCGATCGTGGTCCAGTGGTTAGTGCGCTGGACTTGTAACACGACAGGTCAGACCCTTCTATCAAAAATGTCATTTATCCTCCATATGTGGAGACGTTGCCAGCTTCTTGTGGAAGGGTAAGTTAGTACTGGTTAGTACACAGTCCAGGAAAACTGGTTTGGTGAACCGGGCGCTGTATATAACTGAAAAATTGTTGAAAAAAAACGGCGTTAAACCCAGTGACAATGTTACATAAAACAAACGAACGAACGAACGAACAAACAAACAAACGTTGATAAGTTCATCTTTAATTCTAACTTACTCTCTACGATTTTGTTATGATATTGCAGACTGTGTAGACAAAGTAGATTGTCGACAATATGGAACTAATGCTTGTTCCGAATCATTCAAGGCTTGGTCTAAAGACAATTGTGCTAATTATTGTGGTTATTGTACTGGTAAGTATGCCACAATTTATGACAACGTTAGCATTTTCGGTACATCCATTTGTATTCTGGTATCAAAACATGTTCATCGATGTTTCTTAAGATTTGATACCTTCAACTTACTTTCTAGTAATGATTTACTGGCTTAAGTAATTAAAAACGAAACAATTGTTCTAAAGGTCTAATTTTTGTCCCTGTCTCCGTTTCTTACTTTCCATTTACATGTATATGGTTTGTGTATGGATGGGTTATTATTAATTATGGGGGCACCGTGGTCAAGTGTTTATGGTCTTTGAATAGTAATCATTAGCCCCTCACCGATGTGAGTTCGAATCCCACTCGGGATCTGAAAACAATCACACATGAGGAAGCTGTCCAGCTAGCATACAGAATGTTGGTAGTTCTACTTAGGTGTACGCGGGTGTCTTCCTCCACCAAAAAAGCCGGAAAAGCCGCCAAATGCCCCAAGCTGTTGGTGCGACGTTTAAACTCAGTGAAAAAAAATTGATAAGCCTGGAGAACCGATTAGGTCAGCTGACATAAAGTTGTAACAAAATAATGCGAAATTTAACACAACCGAACATCTCATTAAATTGTATTCTCAATGACAGGACTCCCAACTCCACCACCTGTTTGTGAAGATAAGATACCAAACTGCAAGGCTTACAATCAAGATACATGTACAAATCCAGATTATCGTCTTTGGGTTATGGACAACTGTAAGAAATACTGTGGACTCTGTAAGTTAATCGTTAAGTTAATTATTATATCAACAAAAATAATTAGACCACACATGCCTTTGTTAAAGTGTTACGGCAATAGCCCCCCTCCCAATTGACACAAATAAACTTGTCGATCATTGTTCAATAGAAGAGATCAGATGAGTATTACATGGACGCCATCTTTAAATCGAAAAACACCATTGTATAGCAGCACTACACGTGTTGTGTTTTCCATCATCCGTCTTATCTCGTACACAAAATCTTATCTTGTACACAAAATGCTCACACATTGTGGTATCTCTTGGTTTCCGTTGATTGTAGAACGTGTATCAAACGAACTTGTTCCTTAACAAGGCGCAATATCTTGGAGAAATATTCAAAGCATACATTCAAAAGATGAACAAGTTTTCTCAATTTAATTACTTCAAGAACGATCAGGCACCAAATTGAATTTCTTTAGCTAGAATAAATTCTTCAGATTTCATTTGTTTTTTACTGAGAATATATGACAATAGCTCAGCAATGGAACATTCTATCCCGAAAAAGTGCATAGATTTCAGAACATGACTGTATTGAAATCAGATGAGATACAAACGTTTCACTGTGGCGCCTCGTTGTGGTTTACTTTCCTTTCTGATTCCAAATAAACAAAATATATTACAAACATTTTATAAATAAATAGATGCAGTGTGGTATTCAACTAGTTCCCCCTGCATTTGTTTTTGTTAGTGTATTATGTTATCTTTGTTTCTCCGAACTGCGTCATGGGATAGTAAAGTCTAGTTAAAAAATAAGCACCCATTTCTTTTTACTTAACTCATATTGTGGTAGGTACAAAAGTTGTCTATATAAACTTCCCTTTACAGCTAAATGTCCGACTTCTAGATTATGAATAATTCATCGATACCAGACTAAAGTAGATCTACCAAAGTCTTTCAAGTATCAACATGAATTTCGATGATTTCGACTTGTTCTTTTTTCAGGTGTTTGAAACATCTCCATTTCTCTGACGACATCGTCTGAGATATCATTGTTATAACAATACAATAAAACAATGCTTATTATCGATATACTTGCTTAATTGGATTAAGATCTTATACCTATGTATATTATTGTATTTGCAAGCTTTGCTTTTTCTTTTATAATCCCAGCTTCGCACAACCCTAGTCATTTTGTTCAAAGCATGTGTATTGTTTATAAACATATTTCTTTAAGTCGGCGATTTATTTAGCTACCAAGCAATTACAGAATGACTTGTAGTTATTAATGTTATTGATGTTGAATAACGGGAAGTGCGTGCATTAAAGAATACAACATATCATTTATATCCTTGTATGTAATGCTACGCGCATCTAGACACATAATTCTATGAGCATAGTGTTTTGGTTGTTTTTTTCCTAATTTTCACATATATGTCCTTGGTTAAAAATTACTTTTACTTCTTTCTTACGGTAACGGTAACGTAGGTCTTTAAGCCAATGTCATGTTTCATATATACTAGTAATCAACATGTTGACCATAAACTCCAAAACTCAAAACCCAAAATTCAATCATTGAATGTACTGTAGAACCCAATATTGTTACAATCTCCACGTGCCTGCTTCTCTTGGGATTACACGAGACTCACTATTTGAGTCAAGGAAACATATGATGCACACATCAACACAAAAAAGTTTGACAATTTTGTAAAGACGCGTTACGTCATAACAATTAGATACCTTTTTATGTGACGTACGACATCATTTTTCATCATCTGGCTTTCTGTCATATTTACCATCATATACCAAGTTTCATAGAAACATTTTTCGTCAGAAGAGGATTCCTGTAAGATAATATGGTAAGTAGGCAAACACGGGGTATTACAAGGAAACAATTTTATATTTCATTCGTTCAGTCATATCAATTTATTGCTATAGTTTTATTCGTAAAGACGCAAATAACGAATATGACGAAATAGAGGATATACACACATTGTGTATGAACAAAAGTATATGATACTATGTGAGATATGAAGTTAGATTTGACGTCAGTGAAAGGTTCGCACAAATTCTTGAATCATGTACAATATAATACCACGCATCTTCTTCTAACAGTATGAGTATAGTTAAAAATAAAACCTTTCTTTCTTTTGGTGAACGTGTCGCTTGAGGTTGCGGTAGTTGCTTTGCTTAAATCTGAGTGTTATGATTGTAAACAATTAATTTATAATATACCTAGTTTGGGTATATCACTAATTGAATTGTCCTGAAATCTTAAATCTGAGTGTTATAATTGTAAACAATTAATTTATAATATACCTAGTTTGGGTATATCACTAATTGAATTGTCCTGAAATCTTAAATCTGAGTGTTATAATTGTAAACAATTAATTTATAATATACCTAGTTTGGGTATATCACTAATTGAATCGTCCTGAAATCTTAAATCTGAGTGTTGTGATTGTAAACAATGAATTTATGATACACCTAGTTTGGATATATATTTAATTGGCTCGTCCAGAATTCTGTAATTGTCAGGTGTCATGACATTTTATATTTGTACAGTCTTGAAACCATTACATGATAAGAAAACTGAGAAAATACGTATTGTAGTTATACGGATAGTTCTTTGTTGTATACATGTCTTGTAGTTCATCTTGGAAATGTAAATGTTGTCTGTTTCGAAATCGTCTGAAATATCATCTAAATTAGAATTGATTTAGTACGTTATAACATGTTGTGTTTTTAAAGAGTACAAATGGAAACATTTAAGTGTCAAACATTTTAATCAACATTTTGTTCTGCAGGTGGAGGATCACAAACTGCAACGTTAGCCCCGCCACTACCCGGTGAGTCGAGATTTTATAATAACCTGCAGAATCATGAAATATTAGTTAAATCAAAAGTTCCAAGGAAATGACACGAAAAATCTTACTTTACCGTTCAGACGAGTAAATAATTCTTTTTTGAATACGTTTTTTTTTAATTATGGAAACATAAAGAACAAAACCAGATACTGAACATCGTGGATTAATGAGAAAGACGATGTTTACAAAAAAAAACAAGTAATATCATCACCGATTCATAAGATTAAGTACAATATTAGAAGAGAATAGGGAATTTATGATAGGGCAGTATAAAATGGGGAAATGGAACTTTGGGTAGTAGGGAACAACTTCTTGGGAAAGGTAGCAACATCACCCATGGATGAAAGGATATGAATAAGTACGAGAGAAAAAACACAATGATACACGTCTTAAATATTGGACAGGAACCAACATACCATAACAGTGAGATGAAATGAAAACCTGACCTTATTTGTTCACTAGATTGTTGATTGGTAACTGACCAGCACTAGGTTTATTGATCATTGATGTATGCACACGTTTTCGCAACACTTCATTGTAGATCAACCAGCTAACATTATCACAATGCTTCAATAATAGGACTTGTATTTCAACATGGATAGTTGGACCAATGACGATATCAGAATATGTAGCTCTGATTATACTCATTAAAGCATGTACCGAATTGTTATGGAAACAAAAACAAAGAAAGTAAATTCTCACATTCGGCACAGGGTGGTTATAATTAAATGTGTGTCAATTGTTCTCACAATTTGAATTAGGATATCTTTGAAAAAAAGCTTACACGTGTTGGGGAGATGAGGTGTTTATAAAGATGATTCATGTTTTATGTGCTCGGCTTCAATACTGTAATTGCTTCTATACTCCTGAGACAACTCTAGATTAGTATGTGGCCAAGTTGCTTATGTGTGTGTGGGAAGGTATATGATGTTCATTATTCTCCTGTTGTAGGTGGACCTGTCGCACCAGTTTCTGGTTGATTCATTCAGCGATCTGCTTTATAATGGAACAGATTAAAGTGTAAAATTAAAGTGAAAATAAAATATTTGCAGTTTGTCGCTTTCCTTTAATGCTTTTGCTTTTTTATTCGATGGTTTTAGCTGGTATATTTAGCTTACAAAACCCACATGCTTTGCTATCATTTGCTAAAAGAAATGTGTTTCACTTTAAGTTGTTACACTTTAAGCAATGCTATTTTCTGCATTCTAAATAAAGGTTTAGTTATTCCAAGCAATTTGTACAAAGTTGTACACAATTGGAAAATTTATTATGGATGGTTTTCACTTCATTTAAGTAAGTAATTAAACTTTTCCATTGCTTGTTTACAAACGTTATACTTGTATTTAGCATGGCACTATTTACTTATCTCTGACATATTGTAGACTTAAAGTGTTGTGAGTTGTAATACATAAACATGTGTCTATAAGTTGACTTAACTTTCCATAAATGGATCATGGCATTTAGTATTGTCTAATCTACAAACAAGTCTGGATAATAGAACACAGCGTATATTTATTTCACTACATAATGCATTAGCCTCTTCCCAAGAACTAATTGTCCAGAAAAATTAAATATGATGCTTATACTATTGTATCGTAAGTCCTTTTTTCTTCGTAGACTGTTTGTGATCAACATTTTATATTTCGCCTTTAAAGTGCTGTGTGTACTCTTCCCACTCTATACAGTGTCTGTTGACATGCCTGTGTAACTTTGGTTCAACAATAACCAGCCTTTGTAGACTTTATGTGAATAACAGTTATCCCAATTCATAGAACAAAAATGTGATGGTTGATGTATAAACGCAATACAAACTGCTGTACAGTCTATTAATGATGCAATTTACGCGACTTTTATAACTACCTGTACATGTATATCGCATGTGTAGTTATTTAAAATTTACACAGAAAACATGTCATCACAAAAGTTTGATACGAACGAAAGTGAATTTGAAAAAAAGAACTTCATCAGTACTAAACTTTATCATTACACTCCACGACGCTAGCTGGGTCCTTTACGTATATGTTAGAAAAATCTATCCAAGGATTGTTTTTTTTTTATAAATAGGAAGTACAGTAATATACAATGCATACAGACTTCAAAACAGTGAAAGGTGATGCTGAACACATCGTGTTTTACCTAAAGAACAAATACAAATACACAAATAAATGCCTTCTTAACGTTTTACACGAGGCAAGCCAAGTTTGTCTAGAGACAAGATAGTGGTCGCAAACTACCAAGCTAAATTACTTTCTAACCAAGTAGCACATTTTTTGCCTTCGTGTTATTAGAACTTTGTTCTAAACAGATGTAAAAGCGCAAGCCACCCACAACAGTTATGATAAAAATTACCAAAATCCAGACAAAAACAGCGAACTTAAGCTCTTAATGCCATTTCATGTAATTAATCCTTCAACAGGAGTAATGAATAACCATTGGACCGCGATTGATTGTCCGAAGTTTTTGACATCACAAAGCCTGTCCGTTTATAATATTACTTACATCATATTGATAATATTTTTCTGGTACATGATTACAGGCAGAGATGTACCCATTATAGACTATACTCCACCAGTGCCACAGCCAGGAAAACGTGCTGCGTGTAAGTATCTGGACACACCACGTGGCAGAACAATTAATAATCACACAAAGCCCGTGATAGCTCGTTATCAAGAATTTAATAATTGAACGTGCCCCCATTTCAGTAGTTTCATTAGGGAACATTCCTGTTACTTTGAAGTAATGTTTCAAACACAAGGCTAATATTTTTAGACGAACAAATCTGAAGACGCGATAATTTCTCTTATCTCTCAATTCATTCCCAATATGTTCTATAAGTTGTATAATTATAACATGTGTACTAAAAATATCTCCGTTGTCTTCATGAAGTCATTAAATGTTATACTGTATTGTATCTTACAGTGGAAATATCCAAACGGGAGTTCGAAGCCAGTCACCATCATGGTGGAACTCCTAAATGTTGGGACGGTGACGCTTCAAACCCTTCATGCGTTACCGCACAACCTGATGGTAAGTGCTTCAACATACAAATCAATTGTTTCCATTGTTTTGTTTTATTGTTTGTGCGCAGTTTGTTTTCTTTTCAGTTGTAGTTACATTGCTATTACTTATAGCAGAGCCAATCAGTATTCGCCTGTTTTCAATCAATACTGAACATGGAAGACCATAATTCGATATCAATCAATCAATCAATCAATCAATCAATCAATCAATCAATCACCGATTCATCAATCAATTATCGATTCATCAATACATCAATCAATCAATCAATTACTTGTAAGGGTAACAGTGCATGATCTTACAAGAGCATCGAACTTAAGAATAATTTGAGATATTTCTGTGGAAGAAATCTGAATGCGTGCGACATGTTCATCATTCTGACTATTATAAACAAGTGATCAGAAAATGTTTGATTTGTAATTTCCTTTTTTGTTGCAGTTGGAAGCTCGTCAGTTGATACAATTTTTGGAGGCAGTAAGTAGAGATCATAGTATGATTGAAAATCTATTTTAGTGTTAGAAATTATAAATCAGGAATGTGCAGTAAGCATTCCTTCTGTCATAACAGCCCGTTTTTTGTCTCAAATCTATTTTAGTGTTAGAAATTATAAATCAGGAATGTGCAGTAAGCATTCCTACTGTCATAACAGCCCGTTTTTTGTCTCAAATCTATTTTAGTGTTAGAAATTATAAATCAAGAATGTGCAGTAAGCATTCCTACTGTCATAACAGCCCGTTTTTTGTCTCCAAAATTACAGAAAATAAATTGCTACGTGTTTCAACATAAAAAAGAAAGAAAAAAAGTTCTGTTGTGTTAGGGATAACTATCAAATAAATCAGGTTTGGTTATTTATTTAAGTAATTTGTTCTTAATGAAAACGCATCTACAATTGAAGTGGTCAGTGCAAGAAGGTTCCAATCTCTTTTTTGTCATAATGCGCGCAGGCTCTTCTTGAACTCGTCCCTTCAATTGTAGATATCGAGCGGAAGCCGCCTTTTGTTGCATGTACATGTGCATTGTTTGGGTGTTACCAATGATTAATTTGGTTTGCTTTGTAGATTTTCCAGGTAGTGAGTATAAACCTCACCCTACACCAGAAGCTGGTTGGGATCATAAGCCGAAGA
Organism: Lutraria rhynchaena; assembly: GCA_008271625.1. Classification (NCBI taxonomy): domain Eukaryota; kingdom Metazoa; phylum Mollusca; class Bivalvia; order Venerida; family Mactridae; genus Lutraria; species Lutraria rhynchaena. The sequence continues at coordinate 630,507 of VIBL01000073.1, read as the reverse complement.
CAACCACAGGTAATTATTTTTGCTTCCAAAATTAATGAAATTGACAAATATACAGTTCCACCTATCTACCCAAATTTAAAAACTTACGGAGTTTATCTAAAACTGTTTTATAAGTCAAAACTATCTGTTCGTAAAATAAATGAAAATCTAGTTAAAGATGTTACAACATCCTCTTTTTCATAGATAAGACAAAGCCTCCCGTTACAACGTCAGAACCTACAACGACCACCACACAGGCTCAAACAGAATCAACTACAGAATCTATTACCACCACCACCACCACAGCAGTGCCCCCAACTATCTCGACTAATAATCCCACCAAAATTCCTACGAAGGAAGTCACTACTACTACAACTGAAATGCCCACAACAACATTAATTGAATCAACCACAACTACAGAACCTGCCACTGACGCGACCATTAAAATCACGACAACCACCGAATTACCAACTACAAGTTCGATGCTATCAGATACAACAACAACCACTGCCGAACCCGTAAAAGAAACCAGTTCTTCTACGACCACTACTGAATTACCTACAACACAGACAACTACGACAAATCCACCAACAAAACTGGCAACAAGTGCAACAACAACTACTACAGGTGCTCCACCTACTGACACCGAAGCACCATCACCTACATCAACATTACAAACCACTCCTCAACCTGTTTCTTCATCAGCCGCTGCAACAACACTAGCTCCACCAAAAACAACGCAGGCTCCACCAAAGACAACACAGTCGCCAACACAAACCACTACCGGATTACTAACAACAGCTGGTAATAAATTAAAATTATACAACCCACTTTAATCTTAACAGCTTCTTTCAATGGTAAACATTATGATTAATTAATAGTTTAATACTAAACGAATGAATTTACGTTCCAGACTGTTCATTATTGACTGGTTTAATACTAAGTATCCATTCAAGACATCCCAGCACCCAAATGTCTACCGAAAATTATCATTTTCTAATATTAATTTAAAACGATTCATTTCATTATTGTGTTTAATTTATTCAGCGGCATGTGCCGACAAGATTGATAATTGTGGCAGTTACGGAAAGAAGATTTGCACGACCGAATTATACAAACCTTGGGCTACCGCACGTTGTAGCGCATTCTGTGGGTTCTGTACCATTGGTAAAAATTATTTACTTATCCTTCATGCTTGAGTAATCCCTAAAACTGAATTGTTTCGACCTTATATGAATCTAATTTTACTACGTTGGTAAAATGAGTCTTCATACGCGTTAAACAACAAATGATTCTTAGTTTACATTATTAACCATATGGCGAGAACTATTTTATCGTTGTTTAAAAAGTGTTGAACATTTCTTTGAAAGTCGCTTATTAGACAAATTGTAGAAGATTCAAGCTGAATTAGATTGGTTGGATTGAAAATTTAATCAATATATGTGTAAAAGTAACCATTCAATATTATTACAATCTACAAAAATTATAGCAGTCATAGAAAATTGCGATGATATTTCAGTAACCTTGACTCCATATAATTGTGCTGACAAGATCGACAACTGCGCTGAATTTGACGGCGGAAATTTGTGTACAGATAATTCTTACTATGTTTGGGCACATGAAAATTGTTTTGATTATTGTGGATTCCCACCATGCGGAAGTAAGTGTGATGTTACAGGCAGTTGGCAGTTATTATTAAATTCATGAATACATGTACGTAAAAACAAATCTGAAATCAGTTTCCTTTGAGTGCAGTTAATGCGACTGAATTAACTTAGAACTATGAATGCTATCAGCTACTATTCCTAAAATGGATACACATACACTAGTCATTTCAGACAACTATTGATCTTGTTATTCTTGGTATGGCACTTAGTTTGATGTAATACCCAGTGAAAGCTTACATGCTAACTAACTGACAATTCTAAGTCAATAATGACATAAAACACTGCTTTCTATTTTGTGAGTAACCAATACAAAACCAAAATAGGATGAAAAAATGGAAGTAATTATCCAAGTCCTCAGGTATTCACTAAAACAATGTTCAAATGTATCATTTTCTATTCCAAAAATTGTTGAATGATTATAATATAACTTAGTTTTTTTCTACAAAATGTACAGTAATCTTCCAGTCAGATTGCTAGTCACTCACATATGCCAATTCGATCACTTGATGATAAAATATATTTTGCAATAAACCAATTAGAATGCTTGTTGATCAAATATATTTCACAATTAACCAATGAGATTGCTTGTTTGCCAAATATGTTTTGCAATTAACCAATGAGATTGCTTGTTGCTTTAATATATCGAGTAACAAATCACTGAGCTTGCTGGATAAAAAGGCAATAACTACAGCTATGGTTCTATCAGCTTCCTATGCTTTGCTGACTTTGTTTTCGAATCTTATCTTAGCAGTAATATCTTAAGCCTTATGGGTATTTAATCATCAGCTTGCTCGTTTCTCTTTCAGCACGGACTGTGCAACCTACTAGTACGTGGATATAGAAAACGAATGAATCTTTATTTTATCTTGTCTGTGTTGTCATTTTGTCGTTATGGACCTTTATGCATGGTTATCCAACCTTTCATTAACCTTGTGCTTGACGTTTGATTTACCAACATGTCTTATGTCGTTCCTGTTACCTTAAAATGCATGTTTCAAGTGTATCATATGGGTATAGTCATGTGTGTACTGGTATCATCCAAAATTCTTAATCTGAACAACCAAGCATCTTCCTTTCAACCCTTTATCATGTATTTGCCTGCTCTGTGTGCTAAAATTGTATATCTCCCAAGTTCTAAGTATATTTTATTTCACTTCAATTAACTTCCTGATTGTCTCTCATTTTTTGGTTTCTCCTTTCGTACCCATCCTTTGTAGAGTCAAACTGATGTTGAACTTCCTTGTTGTTGTTATATTTTTAACACTAATTATCAAACTGTATTACGTCGGGGGCAGGTTATGCTGTTTTATAACGTATAGTTCGACACTGCTATTTTGTAATTCATTATAGCCAATTACTACTGGTAAACGAGAATCTATTGAGTCAACATTTACCTACAAATTTGTCCTTAGTCGTTTACATATAAAAAATCTGAAACCTAGCTCTACATGCAAGTATTAACACTATGGTGAAGGACCTGATTACATTAACTTAGCACAGCCCTGATATTTGTAACCAATCAAATATACTTTGTATTTAAACGAAGTGATTACTTGATGACCAAATATTCTCGTAATCACCCAATGTGATAGCTTATTGCTTAAATATATCGAGACATGAACCATTGACCTTGCATGTTCTACCAACCAAATTACCAATGATATCATCATAAATCGTCATAAATAACAGCAATATGGTTTTTTTTAAATAACTCGGCATCGTTTTGAAATACTATGGTGTATGAGTATTTAGTTACTTATGTATAGATAATAATGTGGACATAGATGTTTATTCTCGGATGATTTGTATTCTAACTAGTAGTTGTTTGTTAAAGATAATACAGAGACAATCTCACCAAACAGTGGTGTGTCAGAAATAACAGCCACTGAGATGGTTTCCACAACTCCAGCTGCAACTGGAAACAACAGTAAGTGACGAAGTTGAAAAGAATGAGGCAAAATTGACTCGTGGAAATTTCTGCATACAATGAGTTAAAAACAGATGAGTTGTCTTCGGTTTAAAAACTTATGACAATAGTGTATTATAATATAAAACGACTCATCTATAAGTAGTATTTATGTACAATTTGATACTAGTGAGAAAAATAAGTCCCTGTAATGATTGTTTAGATGCGCATGCTGATATTTCTATCATGAAAACAAGCCGTTTATCTACGGCCAGAAATTGATAGTCGTGTTTACGATTACCTGACTATTACTGTGTTTTGGCACCGACACCGAAGTTTCAGCAAATAGTTTTAGTCAATAGCAAAGTCCAAAGTACGAAAATATTTGGGGACGAATCGTACCTCCAACGTACGAAAGGTAAGTTTAAAACAAAAAGAACAAAAAAAAAGAAGTTTTTAAACCTACCTACCTACCTATTTTGGTCAAGTAACCCGAAACGTGATATTATTATGTCTTGGTTCATCAGTTCAACACTTGTCTAAATCATGTTGTATTTCACAGCTTGTGTTGATAAGGCTGACAATTGCATGTCTTTGTCTGATGACAAATGTTTTGGCGTGTATGCAGCTTGGGCACGATCTCATTGTGGACTCCGATGTGGATACTGTGGTGGTATGTAAAGATTCAGCATTTTCTTACATTGCTCATGTGAACACCACTTATTTCCAAAATTCTCAATTTATCACATGTATGATTATTTTTACCATTACTTGCAACTACAGCATATCTGATTGCATACTTATTAGTTTAATGTCTGACAGTAAAACTTGTATTTTTGATAATGTCGTATCGTGTCACATTTTATTAGTGCGAAATAATTACTACGCTGAAGTGTCCGGTTTGGTTCATAGAGGATCACAAAGCTAAAGTCGAAGAAGATGTTCTTAGTTATGTTTGATAAATTGTGACAGTAAGGGGGTTAGAGCGTACAAACGAGAGATACATAGGGTGTTAGGGTAAGCGTACAAATTGACATTATGAGGTTCTTTCCATGCAAACTGCCATTGTGGGGTTAACTTTTATTTGTGGGGGCAGAACATCTCTCTTGTGGGATTAAAAACATCAATGGGAATAACCCCATACTGTAGCTTTCGTAAGTATGTCCGTACTTATTCAGGGAAGTGTCATTCGGTCTAATATGTATGCAATGTAGCACATGTTTGAGTATATGGTTGTGTTGCAGTATTACCCTGTGAAGATCACACTGATTGTGCAGCATTTCCATCGGAAATATGTACCAGTGCTGAATACGAAAATTGGACCAGAACAAACTGCCGGAAGTTCTGTAATTGGTGTGGACGTAAGTTGCCTCAAAACGTCTTAATGTAATACAACTGTGTTAAGATATATAATTGGATTTAATACCATTTTAATAAGCTAAAATGATTTGAATAATCCCATACTGTGATACCTAATGGATCTGTACTCACATATATTACTTTGAACACGGTATCATGATTCCTGTACTGTTTTCTCAATCTTAGGGGTGACTTTATATACAGCCTGCGGAGAAACTTGGTTTTTGTTCAATGTCTAGAAATCTTAATTACACGCTATTATCTCATGTTTTAATTTCAAAACATGACATTTTATGATATATTGTGAGTTATCGTCTGTTTTATTTGACGTTTAACAAATAAAATATGTTTATAGCTCCAACACCCCCACCAGCATCAACTCAGGGAGCATCCACGACTGTTTCTGTACAAGGCATGTCTTAATTCTACATTTTACATTTTTGTAAAACATTCGGAAGTGTGTAAATAAACACCCACCCGTCGGAATGATTTTAGAATAATGCTTTTGTCAGTGTTAGATGTTATCGAAAAAAATCATCTTTGCACGTGATTAGGAACCTTTCAAAAAGTTATATTATTAGTAATAGTACAACGTCTCATAATCATATTCAGATGAAATCGTGAATAATTATCCATTGTTACATGTACATCCAATCAGATTCTCGTCATTTTTCCACTATAAGGACATACAATAAAATACTTAGTATCTGGTGAGATATGAAAATGTTTACAATTTTACCTTTCAGGTACGACTACCAGTGGACAACCATGACGTGTTAGTTAATTTAGTTTTATAGTAGAAATTAAAACCGATAAATTAACATAGATGTTGTTTTGTCTTTATCTTAGTTTTAACATACTTTGCTGCTGATACACCAGAGGGTGATTAAAACATTGAACATGACGGTGTTACATCCATCTGAAAAATATAACTACGTCGTGATTAACAAATAACTTCCTTAGAAGAGCGCAAAGCTTTTATAACAGGCCTAATATATTCACCAAAATTTAATTTCGCTTAAGTTATTACTTTGATTAACCCTGTTATGTAAGAATATGCAAAAAAAAAACAGTTTGCGTCATAACAGGTATTTGCCTTGTGTGTTTGTATAATACCCAGAGTATACTTTTTACGTACGGAGACAGGTTTTACTGAAAAACAAATCACCCAATAAATACAAACGATAACCAAACAACGATAAAAGAACATCTACATATTGAAGTACTACATGTAACAGATTTTAACAGAATAATTCGGTGTGACGGGAAAATGAAACTTTATGAACGCTTCCAGTTGATATCTATGTGTATATACGAGCGTGTATTACAAGAAACTTTGTACGCTCAATCTGCTCGCAACAACATTTCACCATTCTATTTATTATTTATACTTATGTTAGGCGTAAAAAATGTTTGTTTCTGGTTACATTCATTAAAAAGGTAGGTGGGGTATTTCTACTTTTATTTGTTTTATTAAGTCGCTGTTGAGATTATTTTTATGGGTGAAGGTAAAAAATGGAGACAGTGGATGTACCGTTCCCCGGGCCTAATAAAAAATCTAGGGTCGCGGGGAAAATTAGGGAATGTCAGGTAACCTGAAACAAACATTTTTGACGCTTAACATGAACAGAACGTGTTCCTGCACAAAATAGCGAGGTAGGAAATTAATGTTATTATATAGGTTGTATTGTTGATAGGTTGGACAAGAAGAGATGTCAAACAGGTGGTCAAACTGTTGAAGACCTGGTGTCTTGTGTCTTCCAAAGTACATGTAATACATTCTTGTTTGAATGAAAAACATGTTGAGTAATTTGAAAAGAAAAATTGTTGTTCCTTCTTGTATTGTATTTTAAGTTGTCATAGAATTGAAATGGTCTTTAAATATATCTCCGAGTCATTGATTCTTACTTCTGCTTGACTGTTTGTAAACTCCAGCTTCTTCATTTATTATCTTATGTGCATTGGTAAAAATACAATATTGATATTATATTTCTTATAACAATATTATACTACGTAGGAAATTCAGATGATGAGTTTTGTCATTTTTACATCTAATCCCAAAAAGGACAAAATTGTATAAACATTAGTGGTAGTTTGGTTTGGATAGCAAGCTAACAATTTTTCTGTTCTTCAGAGTTGTAAATGTGTCAGACCTTATTATATCCACATATTTATGTCTGCAATCAAGTCGTGTATTTTGTATTTTACTTGTTGCTTATAATAAAAAAATGATGTGTAAGTTATGTTTTTTTATTTAAATTATCATGTATCATAATGTTTCATATAAATATGTATACAATGAATGTATACATTTGTATGTACATGTAGTTTAAGTTCCTCTCCCCTATTGTTCTTTCATATATCAACCCCACTGATACTGATAGGTATTGAACATATTTACAAAAGCGTGCCAACATATTTGTAATTCACCTGTGTGACTATCGGTATAGACATATAAGCAGAATTTGGTGCAAAAGTTATTTAAACTATTTCTCTAAATCTGCTCCGGTGTCATTACATGTAGTGTATGATACATAATTTTGTAGGTCTTGTAAATACCTGTCTGTTGAAAGCAACATCAATAACCTATAATGTTATCAGGGTCCTTAAAATATGCTGGGAGCAATCAAACCTGGTACTTTATACAACCGCATCCTATTAAAGGGATCTCGATCTCTTAGATTTCCCCAGAGTCAATTGTGTAAACGCACTTATAAATGTAAACATTGGTAAAGATATATACACTGAATGAGACCCAGACGAACTTTAACAAAGCCCATTTACGGCCATGGGAGCTGTTTGGAGTTGGTTTATACTTTGAAAAAAAATGCAAATTATTGAGTTTCAATGATATTTTCCAACCTCATATACCGACATGGTGTACAAATACCCAACTATAACAGTTACTATCGTAGCGATCACTTCAATAATAGACCACCTCACTATAACGGTCACTACAGTAGCCTAACTATCACTTCAGTAATGGACCACCTCACTATAACGGTCACTACAGTAGCCTAACTATCACTTCAGTAATGGACCACCTCACTATAACGGTCACTACAGTAGCCTAACTATCACTTCAGTAATGAACCACCTCACTGTAATAATCACTTATATTCAGACTGGTTTTCAAAAGTTCTATATTACAATACACTGATGAGACACCCTGAATATAGATGCTAATTTATTTTTTGTCAAAAAAGTAGTCTTAATATCATAGTTTTACTGTAGTGATGTACATATATAGTACTGCATTTTACACCACATGTTGTACCACACACAGACAACACTAACTGGTATTAATTAACAAGCAATGTCCTTGATAATTCAATGAAGGCACATCAATTCCAATTACTTTACGGAAAAGATAGTTAGGGCTACAGGTATTAGAATGAATTAGCATTATAAATTATACCGAAAAATGAAACACGACTGATTTATCATCAACACTGATATACTTATATCTGGGACCAATATATAATATGTGTATATTGGTCCCAGCTTATATGTAGTAAGAACTGTATGGCCTAAGAAAATTATCAAATCTGATCTAATATATCCGATATACACTCAAGTAAACTTCCATTGCCCATACTGTTCCTTGTTGAATATTTCTCATCAAGAAATAGCAAAGCATTGGAATTTTATAGGCATACACAGAGCCGAATTCATCTCCGATCATGTTCTTTTAGTCCTTTCCGATCAGCCTTATGAGTACACTGAGTGAACATTATCCACAAAATGCTTAAAATAGCTTTGAAAATTCTTTTGCTGTTCTTAATGTACTGTAATGTTATGAAAATATTTTGGAAAAAAAGTGCATGAAGGAATAAACGTTTATAGGCCCTTCTCGCGGAAAGTGACCCTTTCTGATATGAAATCATACCGTCATAAATTGCATAGACTCTACTTGTAGTTTATTTTATTTAGATAATCATTATAACGTTCACTTAGTTTTTATTTCCATTTGAACAATCAATATATCAAACTATTGAATGGAGAGGAACAGAACAACTTTTAGATAAATAACCATAGAACGAAATAACTAGAGATCGAATTACTACGCCGAACAAACAATGAAATAACCTAATGGTTCCCGTTCACTCCTCTGTTTCTAGTACTTTCCGCAGAACTGGTGGTAGACCGGGAACCTACGATCCAGCTCAATTTGTAAACTGGTTCCCGTTGACTCTGTAAGCTTACTTGTACAGAAGTACAAACTGGTCCCCGTTCCATGGTGCAGTACAAAAAGCGTGCATTTGCATCTGAGCGAAGTTCACTTAGCGTCCCTTCCATGGACATGTTCAGTATTCTATTCTAGAGTAGGATGGTTTTCGGAGAAAGAAAGAATCTTCTAGTGCATTATAGTCGCTGGTGACTTGCTCTTGCATAAAGCTGTACGGATGTCTATGTCTAGAAAATCTAAAAAATCGTTTGAACATTTGTGATTTTGACGATTGATGGCGGAACCTTTCTAGATTGCAACTATCTGAAAAAAAATTTGAGCACGCCAAAATCTCTATGTTCTGTTTTGTATTCCATTGATGCTAGAATTCGTCTGACTGTAGAACTATCAAACGGCTAGGTATGGAACAGATTCTTGGCTACTGTTAGAAAACTGATAAAGTGATGCCAGGCTATTGAGACATATTCCATCAGTAACGGACGAATTTCTTCATTTGGTGTGGTGACATTTTTTACGGAAGTGAATGTTTTATGAGTTATTATGGGAAATCCTGTTCATTTGATGTGACCAGCTGAGGTCGTAAGTTAAATCAACTCACTGACGGACAATAATAGTCAATATCAGGTAAGAAAATTACTGTGTTTTTGAAAATTTTCCATAAATGCTTTGAAGAAGACTGTAATGTTACCTTAAAACTTTTAGAAACGAAAAGATTTACAGTTATGCTATTCTGCATGGCAAATGGATACAAGTTGCTGCCTAGCCCAACAAAATAGACTGTGATGGCGAGACATTTTTTTTTATTTGGCCCAGACCCTCACATGTCATCACCTCAGTGCAACAAGGATGTATCTGCATGAAAAAAACCATGATCTTTCCATTTATTTGGTGCAACAAGGTTTAATTAGGTGAAATAACAACATGATAATTGTATTAATAAAAATAACAAAAAGATTCGAATTGTTTTAGAGAAATACTTTATTTTGACCTCTTTTATATTGGGCAAATTATTAATACCATAAGTTCTCAAAAAAATGTCCCTGTTTCACTTTTTTGATTCCAAATATGAAGAAGGCGGATGTCAGATGATTCGCCAAATAGGTCTAATAAGGGTTTCATCATAAAAGTGCATTTCTGAAGTAGGTGTACAAGCTAATGACAATAAATTTTCTCTGTTCATAGTTTTAAGTGAAAACTGTAATCATAAGCTCTTAGATTTTTCTCAGTACTAAAATACACTCAAATTATAAATAAATCTTTTATTGTTAATGTACAGAAATATTTTAAATGCATCATTTACTTGCTTACAAGTTTCAACCAACAAACACCTCATTTTTACAAGCACCACATTTATTTTGAGCATTCAGTCTGTTCCAGTGACTCCTCGATATAACAGGGTTTTACTGTATTATATATTATTTCAGTTTTCCTAATACTTTATCATTCTCCCACCATCTTTCTTAGAATGTAGAATAAAAATCTGTTTATAGCACAGTTTAGCTGCATTTTTTTGTGATATGATTTGAGATACAACTTTGTTGCACCAAACAAAGTACTTTTGCATTTGTATCTTAAAATACAACCCCATCGCACCAAACAATTTAAACAATTTGGTCTCTATACAACTTTTGGACAAATGTTGTTTTGGCTGATACAAATTAATAATAAAGATCAGTATTGCTGTATTATATGTATTTATGTATATCAAGATCTTTTTTTGCAAATAATGTAAATTTTGAAAAAATATGTCAGATACAACCTTGTTACACTGACATGATGATATGTTATTTTCAAAAAGATTACGTCGCTCAAGACAACAAATTCGTGGTGTTTAGAAGGGGTTTGTTGTATAACGCCAAGGGAAAGGCTTGACTGACCAGACTCTTGTAATCCACTGGGTCAAGAAAGTGTGGGTGAGAAGCCCAGGCATGATGACAAAAAGTCTTTGCTGGTCTTAAGATGCATTCTGGGCTTATCAGACTCTGGTTGTGAAGACGATGTTAATGGAGGATTGTAAGATGACACTTGCTGTCATTCCAGGTGGAATGACCTCGGTTTTACAACCCCAAGATGTGTCTATCATTGAGCTGATAAAGGGAATTCTTCAATGGAAATGGAATGAGCAGTATGTGGATGACCAATATACACAGGACTCTCTCTTGGGGGACTGGGGCCCTGGGAGGGGCAAATTTCACATCATTTTCAGTTCAAGGGGGAATTTCAAAAGCCTAATTAACATAATAGGTGGGGGGAATTTTACCAAAAATAGGGGAATTACCAAATTCTGGAGATCGAGAGCCCTGATACATTCAGTGGTAGAATCCAAACTCCAGAGCGAGGTGAGACCTTCAAATGGATTATCAATGCATGAGGTGAATATGACCTGGTGATTATTTCCAGCTCACCTGAGCACGAAGTCCGGTGCTATGTCCGGTGTCCATTGTTGTGCATTGTGATATGTGTGTCGTGCGGTATCAGCATTTACCTTGTGAACATTCTAAAGGTCACATTTTTGGCCAAAAGATTATTTTTGTGCAATGGATGAAAATTAGTCAGTAGCTTAATCATGATGATATCTTGGATGAGTTAGAAAAAGGGCTACGTGGGGTGAACGACTAGTTCACTTGGTCAAATGGAAGAAAAACCTTGTGAACACTCTGGAGGCCGCATCTTTCATCAAATTGGTCAGTGGCTTAGTCTTGATGACATCTTGGACATAATGGACAAAGGTCTATGTGGGGTCAAAAACTAGGTCACCTGGTCAAATCACTGGAAAACAGTTTTGATTTAATGTTCATTAAACCTTGTCAGAGTGTTTGTCGTAATAATATCTTGGACAAGCTTGAATATGGATCATCTGGCGTCACAAACTTGGTCACCAGGTCAAATCAAATGAAAACCTTGTTAACATTAGCGGTCAATGTTTTGAGATCTATATCAAACCTTGTCAGAATGTTTGTCCTAATGATATCTTGGACAAGATCAAACATAAGTAATCTGGGATCCAAAAATAGGTCACCAGGTCAAATCACTGGAAAACCTTGTTTATACTAGAGGTCATAGTTTTGATTGGATATTCACCGAACCTGATCAGAATGTTTGTCTGAATGATATCTTGAACAAATTTGAATGTAGGTTATCTGGGGTCAAAAAGTAGGTCATCAGGCCAAATCAGGTACAATCATTGCTCAGGTGAGCGAAAAAATGGCCATCTTGGCTTTCTTGTAAAAGCTTTCAAGAGCTGTGACCATGGTCCAGTGGTTAGTGCGCTTGACTTGTAACTTAGAGATCAAGGTTCAAATCCAGGTCGCGGCAGGTCATAGCCTTCTGTGAAAATTCTACTCCAGTGTCCGTCGTCTGTCGTCCACACCTGGGGTATGTTAACACTCTAGTGGTCACACTTTTGAGCAAATCTTCATTAGACCTTGTAAGAATGTTTGTCTCAATTATATCTTGGACTACTTCGAACATGGGTCTTCTTGGGTCAAAAACTAGGTCACCAGGTCAAATCATTAAAAACCTTGTTAACCCTCTAGTGGCCACAGTTTGCTTGGATCTCTGTGAACCTATGTTAAAATGTTTGTTTTTATGATGTTTTGGACAGGCTCGAACATGGATTATCTGGGGTCAAAAACTAGGTCAATGGGTCAAATCTCCTGAAAACTTTGTAAACCTTCTAGAAGTCACAGTTTTGATTGGATCTTCCTCAAACTATGTCAGAATGTTTGTATTAATGATATCATGAATAGGTTTGAACATGGGTCAACTCAGGTTAAAAACTAAGTCACCAGGTCAAATCACAGGAAAACCATAGAAGTTACAATCTTTACTCAGGTGTGCGAAAAAATGGCCATCTTTGCCCTCTTGTTTAAGTATACCCAGTACTCACAAAAAACAAACTCAAAGTCAGTATTCGTTTTGTATATTGATTTATTTTCGGTACCCTTGTTTTGACAATTTATTTGCTTTATACCACTAGTTAAACGTCATGTTTTTTTTTCAATGTTTATAAAGCACATAAACTAAATGGCGCTATTTTTTTTATTTTTCATCGAGTTAGATAATTTTCTTTGCACAAAAAGTATGTTAGTTTCCTTCATGATTTCATGTAATTTTACCTGCGTCTTGAAAAATATTACAATAACAGGTATATTGCAGTGTATTGCACAGCTCTACTCTTTATAATGTGAATATGTCATAACCAAATGTGATTACCAGTAATCTTGGAGAATTAAGTTCTGTCTATCTACCTGTAATGATCAATGTAATAAACAAATATCAAGCAAATGATGTAAATTAGTTAAGGAAAGAAAATTAATTATCTATAATTAACAGAACACATTAAGCATAAAAAGATGATAAATTTTCCTAACAAAGCAAATGATTCCTGGTCAGGACACAGTCCATTACCAATTTGTTAAACATCTACCTGTCCGTACTCTTTCTCTTTTACTTGGGCAGGGCTTGACAAATCTACTTGCCCACTTGTAATTACATGTAGAAATTGACTTAGGATGAGTTGAATTTGCTGTAGAACTAGTTAAAATTCTTAACTGGTTGTCCTGCAGGACAAATGGCCTGGAAAAAAATTGTTGAGCCCTGCATAAAATTTTTATATCCCAGAATGGTGGCATAATTAGCAATTGTACTGTCTGTCTGTGTGTCGGTTTTGATTTCATGTCTCAGTCATAAGATCATAATTTCTGCTTGGATTTTGAAATAACATGGCACAAATGTTCATTAACTTAAGACAATATGTTGCGTGCAAGTCTCTGATCGAAGGCGCCAAGGTTGAGGTCTTATTCATTCATTAAGTATGGAATATTCGTGTCTCTGTCTTTACATTCTAATTTCTAAATGGATTTTAAAATTACTTGGTACTAATGTTCACCATCCCTAAATGATGTGTCGGGGAAAGACCCTGGCCTGTAGCACCAAAGTCAAGGTCATATTCAAGGTAATTCATGATGTATAGAATTTTGGTGTCTCAGCCATAACTTTACAATTTTTGAATGGTTTTTGAAATTTTGATGTGTCACACACAAGACCATGGTTTGTAGTGCCAAGGTCAAAGTCAAATTTAAGGTCATTCGTTAAGTATGCATTCTGATTCTGTAAATTTGTATCTTGGCTATGTCTCAAATCCTTGATGGGTTTTTAAATTATTTGTCTCAAACTTTTAAATCTGAATCTGACCTTAAGATACCATGTATGAACTTTGTTCTTGTTGGTTGGTACTTTTATGAATTCGGTACGTAGTGCATGTAATAATAAAAAATCATGATAAAGGCATCATTGATTAAAATCATTGTTTTATTCATTAAGCTTATGATAAATTGCATATGGGCATAATACAATATAATAAACAATGCATATTTAAAATGAACATAGAATAACATTAAGGTGACATGCCACAATGTAAGATATATATTTCATTATGAACAACATTAATGTATTCACAAAATCACAAAGTGACTCATAGTTGTGTCCTAACATATGTCTATTCATGGTCATAGTATATAAAGAATTACAAAATTTTTCATCGACAATGTCAGACACAAGCACATCAGACTTGAGGGTCTGGTAAATTGTAATTTTTAGCTGTGGAGCAACTACACAATGAATTATTTTACCCCTCAGTAACATCCCAGACACACAACATGGAGAGTTCATTTTCATTATCATTCATGGATTCAAATATATCCCTAAGAACATGTAATTCTTCCAGTTCTTGGTCAATAGTTCTCACTGGACCCTACTCCATAAAAGCATTTTCTTCTTCCTCCACTAGAATTGTTGGTGGGTGCTGTCCAAAACACTTGATGTCATCATCCAACACAGACTAAGATGTTGATTCTTTTTCACAAACCGGATGAAACCAACCACTATTAGACAAAAAAGAGTGTTTTTTTTCTGGTTACCCTGCTGACCCAATATTTTACCTGCCAACTCATAATTTTTTATGACATCCGAATCGTAGTGCTGTATTGTAATTTTCACAACTCATTAATATTACAGCTCACACATGCCCATACCATGTTGCCTATGTATGTAAAAAAAATAAAATAAAAAAATCCCTACCTAGCTACCCATATTTTTTTGGGTATGTGACCAGAAACATCCTTTTTTAGGCCTTAGCCTGAAAGTCTGAGATTCCGAGGCTCTTGCAAATTGAAATAAGCTTTTGCAACATCAAGGCACCAATGAGTATTGCTCATTGATCAGGAACATTCGAAAACCATTTAAGCAAAGCTTTCTCTAACTCGTCCCATTTGCAGGTTTTCATGGCTTAACGTTTTGGGCCATAATCAGTGAACCCTTCCATTATTGATTCCCTTTTAGCTGAAGCCAACTACCTAGAGTACTTATGCTGATGCCAAATTATTTGGCAATTTGGGCTTGTGATTTCAATCCTTTCTTGACTTCAAGAATAGCTTGGTAATTAAGCACTATTCTTTGTACTTTCTGTTTTTCCTTGTCATAGACATTTCCTATACAGTTACTATCCAGATGAATAGAAAATTTGTTTAAACTGTATACATTTGTGGATTGAAGAACAGTTCTTCTTTGCATTGGCTTGTGCAACAACTCTTGGAGATAAAGAGGTGCATTACCAATTGAACAGCTGTACATGAAAGTAAGGATCTTAAAATTGATTCTTGCAAAATTTGGTAACCAAATGATTTCTTTGAACTATCATATTTCCTATGGCTCATGACAAGCTTTGGACATGTTTTGTATGCTTGCATCTTGCTTATTTTGATTTAAGACATACTGTACAAAATTAACTTGCAGTAATCCAAATGGGATTTGACTAGTGATAACACTAGTGTTTCTGTAGCTTCTTTTGTAAGGTATTTATGGATACATTTCATCTGAAAGAAATTCAACATAGCTGTGTGGCATTGCCTTTTTACATTTTCTTCAAAGTTCAGTGTTGCATTAAGAAATGCACCAAGATATTGAATTATTTTGAAACAGGTGACTTTGTCCCCTGCTGTATCAATTTCTGAGGTAATGCATTTGTCTAATTGTTGCCTATTGCCAAACATGATAAACTCTATCTTTGAGCTGTTTAGTGAAAACAAAATAAACACAAAAGGTAAACATATAGCATTTATAATCAGTATCATTAAATCCTTGAAGAAATAAATTCAATAATCCAGTTGAATATAGCCAAAACATTGAGAGCCAAGAAAGTATGTCTGCCTCATGAACTTCATGCCATGCTTCCTGCAGCAGGTGTGAAAAACTTGTCAAGGTGCCATTTAAGTAAAGAGAATGGAATTTTCCTACATCATGGAAAATTGGCTATTTCATATTGCTGCTTCATTATGCTTACTCAAGTCCAGTGAGTTCCCTTCTCCCTGCAGAGAAGCATTGGTAACACATATTCCTAAATCGGGTAATTATTGCCCAATAGCTCTTACCAGTTGTATGTGTAAAACCCTGGGAAGAATGGTGAATGACCGACTCGTTTGGTTCTTGGATTCGTGAGACCTTTCTGAGAGAGGCTTTTATTAACACACAGCATGCAATAGCTGTATTTTTTTACTTTCAAAGTGCCTATAATTAGGCATAAGTGTTTCTTAGATTTTCCTCAACATCATTGAAATGTGCATTCCTTTCATGTATGGAGCATGCAATATTAGCTAAAGTTTGGAGCATGCAATATTAGCTAAAGTTTTCAGCCAATTTCTGTTGTATCTCCTTTAAAACAGAAGATTTCCAATGCCAGATTGGCCTAACATCAACAGATTATGGCCTGTTAAAGCTCTATCAACCGCCTTTTCCTGTTCAATGTTCAGTTTTAAACTTTAGGAAATGTTCTGCTTTTGTTTACATAAATAGAGCTGGTAACCCTGCAGACTACATATTTATGCTCATGTATGGGAGCCATTAGTCAAGGGAAACTATTTCAGCAGTCAGTTGAAAATGTTGATAATGGCCAATCACAAGGCCCATTAATTGAGTGTCACATGGTTGGCAAGATGGCTGACTGTGGGGGAAATTTTCTCAAAAATGAATTATTCTTAAAAAGATTAATTAATAATCATAATCTGTTTTGTACTCGGGGTACACACACACACATTTGTGTATTTGGAAATGAAACCTTAAAATATGCAGGAACATTGAACAATCATTTTTGTTACTTTTAAGAAATTAACCAGTTTTTATTTGTATATCTTTAGCCTATACTGTTTTTACTTTTTTTTTATATATGACCCTACAGAGGGATTAGCAAATTTACTGAAATATTTGGCCATAACATGAACAATTTATATAGTTATACATGGAAAGTCACTCAGTGATTAACGTTTTATTATAGACATTCATCTAGTATAAAAAAAACTTAACAAAGCTTAACATAATTACTTAAAATTTGAAATGGCAGGACAGTGTCTTTATAACTTACTTTAAATGAATGGACACAGTACAATATATAGCATTTGGGTAGTACATGTGAAAAGGAACTGCTGTTTACCCTCTCATATATGTACAGTACAAAATAAAATCAGGACCCACTAAACCAAATATCGAATGAAACAAAAGAGCACAAAGTTACAAAAATCAGGCAAAAGAATTTGAAATAGCACTCTATAACATATCGCAAAACGAAAATGTAATTAATGGCATATTAAAATTCCATTTATAACACCAAAGGGCAATTGTTCCTTTACTATTTACCTAAGATGGTCAACTAATATATTTCAATGATGATACATGTATGTATCAACAAAGCATTAGGCTTAAATGATACGACCAAGTATTTGGATACTGGCAATGTTCAGAGTCCAAATTTGGAGTACAATTTTTAAGCTATGATATGCAGTTAATTATTAATATGATCATCTGTATATTGGAAGAAAGCCATTGATGAAGAGAAAAAGTTTAATGGACATATATGTTGTGTAACTTTTCTTATGAAGTGGGCACTTTGAAGAATTTGAAATAGCACTCTATAACATATCGCAAAACGAAAATGTAATTAATGGCATATTAAAATTCCATTTATAACACCAAAGGGCAATTGTTCCTTTACTATTTACCTAAGATGGTCAACTAATATATTTCAATGATGATACATGTATGTATCAACAAAGCACTAGGCTTAAATGATACGACCAAGTATTTGGATACTGGCAATGTTCAGAGTCCAAATTTGGAGTACAATTTTTAAGCTATGATGTGCAGTTAATTATTAATATGATCATCTGTATATTGGAAGAAAGCCATTGATGAAGAGAAAAAGTTTAATGGACATATATGTTGTGTAACTTTTCTTATGAAGTGGGCACTTTGAAGTAAAGACCTTCGGGTATTAGTGATAATAACCCAGTGATTTTTTTGCCATTTTGGGAAAGGATCTCAGTCCAGTTCAGTTGGGAAAAATGCTCAGTATGATGCCAAAGTTGGGAATTTTCTGGTCAGGAATTGGGAAAATTGTCTGTATTTTCAATTGGAAAGGGTTCGTTTACTGGACCCAAACAAAGATAGAAAAAATATTACTGAACTGGTCTCAGATGTTGTTATTTTGTACTGTTATTTAATTAACTAGATTTAATTTAATTAATTTTATCTTTGATTTCTGCACATTTAGTGTGAAATATAAGTGAGAGTTTTTTAGTGTCTAATAGTACATAGAATTCTGACAGAAAAATCAGACAATTATACTATGCCTGAGATAGGGATGGCACTTCTTTATAGTACTCATCCACGATGCTTGTTTGTGTACTTGGTAGTTCAAACAGATTGAGTTCTGACACTAATCCTTCTGTCATAAAGTAAGAGTGATTTTATGTATAATGTAGAACTTACTGTAAGTGATTTCCTTCCATTTGAATCTGAATAAAGGTTGTATTGTATTATAAGGTTTGTGTATTCAACAATTACTAATGTTGATATTAGATGTGTTGATTTTCCAAATTAATGACATGTGTGTGTGTATCTTGGTGTACATATGTATAGTTGTCTATAACTGTTGGTTTGTTGAAATTGTAATAGACATGTTTTTGTTTAGATTGGTTCCACAGTAACAGTTTAGTTCAAGTTTGATTTTTAGATTATTATGAAGATAAAAGCATGGTTACCATCCTCTTCCCTTAAATTAAATCATTTTAAGTATAAAACCATACTGAAATAACATTTTAAAGATGAAATATAATAAATAATGCAATGATTTCATGGGAATGGAAAAATAATATAAATGTATACATGTATACTATATGACAATTTACGTATTATCAATATACATGTAATCTAGTTCCTTGAAATGTTGAAATACAGGTCCTGGAATGAACAATGGAATAGCAACTGTTGCCTTCTCCTAACACAGGGGTGTAGGAATGAGCCAAAAGATGAAAAAACCAACCAGCTATTTGAGCATTCTTACTGTTTTCCCCAAAGGGCTCATGGCCCCTTTGCCCCCAACTGGGAGGAAACCTCAGACCCTTTCTACTTTTAGCAGCTTACCAGCTACATGAAATCATTTCTATACGCCTGCCAACAGATTACATTTTTTACATCTTTCCTTTCTTTGTCTCCTGGGTTTTGTATCCCATCCATTCTTCTGTCATCTGGCCTCTCGGATTAGAAAAGGTTGGTATCTACACCTTGTACATTTAAACACTGTACAGGTAGGCACATGAGTTGCCTGCCAATGCTTGCTGAACCTATTGTAACAAATCCAGACCTTCCCAGGGTTGTAAGCAACTGTGGGCCACTCCATACCACTCTGTCTTCATTTTCAATTTGGATCAAAGCCATTGTTAATGCATTAACTGTAATTTAAGCATGGTCTTGTACACAGTTTATTGCATATGACTGGTACATACCTCAGAATATAACACATACCTCTGAATATAACTACATACACACGAATCTTTTATCATTGTAAGCATGACTACAATAAATCAATAATGTCAATTACCATACTTCCATACCAGGAAGCATAAAGTAAGTTGACTTCGTCATAAAACTATCACCTTATGGAATGATTCTTATAATGATGTTTGTTCAGCGGGTGACAGTTTCTTGGTATTATTCCCTAACACTCTGCCTTTCATTGCCTTTGTCTGCCCTGTATGTAGCTTAAGCCCTGAAAAGAACTATTACTTACAAATTTTCATTTAACACTGTCATACAGGAACCAAAGAATAAGGCCTAGACATTCTTTGCTGTATGATTATCTTTTATTTATATATGTATGTGCACCAACTCCAACCAAGTATTTCCAATAAGAAATATAATTATAATAACTCTTAAGACATTAATGCTGTAACATTTAGTATGTAACTTATTAAGAGTTTTGTGTGCTTCATAAATATTACAGAATTGAGATGTTTACTTGTGGTATAAAGCAACTAAATTGTTGGAACAAAGATACTGAAAATAAATCTATAAGACTGAATATTGACTTCGTGTTTGTTTTTGGTGTGACAATTGAAGTACTGGTAATACTTCTGAAATGTGTGTAGTCCTGAAAAGGACTGTTACCAGCATTGAAAAGGCTGACTTATCTCAAGCATTGAGTCTGTTCCAAAGACTCCTCGATGTAATGAAGTTTTGCTGTTCAACATTTCTTGAAGGCTTTAACAATGATAGCTGTGTCCATTTCATCCCAGGCATCAACAATCCATTTGCAGATCTCATCTAGCTCGCGTTGATGAATTCTGCTTCCGGACATGTATGTATGTATGTTGCTGTCCACACACCACTCCATCCATTTCTGTTGAAGGATACCCATCATCAGCTTATTGATAGACATGTCTAAGGGTTGTAAACCTGAAGTCTTTCCACCTGGAATGATAGCAAGTGTTGTCTTACAATCCTCCAACATCGTCTTCGCAACCAGCGTCTGATGAGCACAGAATGCATCCCAAGACCAGTAAAGACTTTGTCATCCTGCTTGGTCTTCCCACCCACACTTCCTTGACGCAGTCGAATACAAGAGTCTGGTCTACCCAGCCTTTCCCTTGCCAACATACCACAACCCCCTTTGGCCAATTTTACTTGGCAGCATTTGTAAAATGACATACGGTGGTGGATTGCCCCCATTTGCCATGCAATGAAAAAAAAACATCTACTTCAAAGTAATGCTTAAAGCTGCAGGACATTATATTTTTACAAATTTTATATGTTATTAAAAATATTTCTACATAAATCAATTAGTATTCTTCTACCATGAAAGAAATAATATTTTATTTCAATATTTTTCTTTTCTTTAGTTGGGAAATAGGTATTTCTTATGTTCAAGTTCTCCTGAGAACAAAATACTACCTAAATAATTATGTTTAAAATGCTGATTCTTTCATACAATCAAGGATTTTTTATTTATGATTTTTCTCAATTTCATTAGTTAGGTGTCTTTATAATGTCTTACCAATAAAAAAGTATTTCATGAAAAAATGTCCCGCAGCTTTAAATGTATGTAGCCATCAAGAAAACTTGAATAATTCAATAAAAGATAGAATACTTAGTATATTCAAAAATAATTTATATATACAGTAAAACCTTGATAATGAGACCACCTTCAGGACTCAAAAATTTGGTCGTAATAATGAGATGGTCTCATTATCAAGTTGAATTTTAGGGGAGTTATTGGAAGCTGGTCCAAAAAGAAATGGCCATTATAACAAGGTGGTCATGATATTGAGGTGGTTGCTATGTGAGGTTTTACAGTATTTATTGATTTATTATGAAGAAGTAACAAATCTCCTTTTGATGTATAAATATTATTTTGAAGAACCTTGTAGAATATCTTCTAATATTTCAAAATTTGTGGGTGTACAAATTTAACTTTGATTTTCAGGCAGAAAAAAAAATAAGCAATGGGCAGAATTTTAGTTGTATTTATACTAGAACCTGGACTGACCTATCCAATAATGTGGACTTATGTTAATGATTAAGTCATTATGTGGTCACCAAATTTCTCAGACGGATTCCCACACCACCTGGTGTGTCTATCTACCCTCATTGTATAAACCCATTAATTTTTGTATCCCCCTTCTAACCACTTCTCCACATTAGGCCTAGAAAAGGAAAAGGCTTGTTTCCAGTTACATGCCCCCAAAAATATGGGTCGCTAGGTAGAGATTTTTAGCTCACCAGAACCAAAGGTTCAGGGTGAGCTGTTACGATGGGTAGGTGGATGCTCTGGTGTCCATTGTCTGGTGTCAACAATGGTCTTCTCCTTTGAAATAACTAATCAGATTTACTTCAAATTTGCTGTGTAGAAGCCTTTTGACGTTCTAGCTGCAATTTGCTCATATTATACTAGTTGATCCCTTCTCACCAGAGCTAAAAATAGAAAAACCTTTAAACATTTTCTCATGAACCAATGGATGGATCATCACCAAACTTGGTCTGTAGCATTATTAGATAGTCTTATCAGATTTGCTCAAATAAAAATGATTGGCCTTTTAGGGGCTGCTAGAGCTAAAAAGTAGAAATACCTTTAAACGTCTTCTTCTCATGAACCATTGGGTGGATCATCCTGGAACTTGGTTTGTAGCATCTTAGATGGTCCTCTCTGAATTTTGCTCAAATAAATTTGGTTGGCCCCTTTGAGGGGCCACTAGAGCTAAAAATAGAAATACCTATAAACATCTTCTCATGAACTAATTGATGGATCATCACCAAACTTGGTTTGTAGCATCCTTACATTGTCATCTGTCAGGTCAGCTCAAATAAAATGGTTGACCCCTTTTAGGGCTAAAAATAGAAATACCTTTAAACATCCTCTTCGCATGAACCAATGGATGTATCATCACTATATCTGTTTTGTTGTATCCTTTGATGGTCCTCTTTCAAGTTTGCTTGAATAAATTGATTGGCTGCTTTAGGATCCACCAGACAAAAAATAGAAATACTTTAAAATGACTTCTTTTCATGAACCATTGATTGGATAATCACCAAATTTGGTCTGTAGCATCCTCCGATCGTCACGAATGTTCCTTTGTAGTATCCTTTGATTGTCCTTTGTCCAATTTATTATTGTTTGTTATTATTATCTGCCCAGAAGTGTACCTTTTAGTAACAAGTTAAATTACATTTATTCTGGTGAGCGATGCAGGGCCATCATGGCCCTCTTGTTTTATTATTTTTTTACATATATTGGCAACATTGTATTGGCATATGTGCGCTGTAATATTTATGAGTTGTGAAAATTACAATATGGCGCTGCGATTCAGATGCTGTAAAAACTTTTGAGTTGGCAGGTAAAATATTGGGTCAGTAGGGTAACTGGAAACTAACCTTTTTTTAGGCCTTATCAACCAGCATGAACTAAGATTTTATGCTATACAAATGAATGTGTAAATGCTTTGGGATTTGCATATAAGGGAGGGTCTATTTATGTCCTATGCATTATTATCATTCATTCATTTTCTTTGATATTTGTGGGAACTTCTTCAATTTTTTTGTATACATTGTGGCTGAATGGAAGTTTGCATGACATAATTATTCATGCTAAAGGTTACATAAGTTGTAGAATTTAGTCCCCTTGAAAGTTGGTTGGTCGTGTGGTCTGTCTTTAAATGATATAGAAGCTTGTGGTGACTATTTCTCTTACATTTTTTGATGGAAATTTTTTTTCCAATTTTTAGCTTACCTAAGCACAAAGTGCTCAGAGTGAACTATATTGATAGGTCTATGTCTGACGTCTGGTGTCATGTGTTGTGATATGTGCATCATGCGGCATTGGCATTCACCATGTGAACACTCTAGAGGTCACACTTTTGGTCAAAGGGTTATGAAAATTGGTCAGTGGCTTAGTCTTGATGATCTCTGACAAGTTTGAAAAAGGGCTATGTGGGGTCAAAAACTAGGTCACCACTGGACACTGTCAAATCATTGGAC
The DNA here is from genome assembly GCA_008271625.1 of Lutraria rhynchaena. Taxonomy (NCBI): domain Eukaryota; kingdom Metazoa; phylum Mollusca; class Bivalvia; order Venerida; family Mactridae; genus Lutraria; species Lutraria rhynchaena. Next base: position 606,548 of record VIBL01000073.1, on the reverse strand, counting down.
ACTGGAATAACTGAACACTTCAGAGGTCACTGTTTTGAATGGATCTTCATTAAACTTTTTCAGAATGTTTGTCTTAATTATTTAGTGAACAAGGTCATCTGGGGTCACAAACTAGGTCATCAGGTCAAATCAAATAAAAACCTTGTTAACACTCTAGAGGTCACAGTTTTGATTGGATCTTCATCAAACTGTGTCTGAATGTTTGTATTAATATCTTGAAAAACATTGAACATAGGTCACTTCCAATCAAAAGCTAGGTCACCAGGTCAAGGCAGTGGAAAACCTTGTTAACACTCTAGAGGTCACAGTTTCGATTGCATCTCCCCCAAACTTTGTCAGAATGTTTGTATTAATGATATCATGAACATGCTTGAACACACCTTTATAAAAACTCTTAAGAAAAACAATTTTTAAAAAAATCTGAATCAGTACAAACAACAATCAAAGAAATAAACAAAATCCACAATACCAGGGTTGTCAAAAGGTTGTTCTCAACCACAGACACCTAGCAGAAAGGCAAGGATCAGGGTAAAGGCAACCAGTACTCCTGGTAAACTGAAATTGGGTAGAAGACTGTTGAACAAAATTGCATCACAGTCTGCTAGTTGGCAACAGTATAGGATGGCCCAAATAAAAATAGCCAAATTAAAGCCAAACCATGTGTAGTAATTTAAATAGTATTTCATTTAATGCTTAAATATTGAGCACCCCAAAAATCTCTGAATTAAAACTTTTATTTAGTAAAAATCCACATATAGATATTTTATGTATCCAGAAAGCTAGATTTAATAGTAGGTCTTTAAAAAATGTTCCTGGATTCAACTAAGAGCACAAACCTTTTTGGGAAAAAAACTTAATATATATCAAAAATTCACTCAATTATGAATACATCAGGGTAGACAACCCTAGGGATCAAAATGGTAACTCTAAAATAGAGTACCAATTAATAAAAATACATTTATCTATTTAATCTTTACTTTTGGCAAATATTTATTCTAGAGGATGTGATCTTGAATCCTTAGATCACATCATAAAGGGCTTTCCAACCCAAAATGAGGCAATTAATAGTAAATGTACCATAACAGGAGATTTTAATGCTCACCATGTTGAATGGGGCTCAATAAACTCAGACCGTCATGGGAGGGATATTTAAGAATGGGCTGAAAAACATGATTTGATTCTATTCAATGATGGCACTCAAACAAGAATAGACAAATCAATGGGGAAATTAACAAATATAGATTTCTACAGATAAAAATTCCAAAACTAATAATTTGAACTTATACAAATACAGATTGGGAAAAAATCAAAATTCTCTGCAATACAATTCATGAAAACCAAGTCTACTCTGATGATATCAGTCAACATCTACAAAATTTAACAAAGTTAATACTACACTTGGTTCAGGGAAGTACCCTAACATTCGCACCAAACAGGAAATAAAAAATTCAAGCCCAGTGGTGGAATGATGGCTGTCATGAAGCGTTACATGGCAGAAAAAAGCTTTAAGTAGGGCAAAAAGAAGCCCTTGCCCAGATGATATTAAAAAACTAAAAGAAGTTGAAAGCATGCAAAACATACAATTATAGGAGCAAAACAAAAGAATTGGCAAACATTTTGTGAATCTATTACTTTTCCTCAGGCCAATTTTAAAACATTTTGGAACAAAACTAAGAAATTAACAGGCAAAATTATCAACCCTGTACCGTTATTAAAATATAAAAATGAAACTGCAAAAAACTTTTTGAAAAGGCTAAATTATTAGTAAAACATTACAAAGACGTATCGAAGGACTCAAATCTATCTCCTGAAAGTTTGGCATACCAAAAACAATGTGAGTCACTACAACGTGAAAAAGTAAATGAGTCGGGGCTAAAAGATACACCTTTAAACAAACCTTTTTCATTAATAGAACTTAAAAAATGCATTCATGACAGGCATAACTCCGCCCCTGGATTGGACAAAATCACTTACTCCATGTTTAAACATTTGTCTTATGATACTTTAAATATTTGGTTAAATCTATATTACAGGATGTGGAGTGAAGGTATGTACCCAGTAAATTGGAAGGAAGCTTGCATTAAAAAAAAACAGACAAAAACAGTGAAGAACCAAAATCTTATAGACCAATTAGCCTTACATCACACTCTAGGAAATTTCTAGAGGCGATGGTAAAGGCCCGTTTAGATCATCATATTGAATTTAATAATTATCTAAATCCCTCTCAATCTGGCTTTAGAATTGGAAGGAGCACTTTAGACTAGTTAGATATTCAGGCAGCATTTGATTTGAATTGGCACTTTGGTGTGCTTCTTAATCTAAAAGAATATGGTATAACAGGAGCTTGTTTTCAATACCTCAGATCTTTCCTTGAAAGGCACAAAATTCAAGTAAGGGTGAATGTTACCCTCTCAGATCATGACATTGTCTTGAAAGGTATCCCTCAGGGCACAATTTTTTTTCTCTTTTATTTAATCTATTGATCAACTATCTGTATCCGTTTCAAAATCCGACATGTCTCTTAATCAATTAGCAGATGATTCAGGCACTTGAATAACATGCAAAAATCTTGAAATAATGGCCAAAAAGGCACAAAAAGAGGTTAGACATGATTTGGGGATGGGTTCAAGGTTTGGGATTTAAGAGATCCAAAGAAAAAACTGTTGGTATCTTGTTTGGGAATAAGCAGCAACATAAATTAGACATACACCTTGGTGGTACACAAATCAAATTTGAAAAAAAGCAACAAAATTTTTAGGTATGATTTTGGATAATAAAATTAATTTTTAGACCCTATATAGATTACTTAGTTAAAAAGTGTACCTTAGTATGATGAAAATTCTCAAAAATACTAACTTTGGAGCAGATAAACTGCGCCTATACAAATCCCTCATTAGATCCAGAATTGATTATGTTGCAGAAATTTATGCTGCTGCTTCCCAAACGTTATCAAAACAAATTAGATAAAATTCAATACAGAGTCCTTTATGATAGCCCTGGGGGCCCTAAGCTCCACCTCTACAAAATATAAGCTGAAGCTGGTGTGCTGCCTTTGGCTATCAGGCACATGGCCAATACTGTCAAATACTGGGCCAGAGCACAATCAAAGGGGAATAACCCCATGAACTCCATCTTTTGAACCAGACACTTTGCCAAGAGCAAATTACCCCCCCCCCATTGGTGCTCTTACCAGAAACTTGGTGGAGGATTCGGCATCAAAAACATACAAGTAGCAGATGTCAGGTCAGTAACTTAACATCCTTGCTTGATGACCCCCCACCTCGTATTGATCTATCACTATCTTTTAAAACTAAAAAACCGACCTTCCACACCTAAGCAAAATTCAAGTTAATTTTCATCCAGACTAATTTCATAATAACTATTTAAGTATTTATATGGATGGATCCAAATGCCCTCAATCTGGTAAAGTTGCAGAAGCTTTTTATTTCCCTTCAAAAAAATTTTCCTCTGTTGACTTTCAGATAACCTTTTCATCTATTCAGCAAAACTGATAGCTATGATTAATTCAATGAGCTGCGTATTTCATCATAAACCCCAAAATTAAGTTATTTATTCTGATTCACTTTTGGTGCTGCGGTCAATTAAAAATTATCACAGTAAATCCAGACCAGACCCTTTAAAACCCTTTAAATTATTCTTTCCATCAAGCTGGTCTGGATATTACCTTAGTTTTGTGGCCAGCTCATAAATGTATGGAGGGTAATGAGGTGGTGGACAGAGTTGCCAAATCTGGATCATGTGACTGTAGACACTAAAGTCAAACTCTCGCCCACTGAGATAAGTTCATTGGTCAGGTCACAGTCCATTATGCATTAGAAGATTTATTATTCTGGTGTGGAACTGGGTAGATGTGATTCTATCCAATACTCAGTGGGGCTCAGATAGCCTGATATCTATTCCACAGATCAAAGGATAGACAGATGCTTCACCGGTTTGAAACTGGGGGCGGTCTGGTGCCTAGGGAAAACATATCCTTGGACTGGACCCTATTTGCACCTAGTGCAGAGTATTGAACACAACTAGTCACTATCTGTTATACTGTGGGGTTCACTTCATTCCCACGCTTGAGCTGAAGATTGCCATAGTAAACTCAGGCTTAACTTTAACCTTGAGAAAAAATTCTTAAACCTAACAATTTACTAATGTAATTGTACTAATTTACTCTTCCACAAGGAGCTGGCAACGTCTCCACATATGGAGGAAAATTGACATTATTGTCAAATTTTCAATGAAGGGTATGACCTGCCGTGACCGAGATTCGAATCCGAATCTCTCGGTTACAAGTCCAGCACACTAAGCACTGGACCACATAAAATCATATTTCATAAAATCATGTCAAATGACAGATAAAACCTAAGCCCCAGGTCTAGACAAGTGTGCATAAGTAGTTCGACTGCTGCGAGTCCTGCAAAATATAAAAAACTTCAATATAAAAGCAAAATACCCTAATGAATAATCCTTTTAAATTTCATATTACTTTCATTGATACATAAATTACATTATAAATGATATCAATTATATATTTCACATTCAGTTGGGCTGCAAAATATCTTTCTTAGCAATACTTAATGATTAAAAATGAATTTAAATTTTAATTCTTCAAGTATACTACTGTTTATACAGTAACAGTAATATATTACTTACTAAAAACACAAACAATTCTATAAGAAATATTACACATCTTTTTTGAAGAGGTTAATCCACACCTCAAAGTACACATTGTCTATGTTAATTTTATTTTTCCCTTAATCACTGTATATAAAGGTTAAACCTTTAATATAAAATTTTAATTTTTCCTTTTTGTAAAGAAACACATGATTAATGAAATAATTTAATGAGAGATAATAAAAGTAAACCAAAATAAATACCTTTTTTTCCAACACACTTATGTCTGTACTGGGAAAGGGAGTGAACTCTAGCCCACTTAGTACACGAGAACTGAAATGTAAAACAATATGTCCCAGTGAAAACCATACCAGCTAAGTTACGGTTGTCATAAGGATCTGAGATATGATCAGGTGGCTCAATTAGCAGTCATGGTACAATAAACATGACTGAGCCCAGATTGAGCTTCTGGGCCACACTCTGGATCCCAATATTCAATGATAGGTGCAATTAAACAGGTTTAATTAAAGTGCAAAGATCACTATCAGACCATCAGTGCATTATAATTGTCCCTTAAAACCTCCAAACCCTATAAACACCAATAATATATCACTATACAAATTATATTCGGAAGTACTTATTTATTATGGTTTCTATATGGTATTAATATATGAATATCAGGCTTGTAGCTAATATATCCTATTACAACAATTACATGATATATTCTTACATTTGATGTGACAAAAATGAAAAACAAAAAATTAGTAACCAAATTTAAAATAATTTTAAATGCTAAAATAGCTATGAAAGAAAAAAACTAGCTATTAATCCAATCTTTATAGTTTAAATTAAAATAGTTAAATAAAGACAATATAGATTTTTTAAGTAAGTGTAAGTGAAAAAGAGTAATTATATCATAACAAATAAAAAATTAGACATGCAAACATTCATTAAAATAGCCTACCCTTACAAGATTGCTTTAGTTTTTTTTTTTATAAAAAATAGGCTACAGCATACACCATAGATTATTGTTAAAGATAGTGAATGCTTGCCCATATGGGAATACGCCAGAGGTGATGGTAAACAAACTCAATATCCTTGGACATGGGTCAACTTGGGTCAAAAACTAAACGGTCAAATCAAAAAGGTTGCGATCTTTACTCAGGTGAACAAAAAAGGGCCACCATGGCCCTCTTGTTTGGAAAGCATGTACATGTATATATGTGATATATCAGAAAATGATATTGTGTACTCTGTTTAATTTGATTTAACTACTGCGCAATATACAATAAAAATGTATACCATTCCCTTAATATATCAATACACAATTATTCTAGTCAACTATTTGCATGCCCTGTAGACATGCTCACTTTGTCCACTAACTGCATTTTGTGTGTGGGGGGGGGGCATTTAATCACTATTCAGTGATAGGTCTAGTTTATTTCGATGAGCATCACCACATTTACAAGTTCAAAAATTGAATCTTGGCAAAGCTTTTTAATGTCTGCAGGCACCTCATCAATGATCATTTCTGTGAGTCAGTCCTGCTTGGGTTGTTTATTATTTTTGTCAGCGGTTTGCTGCCTGGAATTCCAACATTGCTTATCCCAAAGACAATGGGGTCACCTGCTAGACCAGTGGCACTTTAATGCTGGTCAGTTTCTTCTGTTAAATAATATTTAATTCGGCTAGTAGCCTGGATATAAGGATGCATTTATACTTTTTGGGGACCTTAATATGATGTTGGTTCATGGGGTCCAGAGTAGAGGCTACTATATTTTTAATGTCCAGTGGGTGGCAACTAGGTTCAGGGTCTTCAGTTAAAGAAATAATGTGGACTGAATGGAAGACTGTCATAAGTCACTTTTGCAAAATTTTTCAGGAGAGGTAAAAACATATTTTTTTGCTGAAAGGTATTTCTAACATTATATTATATGAATAGTTGTAAAATAAGCTTAACTCACTACTACTATGCTTGATGTAGAAAAGTTTATTATCAATGTTATTAACCAATGTTTTAGTTATGACAGTTTTCCAGTAGGAATTTCTATAATAGTGATTCTGAAATTATTGGAAAACAGTCGTAACTCGACATAGATACACTTCCATCCATCAACTCAACACTTAATAAATGAAATAATTTTTTATAAAATGTTCTAGATATCTTGTTTTATGTCCTTTTCTTTTGCTGTATCTTTTGGCAATTATTTTGAAAGTTTCACCCCATAGTTTGGCTAAATTGACCATGATTTATAGTTATTAATACAATGCAACCTCTTCAGAGCAGCGCTCTTGAGCAACAACCTCCCTTCAACAGCAGCATGATTTTTCACACTGTATGATTTAACTATTAATTTAGCCTCTCTAGAGCAACAATCTCTCAACAACAACAACAACAACACAACAACAACAACAACAACACAACAACAACAACACAACAACAACAACATTTTGCTTCTGCCAAAGGGTGTTGCCTTGGAGGTTGCACTGTAGTTGTCAAGAGGCCCTCTGCTGTTTCATCCCTTGTTTTCATGATTCCAAATCCAACAGTTTGCTTTTTTTTATCCATTTCATATTTCTTGCAAGTGTTCTCAATACTTTGGATAATTTCATGTTGGTCTTCAAAATGTATTGACATTACAGATACATCTGAATTAGTTTCATTTTGTGTTGGTGTTGTTTCAACATGATCCTTGTTTTCATAATAAGCATTTCATTCCTCATCCTATTCGTATCTGCTCTTTCACCAGTTATTTCATATCTCAACTGATCAAACTGCTGAGCTATGTTTGCATTTGTTACTAAAATAACTTCTGATATTTGCATAGTCTCTAATAATGGTCCTTGGTTTATTAACTCAACATCCACTGATAACAAAATCATCAGATGGCAGTAATTATTGGGGCAGTTGGTTACAACATCAGTAATTAAACTTAGGTTTTAACTGGTGTATTTCATCTCAAATACATATCAGTGTTGAACTTGAACACAATTTTTCGTCAATTGTTTTTATAGATATAAGTACATATTTTGTAGCCAAGACCACAAAATAAAATACCAGTCCAGACACAAAGGTTTTTTAATGAATATCTAGTGAGTCACTATAAGGGCTATACTTTTGGGTACTTATATGTTTCTTAGTATGTTTCCTTCCTCCATTAAATCATTCTGTTCTGATATGATAGCTAACTAAATCTATCCCCATTTTGTAAGTCACTTGCTACTCCCCTGTATTTGTCCAATTATCCATTCTTCATAGTGGTCAGAGTAATCCTTACAGTACACATATACTGTATACTACAATATAGTTAACACTTATAATACTTTTCACTGAACACTGAGCACATGTCCATTTTGTATTAAATTTGTAATGTATTGAAGTTATACTTTTCCCAAACCAAATTCCAATGTACTCATTTCATATTCTGTATAATGAGATCCTAACAGGGATGCTGGTGTAAAGCTATATGCAATTATCTATTTCTATATTAAGTCCATTTATAAAATATAGCGCCATTAATATCAAAACCAGGAACCCATGAGAAAACATTGATTTTGACATCACGCCAAAATAAACTAAAAATAAATTATTCTTGACTCACATGATCCCTGTTCTTTACCTGGTCCGTGTGTTGATGTGTATTTAACTCAACAGATTGCTGCTTCTGTTCTTATTTTACCAATGAAGCTTTAAAATATCCATTCTCAAATCTCAACACTTAATTCCTAGATCTCAAATATCAACCCTCAAATCCACACTCTGAAATCTCAGCACTCAAAGCATAGCTCTGAAATCTGAGTACTCTGAGCCTGGCTCTTGAATATCAACACTCAGATCCTTGCTCTCATATCTCATCACTTGAATCCAAGCTCTCAAATCTCATCACTCAAATCCATCCTCTCACATTTCGACACTCAAATCCAAGCTCTCAGATATCAACAATCAAATCCACCCTCTCACATCTCAACACTCAAATTCTTGCTCTAAAATATCAACACTCAAATCCCCGCCCTCAAATGTCAACACTCAAATCCTTGCTCTCAAAGGTCAACACTTAAATCCTCGTTCTCAAATGTCAACACTCAAATCCTTGTTCTCAAGATGTCTTGGCACAATTGTTCATTATGATGAGAATGTATGTCATGCATGAAACCCATGGCCATATTTTTGAGGTCAAGGTCACACTTGTGGGTTAAAAGGGCAAAAATTGGCAAATTTTACCTTGAGCAGACTGTAACTTCTTTTAGCATAGATTGGTTTTAAAACAGCATGGCATAGTTGTTCTCCTTGATGAGACGGTGTGTCATGCACAAAACCCAGGTCCATAACTTTAATGTCAAGGTCACACTTAGGGTTTAAATGACCATAATTGGCTTGTTTTAGCATGTCTGCCTTTGTGCGGACCTTAAATTCTTCATTCACCAATGGATTTTAGAATCCTTGACACAATTGTTCACCATGATGAGATGGTGTGTCATGTGCAAGACCCAGGTCCATATCTCAAAGATCAAGGTCACACTTTGGTTTATATCAGGCTTTCAATACATCTCTCTTTTTCTTATGACCCTTAGTGGCCCATTCAAAATCTCAAGATCATTCCTTGAAAAAGCAATGGACAACCTTTCAGGGCGATAATTAGTGTCTTGGCAGGCTCAACATGTTGCCAATTGGCGACTTCTAGTCCTTTTATATTTATGCTGCGTATTTTCACTATAGAAATATATATGTACATTATATGTATATATGCCTCATGATTATTTTCATGAGCTCACCTGAACACGGAGTGCTCTTAGTGAGCTATAATGATGGGTCTATGTATGGCATCGTGGGGTGTTGGCATTCAACTTGTAAACTCTCCAGAGGCCACATTTTTGGTCAAAGGGTTATGAAATTGGTTATTGGCTTAGTCTTGATGATATCTTGGACAAATTAGAAAAAGGACCATATGGGATCAAAAACAAGGCCACCAGGTCAAAACACTAGAAAACCTTGTGAACACTCTATTGGTCACAGTTTTGATTGAAAGTTCACCAAACCTTTTCAGAATGTTTGTCTTAATAATATCTTGGACAAGTTCGAATATGGTTCATATAATTAGGTCATACTTTTGAATGGACCTTTATCTTACCTTGTCAGAATGTTTGTCTTAATAATATCTTGGACATGATTGAACATGAGTTATCAGGGGTCAAAAACTAGGTCACTGGGTCAAATTGCAAGAAAACCTTGTTAACACTCTGGATGTCATAGTTTTGATTGGATGTTCACAAAACCTTGTCTTTGTCTTCATAATATCTTAAAATTTCTTAACATGGTCATCTTGGGTCAAAAACTAGATCACTGGGCTATAACACTGGAAAATCTTGTTAACATTCTAGTATTCATAGTTTTGATTGGATATTCACCAAACTTTGTCAGAAAGTTTGTCTTAATGATATCCTGAACAGGATTGAACATGGGTCATCTGTGGTCACAAACTAGGTCACCAGGTCAAATCACTGAAAAACCTTGTTAACAATGTAGACATCATAGTTTTGATTGATCTTCAATAGAATGTATCAAAATGTTTGCTTTAATGATGTCTTGGACAGGTTCGAACATAGGTCATTTGAGGTGCACAAGATTTTCCAGTGATTTGACCTGGTGACCTAGTTTGTGACCCCAGATGACCCATGCTCAAACTTATGCAAAATATCATTAAGATGAAAACATCTGACACACCTTCAAAATAGTCTTTTTACCATTACAAAACCATGTTTGCAGACCTTAGGCATGACATGACCACCAGGCATATCCCAGGTACTTGTTTATGACCTCAAACAGTAGCCGGGACCCAAACCTACACAACCGTGTATCATACTGGTATGTGCCAGATCCTAAGGGCTCAAACCGGGACGAAAACCTCTGACAAACCTTCAGGAGAGTGATGCTTACATTCAAACCCTTCTGGTCAACAGTTTAAGGTATATTATGACCTCCAGGAGTACCACACATACTCAGTTATGGTCTTAAATGATAGATATGACCCATACCTACTCAACCATGTATCATAGGTTTAAGCGCCAGGTCTTTAAGGTTCGGACCTGGCTGTAACCTTTGACAAACCTTCAAAATAGTCAATCTCCTGTGCCAAAACCATGTTTGTGGACCTTCTTAGGCATGACATGATCTACAGTAGCATAGCAGCCACTCGATTTTAGTCTCAAATGATAGCTAGGACCCGTGCCTACACTATCGTGTATCATATAGCTATGCACCAGGTCCTAAGGGCTCAGACTGAGCTGAAAACATCTGACAAACCTTTTTAGCAGTCTTTTGTATGTTCGAACCTTCTGATCAACATTCTTATGTATACCCATCAGGGTATCCCAGCCACTTGGTTATGGTCTCAAAAGATAGCTAGGACCAGTATCTAAATAATCATGTATTATATAGCTGTGCGCCAGGTCCTGGGGTATTGGACTGAGCCGAAAACCTCTAAGAATTTTCAAAATAGTGATGATTTTAAGTTCAAACCCCGTCTGGAATTATTCTTACGCATGCTTTTTAACAACCGGGGTATCCCAGTCACTATGGTCCCAAACCATAGCTAGGACCCCTACCTACAAAACTATGTATCATATAGCTATGCGCCAGAACTAGGGGCTAGGACCGGGTTGAAAACTTAACTGTCAATGTTTAAAAATTGCCATTTTTCTAAAAAATTATCATACCGTACCTCAATATATGGGCTCCTGTGACCTTGAATGGTGTCATACACTTTTGTTTCCGGTCTCATTCGATAGGTAATGCACCTGTCTACTATTGATATTAGTATAATGAATGTATATTGACAAATTGTCTTGGAAATGAAGTAAGATCATTGAAATATTTCATTTTTAGGCTATTTTTTAAGTAATTTCATAAGGTCGAGGTCACTTCCGGAGAGGCTGTTTTTCCTGATACTTGCTTTATTTGAAAGCCTAACTATAACACTGTCATTATTTGTAATATGGATTTAAATTGACTGTGAACGTCTTGAACAGCATCCTTAAATCGGGTCACCATTTTGCTCTTTTTCACCATTTTGCCCACCACTTTAAAACCTTTATAAACTTTAGTTTCCGGTGAGATATTTTGTGTTTGAATGAATTATGCATCATGGAATAGACTATGAATTCCTGCAAAAATAAACAAAATCAGAGAAAAAAAATTCCTGCAAGGGTCCCATAATTATTAATGAGACATTATTAATATACATGTATATTACTATGTAATTTATATGGTAAATAAATATATATATATATATATATATGTAGGGCTGAATGTTTATAAGCCAAGACTGTGCTCCACTGGTTAGTGCGCAGGACTTGTAACCCAGAGGTCCCGGTTCGAATCCCAGTTGCACCAGGTCATACTCTTCTATGAAAATTTGACAAAAATGTTGATTTTCCTCTGTATTTGGAGAAGTTGCCGACTCCTTGTGGAAGGGTAAGTTAGTACTGGTTAGTATATAGCCCAGGAACACTGGTTCAGTGAACCGCTTGCCGTATATAACTGAAAAACTGTTGAAAAACGGCGTTAAAGCCCAGTGACAAAAAGTCACATTAAAAAAAACAAGAAATGTTTAATAAGGGTTATACGAGTGTCTCCTGATGTTAGGGAGACAACTCGTAAAAATTTTCGTTGTAAAACTGGCCTGTGCAAATTGGTTTGTAAGGCTTTGAAACATTGTTTGCGACATTAAAATAGCACTAACAGGTACGGGACAGAATGTATATACATATATGTTTGATTGAGTGCCTGAATAAACAAAAATATCATTCATAAAAAATCAAATGAACATGTGATAATGAATTCCGGGATCTTATTCTCGAAAAATACGGCACAGACCATACAACACTATGTCAGCTCTATAATGTTCCTCTGACAAAGAAACATCCGTGAATGTTTGCACGACTTACTGAATTATCTGCCTTTTCAATATTGTCTCATGGCTGTCGACAATACAAACAAACATTATATAGGATTGTAAGATATACTTCTATTAAGCATGGCTATGGTCATTTTTATCACTGACAAGAGGTGATTTAAAATTTATGTTCTTATTGAAAAATTGTTTATGACACAATTTTGCGTCCAACAATGAGCCACATTTGTAAACTATTAATTTTTTTATATAATTGTATTTTTATCTCGGTCGGCATATTTAAGAAACAAAAAATCAACGAAATATCTTAGAGCACAATGCTTCCAGGATTTGACTCTGCATCTTAGAGTTTACTATGTCAAGCCTTGGACCAATATACACATTAGTCCCAGGTAAGCTGAACATCAGAGATGAGATAGACTTTCACAAACAACTTTTGAAATGTTTCGGCGTAATAATTGCGTTCATTGGATCAAATTGCAAGACCGTTACTTGGGGAATAAATAGAATCTCTGTCAATAAAGATGTTTCATGAATGAAATTGTTGTAATAAGAACACGCATATCATATGTACATGGATATGGCGAGCCAAAGGGGAACAACCCAATAAAGAATCATAAAGGGAGGCTACTTTCAAATTGCACTTGGGCAAAAGGCGTTCAGAGAAATGTGCCTACTATATTGTCTGACAAGCTAACATAAACTAGAGACAAGGTATTGAATTGAAAGGTGTGTTGTGGCTGGTTTATACATAAAGTTATTGTAATAACAAATACAAACTCAACACAAAACATGGTAGGCACCTGAAGAGAACATATGAGCACATGCTACATACAAATATAGATAATAAATTCATTTTGGGGCACATCATCGTGTTGCTAGGTTATTGTAAAAACATACTTTCAAGTGACAAGCCGTCATGTCACACATATATTCTACAGCACCCAGTTATTATGTAATATACATCGTTGCTATTATTTCTTTCTTATTAGCTCACCAGAACCGAAGGTTCAGGGTGAGCTATTAGGATGGGTAGGTGGATGCTCCGTCGTCTGATGTCAACAATGGTGTTCTCCTCAGAAACTACCAGTCTGATTTACTTCAAATTTGCTGTTCAGAAGCCTTTTGACGTTCTAACTGCAATTTGCTCATATTATACCAGTTGGTCCCTTTTAGGGGTCACTAGAGCTAAAAGTAGAAAAAACCTTAATCATCTTCTCATGAACCAACAGATGGATCATCACCAAACTTGGTCTGTAGCATCCTTAGATGGTCCTCTCTCAAGTATCCTTAAATACATTTGGTCAGCCCCTTTTAGGGGCCGCTAGAGCTAAAAATAGAAATACCTTAAATTGACTTTTTCTCATGATTCTATGGATGGATTATTACCAAACCTGGTTTTTAGCATGTTTAGATAGTGTTCTATCAGATCTGCTGAAAAAAATGGTTTGCCCCGATTAGGGGCCGCTAGACTAAAAAAAAAAAACCTTAAAATGACTTCTTTTCATGAACCAGTGGTTGGATCATCACCAAATTTGGTCTGTGGCATCCTTCAGTCATCATGAATATTCTTTTGTAGTATCCTTTGATGGTCCTTAATCAAGTTTATTATTGTTCCCCATTATTTGCCCACAAGTGTACCTTTATTACCTTTTTAGTAACAAGTTAATCAATATTTATTCTGGTGAGCGATGCAGGGTCATCATGGCCCTCTTGTTTAATTTCTAGAACCATATCGAAACAAACCCTGGGGAACTTAGTTTGGCAAATATTTGAATCTGACAAAATTGACCCCCATATCTTCCTCAGTGTCCAAACTTCAGTATTCAACTCCTACAAAATGACAGACGTTTCCTCCCCTAGACGTTCCACTCCCTCAGACGTTTCTTCCCCAGATATTTCACTCCCAAATTGTAGAAGTGCTGACACTTCACTCCCTTTGATGAATTGATTTATTTATAAATATTTATTTATGAATTTATTTATTTATAAATATTTTTACATCTGTTATTAACATTGCTGATTATGCCTTTAAATGCATTTATATGACAATTTTATGTATTCCTAGTCTTATATGCTATGTTTGTCTTAATTAACAAATTTGAGCTAATCAAATTACTAAATGAATTAAATCATAATTTCTTGTAAAAGGTTACACATGAAGTATTGCAAAAAAGTATTAGGTATAAAGAAAACTGCACAGAATGATTTTGTGTGTATCGGGAATTCAGGCCTAATTACAAAATATTGGTTATTGATTCTTCCAAAGCAAGTTTAATAAGTGTAGCCTGGTAAAAGATTTATTTTGCACTTTAGGATTTGCAGAAGCATGGTTTAGTCAAGGGATGGTAGATGGAAATTTATGTCTCATTTATGTTCTCATGCATTGTATATGTATTGGATGATGAAATAAACTAAGCACTAAATGGATTAAAATGTGATTATGCAAGGTGTTAACAATTAACAGGTGTATACAATTACTTAATAAATGAGGCAGTCATGTGGTAACATAGAGAAGTTAGAAGTTAATTGATTTAGTCAGCATACAATGCCATTTACAAATACTTTTAGTATCAAGATGGTCAAGACATTAATTTATACAAGAAATATATACACATAAATATGTAAAGAAACAAAAAGGATTTAATTATCATTAAATTTAAAAACAGTAGGCCATAATGTATTTTTAATGTATTTTGTCCTTAAATTGTTTTATGTATGCACATAAAGAAATGGTATTGTGATTAAATTTGATTCAAAGAACATAATTTACAAATTCAGTTCTCTCTTATTAGAGAAAACGAAAAACTTAAAAATGAGGGCAAGGAGATGCTCAAAATAACTTGCAAAAATATTCATTTTCTGTATACTGAAATCTCCATTTGCCATGGCATATTCCATGTCTTATGAAAATCAACATGTTGATACTGTTGTAGTATTATTCGTGTTTTGTTTATCGTTAAAATTGTTGGAACTCATTGCTATATGTCAGTAATAACGAAATAATGCCAAAAATGAATCACAGTATATATAGGCAAAATTGAGGATAACTTTAATTTGTTTATTGCAAAAATGATCACATGTTCAAAAAACTAGTAATGATTACACTTATTTGCTTTCTAATTATATACTACTAGCATTTTTTTAAACCATCAAAAGAACATCAAAGACATTCTTTAACTAATTTCCACACTTTATTTTTCACTGATTTCAAACAAAGAAAATTGTTTATTAAAATACAAATTATCCAAATCAGTTGTCCTAACACAAAACCAATGTACCATTTAAAATGTGTTAATGTTAATAAGATTCTTCAAACAATTTATAATACCTTTTTGCAACACAATGATAGTACTATATACTTCAGGAAAACCAAATATTTCAAATTCATAGTACCAAAATCATATTTCAAACTATTAACATCAAATATAAAAATGGGGGTGAAATTGTTCCAATAATAACTTTGCAATAGGACCGCAGATAAATACTCTGTATACGGAAAGTAAACTTGAAAGTATCTGTCTCCTATTCTGGATCCCATTGACTCTTCTTGTGCCTTTGGTACACTGCAACATGGAACGGGGACCAGTGTAGTTTTCAGGTACCAGTTTAGCAAACTACTCCCCGTTCCATGTTGCAGCGCACCTAACTCTGTACACCTGTCAACGGGTACCAGTTTAGACTGCACATTGGTTCCTAGCGTAATTAAACTGGTTTCCGTTAACTCTGGCCGCTATCATTGCAGTAACGAACTCTCTGGAGTCGCGGTTTATTGTCTACTGCGACGATATGCCCCAATGGACTTGACTGTTGAAATCTGCAAATGAAAAAGGCAGGTATTCATTGAAATTATGTGTTAAAGTTTTTTAAGTTCTGCTTTGCTTTGAGTCGCTCATGGTAGATCTAAGTGAATTAGATTTTATTTATATATTCAATGACTTTCCTACTTTCGGTTTCAAAGTTTGTTTTCCATCATTGTGCAATGACTCAATATCTTTTTGCACCGTGTAGTTGCTATTTCCTTTAAATCATCTGCATCAAAATAATTTGTGTTCTACGTTTTTGATAAAGAATCGTTTTAAAAGAAGGAATTTTGGATCGATTAAATTCCTACTTTCGTTTTCGCAGGTGCTCAAATTTCAAAATCTAACTCGTTCCTCCTCAAACCCTGGTCAATACACCCCCCCCCAGTATACATGGTATATAATATCATAGAGTAAGTTCTCCTACATTTTTAAATTTGACATTATTACCATTAAAGAAGTCAATGAATTTAATATTTTATTTAGAATGTTTGTTTAGTAATGAAGGTGTCATCACACGTAATGATGCAGATGAATCACACTTTAACAATTATCTCTTAAGTGTGGCAGTTGGTCACAACTTTATTGATTGAAGTGTTGTCCTTAATGCTTGTTTATTTATTTATGTGGTTTATTTATTTATGTGACAAAGTGGTAAATAATCAATTTTTTTATTAAATTATTTACTTTCATTTTCGTTAAAATTAATACTTTAAAATTATATTCTTTGGAAATTTAATATAAAAAATAGTTTAAAACTGTTTTATTTACAAAAGCTGATTTTGATGATGGCATTTGATTACAGAAACATTTACGTAATTTTACAAAATTAAATAATATCTAGATTTACAAAGATTTGATATTTCATTCAGAATAATTTTAAATTAAATAAAGAAAAATGATTAAGTTTGGACATTTTTGGACCATTCATTAATTACATGCAACTTATAGTTAAAGATATAACAAACTTCCATAGAATGTGACTCCTAATAAAGCTAATATTGATTGATTAAAGAAAATGAACATTCTTGCCAAGTACAGATATAGTACACTCTATCAGTATCAATATTTTACATAATACTGTACCCTCACTGACAAGTATCTGCACCTTTGATTGCTCAGATTAGTCAAAAGACTAATCCATGCAATGAAAAGCGGTGCAAAAACTTTTCAACAGGAGTTGCTCAACACTTGATAATGTAATCAGAGAGAATACGGTATTATATACAATATTGATACTTTTGGGGGTGTATTGACCAGTGTTATAGAGAGTAACGACCAGGGGTGTAATGACCAGGGGGAGTATCATCTGGATACCTATATACTGACCGTCATAAGAAAGTAACCAGTAAGTGATGTTGGTATAAATTTAAATAGACAAAGCGAAAGTAATCAAGATGAATTTAATTCTGGAAATAGCTGAAACATTTTATGATATGGCTGATTGTTATCCATTATTGACCATGAAATTGTTGTATACCATTAAAATTTCAAAGTCAGTATATTAGGCCAAAATAGAGGAATTTTTATGATGGTTACTTTCTTATGACGGCCAGTATTATATCGCAATAATGCCTTTACAGTTGCGGAGATGGTCTGAAGATTAATATAATCGTTCTGAGATGGTTCAAACTTGTTTGTTGATATTTGTTAAAGGCGGGACCGGGTTAATCTGAAAATCAGCACGTAGATGGATTATTCCTACAATGCTGTTATAAAAAATATAACAAAGTTGCATAGATGAAAGGTATTCTGTTATCTGTTATCTGTCATTGACCATAAAATTGCTGTTTACCATTAAAATTTCATTTCATAAAAAATCTTCTTACACTATATATACTGATATATATATAACAATTAACTTCATGTGTGTCAAAAAAGAGTTGTTGTGTGGTAATGTCACATTTAAGTACTGTGTGTTGTGGGGATTGTGTACAATGGAATATCTAGTTTATAGGCCAAATTGACCTAAAATACTCATAATTATGTCATCTAACTTCATTCTGTTTCTTTGGTTACAGACTGCTGGTTTTGCAGTTAGACACACAATGAGCTGGTTACCTACATTTGTGAATTTATTTTAGGCAGATACTGGTACTTGTAGAAAAAATATGTTTAAAAGAGGTACAAACATCAGGCTTCCTGAAATTTGCTGGACCGTCAGACATGTCAGGCAAATTTCGAGCAGGTCCAATAACTTTTCAGCGAGTACCGGACCAGATGTCCGGCAGTCAGGCATGATTTACAGCATTTATCACTTATTTATAATATATTAGGTCAGACAAATTTTCATTTGGTCAGACAGAAATTCTTACTTTGCCTGACCAAATGTCAGGCAAGTATTCCAGCAGTTTCTAGAAGCCTGAAATATCATCATTATTTGTATGTTAGTAATATATTAAGCTGAACACATCTTCATTCATTCAAAACTCAGAGTGACATTTTGTGATTATCTGATGTGTATTGTCAACAATTTGACTGTTAATGTTTTTGTGATCAGTGTTGTGTTTAATTATTGACGAACCTTGCCTATTCTAGTTTTATTGTGTATTTATGTGGCACATTGACTATATCAATAGGTTATATCACTGAAGAAATCACTTTTAAGGCCATAGTTTCTATCTAAAACATATTTTTTTTATTTCATTTTAGATACCAAAAAATTAGGTCACTGGATTAAATTGTAGAAAGCCTCGTTATACTCTATGACTTCATTTCTTTACTATTTTTATAATTACAGTGCAACCTCTCCAGGGCGGCCCTCTTGAGCAACAGCTTCCCTTCAACAACAGCATGATTTTTCCACTGTACAATATAACTATTTATTTAACCTCTCTAGAGCAACAAACTCTCAACAAAAACATAATTTGCTCCTCCCAAGGGGTGTTGCTTTGGAGTGGTTGAACTGTTTTTTGCTCTATTATTTGAAGAAAAGAAAGGAATTCCACTCTGAGTCCCTTCAGTATTTGCTGTTGTTGTCTCTCTTTTGTAATGTTTGGAGTTGCACTATATCCTCTTACACACTACCTTTTTGACTCCTTGTTGCATGTGTATGTGCATTATATGTGTATGTGCATTATATTTGTATGTGCATTATATGTGTATGTTCATTATATGTGTAGGTTCAAAAGAAAAACTGGTTAGGTGAACTGGTTGTTGTATATAACTGAAAAATTGTTGAAAAACAGTGTTAAACCCCAGTGACAATAGTCCCATAAAAAGAAGAATAAATAATACATGTGTATGATCATTGATTGTTCCATTCATGGCTCTTGTTATGAATTATTTAAAATATGGTATTTATCTAGTATTCACTATAGTAATTATCAATTGTACACTACCATTATAGCCTTTTTTGTTTTGTTAGAAGAAACAAAACTTCTGTATTATTTGTCTCTTTATCAGACATATATTGCTGAAATGTCTGAAATAACTAATACAATACAATTGCATATAACATTTTATGATAATCTTATGTTTTATGCTTCTCTATATTCCAAAGACAGAAAACAAAGCATTGAGTTGCTGAGTATGCATAAGAATACCGACATGTCTGCTACAGACTCACAGCAGGTAAATACCATGTATTATTATACATGGCTTATTGACCACTTGATTGAATAATTTACTAAAAGGAATTTAAAACATAATCTAGTCTTTAATGTGACCTTTTCATTAATAGAGTACTGACAATACAAGAAGATTTATGTTTTTTTTTTGTTTTTCAAATGCTCCGTATGGCTGACAGATGACCTAATCTGTTCTCAAAATATACCAATTAGTACTTTGTTTTGCATGATGTACTATGAGTGACTTATTTGCCAAATGTCTAATACAAGAAAAAATGTTTAAGGATAGTAAACAATTGCTGTTTTTTATATAAAACATTCAGTAAATTAACCTAACTGTACAATTTTTGACAACCAGTTTTAAAAGCATAAGTCTTACTTAGATTTAAGAGATTGGAGACAAATAACAGATTGACACAAAACAATTCTTTGTTTGGGTATCCGAAATATAACTTCTTCCTCAGTTAAGTGTACAGTCTACCATCTGATTCTTAGTAAATAATTCTGACTTAACTCTAGGGGAAACAGACTTATGTAGTAGTTTAAATACTTCAAAACCATTAAGCAACTGTATAGACCTTTTTTGTCTTTCAAAAATTGTACCAGAGAGGTTATTGTTTAATAACATATCAGCCTCATTTTAATTTAAAGTTTTCAAAAACTTCCTGAGGGGAAAGAGTCAGATTATGATGGGCCCACTCATGTGCAGGCTTGTACACTATTACCCCTCAGAATGATAAGGTTGTAAGTGATGATACAAATGTACACCAATGTCGGCTTCGTTACTTCAAGGTATCAACTTAATGACAGATTCTTATAACTAGTATTTTTCTATTCACCAGAATGATTATCACGGACAAGGAGCAAGACCGAAAGAACAAAGGGTATGAAATATTTTGTATCTTATTAAACTAGTTTTCCTCCTCTGTAACTTTGATTCAGAATGTTCCGAGGCAGCACCGCTAGGAGACTGTTTTATCCCCCATGTTTTGCAAGGTCCTATATGTTGTTTTTTTGGATTGGTGATATTCTGGGGAAAGGTGGGATGTTTGATTTTTGTTTTTGGAAACCTTTTCTTATCTATATTATTAATCATGAAAAGCAAATCATTTTGAGCCTTTGTTCTCCAAATACAAAGAAATGATTCCAGTAATTAAGAGATGTTAGTTTACTGTTAAATATCCCAACAAAACAAAGTATCTGGATTATAAGCTTTATGAAGTCCAAATAACATAATACTGAATTGTATCAAGCATGCAATTGTATCCAGTTTTTGGGGGGCCGTTTTGACGACCGATATTCGGTCCTGTTCCCTATGGCAAAAAGCCCAATTGCAAGGCAAAAATTCCGGATTCAAATGAGAAAAAAAAATGAAAAAGAAATTTTAATTTACAGCAGATCAAATGTTTATTGAATGTCTAAATCATTCAAATAACAAAGTTAACAATATCTAAAAACAAAAAAAACCCATAATATTTATTTTTTAGTTTTATTTGATTATTTTTAGTTATTTTATACAGTGTTACTTTTTCCCAATTTATCCAAAATGTCGTGAAAATTCCCAATTCTAACGGTTGGGTCATGTTCCCAGAATGCTGAGAAAAACCCTGGTATCAAGCATACCATATCATAATAGCATCATGGTATGGCTTCCATAGTGACAGTCAGCACTTGATTAGAACCAAAATACTATTATTCTGTACAGAGAGGGCGACAAATGCTTTGGTTGTAATGTGTCAGTCAAGTTTCTAATGTACATCTATGACTCAATAACCCTTTGGTCTCCAAACTGAGATAATCAGTTTCAGTACAGATTTATCATAAAGATGATTTCTTTACAAGTTAAGTCAGTTTTGTAAACCCGGAAACTATTGTACCACTAATAGTTTGCTACTGCATGTATTTCATTGTTTATTATTTCAGACTGGTAACAGTCCAGCTGATGGAATGTCAGGTGAGTTTATAGTACAGTAAAACACAGTTATACAGGGTTCCCACAGTCAGGGAAAAGTCTGGAAAAAATTAAGAGAAGAATGTTGGTCAAACAGTAGGAAGCAAAATCAGTAAAGGCTAAGGCAGTTTCTTCCATTATTTTGGGTATCTTTATTGTTATTTATGATCATGAGCATCTTTTTATTCATGTAAACATCTTACTCTAAAGAATATGCTTATGGCTGAAGATTTTGGATATTTTTTTTGTCATTTACAGTAACTAACTTATTAAGGGAGAAGCTGAAGAGGGTTTAAAAATACATTTAATGCTCAAAGATTGTGCAAACTTGACGCTGTTATTGGTCATGGAAAAATTTTTTTGTCTCGGAAAAGTCAGGGAATTTTGATTTCTCTTCTTTGTGGGAACCCTGTTATAGTGAATGTATGGTATCAGATTTGGTGAAGTGTCAGATATAGTGAAGTAAATATTTTCCCTGACCAAACCTCTTTATATCAATGCAATGGATATCAAATTTGCAATAAATTCTTTATAAAATATCATGATTTAACCCCAAATGACCTTAAATGAGAAAAATTCACAGGTCTGTTACTAATGACTGTACAGATGGGTTAAATTGTGATGTATTATGAAGAATTTAATGCAATTTTACCATCACAGGTCTGTTACTAATGCTCTGTGGATGTCATGAAATTTGGAAATAGTGTGAATTTTAATATTTGGATTCAAAGAAATTCACTATAACCATGTTCTGCTGTATTATTTTCATTACTTTTTGCTGGACAACTGGCTTGAAAGATTCAACGGCTTGATTCATCAATTTTGTTACTTGTATTGAATAAACTTATGCACTAAACTAATGAAATGTGTCTATAATGTTACTACAAACTCTGGATATTCATTAAGAAATTCAGTAAACTTTGTTTTTGCCAAAGCAACAGATAAATCCTGCAAAAACTGTTCGTATTTTGGCTAAAATTTTGAAAATCTTGGAAAAACAACCGATTTAAACATGTTTTTAACCAATGGTTTCACTCGGTAATCGGTTCTTAATGAAAACCCTGCAAACTACAACGTCTTCACGACAATATTCTTTGATGAATATTTGTTGTAACTGTGTCAGGATAGTTAAAATATTACCACCACTTGTAGATGCATTGTTGTCCTGGAAAGCAATTGTATAATAGTTATACAGTGCCCCCTCCGAAGAGCAACACTTGTCAGAGTTTAAAAAAGTGTTGTTCTTTTGAGGGAGTTGTTGTTTGGAGAAATGTGATACATTTTTATTATGTGTATATGCGCCTTTTATTGCTGTTTCTTTGAGGGAATCAGTTTTTAGAGGTGACATTACAGGAGGGAGGGCTGTACATTGTATTGATTGTTAAATTTCTGTTCTTGTTTTCATACTTCAATTTCTTAAATTTCTTAAAAGCAGACATATGTTTTATCTCACTTTATTAGATCAAAAAAGGTCATTTATTTGATGATATTTACTAGATGATTTTGTCATGGTCCAGTGATTTTCTTGTAATTTTGGTTAAGGATCTGAGTCCAGTCCAATTGGGAAAAAATGTGGGGTGTGATGCCAAAATTAGGAACTTATGGATTGCGAATTGGAAAAAAATGTCTTTATTTTTTATTGTGAAGGGTCCATTTACCGGACCCAAATAAAGAAGGAAAACACTGACTGTGGTCAATGCAGTTAGAGATGGTGCTTCTGTGAAATTAACACCTGTTTGAACCTTGTAATGAGACTCTTCTGTCTTAATGGTTTCTAATTCTATGATTTAATGTATAACAGTATGTATTTATGTTCCATATTCACATTCTGTGTATGTTGAAAAGTAAAAAGAGTGTAACTTCTGAAATCCGGACCCTCTGAAATCTGGAAATTTCTAAAGTCTGAAAAATTTTCCAAGTCCCGAAATTTACCCTTCTGTTTTCTATGTGAATCAAACTTCCAAATTCCAGAACTTCTGAATTCTCAATTCCAAACGCAATTTGGTTCATATCAATGCAATTTTACTTCCAAAAGCCAGACACTGCAAAATGAGTGATCGATTACTGATCGACACAATATTGTATGCTCAGGCAGATTTCATTGTCTATCGATAGTTTACCAATTAGTGGCGTCCTTTTTCTGACACATGTTTTGATCACAATGTGTCATACAGTTAATACATAGATATTAAGATAATAACATAGACAGATAGTAGTAAATTTATTAGGTGATGATTAGGTCATGATACCAATCTTAGGATTAAATTTGAATTGTGGTGTTTGAATCAAATATTCTTAGAGATTAAAGTGTAATTATGGTGTCATAAAACAAGTGTATTTAATTAGCAATAAAAATAAAATGTCTTTTTTGTTTTTCCATCATGTCTTGGAGTAACTATTAATGTACTGCACAAAGAGTAATGACACATTATACTTCCACAAAGAACCACAGATATATAACTGTTCATTTTGGTCCAGGTTATTCCAAACTTCTGAATTCCAGAAACTTCCAAGATCCAAATTTTTTTGCCGGTCCCAAAGGTGTTCAGATTTCAGAAGTTACATTGTACTAAACATGACTGCTTTGAAAATTGTGAAAAACTGATTGCAGAATATGTGACAGATTCAGTAACAGAACATGAATTCAGGAAACATTTAACTTTGAAAGATGGGTTGTTGTTAAAGTATCTTGGATTTCAGCAATATGTGAAAAAAGAATACATGTATACTGAATGTGATGTTCATGTGCCAATTGATCAAGATGTCAGTTATGTGGTGATAAAAAGTAGATGTGCTTCTCATGTGAAATGGTATAAAGAAGTCAATAGTTATTATATTTCACGAAGATGCAAGAAAGTTAGTTTAAGTGATGATATGTACAAATTCTTATTTAATGAATATAATCGTCCGAATGAAAATTTTTATTCATTTATCAATCACAACCTTAAAGAGAAGTATGGTACAAACTTCATGTTTGTTTTTATTCGTGAGAGAGATGCTGTTCCTGTATATTGTAAAGATGATAGATCTGCCCACAATGTGGCAAAAATTATCGAGGAAGACTTGGCTTGTATTCCAGAAGTAGCTGTTTGTACTGAAAAAGGAAATGATCTTTTGAAGGAACTGAAACAAGCAAGTAAACTGTATTACCAGGAGAGTTCATATGGTTTCATGGATATCTGCTGCACCTCTGATGTTAGGAACCAGTTGAATTTTCCTGATATCAAACATTCTCTAGCTATTGAAATTCCTATATCTGTGTTTGATTTGTTCATAGCACATAGGAAAAATATCATTGCAGACATGTATGAAAAGAAAGATATTGAAGTTCGTTGGGAGAAGCCATCTGTTATTTTGCTAGGAAGAACTGAAGATTTGAAAAATGGAAAGAAAGCTCTATCGAAGTACATAAAGACATTGAGTAGCAAGTCCGTGCCAGTTTACTTATCAGAGGAGTTGATTGATTCTTACAGAGAAAAAATAGATGACATTGTTAAGTCAAGTGAATGTTCCTGGTATATGAAACCTGTAAATAAGGCTGATAATATGTTGTCAAACTGTGAGTATTTGGCAGCATGGTATGATGAAATGGAAGATTTAAGAATCTGTGTAGTCAAGGGCAACCCATGGGATATTGATCTTGATCTACAAATTGTATTCACTTCTGATTCTCTATATCCTTTAGAGATTGATGAGGATACAAATCATAGTGAAGGTAAGCTTGTTATAGTTCCATACACATATTGTATATATTTGCATTTAGTTTACATTGATGCGAATATTTTGTTTATCAGATTTGGTTTAGACCATTTGTGGCACGACACTTTGAAGTTCTGGTGCTTTATCAATGTATTACTGTGACCATCTAAAACACATCTTTTAATGTTTTTAAAGCAGTTAAACTCTGTGTAATGATACCTTTTGCTGAGTGTGTTATACCGTAAGATTAGAAGGCTAAATCCCCCCAAAATACCTGATTCCTGTTTACATACCATATGTTTATGCTCATTATGTCGGCTGAATTTCTTTCTACAGTTTAGAGTTATAGTTCATATGAAAATATTAGCTAGAAAATTACTGTCTTAAGGCTAAAAGGTTGTGTTGGCAGATAGAACTAGGGTCAGTCGGGGGAACAGAAACTTTTGAATGCCCTGATGGAAAATATATTAAAAAAGATTTTAAGCTACTGTTCAGCTAATATTTTTAGGTCACCTGGGAACTTGTTAACACTCTAGAGGTCAAACTTGATTGAATCTTCATCAAAGCTTGTCAGAATGTTTGTTTTAATGATATCTTGGACAAGCTTGAACACGGGTCATTTGGGGTCAAAAACTAGGTCACCAGGTCAAATCAAATGTAAACCTTGTTAACACTCTAGAGGTCACAATATTAATTGTCACTTCACCAAACCTTTTTGGAATGTTGGTCTTAATAATGTCTTGGATAATAAAATATTACCATGTATATATCATTTCTCATTATTTACAATATATACCTTAAATACATATTTCCCTGATCTTGAACTACTAAAATAACAGATATTGGCCTGTAAATGAAAAATACTCAGGCTCACTCTGAACTCAGCTGCTAATATGTGAATTACAATTGATGGCTTTTTAAGCTTAAAAACAAATTACAAATTTTCCTTCTTTCTGAATAAATGCATTTTCTGGAGAGTTTATTCTTTCTTACTGTTTTCAATTTAATCATATGTATAACTCACCATTATAATCATAGTGATCCACTTTAAGAGACATATTTAAGAAAGAGATAAAATTTCTGTGTTTAAAAGTCTGCATTTATAGACAGATCTCCTTAATCATCATCATGATAAAAATCATATCTGATGGTATTTTATCATTCTAATTGGACACATCGTGCTGATCTATGTTTACTTTTCAGGATTTAAGAATTTTATTATGTATGGGAAACAGCTTGTGGAGAAAAAAGATCCGAACCGCACAATTGGTTCAAGTACAGTTTTTATTGCCGATATTAAAAAGATCAATGATCATCATAAAAACTATGTAGTTGGGTTAGTAGTTTACTCTGATGCTGCGAATAAACGTGAATTTATTCAAATTTCATCCCTCCAAAACTACTTAGCAAACATTTTCAGTAGATTGGATAGGAAAGAAATTAAAACGGTTGGACTTGCGGGATGGTTTCATAAGCACTCAGTAAAAATCCATCTGGTTAAGGAATTTGTTGACTTTGTGCTAAAATATAGATGTTCTAAGAATGCTGGCATGAGCAGTGTCACAGAGATTGTTGTTTGCGTGAAGGAGAATAATGATCATGTTTTGAATGAAGTCAATGATGTTTTTAAGAAAAAACATGGATACTGTCGAAAAGATTACAGTGTGGTTTCTAAACAATTGAACAATCCAGGTATGTCTTATTTTTCTCCAAAAAGGTATTTTTAAATGGTTTTAGTGATTAACAAGTTAATGTCAATTGAAGGGGTCAGTGAAAAAAGGTACCTATCTCCTTTTTTGTAAAAAATGGATATAGGCCCTTTTGGTACTCATCCCTTTTTATGTCCTCACTTAAAAAGTAGGGGGCACACTGTAATAGGGTGGTCCATCTGTCAGTACGTCTGTACATACATCCTGCCTGATTTATTACTTGAGAAGGAATAAGCCTATGTTTATGTAACTTGGTTAGGACATTGCCTAGAGCCTCTTGGTAACGCTTATCTATTCTGAGGTCATTACATCAATGGTCAAGGTCACAGTGAAACTTGGTGTAAAATCCTTGTCTGATCAATAACTTGAGACGGAGTAAGCCTTAGTTTATGTTTTCTCTCTTACGTTAGACTTTGCCTTTATGAAATGTTTGAAAGCATATAAATATGCCACATAACAGGAAATTGAAGTGGGGCATTAGTATCCTGCGGACAGATTGCTAGTTACCAAATGGTATATCTAATACTGACTATGGTTTGTGTTATACTATTACTTACCTGTTTTGCTGAAAATTATTCCTTTGAATTTGACTCAGAGATGACTAGATGTCTTATCTTCTTTCAAATCATCACCACAAAATGTTAACCACCCCCAACCTTGAAAAAATGATATGTATACATTGACTTTATTTGTATATTTTAGTTATATTTTCCTCTAAAAATATTGCATAAAGAACAGATAGTTTTTCAAATTTTCCCCCTTTTTCTGATTTGATGAGTTATATTCCCCCTTCAGAAAGCCACTGCTAGTTTTGAAAATTCAAAAAAATCACCGTTATATCCACAGTTTAGTTTTTTTTTGAAGTTTTACGCTAACTGTGTGGTCCTTGTTTGTGCTGTACATATTTGAAATGGTATTTGACCTTGAGAAATGAAACTTGGTAGAAACATTAGTGAGGGTTTGAAATCGTTTAATGTTGTTCAGTACAATCTAAGGATAATTATATAGATAACATTTAATGAAATATTACTTAATAAATTGTACTCTCTGTTTTTGATCTATGAACAATTGAAACATTTGGACGCACAAAAAATTCTGTTGCAGTTTTTGACTCATAATGCATATTTTTATTAATCAAGTGACTCTTTGATTTAAAAAATAGATGCATGGCAATGACTTATGAGAATCTTCAACTACAGATGGTATGAATTCTGAACATTACATTCCTTGCTGTGTTTTTTACTTAAATTGCCATAAAAGGATAATGTGTTAAAAATAGGGTCATTCAAGATACAGACATAGGATAATATTGACCTCATCATTGATTTTTTTGTTTACACTATAAAATCACATTTCAGAACCAAAATTTCAAATTAAAGTGAAGAATGATCCCTTACAGGATCAGAAGGTAAGACTTACTTAAGTCCATGATGAAATAGATAACACTCACATTATGGTGTCTGCATGACGGTCTGTTTAGTTTTCTTGAAATATCATCATCTTCTCAAAGTTTCAGCCAATATCAATAAAACTTCCCCGTAGATCCAATACTTAATGATTTAATCATAGTTCCCAGCATAGAATTGGATAGGGCTAGGAAAAAGTCTGGTGTACAATGACTTGATGCAAAAAAATGATGCACAAAACTGTCCATTTCTAATTCTTTTTTCTAAACGTACCTTTTTGTACTTTTGGGGTAATATTCATTCCTAAATATTTTCATACTTTGGATTTTGCTGTTAGAAACTTTAGGGTTGGTGCCAAAATAGGGTCAGTAGAGGGACTAGAAACATGACTATTTTCTGCTTACCTATTTTTATTTGCTTATTTTGGATTAAATAATTGGTAAAGAGTCATTTATGGTGCCTATGCAATTACTGAAAATTGGTGACAGCTTTAACCATTGAATTTAAGCATGCAAATTGTTATGCATATGAAGATATGAGAATATTTCTTATTCTGTTATATCCATAAAGGTTGATGTTCTTGTTAACACCACCAATACAGCACTGAAATTGGACAATGGAGCTCTTTCTAGTATCCTTTTGAAACAAGCTGGCGACAAACTTCAGCAAGAGTGTCATGCAAACTATCCCAATGGTATCAAACATGGACAGATTGCAGTCACCAGTTCACACAACATTAGAAAGGGAGGTTGTAAATATATCTACCATGTTGCTCTGCCTCCATACAAATATGAAACATTCAGAGAGGTAACTAGACTCTTCCAAAGATATGTTAGTACACATTTACACACTTTTGAGTGAATCTTCATCCAACTTGGTCAGAACGTTTGTCTCAGTGATATCTTGGACAACTTCTTACATGGGTCATCTTGGGTTACTAGGTCACAGTTTTGATTGGATCTTCATCAAACTTTGTCAGAATGTTTTTATGCCCTAGAAAGGTAGCATATAGCAATCGCACTGTCTGTCTGCCGGTCTGTTCATCTCATTATCGTGTCTCAGCCATAACTTTATAATTTCTGCATGGATTTCTAAAATAACCTGGCACAAATGTTCACCAACACTAGATAATGTGTTGCGTGTGTGACTGACCCAAAGCTCCTATGTCAAGGTCGTATTAAATGTTATTCATTATGTATGGAATTTTTGTGTCTAAGCAATAACTTCTAATTTCTGGTCCATAATGCCATGGTCAGGTTGTATTCAAAGTCATTCAACATGTATAGAATTTTTGTGTCACAGCTTAATTTGAAATTACTAAGTGCTGATTTTCACCTTCAGAAGACAATGTGTCAAACACAAGACCCTGGTCCTTAGCATGAAGGTCAAGGTCATATTTAAAGTCATTCAATTTGTATAGAATTTTGTGTCTCTGCCATAACTTTCCATTTTCTGAATGGATTTTGAAATAATTGGTACTGATGTTCACCATCAGAAGATGATGTGTCATGCACAAGACCCTGACCCATAGAGCCAAGGTCAAGGTCATATTCTAAGTCATTTAATACTTATTGAATTTTTGTGCCTCAGCCATAACTTTCCAATTTTTTAATGGATTTTGAAATAACTTGGCACTGATGTTTACCATGTTTTGTGTGCAAGACCATGGTCTGTAGCACCAAGGTTGAAGTCATATTTAAAGTCATTCATTATGTATGGACTCTGATGCTGTACATTTGAGTTTTGGCTTTATTAAAAAATTAATTTAAAAATCTATCACGGATATAAGACATTATAGCCAACTTGGCTAAGGTCATATTTAAGGTCATTCATTATGTATGGAATTTTGTTTGTATTTGGTGTATACATTCTATTCCAATATATTGTTCACAGCCAAGTTTAGTCTTATGAATCTCTACTTAGTGGGTTATGAGAAAATTGTCATGGAAGCTGACGCTAAAATGTGTTGCAATTTAGGGGGCGTATGTCACATTTAGTTACGGTTCTTGTTATATTTGCAAATTAAATTTTTGACTTAGATGCTTATTGTGTTGGCCCATTTAATGTGCACCACACCATTTGCTATTTGTACATGAAATTAGCACAAAGTAGATCATCTTTGATGCATTGTATGATCCGTGTCTGTTGTACATATTTAAGCATGATAATCAAATTATGAACTGACACATACATAAGCTGATGGGCATTATATCTGATAGATGAGAATTAATTGTGAATGTTATCTTGCAGTCCTAGGCATACTTATTCCAAGACCTGTCTAGGGACTTAGAAAACCATTCTAGGATCTGTGTAGTCTATGAAAACATTGTGAGATGCCAAAATGTATTAATCTTTGGCACTAAAATTGTCATATAATCAGTAATTTTAAGAATAAGGAAATTTGTTGTAGCATTAACCACTTACTGTATATATGTTGTCATTAGTTTGGAAATTAAAATATCTGTCCCTGTTAAATAGTATAACTTCAAATTATTCAGGTAATTTGTCTGCTTATTATTTTCAAGTTCGTAGAAAAGTTGAACATTGGAATCCTACATAATGTGTGTTTTACTGTCCAAATTTTGTCTTTTTTAAGTTCGATGGCAAGGACTCCATTTGTGAATGATATGTCAATGAAGTGCATTTGAAGTTATTTTGTTGATTTTAATGTCCAGGAGTATAATTAGTTGTTTTGTTGATTTTAGTGTTCAGAAATACAATTAGTTATTTTGTTCGTTAGCCCTCCAATACATTTGCGTCTGAACTACAGTGATATGAAATAACTGAGCATGGAAATTTTCATGTATTTTTAATGTTGTTATTTTTTTCTGCATATAGGATATCAAAATGCATGTTAAGAAATGTCTTTGTCAAGCTGAAAAAGATGGGTGCCCAAAGATAGCCTTTCCAGCATTTGGAGTGGGTAATCTGAAGTATCCAAGGAGGGAAGTGGCGCATGCTATGATTTCTGCTGCTAACGACTTTTGTATTCATGCTATAAACTTGAAACTAAAAAAGATCAAATTTGCTGTATTTATGGATGACTTAACTTCACACGTAAGATTCAATTTTCAACTAATTCTTTTTTCACAGTACACCCAGTTTTAGTACTAAGGGGGGGGGGCTCTGTGGTCCATTTGTTATGGTCTCTGACTAGTAATCACTAGTCCCTCAGTTCGAATTCCTACCAGGGACCAGACAAATTTCACTAGCTTACTAAAGGTCAGACATTCTACCCAGGTGTGTACCTGTGGTCTTCCTCCACTGTTACAGCTGGAAAAGTTACCAAAAACCTGCTTGTTGGTGTGACATTAAACCCCATTGAATGAAAAATTTGGTTCAATGGGCTTCTGGTGAAAATGTTTTTGAGTATCACCATTATGACAATGTGTAGTAATTACATACTGGTATCCTACCAGATTATCGTGTCAACCCATTATTTAGTATTGCCAACATCTCTGATAACATGATGTCACTGTGTCTCAAGAATAATGATGAAATACAGGCTAAGTGACTGGGATGTCTTTTATGGCTGCTCCATCACACATAATAGCAGTTGTCTTTTACTTATTTCACTTCACTTTTGTCAGTTTGATCCGAGTTGCTGCTGTGTCAAACTCTTTAGTGGAAATTAACCAGTTATAAGAAATTTTGTATTTTTCTTTGAGAGAAGTTTCCTTATCTTTACTTGTTTTATCTTTACTTGTTTTATCTTTACTTGTTTATCTTTACTTGTTTTATCTTTACTTGTTTTATCTTTACTTGTTTATCTTTACTTGTTTATCTTTACTTGTTTTATCTTTACTTGAAGGCTTTTTGTGATGAACAGTGGCGACGATCCAAAAAGTATGAAAAAGAATGCAGACAAGCTGTATCTAAAGAAAAAACAGGTATTTGTCTACAATAGTCATTTCTTTCTAAGATCAAAAGATAACTTTGATCTCATCTTATCCCCCCTGAAAATCCTGCCTAAATAGGAATATGCTAGTTAATATCTCCACTATTGGCCAACATTAATGTATATGGCATTTTCTGGCTGAAATCATTTCTTAGTAACCAGTGAAAGGAACTTGATGATAGTGTAGAAAAGGGCTGTTGTTCTTGTAGAAAAGGGCTGTTGTTCTTGTAGAAAAGGGCTGTTGTTCATATGGTTTTATTTGGATTTCTTCAATAGCAATGTTGTTACATTACTTATAATTTTTTTTATTTTTAAATGTTTCGCCATTTTATTCCTGTTTTCCCATCGCATTAAATCAGTCCCTTAATAGTTCCTAAATATCCCTAAATTGGTCCTAAATATCCCTAGATATGTAGTAATATCTTGTGTGAACACTTAATTGTCAGAATAAAAAAAATGTCGGAGTGTTCTGTCGTAAGAAATCATACACCATGCATACCTCTTTCATATTCATCATTGTCACAAGGTATGCATATTAAATGTTGTTATCAAGAATGAGTGCTTTGTTAACTTTGATCCAAATGTGTTATTTCTCCTAGACATTTGTGGTACATATTTCTTACTTTTACAGATATCAATGCCTTGAGTATAGATTGCGACCATTTGACAGTTAAAATAGCAACAAAATCAGAATGCTGTGATCTGGCCTCTTATGTGGTTGAATGTCACTTCCAGTCATTCAACGGTTCTGGTGAGACTTAAATATTTACTCAATGATATAAAAATTTAAAGCCAGGTGCTAGCTTGAAATAAGTTTTTACTGTCTCTCTTGCAAGACCAGAAATGTATTTTTCAGAATGTTGAAATTATTAATACCTGCATTAAGATTTAGGTCAGTGTGAATATTATTCATTGTTTTAGAATACGTTGAAATTTTTGGCATGTGAAATGAAAAATTGCACACTGAAGACAGGTTTAAGCATTGCTTCTACTTTAAAATTCTTACAATTAGTTTAATTAATTATGTATATCACTGACCACAGCATTAAGGTATAATATCCATAGTATTGTACTTTTTTGGCACATTTGCTTAGTGCTGCTCAAAAAATGTTGCTGCATGTATTATAAGAATAGCATAGCCAAATTATCTTTATTTCTTAGTTACCCTAGATAATTTATTTTATGATACATTTCGGAAATTTTTTAAGAGTTGTTGCCCATTTTGAAAATCAGAAAAATATTATTTTCTGAAGATATTGCATGATGACCTAAATTTTCCTTTATTAAATTAGGCAGATGACATATTTTTCATTTTTTTACCCTGGATTTCATAGAAATTGCTTCAAATTTTGAAAAATTGACTACTCCAATAGATTTAAATTCAAACTTAAAAGGACATTAACTCAACTGTTTGTCAGTGCTTTTGAAAAACCTCATGGCTGATAATTTTATAGCATAGAAACCTATATAATTATAAAGGTTCCCAAAATCTATCTGCTCCAAAGTTAGATTACAAGTTTGGACATTTTGGGTATAAAACCTTAAATAGAAATATTACAACTTCCGAAGTTGTCATCCAAGTATGAGATAGTCACAAGAGCATGGCCAATACATATGAAAAGCTCTTTATGTATGCATAGTGGACAAAAGCTGGTCACACACCTCTAAGATGGGTAGATATCGACTATAATGACTTCTTGCTGACAAGGATTTTCTTTGTCACAAAAATGATGTTTTACTAATGAATTTATGTAAATTTGCAACAATCATAATAACCAGTGAGGACTTTTAGATTCATAGCATATTGTTTTACAATTCTATTTACAGAGTGTGTTGTAAAAAGAGTATCCAGTGATCATAAAACATGGAATGACCAGCTGTTTCTTGGATCTGTGCATGATATATCAACTATGACAAAACGCCTAGAGGAATGTCACGATACTTTTAAGAGAGAAAGAATTACAACTGCTGCTATTCATACCAAACCAGGTCCTAGCTCAGTTCCATATTGTCATTATTTTTACTTTTAATTCATTGATAATCTAAAAAACATTTTTAAGAAATACTAGCAACTTTGATTGATTAATTAAACCTAAGTTGAGTTGTAGCAACCTGAGGAAGAAGACCCCCACTACCTCAGTAGGTAGAGTGTTAGGTCTATGGAGCTCAGGGTTGTTAGTTTGAACCCTTGGCACTGCACATATTCTCTTTGATGATTTATTGCATCTAGGGTCATTTGCTATCCGTTATTGATGTGGAGAAGTTAGCTCTTAATTGGTAATAGAACAAGGTTTGTACTGTTACAGAATCCAAGTAAACTCTATAGGTAAACTGCTTAGCTGTATATCACTGAAATACTGTTGACAACAGATGTGAAACACAAATATTTATGTGACATGTTTTTTATCTGTTAGGAGGGATTCACAATTTTGCTGTTTACTATCCTTTAATGTCCGATTGTCTGGACTGAGAAGTCAAACTGGCCATTTTCGTCAATGTTCTTCTCCAGGTTTACATTGAAATGAAACTCCAGATTATGCAGGTGTAGATGCAGACATATTTGGTTACAGTAAAATATGCATTTTGAGATATAAAGTCTTGTATAAAGAAAAGTCTGGTATATCCAGCTATTATTGCTACAATTGATGTGGGATATATATATATATATATGAGAAAAGGATTTCTAGAAAAAAAATGACAAAATCCAATATTCCCCAAACCCACCCAACACAGATACATACAAATGTAAGGGAGAAGGCATAATCTCCATTGGGGCTACCACCATGGAATCGTCTGGATCAAAGTTACTAGTGGTTTAAACAAGTTTCATAGACCCAACATTACATGTTGTACTGTGTATGTGTTTGATTTTATTTCATATTTTTTTTTAAATAAACAAACAACAGAATTAGATGCGGTGACTGAGGCAAAGCAGGTGGAAACAATTGTGCAATATTTCAAGAAGACTACAAGTCTCCCAAAGCTGAAGAATGTCATAATTGTCGTGTCTGGAGACCAGGCTTTATCACATGCAGCTGAGTTATTGAATATAGGTCAGTACAAAATTATATCATGGAACATTAATTAATTGACATTGATTCAATATGATTGTTGATTTGAAATATTGATGAAATTGTCCTATCTTGTTCATCAGATGCCAAAATAGTGTTTGTTAAATCAGCGCTTGTTATTTTCTGATGATGGGAAAAAACTGTTTATTTTTTTATTGACTAATCATGCGGAGCATTTCACTGTTTGCCTGAGAAATGTCTGATGAAGTCAATATCAAGACTGTTCTTGAAGCAAGAAGTAAATGACATTGATGTTGAATCAAAGCACTGTTGGGAGCTTTTTCTATTCTTGAGCAGTATGGCTTTTTATCAAAGTTTGAATGTTACAGAGACATTTGGGGATGTTTCATTTCTTATGCTTTGTTTTTCACTTTTTGTGACTATAACACACAATACGGAAAATTCGCTTCGTATATATTTTATGACGTGTATGAATGACTGACCAGTTGTACGTTATATAATACAATATGAATGACTGGCCAAGCTTTATATGATACAGTGTAGATGACTGACTTTGTATACATGTATTACAAATGGCACAATACAAATGACTGAACTTGTATATATTATATGACGCAATATGAAACATTAACTATGTATATTTTTATGACACAATATGAATGACTTTTTATGTATGTAATATATGACAAAATATGTATGAATGACTATGTATTATGATGTAATATGAAACATGATGATATATGATTTTATATAATGCAATAAGAATAACTGACTACATATTATTGTTTCAGATATGCAAGCACTCTCTAATAAATGGAAACCTCATGCTACTATTGAACTTATAGGTGATTCTGATAAACTTACTGTTGTTAAAGATCACTTGCAAGAGTTATTAACAAATGATGAACACTTTGATAGGTGAGAATTTACTTAGTACTGGAATATAGGTGAAATTTTTCAAATTTCTTATTACTTAGCAAAGATTTTTTATTGTTTACTTTTCCATATTACATTGATAGGAAAAAATTACTTAGCCAATGGGCTATTAATTCTTATTAATTACATCCTATAATTGTAAGGACATTTTCATTGTTCAATCTTAGTATTAGCCCCTTGACACTTTGAAGGACTATTTTCCAATATTCTTAATGCTGTATGTATGACTTCTGTTGCTAATAAAAGGCCATCTTCAATAATTGAGTGATGCTCTAACTTGTTTATTTTACCAGAAATTTGATTCTATTGAATTATAACAAATAAGCTAATCTCTGTTTCTTTTCAATTTTGTTTGTTTTAGAAAAGCTAAACATT
Source organism: Lutraria rhynchaena (assembly GCA_008271625.1). Taxonomy (NCBI): domain Eukaryota; kingdom Metazoa; phylum Mollusca; class Bivalvia; order Venerida; family Mactridae; genus Lutraria; species Lutraria rhynchaena. Next base: position 569,634 of record VIBL01000073.1, on the reverse strand, counting down.
CAATGAATGCTGCCAACATACTAGCAAGCAGTGATGAAATAAATGATGATGATAAAGAACTTACTAATGTTAGTATATTTTAACATAAAGGTCATAGAATGGTAATAATGTAAGGTAATAATGCGTGCGTGCATGTTGTCCATTATTAATAGCTATACAATACATGACTCCTTGTAGTTTAACTATTAAAAATGCATTTATTGAATTTCCTGGATATTTTTCATGACATTTTAATAATTTGGATGATGATATCTTAACTGCTATCTTGTCATGCAGGATAATGATACAGTTGATGATGACAACTTAAAAGCTAACAAAGGGGATGATGACGGCAACTTTGATGTTAAGAAAAAAGATGATGACAACTTTGATGTTAAGAAAAAAGATGATGACAACTTTGATGTTAAGAAAAATGATGATGACAACTTTGATGTTAAGAAAAGAGATGATGACAACTTTGATGTTAAGAAAAATGATGATGACAACTTTGATGTTAAGAAAAAAGATGACAACTCTGATGTTAACAAAGGAGATGATGATGACAACTTAGATGTTAAGAAAAGAGATGATGACAACTTAGATGTTAACAAAGGAGATGATGATGACAATGTGGATGTTGTTGAGGATGATATAATGATGAAGGATGATGATGTGGTAAGTGCTCAGTTGAATCCTGGAATTGTCCATATGTGTAAAGATGCAAAACATTGGAGTAAGTGGACTGATGATGTTCAAGAGAAATTTAAAGTTGAAATCAGAGAAAGAGACTCTGATTATTTTGTGTATGGATCGCTAAATGCTATCATAAAATTTGAAAATGATTTGAATCAGAAGATAATTAATTCAAAGTGCACAACCAAGAAGGAAACCTTGGTATAGGATGGTTGTCAATTTTTGTCTTTAAGATAAAAAATCTTGACTGGTTCTTATTATTATTCATCTTATTATTTTATTATCATTGTGGATTGCCTTTGAAGAATATGATAGATCATGGATAGCACAGGCCTGAAAGTCGCTAAATTAAGCATTGGTCTTGAGAAGACCCTAAATCGAGCTTGACTTCAAAAGGTCCCTAAATGTCCTTGAAAGTAGCTTGCATAGTGACCGGGGGGCCCTTAAATCCTAAAATACTGGCATCAGTCACCTAAAATATAAATATTGCAAATAGATCCTTAAATGGGAGAACACAGAAACTCGATGCAGTCATTTCATTGGACAGCATGGGTTGTCGATATTTCTGAATTGATATTTGTTGTTGATGGCAGTGATAGTATCCTTGGATTCAGAGGAAGAAAACAGGTGCTGCATATTATACAGGCAATCAATTTGCTGGTACTTACATGATTGTCAATTACAAATGGCAATAAACATGCTGAGAATATGGACCCTGAAAATGTTAGACTGGCCGTAAAAAGTCCTCGAATTTCTTGCTTCAGTTAGAATAGTTCTGTTTTGATTTGTACTAACGTAGGGGCATATATAGATTGACTTGTCCGTCTGTACAAGGTTAACTAGATTTTTGACTGTTTCGTCCGTTGCTTTGATACTCATACAGTTGTTGCCTTGGATCATTCCCAATCCACCCATATCACCCAACCTTGATTTGACCATGACGGGATTAGGATTTTAAATGTTTTAAATGGGCTATTTCTTGGTTTACTATATTTTGTTTGGTCTGGCACCAACGCCACTTACTAGAACGCTTTAACCTTAATTTGATGTAAAATTTAATGGGCTTTTCCCATTAACTTGATTGTACCTTTAGTCTAGCTTCAATGGCTGTTTGTTGGTCAACCACATTTTACTATTTTGTATAGCACCAACAACCACTTACCTGTACTGATTTTGGCTGTCTCATAGTGTCGGCGTAGTTATGGGACTTGGTTATTTTTCCTGTATGGAATATATAGGGCAATTATGTATATTTGAAACTTTGCTTCTACATTTACGGATTTACACCATTCCTTCTGAAATGCGCTCACTTTTCGGGAACCTTGCTTTAAAACTTGGGGCGCTACAGCAAGAGCGAGGTTCCCGACAAGTGCGTGCATTTCAGAAAGAAAGCCAGGACCCATGCCGGATACTGTCACCTCCGTCGATCAAAATAATGGCGAGTGACTTACCTTTTAGTTTTTCTGATAAGCAGAGTAGCAAAATGAGTTTTTTTCTTGGCAGATCTGCATTGTTTGATGAGTTTAGATTAAAAATCAGGTCTGTCCGGTATATACTATGTACATTAATAAGATTTAGTCAAAATGAATATTTCTTGTTGCAGTTGGTTACTAAAGTAGCCGACTTTGTAGGAGCATATGAGTAAACAACCTGTATCCGTCAACATTTTGTTTTATAAGTATACACCTTAACTTACGTATCACCCTAAACTGATGCTACTATATCTACACCTGTGTGGATGTTTTATATGTTATCTGTTCATAAATGTTCAAAGCAATGATTTCAATTTGTTCAAATTTTAGATTATTTTAAATGCTCAATAACAGTGTATGTATGTTGGTAGCTGTCCATGTTTCCTTTTGTATTGCTATGTATCTAGGGAATACATGTGGTATTTAGTGTTCAGCTTTAGTATATATAAGTACAGTGGAACCATGCTAAACCAGGATCCTTACAATACCGGACAAATTTCAAAGTCCCATCTTTTCCCACTATATATTTAATGATAAAAAAACCTCACTAAACTGGACAATAATTTTTGAAGCTGTCGTAATTTTCCTGTGTATTGGGAATTAAGGATGCACCCTGTCGAGAGCTATGTTCTGACAGCAAAGCTGGCCCAGTGGGGCTTGCTTGATTGATGTCAGATGGATTGCTAATTGATTTATTATTGTTAGTGTGTGAAAGGACTCTGCAAGGTGTGAAATGAGTGTAGAATTACATTTTTATAGAATTAAGCATGAAATTGGTGAAACAAGTAGCTCTACACTGTTGACCTAGTCTGTACATATAAAACATTCGCCATGTTGATAAAAGTGTTCAAATCTCATTACAGTGTACATGTATTATATTTATTGCATTTAAACTATATAAGACAGAATCGTAAAATCATATTTTATATGCATGACTTTTAAACCATTATGGATGCCCATGCAAATAAATGTTACTTTTATGTATTGTTTTCCTTAACACCCCCCTTTGACCAGGGTAATTGGCCAAATACAGTCATATTCAACACTTAAGACCATCTATATTATGAGTAAACCTGTTCCAAATACAAAAAACCCTCTAAACCGGAATCCTGGCTAAACCGGAATTTTTTCGGTCTGGACCCTGCCCAGTTTAGTGAGGTTCCACTGAATAATCATATTCAGGACTGTGATGGTCTGTGTTATAAGAGACCTGTATGAAGTTCTTGTACATTTCGCTCTGTGGGCATTTTTTATGTCAGCATTTAATTCTACATACTGTTGAAATCTTTTCCCAATTTTTAATAGATTAGTTTACTTGGTTTTGCATAATGGACTTCAGTATGTCACTGATTGTATTGTCAATTCTTATAAAAAAAAAGAAAATTTCATTGTTTGTTTGCTCTTTATTTTTTATACACTTCTGGGTAGACACATTTAATTGAGCTTTTTTTCTATGAAATTGTGATATGCCTGATTTGTATGATAAGATATTACTGATGTATATGGGGTATATATATATTTTGCTTACTAGCAAATAGTAAAAAAATGATTCTATATAATTATCTGTGCTATTTATTATAAGTTTATTTACTGTATACGTTTTTATTTCTGTGGATGCTATATTTGGTGTTGTAAGGTGTTGTTGAATTGGCGGGTTTTAGAATTGGAGGTTTCACAGTCAACTCCCAAAATAAACCCATGTCCTGCCTCCATGAATAAATAATGTGATTTTTGATCACAAGGTTTACATATTTTGACAAATATTTGGCAGTATTTTTGACCACCAAAATTGCCAAAATAAAATGGCCACCTGTATTAAGACTTATACAGTACATGTATTCATTGTAATAATTGTATATTTTATTAATATATTACATGATTATATTATTATTATGAAATAGATGTGAGTAGGTTTCACATTTTTGTGAACATAAATTTAAATGCATGAAGATGAATCACTGCATTTACCATGTACTAACAAGGTTAGTTATAAAATATATTGTGACAGAATTGCCTTTTTTCATTTTTTCATTGTTAAATATTATTACAGTATATTTATTTTATTCCACACAAATATAATCAACTAAGGGTAATCTTCACTTTACGCATGTTTATTTAATCATCCATTAGTAGTTAATTAACATTATATAGTCGTTGGAGTGTCCAAGGTCTTTTAACTTACTTGATTAATTAAAATAACATTGTTACAGTAATCAATTTATGTATTACACTGTACATGTTTTATTGTAACTGTTTAATACAAAATTAGTGTATCATGAAATTCTCTTTCAAAAGTGTATATAAGGAGTCAAAATTGGTCATTTCGTTTGTTGGCTCACAGACATTCACAAGGTAGATTTTACCTCTTGTTAGAGTCAACCACTTTCAGGCTTTCAAAAACTAAAGGTTAATTTTATTTTGACCAGGGTATGAACTTTTTTAATTATTGTTTCATTATTTTATTCTAAATCATGGCTTTTATAATACAACATTACAATGTATTAGGTTAAGTAGGATAGAACATCATTTCTCTCATCTATTATTTACCTTGATTTATAATTGTATGATTTATTCCATTTTGAATATTGTGGTAACTCTTCATTATGAATATCAAGTAAAATCAGTAAATCAGTAAACCCAGTAACTGCTTCGTTGTTTATTTAGTTAATGAATAATATTCAAATTTAATAAGTAACAGCAGAACCTGGGAAACTTTGATCCAGCCTTCAAGTCTATCTTCACATAGATTATAAACAGGAATACAAACATTGTCTTCTACCAAGTACATTATTTACATGAATACATTTGTAAAATTAACATTTAATGATCAAACAATCGAAAGGAACTGTTACAATATTTATACCGTCCCATGTAACTGCCATAGTGGGAAAGGCTTTATGTTATGTTTGTGGCCAACAAGAAGTGATCATTTTTCATGGTTATTGGATATATAGATGGTTTGTTTGGTACTTAACTCTGTCGAAGTTGATCATACTGTTCCTTTGGTATACATGCTGATAAGCCACGCCAACTTAGTACAAACTGATGTATTACAACTGTTTAACCTAGCTGCAGTATTAAAAGAATAACTGTTATATGAACGTGTTCCTTATTTTATGAATCAAAATGTAACAGATTTATAGATTGCAGCCAAAAAAAAGCCAGACAATACAAAAGCCTCTTGTGCTTGTTTTATCAGCAGATTGCTATGTCTGTTTTTAAACATGCAAATATACCAGCCATTCTCTTGTATTTTTCGTTCATATGAAATGATTGTATACAACACTCCCACCGTAACATAACCTCCAAAGACTGATTCCCTCCAAGAAACGAGAGTAAAAGGCACCAATATACATAATAAAAACACCTGTCACAATTGTACCAATGCCCTCCAAACAACTCCCTCCAAAGAACAACACTTGCGAATCAGACAAGTGTTGCACTTCGGAGGGAGCACTGTAAAATGAATTAGAGTACTGAGTAGATTGATAAAATATTTAATTCTAAAGACAAAATAACAGTAAATATATATAAAAGTTTATGTTATGCAATATATGTAATAGTGCAAGTAGTAAAAATCTGTTAGTTACTGGTTGTTACTATAGTGAAATAGTGATTTCAATACAATTCTGAATAAATGCTTTTTATACATAGGCCACAATCCTTTGGAGATCACATCCTTGAATCATTGAGAGGTGCTGCAATTTACCTCGTGTTAAAATGAATTCTCACCAAAGATCACGCTTAAAACAATAAGACATCTGTTGTATCGGACATCACTTACTACATTGTCATTTGTACAATATGTTTAACAGTCTATGTACTTTTCTAAGATTAATTTCCCTGTAGTTCTTTCCTCTGAGAAAGTCACTATCTTGGTCATAGCTAATAACTGGTTTAATTGATGAATGATTGTTTATGTATATATTTGTATATAATGATTTGAATATACAGTGTTCATTACATGAATTGCTAGCAAGGGACATTCTACTTCTTTGAAAACCTTGCAATCTTGATATTTACAATTTTGTTGAGTCTGGATCTGAAAATACACAAAATCGCCGATAATCATACAGATATAACGGTTCTAGACATGACGATGCATGTCCCTGATTCAATTAAATTGATTCTATATTTTGGAGCAATCCAGATTTATATATTTAGTGTCTAACTTAGTAGTTTGATTGTTCTTTGCTAGCATAACAAACTGACCTGATTGCAAAATACTCGATGGTGTGAATGTATATAACTTTAATTTATACAATATAAGGTATGTACAGATTGATAAGGAAAAGAAATTGATGAAATCTGACTCATTTAAGACTGAAAATACAGCAATGATAGAGTCAATAACAATAATTGCTTATTTGGATGTGAATTATTATTAAGTTGCATAACAAATTCCAAATCAAAATGAGTTAAATCGACTTGCGGTTATTCAACATTAAGGCATTTCATGTAAAACATACCAATGACTTCCTTGAGATCTTGTGTCAGAGTTCTGGGATTATCCTGGTCTTCTTGATGTGGAAGGAAAGGTATGAACTTCAATATCCTGGATCGTTTGATTCTCTCTGGTAACCATGGCATGTACACGTCATAATCAACTACGTAAACCTTCTTTGGAGTATTTGGGTCATCAACATTCTGCCATGTAGCAATTCCACGTTCCTCTATAGTGCCTGGTGTTTACAAATTTTGTCAACTTCGTTTAGAAATAAAATTATGAAAGTCTACAATTTATGCTTTAAATGGCAATTGATATAGATTATTTTGATATCTAAGAAATAGACCTTGCGGAATTGATGGCTTAATTGCAGTAAATTGCATTTTTCAGTAAATTTGATGTAAATGCAGTTTCTGTGTAATGAAATCTTAAGGGCGGACTGCAATAGGAGGTCCACGCAAAGACCCCAGACTTATTTTTTTATTATATTAGTTAATAGCTGTCCTGTCATTGGGTCGAACCATCGGCAGTAGGTAGAACATGGTAAAAATGTGTTAAAACAACCTTTGAATCTTTTTGAAAGAATAGCAGTTTAATGTCCTATTCAAACTTGAATAGTTTATACCCTGTTCTGAGTAGATCACTTTCACCCTTTGCCTGATAATACCGCTTTCTCCGCATCTGAAGCAGACGACTTTTGAAAACATAGTGGCAAAAGAAGCCATTGCTGGTAATGAGAGATGGCTTTTTTCTGCCACTATGTTTTCCACTCTGTCAGAGAGAAATAACCCAATTTTCTTAAATAAATTGTTTTGTATATTGGCTTTGACCTTGGAAGAGTCCAAAATATGAGGCAAAAGTTTAAACATAACCCACTGATAGGATCTCAAAAAGGAGGTCTGTCAAATGTAGGATTGATACTTATTTGAGTGATTTATATTTACCAGGAACTGTGTTGTCAAGCAAACAAGCAAGAATGCCCCCAAACATATTTGGATTACCGAGTAATATCTTCAAAATCTCGTCTGCTTTGTCACTGCCTGTCAAAAATAATGGTGCTCTTAGATAAGAACTTGACAAACGTCAAACCAACAACACTGAACCAGACGTAATAAATATTAAGACGATAAGTTATGCTTGCATTTAAATAGTTTCTTTTGTATAATTCATATTGATTAATTTCTTTATACCAGCTTTTGCTTTTGCTTCTTGAATAATTCATTAAGTTCATACAAGTTCAACGTCTAAATAAATGTACAGTTGTAGTAATTTTTTATCTAATACTCTAATTCATTAATTTATTGATAATTTCCATGTACACCGTTAGCCCAATACAGTGGAACCCCTCTAAACCGGCCGAAACCAGATATTTGGCCGGTTTAGAGGGGATGCCAGTTTAGATGAGATTGTTGAATTATATAGCTGTGAAGTCGGGACTCGAACATTTGGCCGATTTAGAGGGGAAACCGATTTATAGAGGAACCAGTTTAGAGGCTTTCCTCTGTTTTATACGTTTAACTGAAAAATACCTGTGGCAAGTTCATCTGGATATTGTTCAATCCAGTGTGGAACCATCAAGCCAGTAAATATAGATGTTCCAATGATGGCTAGATTTCTACTGGAACTCAAATCTACTGCATGAAGGTTGGATAACACAACCCCAGTGAACATACCATACATCGTGATCAAAGCCCCACCTACAATGTAGAAACAGGAATTATTCAATGACGGCAATTGTATTCAGGTGTAAACAGTTTCTGGTTACATGTTCATTAAAAACAGGGTGGGTAGGTAGGGACTTTTAAAAATATTTTTTCTCATTACCGTTGTTGATATTATTTTTGTGTGTAAAGATTAAAAAGCGAGACAGACCATGTGCCGCACCTTGTACCTAATAAAAAAATCTAAGGTTCCGGGGAATACTAGGTTAAGTCCGGTAACCAGAAACAAACAATTATTTTACGCCTCATGGACATTTTATATCATGTTGTTCATTAGGATGTTGAACAGTTTAATAGACACAAACAATTGCTATATCTGCGTATTGCGGATTATGATCGCTATTCATATGAATGCGTTGTTGTAACTATGTTGACAAGAAAGGTGACCTAGCTTCCAAGTGAAAATTACTCCGGAAGTGTTGTCACTAGCGCAGTGGTGGTAATGCATTCACATTTTAACTTTTTATAAATGTTTGTAGTAGGATTAATACCATTACTTATAGAATCAGACAACTTACCAAGCACAGGGTATGGTATGCAGATGAAGACAGCTGATACCTTACCAATAATACCGAACAGCAAATATATAATACCACAGACAAAGAACACTTGCCGGCTGGAAACCTGTAAATTCATAGTTTAAATATCACATTTATTGATATGGTAAAAATATTCTGTGAATATGAAGCGAAAACACATTATGAAAGTCTTAAAGCAGAACATTTCTGATGCAAACGTGACAATTTATACGCCAAGTGTCAGCATATTATTTATGACGTTCAATGTTAAGTATCGCATCACCCATTTTATTTTTCATAAAAGAGACCTTTAATGTGGTCAGAATTTACCCTTGTGACACCAATAGCTCCAATGTTTCCCCCATAAGTTGTTGTAGCATGTCCACATCCTAACACACCAGCCAATGCACTGCAGAAGCCTTCTATGGCAATACCTCTGTTTACAGCATGTGATGGGGGCGGGGGCACGCGACACATTGACGCGCATGCGTAGTAATCACCGATTGAATCAAGAATTGAAGTGAATGTTGCTATCAAAAAACCAACAAACACGCTTACACTGAAATCTATTGGACCAAACTGGCCTGAAAACAAAAACAGAATATATAACAACGCTCTAAACCATTACAGTGAGCGATTATTTTCCACAATGTTGTTTATAAGGCAAATAATGCGCTGTTATTTATAACATTGTCCAACATGTAGATTTGACATGAAGGAATGTTTGCAAAGCGATTTCAAACGACGCGTTTATATGTTGGTTTTATTCAACTCTTCTACACCGATTTAATAGGGATAGGAATTGTCGAATGATTTTGACATACAAGTGATACCAGAAAATTATTATATCCTGTTATTATTTCTTAGAAGCATTAACAGAACCAGAAATGACATTTTATTTAGTATTTGGTTCTCTTAATTCCGAGATGCAAGTGTGGCAACGAGTCTGAGGACATTACCTGGATAAGGGAAATAGAACCAGCTTGATGTCTCAATAATGTAGCTTCTAGCATCAGTACGTGTATAAAATCTTGTATCATTCTTGTTGTTAGGGATGACGTCGGCTGCTGTCATGATGCCACAAACACCCCAACCAATTAAAATAGCTATCAGTATCTGTTATTGTACATAAACAATCAATTAAAATGGTTATCAGTATATGCCATTGTACAAAACAATCAATTAATATAGCTACCAGTATCTGGCATTGTACAGAAACAATCAATTAATATAGCTATCAGTATATGTCTTTGTACAGAAACTATCAATTAAAATAGCTGTCAGTATCTGGCATTGTACAGAAACAATCAATTAAAATAGATATCAATATAATTATGTCATTGTACAGAATCAACCAATTAAAATAGCTATCAGCATATGTCATTGTACAGAATCAACCAATTAAAATAGCTATCAGAATATGTCATTGTACAGAATCAACCAATTAAAATAGCTATCAGCATATGTCATTGTACAGAATCAACCAATTAAAATAGCTATCAGCATATGTCATTGTACAGAATCAACCAATTAAAATAGCTATCAGCATATGTCATTGTACAGAATCAACCAATTAAAATAGCTATCAGCATATGTCATTGTACAGAAACAACAAATCAAAAATAACTAACAAGATCCGGTTCATGCATAGCATTTTAAAACAAAACAAAATACCGATAATTTTATACTACAGCGGACATTGTGTTATTGAAACAGTGTATCCCAAATACAAATACATGTATAAGCATTGTACCTGGTTTTAGAGCAGCATTTTGAAATTCATAAACATAAGACAGGAGTGCATGATTCTCGATCCTTGAGGTTGCGAACGGTTCGCATATGGCGAGATCTCGTTATGTTGTCTATGAAGAAATAAAGTCTAAAACATCAACCTGTACATTTATAAATACAGATTTGTTTCCTTAAATCATCTGGGGCTGGATGATCCTTACATATACATGTGTCCTTTACCAGTGATCAAGTTATAAAACATTGTGTCTAACTTGAAGCAAAAATAAAGCACCATTGGTTGTTTGTCAGACTTGATTTTCAATTTGGGAACAATCTTTTGCAAAAACTTAAAATATTTTCATTGGAAATGTTATGGTAATTGATTAATTCACCACATTGACTTACCGCAAACACCTGATGGTACGGGTATCTGGTCATGTGACATTTCTTTTTCCTCGTCCAAATCGGCACAGGTAATTTTATCTTTGACAAATATAACGCTAAAATTAACGATATAGCGCAGGTCCTAAAATATGTAAATATTTGATATTTATTTCTTTAAAACTGTGAAACTGTGTGTTGTCATTGTGGGTATTGCACTGAATGAGAAATTATGCCGCTTTGAACAGACAGAACGTGAGCATTTGTTGTAGCTTTAAATTGTTTCATATGTAAAGTTGTTTCGCAAAGTAGCGGGATCTACTCTCTCTCTCTCTCTCTCTCTCTCTCTCTCAAGAAAAAAGCAGTTTGTGTATAATTGTATTCCTTTTTATCGCTTACTGGCATTATTTCATGTACTGTAGCTGAGTATTTGAATAAAAACATTTTGTTTACATATTCGTACCAACATACGACTTATTGATGACTACAATACATAGTTGCATCATTGATGATTCACGAAAAGCTTACATGAAAGATATCCCCCAATGCACCTTAGCAAATCGTGCGGTTGCCTTCATCAGATAGATTCCAATAAGGAAAATTGCGGGAACAATTGTCACAGGGCCAACAAATCGCAGCAGAAATCCAACCAATCCTGTAACCCCTATCAAACAATGTATAACCCCGGCCAGTATAAGACTTCCTTGTAGCTGTGAATAGTAAAATTAACTGTTTGATTGATCCATTATCAGATGAGGATATTGAGCGTAAAATTAAAGGGTCCAAATTCCAGACTGATATCAGAATAGCGTAATCATGAAAACGTACAAAAAATCACTTTAAGGGTTTATTGTCATTGGAAAATGATGTTTTAAATATGAAATATAAGGCAGCTATACATTCCATTGCGTAACATATCATTGCTGTGTGACTAATGCTATAAATATTTCTCAACATTCCTGATGACGAAGCTAGTGGTGTCTTGGAAGAAAAGCGGCATGGTTTAAGTTACATGATTGCATGAGGTGTATATTTTACGCATGCGATAGTCGTTCCAAAGCCGTTGACATTGAACTAATGATTCATACATTGATTAACATTGGATTGTATTGTACATAGATAAGTTAGTAAATTAGATATCAGCACGTTTCAAGACAATATGAATGTCAGTTTAACGAGAACGTGTAACCATCATTGATATGAAAACGAATTCGCCATAAATATAATTTCATACAATTACACAGACATTTCTATCAAAAGGTACACATATAAACTATACCAGTTGTGTATTGTGGAGAATGTTCTCTTTCCGAATAGATTGGAGATCAACTGTACCATTGTTTGCTAGGGCCACTAGAAAATTGAAAGAATACATGACTGGAGAACAAGAAAACGATATGTGTTCTCCAAGCACAATTTTACATCATCTAGTAAGAAAAACTCTGAAATGGAGTGTAAATTTAGGACGAAACTTGACTTAAAGACATTTTAAAAGCCATCAGGCGCCCCTATGTAATACAGGTGTCCGTTTCATATGTACTTGGATGATTGTTTATGAGTTTGTTGGAATCGCCACAGTCATCATAATGGTTAGAGCAAAATGTTTTAAAAGGACGAATAGATCAATACCGGAAACTTACTTGTGTTCACATCAATCTCACACCTTTCCTTAGAGATTGCAGCCATAGCAAGAAGTGGTATGACGTAATCCGGGGCAGCACCTTGAAACAATGGAAGGCGTACACCTACAAATGTCATCAGTAAAGTGGTAACACCACTCATAAATAAAGTTGTACCCAACAACTTAGCTTTAAATTCTTCATCATTTTCGGCACAAACTGTTTCAGCCACCAGCAAAGAGACGGATAAATTACCAGACAACGACAACAAGGCTTGCTGCAAAAGAAATAAAAGAAATACTGTAAAGATGGTATAATAGCGGTTTGTACTTTAGCAAATATATGTCCTATAATAATTTCAGTAAAACGCGTTTATAGTGAACTTGGTGAAACTTATTTACCACCAGCATTCTGTATCTTATTACTATGATAGAGCAAAATATGGAAATAATAAAGTAATTATTCAGGTCTCAAAGAATTCACTGTCGCCGTGTTTAACTCTTTTAATTCGCTTTATTGGATTTTATCTGCATACAACTACTTGATCAATTACATATCTACTATTTCAATTTGTATTTAAGCACGGCATTTGCCATAACATTAATATATTAGGGAATACTTAGCTTATCACAAAGGTACCCACCTGTAGACCGAAAAAGATGGATAAATAGAAAGGTGGTGATTCATTGATATTGTAGATCATTACACTCTCGTCCTCAGTGCTTTCAAACTTTACCGCTTGAAGTGTTTCTGCGTTTGCTCCATGATTGTCATGATTTAACACAGCACTCTGTAATATATTACCAGTATCATATTTTTATTGTATTGAAGAAATATCAGCCCAGCAGTTATGGTGAATTAATCTTATTCGGCATTAAAGCCTGAAATAATTCAGAATGATATTTTTACGGTATTTGTCAACATAAATGAACTCACATTCACTTCGCTATCAAGAGACCTGTCAGCAACTAAATGCAAACGACGTTCCTGTCTGCACAATGTTGCTATTTTTGTCTCCCTCTGCTTTTCCGCACTAAAAGCGTCCAAGAAATATTTATGCTACGATTTATAATTCCGCAGTACATACATTGATGTATAAGTTCATGCATGAATTAGTGATAAAAGCATACGAACCTTATTTCTACGATCGACGGACGAGCCGGAAACTAAGGGTGCATGACTTTCCTGTCCATCCATTTCAAATGCTACAATGTCACTGCTAGGTATATTTTTATTCCAAAATCAAATTAAATATTCAGCTTAAAATCTATTTTATGAGCCCTCCTTTCGCTGATTTTACTATGATCTTGTCAGCATGGTCATTTAAACATATCACTGATAACATTGTACATTTTCATAGTATTCATTTTAGGTTTAATTATCATACGGTAATTTTCGAAATCATATGATTTATCTGATGTGACCTCGATGTCCATTACTTTTCAAAGATAGTTGGTCTTAAAGTGGATCGTATCACAATACAAGACAGTTTAAAAATCCGAAGAGCTGATTACAGACGAACACCTAGTATGAACACTGGTGGCGACGAATATCAAAGTTTAGTCTGGTCATTGGCCCTTATTGGGATAGATATAAGATAATTAATCATAAATCTTATTGCTATTGACCATCCGATCACACGTATATGTTTTGCATCAGAGTGTACACGCATTTAATTCATATGCCATATGCATTTTATGGAGAATTACGTATTCAGAAAATTAATTTCATAAATAATTAATTTCATTATTTCATCGGACAATGCATGGATTTCTTACTTAGCGAACCAGTAAAAACATTTTTGAGAATTCAATCCATTTTGTTCTGTTTTCCACAAATATTGTTTGGTTCCCCCTCGAACCATCTTCACGAACAGGAGCCAAGAGAGAACAAACAAAGACCTTTATTGTCTAAAGTTTGTAAATTTACCGGGTAAATTCCACCGACAGCGCCTTCTTTTCTTTTTTTCTGTATTTCTCCATTGGTTCCATCACTGTTGTCTAACGTGTCATCAAAGCCGATATTCACCTGACCTGTACCATCCGGGTATTTCGCCATGATAGCCTGAAATTACAATGTTTGTGGGCATGTGTTTATTGAAAATGAAGTCGCAATAGTTTATTTGAAAACTATTTACATATTCGTACCAGTAAACATGTTGGTTTACCATGACATCTTCTCCACACGGACTACGCTCCATACAGTAATGAATATTTTGTCATACTCTGATATCTATGGTTACATGATATCTTGATATCTTAAATGTACTCAAAATATCAAATGTCTGTACAAACAACTGAAGTGTCAATCAAAAGAAAAAAATGAATGAATAAATCACTCACCTACATACTGACTATGTATACACTTGTTGAATAAATAATTAGCGTATGGTGTATGCTACGACACATGATAAACATACAGTGTCAATTATTAATTAAAGAAAATTCGTACATATAGATATATAAATATATATTCTATGAAAATTTGACAAAAATGTCGATTTTCCTCCATATGTGGAGAAGTTGCCGGCTCCTTGTGGAAGAGTAAGTTAGTACACTGGTTAGAATACAGTCAAGGAAAACTGGTTAGGTGAACCGGTCGCCGTACATGACTGAAACATGTAGACAAGATCATTAATTTATTCA
The DNA here is from genome assembly GCA_008271625.1 of Lutraria rhynchaena. Classification (NCBI taxonomy): domain Eukaryota; kingdom Metazoa; phylum Mollusca; class Bivalvia; order Venerida; family Mactridae; genus Lutraria; species Lutraria rhynchaena. Next base: position 554,428 of record VIBL01000073.1, on the reverse strand, counting down.
TATATTATACACATGATAATGTATTCAGTCAAGACATTATTCAGTGCTCTGTAATGATTGTAAAATAGGATGACCAAGGCCTGCAACATACACATGTAAGGATGGTTCATGTGAAAAAAATCTACGCTAGTTGTCTACGATAGTTCATGTGAACACAACCACGTGAGGATAATTCGTCATTCTCTAAAAATGTGAAGAGTTTCCTACCAAAAGATCAATTAAATATACTTTAATCTAATATTATCAAGCATTTCATATTATTCACAGTTTAAATATTTGGCAAAACAAAAAAAATAGAATATGAATACACGAAATACATAAAACTTGTGGTTCATTTTCATTGCCCGTTACGCAATAAAACTACTTTAAATGTAATTAGCACTGTTTACGGCTCTAGCGCATTGATGCACTTCAATATATATCATTATGCAGCTTAAACATACGTATTTCGTGAATATAACGCATATTTACAAATTATAATTTGTAAACACCCAAAGTTTCAAAGAGTTATCAAGTCCAATTACTTTCACATGTATGTAATACTTCTGATAATACAGATTCAAGCCATGTTTCACTCGAATAAATTATCTTTGAAAGCGAGCACAAATCAAAGCTTAATGTTGAGCTTTTACTGAATCAGTTTGTTTCGTGCGTGATGGTGAATTATTTCTGTATTGGTATTCGTTGTACGGACCTATTTACAACTTATTTTAAGTGAATCATCATGCATCTTTTTATCATATGCTTTTGAAATCTGTTATTTTTTTGTTGTATTACTTTAATTAGAGTATCTTGAGAAGAAATGATAGAATATGTAGTCAGTTACATGACTGATGGTCGTGTCTCCCTATGGTATTATAGTCATCAAAGTTAGGGCTCTCAAAAATACGGCGTCGCGTAACTATGTCTGATACTATATAAATGCTTTATACAAACTGCTGATTTATTCATGCTTTATACAAACTGCTGATTTATTCATGCTTTATACAAACTGCTGATTTATTCATGCTTTATACAAATCTCAAATCTTCATTCATTGTACTACAATACTACAAACACAAAACCTACAATCCACCAAAACATCGTAACTTTATACTGAAAACAGGTTCTGCACATATGCATAAATACGTCAAAGTATTCACAAACAGTTTCAGCTATCAAAACGCGCTCTGTATGCAAAACAAGGTGTAATTCAAACGATGCATTTAATCAAAAGCGTTCAGTAATAAGATGTTTACCACAATTTGTGCATATCGACATTTTAACCACATTAATTTCAATATACGTAATCTCTCTGATAAATTTAAAGGCGTTGAATTACAAAGTTAAGTAAAGTACAAAAAATATTCCAGAGTTATCGTGTTTTTTATTGATTAAAGAAGACGCCTGGCCAAAGTCTGAGAAGCATCCGTCAAGAAATAAAACTAAATTTTCGCGTAAACAGGTAAAAATTAGGAAAAAACACGAAAAGTATTATCAAATAAGAACAAACGATAAAAATGTCAATTTACAATACGTGTCGTTACCATTTATTGACTGTGAATGCAAGAAAAAGTATGGTTAGTTTTTTGGACAGATATTTACTTTTTTCAAAAGCGGAAATTGGTAATTATGAATAGTACGTCCTTTTTACCACAAAAATACGACCGTAAATCGACAATGAAAAAGCAAATGAAACTTGATCCACCTGCCTTCAGTTGAAAGCATAGTATGGCTTAACTAAATCTCGTGTAAAAATACAAAAATACTTAATTCATTGACAGTAAGATCTTATCCTTACCATAATCTTTATATCGGTACTCATTTGGTTTAAACTATTTAGCAAAGCATTAAAGAAACTTGAATTTACTTAAATTGCACATACCCAGTTGTATGGACACCATGTTTAAACCATCATTCCAAAAAGACAATACAGAAATTAATCAGTTCTGACGTTGAAAAGCCATTAAGCACACACAGAACGCTTATTAGCAATTAATTGTTGAAAATATAGGATGTTATGTACCCTGTAAATATATGCATAATGGAATATAGTCCATCATGGAAATAACATAAATTAAATACAAAATGTATATGCAATTTACCTTTATAAACGACTGTACTTCGTAAACAAATCCGACTATATACTACATGTGATATTAACTGACAGATTATTGAGGAGGAGTATGTTGCACTGACTTATGCGCTTAGTTCACGGTCTAGGAAACACGCTAACTGTACGCTTCATATTCTCAGGGTAAATTTTATAAACTGTATGCGTGTGTCAACACACGTAGGCAGTCAAACAGTCTGGTTTATTTTGCAAAAATTATACGTTCAGTGTCTTTTTTATAGAGTAAGTATCAACTAGGTCATGGTTCAACAACAGAATCGAGTCTTGTAGATACATTAACATCATATTATTTTGCTTAAATAAACATTATAATGTTCAGTTAGTTGTTCATTTCTGTTTGAGCGACCATTATATGAATAAAGGAACAGAACAACTTTTAGCTAAATAACCATAGAACGAAATAACTAAGGAGCGAATTTCTCGGGCGAAACAATTAGTACCTGATGGTTCCCGTTCACACCCCGCTCGTGTGTAAAATTGTATAAGCTGGTTCCCGTTCCATGTTGCGGTGCACCAAAGGAACGTTGTGCACAAACAGAGTCAACGGGAACCAGTTTATAACATAGTACGGAAAAAATAAACTGGTCCCCGTTCCATGTTGCAGTGCACCAAAGGGAAAATCTCTGTACACCATTGTCAACGGGTACCAGTCTAGCAAAAAGCGTGCTTTTTTTCCGAAACGAAGTTCACTTGGCGTACCTTTCATGGAAATGTTAAGTGTTATTCCAATGGTGGACGATTTTCTAGTCGATACTATTCGTTGGAGTCCTGCTCTTGCATATAGCTGTAAAGATGAGAATGTCTAGAAATCTAAAAGGCTTTTGAACATTTGTAATTTTGGCGATTAATGCCAACTAACTCTGAAAAAAGTCATGGATGATTGAGTCAATGAGTGCGCCGAGTGGTGACATTTTGAATGTTTTATTAGTCGTTATATGAGATTCAGTTTATGCGATTTGACAAGGTGAGGACAATTTCATGTAAGTTGTTGGTATTGTTGTTCAAATTAATTTTATGTGTTTGTACTTTTAAGTAAACATCTAAATCAATAATTGATGTAAAGCGAGCTAATAATGTTTGCCCATTAGCCTTACTTATTCGGCTTTCCGGTTGTCTGCTGTGTAACAAACTGGCTTATCAGCTTACTCTCTGTGGCTGAACATTTAGTTTGGTTTACATTGAATACTCAGTAAGTTATCTATAAGTTTTATCTTCTTTACACTTGATGTTATTCTGCATGGCAGATGGGGACAAGTTGCTGCTATATCGTCAGCTCAGAATGCAGACAAGGTTGTATCTGCATGAAAAAGGTCATAATTTTTACATATAATTGGTGTAACAAGGTTTGACTAAGTCAGGGACTTTACATTACTGGGACATGCAACTCTCAAGTCTCACAGAAAGTCTTGACCTTTGCGAGATAATGTAAGAGCGTCAATCCCAAAATGTCGTAAGTTGCACTTGTAAAACAGCCAAAAGGCTGGTCAAAATAACCTCTTCAATCTTCTGACATAAATAATGTTTTACTTATCTTTTTTTGCTTATTGAAGTTAAAGGATTAAGTATTTTACACATGTTCTATGTTTCATCCTAGACATACCTGTAACAAAAATTTTCCAAATCTTTTGATAGTCCAAAAATGAACGGACATGATAATTGACCGGAACAGTTGCGAAGTTGAAAGATGACAACTTTTTTGGACCACAATTGAACATAATCGTTTGAGGCTTGAATATTTCTATAATCGACCAGGCAGCCTCAGGTACGATGGTGGGTACTAAATGCTGGTATGCGGTATCCTCAGGTACTGGTATCTGCTGGTATCCCCTACTTCTATCATCAGTATACATACATACTTGTACATTTATTGGTTCTCATGCACTAGCTGGTATCGGTTATTGATGACGGTATGATGGAGGAAAAGACAAATTTTGCAGAGTAAAAAGGTATGTTATAATGTATTCCATACTAGAATTTTATCTGATCGTTTGAGATTTACACAATTCAGTAGTTGTAATTTGGTTTGATTTTGATGGATAATTTTACTTGAGCAGTTTAATCATCTCTTGATTTTAAAAAATATGAAAAAAACTGAATAACACTTCCAAAACATATGATTTCTTGGTTTTTTATTATTGATTGTTACCAGAACTATGCATTGCAACATTTTATATTAGAAACGAATTAAAATTGAATACTTATGGTATATTTTCATTCTTAAATAATGATGTTTGAGGCGATACTAACTCGATTTCACCCAAAATTTGGTGTCCGAAATTCGTATACTTACCGTTTGAAGTCACTATAAAAAATAAAATGGTTATGCAATACAGGATTATGATATGTGTATTAGCTTTTGTTGAATCTCTATTGCAGTATGACATTGTATACATTTTTTAATATGACGTTCATTCATAACATGGGGTAGCCTAACTTATTCGGCTTTCCTATTGGCCAGTTTCATTAATGAATTCAAAACGGCCATCATGCAGGATGGGACCAAATCAAAAAATGTCTCACCGAAACAAACAGTCCAATTAGTTGGACTAAACATGGGGTACGCAGGGCTATCGATCTCCCGAATTTGGGACCAAAATTTGGCCCCATTCCCCAACCTCTGGAATATACATTTTTCCCAATTTTTGGTAAAAATTCACCCAGTTGGTTCGTTTCATACGCCAAGTCAGGTTGTCCCAGAATTTGAATTTCTTGGAGTCATATTTGACTCCAAACTTACATTTTTTCCCATATTAATCATTTTAGTGCAAAATAAATAGCAGAAAGTAATTCTCAGTGCCAAATAAATTTTGGGATTTCCAAGAAATCAATAGTGACCAGTTTCAAAATATGATATTTTATTCATTTTTAAAGATAATAACTTTAAAATTTTACAGAACATTTGTTATAAATTCTTCTTTCTAGAATGTAATTCTACTCATAAAATTGATTATGTAATAATGTCATTCTTCCCATGTTGACCAAATGCAGAAAAAAATTGTATTTTTTTTTAAATGATTTACAAAAATATCAAGTTATTATAGCTATTTCATGCTTGTAAAGTAGTTACTGAATAGTCTTGATATGTACATTTATCATCTTCATTCAACTTTGTACAGATATAGCACAGTTTTCATAGTCACAAATTATACACTTCTCTGACAGCTTCTTGGCAATACTTTTTATATGTGTGATAAAGTTAATGGCAAGGTACAGGGCACACTGTTTGATTACACTGTTGGCATTTAAACCCTGTTTGTTTCATCTTCCACCCAGGGGTAGTTCTCTTCCTTTTTTATGGTTAATTTCATCATCCTAGCTTGTTTCGTCAGTCTGAAATAATGTGAAAAAAAATGTATTGTTTATTTAATATTTATTTTATTTTATTAATAAAACATAAATAAAACATGCAGCATACAATAATTTAACAACTGGTGCAGCTGCAGATTTTTGAGTCACCCATGTGCATAGCGGTAATAATTTAACAACATCGTTTTAGATTTGTAAAACGTTTTTACTTATAGTGATTTTTATGGGATGAAAAGAAAGGTAAAAGACATTGACAGTTATCTTAATTATTGTGAGTATGTATTCTCTTCTGTGTGCTTGTCCGATTGGACAATTTAGACGCAGAATGAACTTGTCTGGACCCAAAACTAGGTTGACAAAACTTATCGGACAGTCGTTAATGTCGAGCCCTGCTATTTTTAGGCACAACAAGTTTCTCTTTGTTATCAAGCAATAAATAAATATACATGTGGATACTTAATTAATTTATGATAATGTTTTCCACCAGAAAATGATAGCAACTGGATAAAAAATAACCTGATTCAATATTTTCCAATGGTGTTTGTGGTGTAGACGACTGACTTGAAACGCATTTCTCGTTCATTTCACTGTCCAAACTTTGTAAAGTTCCATCCTTGTCACTTTCACAATGTGGTCGTTCAATATCTCTGTCACAGTATCAAGATATTCTTGACAAGAATATAAACCCTTCCCTTGAGCGTAAGCCATTTTGGATCAATCAAAATTGTTCGTCGACAGTGTTTGTAATAATTCATCAACTTTATCATATTTGTTTTGCTTTGGGCAGCCTCGTTTTACTAATTCGCAAGAAAGCAAGTGCTATCATAAAAGTAATATGATTGAAATAATCATTCATATATACACACATCACTAAATGTCACAAAAATGGGACTTAGGCACTCTGTCAGGTAGTAGCAAGAAATGCGACTTAGGTGCAGAAAGTGTTGACGCATTTAAAAAGAAGTGCCAAAAGACTTTCAACCTCTTAAAAATATTCACTCACTCTGATTGGGGAGCTGACAGAAAAGTTCATTTATGTTTATATAGACCTCTTGTTTCATTCAAAACTGGACTATGGTTCCATTGTATATGGATCAGCCAGGAAGTCTTATTTAAAAGCCCTTGATTCAATATGGGATAGATTAAATTCTGCCAAAATATCTATCAGACCAAGGTTTATCAGTGTCTTTAAAGTAGAGTTTGTTTTGTAATGATGAGCTAGCCAGTCAGGATCCAGCTTTTATAACATTGTTGATAGAAACAATCTGAATGAGCTTATTCCTTGCGATAGTAGTAGAACAATATACACAGTGACGTTAACCAATGCTAAATCCCAACCCATATCTGTTTATCCTTGCGTATGATGCCAGGAAGGTGGTGCACATTTCCATTTCCGGTAAAATGTCACACAATTGGCATAATTACAACAAAATCAGCAAAATTTGACAATTTCCCCAAAGTTCCTTTTTTGCATGATTTTTCCCCTTTTGACCAGTGTCTCCTCTATCCCTAAAAAACCTGTATTCATATGTCTCAATGCATTTATGATCTCCACGTAAATATGGGATCCATTCAGAGTACAAAGTTCCAGATACTCTACCCTGGGCCCTTGAGTTTAGTTTTGACCTCACATGTGACAAAAAGTCAGAAACACGCATGAACACTTCCCGAACCAAATATCATGAACTCATTTATACTGATGGCTCTAAAGACAGGGATGCTGTTGCAGCTGCAGCAGTATGAAAATAAAATTAGAAAATGCCATCTTCCAGACAAGTCCTCTGTTTTTTTCCAGCCAAGATGAAGGCCATTGATCTTGCCCTCGATCTTAGTTTTTTTCACTAAGTGCTGTGATCTTTTGTACAAGGTTGTAACTCCAAATCAGTAATTATTTTGTTGTGTATTACACACAGCGCAGCGCAGTGCAGCACAGCACAGCACAGTTATGTCTTTAGTAACCTTCAATTTCGAATAATATCAAAAATAAAATACCACAATATTTACTCTCAATATAAATATCAAAACAATGCAAACAACAAATACACAAATACATAAAAAAAGTGTCAATAATCATTCACTAGTTACAGAAAAATTTGTAAACTCAGGTATTGCACAATACACTGAATTACGGGTGTCCACTATAACATCATTCACTGTATCATCAGCATTATGATCTCATAGTAAATAATCTTTATAATGTTTATATGTGTGATACACATTAAAACACTCATGGTACACTGGCATGGTACTTCACATGAATCACATGTATAAATAGTCTGCTTTCTTTTGTGTTCAACTCTGTTTTTAACACTTAAGTTGCAAGCCACACAATCTGTTGATGTACATGTATAACATGGTTTAGCTTGTACAAACATAGGAAAATGTTGTCCTATCAATCAACCATTTGGTTCAGCTTATCTTCTTCCTCATCTCAGTTGTGGTTTTGGAGCATTTGTAGCTGACTCAATTATTGCCCTCACTAATTGAGCCCAGAAAATCTGGTGCGATCTTTTGCTTGATGGATTTCCATTCTGTACATACAGTTCATAGACATTCACCACCATCAGATTCAAAATAACTTCTTCCATCATTTCACAGTTCTTCTCAGGGGCTCACAGTACTCCCAAGCCTAGTCTGATATGTTGATACCAGCCCTGTTCTTACAGTAGTCAACCACAGCCGCAGGTTTCAGAGTTCGCAGTCTGTCTTGGCCAAGCCTATCAAGCATTAACCAGTTTTTTGTTTCTATATCTTTTACTTATTTTACTTCCTACATATATGTACAAATGTATTGAAATTTCTGGCCATAGCATGAACAATTCAAATAGTTAAATATGGGAAGACACTCAGTGATTAACGCTTTATTATAGACAGGTGTAAAAAAACTGAAACAAAACTTAACATAATTACTTAAAATTTGAAATGACAGGACAGTGTCTTAATAAAAAAAAACTTGCTTTAAATGAAAGGACACAGTGCAATATTAAGCACTTGGGTAGTACCTGTGAAAAAAGAGTATTGCTTACCTTTTCATTATATATGTACAGTACAGAATAAAATCATCCAGGTGCCTGTGTTACCAATGTCTGAAAGGAACCTCTAAACCATGTGACTAAAATAAAACAAAGCAAAGAGCACAATGTTACAAAAATAAGCAGATAATTTACCTGTGATGGTCAACTGACATATATGGATGACAATATGTATCAACAAAGCACTAGGCTTAAATGATACATGCAAGTATTTGGGTACTGGCAATGTTCAGAGCCCAAATTTGGAGTATGCTATTTAAGCTATGATGTGCAGTTAATAATTAATGTGATCATCAGTGTACTGGGTAAAAGCCATTGATGAAGAGAAAAAAGTTTAATTGACAAGTCTGTTGTGAAACTTTTTTTTTGGGGGGGGGGCACTTTTAGGCAAAGATCTTCAGACATTGGTAATAATAACCAGTGTCATAATCAGATGTTCTTATTCTTTACTGATACTTGATTAACTACATTGAAGTTAATTCATTTAATCTTTGGACTTTTGTTATAAGGCCTAAACAAAAAAAAGTTTGTTTCTGGTTACATACAAACATTTTTTTAATGATGGCCTGAAAGGAACCACTAAGCAATGTGACTAAAATAGAACAAAGCAAAGAGCACAGTGTTACAAAAATAAGCAGACAATTTACCTGTGATGATCAACTGATTCATATCTATGACAATATGTATCAACAAAGCACTAGGCTTAAATGATACGTGCAAGTATTTGGGTACTGGCAATGTTCAGAGCCCAAATTTGGAGTATGCTATTTAAGCTATGATGTGCAGTTAATAATTAATGTGATCATCAGTGTTCTTGGTAAAAGCCATTGATGAAGAGAAAAAAGTTTAATTGACAAGTCTGTTGTGAAACTTTTTTGGGGGGGGCACTTTTAGGCAAAGATCTTCAGACATTGGTAATAATAACCAGTCTCATAATCAGATGTTCTTATTCTTTACTGATACTTGATTAACTACATTGAAGTTAATTCATTTAATCTTTGGACTTTTGTTATAAGGCCTAAACAAAAATAGGTTTGTTTCTGGTTACATACAAACATTTTTTTTAATGATGGCCTGAAAGGAACCACTAAGCAATGTGACTAAAATAGAACAAAGCAAAGAGCCCAATGTTACATAAATAAACAGACAATTTACCTGTGATGATCAACTGATACATATCTATGACAATATGTATCAACAAAGCACTAAGCTTAAATGATACGTGCAAGTATTTGGGTACTGGCAATGTTCAGAGCCCAAATTTGGAGTATGATTTTTAAGCTATGATGTGCAGTTAATAATTAATGTGATCATCAGTGTACTGGGTAAAAGCCATTAATGAAGAGAAAAAAGTTTAATTGACAAGTCTGTTGTGAAACTTTTTTTGGGGGGGCACAGGGGGCACTTTTAGGTAAAGATCTTCAGACATTGGTAATAATAACCAGTGTCATTAGCAGATGTTTTTATTCTTTACTGTTACTTGATAAACTAGATTGAAGTTAATTTATTTAATCTTTAATTTCTGCAAATTTAGTGTGACATGCAACTGAGAGATTTTTGTGGTCCATAGAAATCTGACAGTTGAAAAATCAGGCCATTACTCAATGCTAGAAATAGGGATGACACTTTTTTGTTGTACTCACCCATGATGCTTGTATGTGTGCTATGTAATTCAAGCAGATTGAGTTCTAACACTAATCCTTCTTTCATGAAGTCAGAGTGAATTTATGTATAATATAGAACTTCCTGAGTGGTTTCCTTCCATTTGGATCTGAATAAAGGGTGTTTTGTAGCATAAAGAGACAATTGCTCATGTTTATATTAGGTATGTTCAGATCCTGGAATGAACAATGGAGTGGCAATTGTTGCTTTCTTACAGAATACATTTTTTTTCTTTTCTTCCTTTCTCCAGTTTTTTTCTTTTCTTCCTGTTTCCTGTTTTTTTTTGTATCCTATCTGCCCTTCTATCGTCTGACCTGTTGGTTATAAAAAGGTTGGTATCAGCACCTTGTACGATTAAACACTGTACAAGCAGACACAAGAGTTTGAAGAACCTAGATTTTCCCAAAGTTGCTAACAACTGCAGGCCACTCCAAACCACCATCTGGACATTCCACTTTGTCTCCCTTTTCAGTTTAGGCCTGCAAATCACTTTATGGAATGATTTTAATGATGTTTTTTGTCAAAATACCCAGATATTCTGATAGAGAGCCAATTTTTGGTTTTAATGAACCTATACCCATTTACTACTGTTTATACAACAAAAGTAATATTTTATTTATCAAAACACCTGCATATCTGTAAGAATTATTATACATCTTTACTGAGGAGTTAAACTTATTCCTCTTAGTAGATATTTTTATGCTAATAATAATAATTTTCTATATATTAGGTTAAAACCATTAACTTTTAAATAAAATTTTAATATAAAAACACATGATTAATCATGTACATTATTATCTCATTCTTTTTATAACACATACTGTACTAAGAGTTAATTAAATATAGTATCTCCTACTCGAATGAAACAAAATACATGAAGATGAGATAATAAAAGTGAAAAAATAACACTTTTAGCACACCTAATCTGGACTGAGAAAGGGAATGAACTCTGGCCCACCCAAAACAGGAGTACTAAAATGTAGAATTAAAAAAAACTCAGCTAAAATTCAACCAGTTAAGTTAAAGTTGTTATTAGGATCTGGATGTGACTGGATAGCTCAATCATGACGGAGCCCAAATTGAGTTTCAGGGCCACACTCCTAATACTCAATCACAGTCCCTTTATATTAAACTCTCATAAAGCCGATTGGATTGATCAAAGTGCAAGGTCACTTATCAGACCATCAAATTTATAACTGTCCTGTTAAAATCTCCAAACCCTGTAAACACCAATAGTATATCGCTATACAAATAGTGCATGCCACCATTGTACTGTGTAGACCATAACGCCATAGTCTTTGGAATTATGGCATGCATTATCAATACAGAACTTTTACTCCATGATAACTGGTGCCCATCTATTCATAGTTGCCTTTGCCTGATCCAGCAACATCACTGATCAAAGATACATCTCAGTATTAAAAGATATGTAAAAAAATTTTTTAGAAAATTTACTGTTGTGTAGAAAGTATTTTAAGTATTTCCCAAAACTTTTGTACAGGCAAACCTGTGAACAAAGGCCACCCTTGGGAAAGATCAAATATGGCCTTTATTGACAGATGGCCTTTGATAGGAGGTCAATATAGTCTAAATAATAAGTGAAGGTTTTTCAAACAATGGCATTTATTCACAGGGTTGTCTTTGTTCGGAGGTCATGGTTGCATATACAGGCTTGACTGAATATTATTACTTATTCTGCACTTAGCCTTTTTCTGTTGTCAGTATTTGGATGAGATGCTACATCAGGTTCATCTGTCTTAGCTGCATAGTTAAATGATTACTTTTGCCAAGTGTCACTATTGCCCCAAAGACACATATCAAGATAACATGACATTTCTTTGGTCATGTGTTTTTATCATCAGACAATCCAATGGCATAAAACCTCATTGTGCCTTTGAACAGCTTTGCCTTGACTTTATAAATGATGCTTGCTTTTCGTTTGTCTCAACCTTAGAAACATGTAAGAACTTAACCCTTTCATGGTGGACTGTACTGTCCATTTATAAAACTCAGACCTTGTAAAGCATTAAACAAAACATATTTCACAAGTGGGGCGCTGAGCAATCATACCTTTGCATGATGTGTATGGACTGATATAGTTATTTGATACATAGAGGAAGCTATACTCATAAGTTGTTTACAGACAACAAAATGTGTTTGAAATTCCATGTATGAGAGGCTTTATTGAGTAACTGAAAACTCTGATTATTGCGATTCAAACTTCAAAATTGAGTACGGATACTTGCCACCTCTGAGATCCTAGGATCATGATCTTGACATTAGCTTGATATAAATTTTCATTGAAGAAGCATGATATATATATATATATATATGTATTTTAAAAAATAATCTTTTTAAATAAAGACTTACATACTGCAATACATGTACATTTTATCATTCATCAAAAGTACAGTGTAACCAACTGCAGTGAAACCTATCTACATTGGCCAATAGCCAGTCATTACAAAATTGGCTGTTATAGGAAAGTAGTTATTGTTGTGAGGGAGATGTTTTCTCTTGTGCTGATAAGAGTGGAAAACATCAAACAGTCCAATACAATCATGTATATCATTCAAATGAATTACTATGTTCTTAATATTTTCAATTGTTAATGTGCTAATACTTCTAGTCTATAAATTTGCATGTGTGTTGGTAGCCTTTTGTGCTTATCAAAATGCATTTGAATATGTTTAAGTGTAAGAACCAGTCCTTTTTCGTCTACCAGTAGTCTATCAATTTATATTAAAACTACTATAACATTACAACACAATATTGCATTCAACAATTATATTTTCACTGAATGGTTGTTTTTCGCAGTTCCATTGCTTGCAGTTAAACACATTAAAGAAAACGATTGTTGTTTTGTCCTTAGAACAATTGATTGCAGTAGGTAGCTAGTCCATTTGTTTTCTTTCAAGAATTCTTTAGGGGGACCAAAAACTTACTGCATATTTGTTATTGTTTTTCAAGTAGGGGAGATTAATCTTAAAATATTAAAGTATAAGTGTAAATACAGCTTCCAAGATAAATGGCTGTAGTAATGGCTGTAGTAAATCATGTTTTAAGTAGACTTTATTTTAAATTGTGATCTTTTTTAATTCTTTAATTGTTGTTTAGTATTCTAGTGTAGGATACAGTGACTCACAAAATCAGAATCAGAAGTGTTAGATTTCTGTGTTCTGAGTTTAAATTAGTCAGTTGATTTTTGTTTTTTTAAATTTGTGTTTGTGCAAAATGGTTTATTTCATTCCATTTGCTTTGTGCTTTAAGCAGTAAGTGTGGCTTTTGATGAAAATAATTATAATTCATTCTACAGCCTTTATTTATTTGATAAATTACTTGATCAATATGAGGTTTTAGTGGTTGAGGAACAGTACATTAAGGCAATTCTTTATTATTATTATTTAAAATATTTTGACACTTTTTAAAATGTTTTTGTCCTGAAAAATAATTTTTACATTCCACTTGTTCCCTCAAATGACAAAATTGACTGTTCTTATTGAGTGAGTCATTTACATACACAAAACCTTTATCATAATTGTTTTTGTAATGAACACTGTAACTTCCAGTTTTAAGAAATTTATTATGTCAAATAGGCACACTGCCATAGTATTTATAGATAAATTTTCACGTACAGAAACTAAACTCTGAAGTATATCTTGCCAAAAAATATTTGAAACTTGATTTAAGTTACTTTTGATGAATTCATGAATTCATTACCATACAAGTAGAGATAAACAGATATGTGTTTAAGATAAACTCTAAGTATTTTGATATTTTAATTTTCTTTCCATCCATGTAGTTTAAGCGAAATTATATTTTTTATAAATTTATTTATTATTTTTTGTGTAGTTTAACTCCTTTTGACCTTGTCTGGACCATTATTCCATAAACAGTTATAACATATATTTTGCAAATGATTAATTATTTGATCAGAAGTTGTTTGTAGACTGATAATTGAATATTTGATTTATTTTATGTTGTTCCAACTTTTTATAGCAACTATTCTTCCTATAGGGGAGGGGGGGGGGTTAGGAGAATTTTAGAAAAATATTTAAGATTTTTTTTATTTATTCATTGCTTTAGTATGATTTAGATGATTAATAGTATCAAAACTGTTGATAAATTTACTCCTAGTAAGTTAAACATATTTTCTCCTAGAATAGACCTAGTTCTGAACATAAAATAATTTCAGTATTTGTTTCTACTGTCTATATTATAATCAGTCAAACTTGTTTTGTCAATATTGAGGCATGAACTAGAAATTCTGGCATATAGTTTAATATTTCCATAGTTAGTACTCCAAGAAATTGTTCTGAGTCATGGAGGTACTAAAAATTCAGTATTATTAATCTTCTTACCTAAAATGTCAAGATTGTTTTAATAAGTAATGCATAATCTCGACAATTCAAATGTAATAATGATTTTATATGAGTATGATGTTACAATAACTCATTTTTATCAGCATTCTAAGTGTCGATGTTAACCTAGGTGTAGTTCTACTAACTAAGGTGATATATATGTCTTATTAGGTTTGCATCACTTCAGTGATAGAGCGGACCTCAATGTTTCTCCTCAAGCGGACCTGAATGTCTCTCCCCGAACTTTAATACCTCTCCCCGAGCATACCTCAATGTCTCTCCCTGAACTTTAATACCTCTACCCTCTCTCCAATTCAAAACACCACCATTTTAAAACACCACAGTAATTAATTACTGCCAATTAGTTTTAAAAGGTAGACAACTTGTTACAAACTAACAAGTTATATATTGCTGCTGATAGCAAATGACGCCAATTAAAGCAATATGCAAAGTATACCTATAACATTTATTTGGCAGATACCTAACTAATTGCGATGAAAGTTCTATAGTGACTAGTCTTAGTATTATAGTAACATGTATTTATAGTGAACAAATATATCAATTAGAAGTCATTCAGAAATATCAATACATGACAATCATGCCTTACTAATGCAGTTCGTAAAAAACTTGAAAATCAACCTTTGTTCAATCTATTGCAAATTTGAGTTATTTTTCAGTTCTAATGAGGGTGTATTTCAGCGACCTAATGTGGTATTTCCAATTTATAACTCTACTTCCTATAATGGCTGTCATGGTAGCTGGATATGCTTCATCATTTGGTTCAAAGCACGCTCAAACCTTTTTGCCAACTGAGTACTCATGCTGAAAACATATAATAAATGAGTTAGATTCTAGAAGGAAACAAGGAGGTAGTTGTATTTAACAACCATCAGTATAGATAGTACGTAAACTTATCCTGCTTAGTGTTTTACCTAATTATTCATTAAATAAAGCTGTCTGCATGACAGCAAACTTGTCTACTGAACTGCTTTGTCAGCAATCAGGATGCTTTAAGTTACTTTATATGGGTGTCAGAGCTAACAACAAAATTGAGTATCTTAATCATACGACCCACAACACAACTGTGAAATTTTACAAGTGTCTGCTTTTCAATATTCGACCTATATCTCACCACAATCAAATAAACTGTAACTCTAACTATTATGATATGTTTCCATTTTTATAAACTCTTACCTGCACAGGGATTTCCCTGACGCGGGTTTCTTGCGTCTCTGACTCGATATTCGGCCGAGGGACTCGCATTGAGAGTGACCACCACATCCTCAGAACCCCATTCTGATGCGGAATTTGCCTTTGGCATTTTCTCTGTGGGACCCCCAAAAATTCCAAGGGACCCCTAAAATGTTGGAGATGGGAGTCCCAGGGACCCTCGGGTGAAAATTCTTAGGGAAAACCCTGTCTGCATATCCTGGCTTGATGATGAAATATGACCTCCTTTGATAGCTAAATTAAATAAATCATTTTTTTTCATCAGTTGTTTGTGCATTAAACAAAATGAATGCATATTTGTAGGATATGGATTATTTTCAGTACACAGGAAGGATTACGATAAAAGGAATACAAGTTGAATTTAGACATTATTTCCATATCATTTTTGGTTGGTAAATCATTCATGTCTTTTTAGATTCCTAATATTAGTAATATTAGTATGCAGTTTTTTTTTGATGACTGCACATTTTTGTATTTTACATTTAAGATATTTTTTTATACATGTAATTTCCTTGCATACATTCAATAACTTTTAAGTGTCAAAATAATGTTACCTTTGTAACCTCACTTTAGTTTTTCTATTGTGCTGCTTTGTTCATCGTTCTCTGTAACAGAAATGATACATTCAAATATAACAAATATGACAAATACCTTTATTTCAAATCCATTAGGCTAACTGGCCCATGAGGACAAACAGTTTATTTACAAACATGTACAAGTAGCAAACATAAATACTTGTACACTTAATTTTGGAGAAGATGTATACATTAACATATAAGAATGGATTGATTTCCATGTCAAAATATTAAATATGTGTTATTTGATTTATTATTTTGTTAATTTGATTTATTCATACATATTTTTAACAATATCTAACATTTTACCCCATACTCCATATCCAATTGATTTTTCCCATAAATTCGGCCCATCTGCATAGTCGAAAGTTTTGCTAAAATCAATAAAACCACTGCATAATTTTTTGTTGTTGATGATATAAGAAACAAGTCCATTTAAAACAAAAATATTATCTATGGTACTCTTTTATGTGAAAACCATATAGAGCTTCTGTATATATAGAATATTATTTTGTCAATTTGCCTGATATGTAACTAGTAAAATAACTTCCCAAGAGTACTAAGCAGTGTAATTCCATGATAATTATTGGCATTATTAATAGTTCCAAGTAAACATCTGAACTATACACACTACATATGTTATCTATTTACATTTGGTCTTGTATAAAAACGTACTAAATATACAGGCATCATTTTATCAAATTAATTGTGATGTCCTTTGTTTCACAATTCCACAATTTTCTTGACTTATACTAGTATATGACATAAGTTTATTTATTTCTGTTTTATCAATAGGCCATAAGCCCAAGTGACATATACACATCAATTCACGACTAGTAACAAAACATGACAACAGCAAATGAGAGAGAGAGAGAGAGAGAGAGAGAGAGCTCCAACGTTTCGTTTTAAGCCAGGTTGCTCTAGAGAGAAGGTGAATTTCAAGAGTGCATATCATACATTTTTTATTTGATTTGATGTGTCTAAATACATATAAATATAAATGCCAATGTGCAATTCTGTTTTTTTTTCTTTTTTCCCATTTTCTTTCTTTTTTTTGCAACGAAACATCGGGGCTGTCTATCTTTACACTTACATCTATTCACATCAATATACGCGCACATACACACATACACATATATACATACGCATACATCTATATATATACCTATAGATACATACACCTGCATAAACAAAATAAACAACAGGCAAAGCCAAACATTTATACTGTACATATATACATTCTATAAATGATCACTTATTTTGTAGACATACCTACATTTTAACGTGTACTAAGGATTTTAATAGATTTCATTTGTTTTATTTTAAATGCTTTAGATATAAAAATGCTTAGATTTTTAATCATATTTTCATTTCTGCTATTGGAAAGTAATTTTAGCTTGAACAAGTTAGGTCTTTTCCAATAAAATCTGTTGATATATTGTTTACGTAGATCATTATACCTAATACATTCAAGAATGAAATGATACTCGTTTTCTATTTTTAAGCACACATTACATAATCTATTTTCAATGTCTACTCTTGGCCTTTGCCATCTGCCAGTTTCTATGCATAAGTTATGTGATGAGACAATTAATCGAGTCATGGCTACTCTAAATTTTGTTATGTCTACGCATTTGAGGAAAAAATGGAAATCGAAATCGATAATTTCTCTATAAAATAATGCCCTATTTGAATCTTCTAATCTTGAATGCCATTCTTGTAGATTTGTGTCTCGAAGGCGTTGCTGAAAGACGTTAATGAATATCTTGACTTCTCCTACACCTTGAGCAAGCCAAACGTGATTAAAACCCAATCTAGACAATAAATATTTTACTTGCGTAACCCAGGAAGTTCTATTAGGATGCAAATCTGCGTCTAACTTAAGTATGTTATATATTACTTTACATAATTTGTTTTCAGAAAAATGTACAACTTTAACCAAAACTTAACAATCTTAATATATCTGGTATATTTAAGGCTAAATCTACCTAGTAAACCATAGATAAAATTATTTTGTGTTGAGCGTTTCACACACAGAATATTCTTACAGTATATAGTATGTATCCTTTCAATATGTTCCGCATTATAAAATCCCCAGACTTCACACGCATAACGTAAAATTGGCAAGACTAATTTATCAAATAGTTCCAGTTTATGTGATACTGATACATCTGTGAAGTTCATTAGATACTTGTTAACTTTAAAAATTGCTTTTTGCGCTTTTCCGGCCAAACTTGATTCTGCGTCTGCAAAAGAACCCCCTTGTGAAAAAACAATGCCAAGATAAGAAAAGGCTTTAACAATTTCAACTTGTATCCCGTTTAAAGTGAAAACAGTGTTTCTTGGCAACTGGCTGCTTTTCTAAAGACTATTACTTTTGTCTTGTCAACATTTACTTTTAATTTCCATTTAATGCAATACTCATGAAGAATATCTAAACCTTTTTGTAAACCAGTCTCTGTATCCGAGAATATCGCAATGTCATCAGCATATAACAACATAAATAATTTTATCATATACAAATCAACACCTTGGAAATTATGTAATATAAAGTATTCTTCGATATCATTTAAAAACATAGAAAATAGGAAGGGTGACAAACAGTCCCCTTGCCTAACCCCTAATATACATGTAAATTCATTACTTAACATATTTTCTACCTTAACATGAGTTTTTAAATTATTGTACATACTTTTAATTACAGTAATAATTTTCCCTCTAATACCTATTTTGATTAATTTCATCCACAAAGCATTTCTTTCTACATAGTCAAAAGCTTTTTTAAAATCAATAAAACAACAATACAACTTTTTACTAGAATTTATCGTATGAGTTATTAATCCGTGAAGAACGAAAATATTGTCTATAGTACTCATACCCCGTCTAAAACCAGCTTGTGCCTCATTGTATATACTATAATTTTCTGCCCAACAGTTCAATCTATTATTTAAGAGACTCATAAAAAGTTTTCCTAATGTACTTAGTAAAGTTATTCCTCGATAATTTGATGGATCATTTACATTTCTTTTTTTATGAATAGGTATTATATATCCTTCTGACTATGATTTTGGGAAGATTCCAGTATTTAAAACCTTGTTAAACAGAGTACACAAAAATGGTGTTAATTCTTTAGCTCCATGGATGAAAAATTCGTTTAAGTAGTAATCAGGCCCTGATGATTTGCCCTTTTTCAATTGTTTAATACATTTCGTAACATCTTCATGGGTAAAAGGCATAACTAGTTCATTAAACATTACGTGGAATTCGTTGTTTATAAAACGTTCGTTAAAATGAATTACGTCTTCATCAGGACAAAAGAAACGATCATTTGGATTGTTAACAGCCTTAAAATATAATTCGAAAACTGACAGCGGAATGTTCGGTTGTTTAATATTTGAAGCATCTTTTAGCATTGTCCAGTATAGCTTGGCATTTTTATTTTTGTTTTGTTCTAGAATATTGGTTTGTTTAATAGCATATTGTCTTTTACAGTTTTTTATTGTATTTTTATAGTCCGAACGCGCTTTGACGAGTAATTTTCTGTTTTCGTTTGATTCGTCCGCTCTATATAAATTCAGGCGTCTGTGAAAACATTTTCTTCTATTTGAACAATTTTCATCATACCATTTATTTTGACAGTTGTTTGTGATTTTCGCGCTCTTTGGTTTGATTGTCTTTTTGAACAATGTGTCAGTTACATCTTGCATAAGATTTGAAAAGTTGTTCAAACAGGATTCTAAATGTTCTAAATTACTGCTGACCACAGTATCTCTTTCAATGATCTTCAGTTTTTCGATAAAATGGTTTCCATTCAATAGTTCAATATATTCTAATTTTCGGTCATTTGACCATACATATTTGTATTCAATTTTAATTGGGTCATGTTCATCGTAAGTAATTTGGTTTGCTAACTCATGACTAACGTAATTTTCTAATACGCATTCAATAACGCAGTGATCTGATAATGGATTCGGTCCATGAACCTTAAATGATTGTATTTTATCAAGAATTAATTCTGATGATAGAAAATAATCTATTAAGCTGCATCCATTATGTCCGACAAAAGTATATTTTCCGATATTGGCGTCATCACCAACGCGACCGTTTAAAATTCTTAAACCTGTCTGCTTACATAAATCTAATAAAAATGAACCGTTTGTATTAAATTGGCCTTTATCTTGAGAAAAGCGCGGCATGAAATGATCGGCTGAATAATCATCCAGTAGGATATCGTTTGCATTCAAGTCTGAGTCAAAAATAACATAATCAGGTTTCTCGGATGTTCGACCGTTAAAATCACTATGTATAAAAGCAATCAACTCTGTCAGTCTATCAAAAATATTTTGATCAAGTGTGTTAAAACGACTACTACCCTCGGGCATAACATAACATAATCCATTAAATAGGTCTTCTGTAAGGGAGAGTAAATGACCGTTAATCCTAATCCATATAATGTCATCTTCATTTTGGTAAAATAACATATTATCTGTTACAAAAGTATTTCGTACATAGATAATTATTCCTCCAGAATCACGTTTTGACTTTTGTGATCGTTTTCTGTGTAAAGCATAGTATTCGAAATTATCAACAATTAAATCATGTAGTTCATTTGTCCACGATTCAGTGAACATTACAATATCATTTTTTTCAAAAATGGTCGCAAATTCTTCACATTGTAATTTGTCAAGATTTTTTGACACCAGACATTGAACGTTTAACATTGCAAATCTAAGTTTCACCTTCTCCGGTTTCTGTTAACTGTTATTATGAGACCTGCTAAATTCCGGTTCAGTCCGTAGATCTCCAGTTTCAGTTTGGGGTGGTGGATCTTTTACTGTGGTGTTGTTTGTGTTTCCGTTGCTTTCAGGAGGTTGGGAATTAGAATGTTCTGTGTTGGTAGTCTTTCTAGGACGTGAAACTAGACTTTTGGTTTGTCTATTTGTATTCGCTTTTCCACGTCTGGTTGTTGATCTCGCATGGTGGGAACCATTTTCAGGATTGACTTTCGGAATAGCATTAACGTCCGAGTTGATGTCACTATTATTTGTTGCATTGACTGGTTTATGTTTTGTTAAATCAAGTGCCGTCTGAATTTTTGGTGAAGCAATTAAATATTCATCATTTTCATCCATCGGAGTTAATCCGTAGCTTATATCATGATTGCTGTGATCAGTATTTATGTCTGACTCATTTGATTGCGTATTAGGGTTACAGACGGGAATATTCACGCGGGATGTCACCGGTAAGGTAGGGTTAGAACATTTGTTAATATGTTCCAGTTCTACCAGCCTGCTGCGCCTCAATACATCATACCAGTCTGGAAATTCATCCTGTATGATTTTACCATTACATAATAACTTTGCTGGATATGCGATGAGAACTTTCGATTTAGGCTGTTTGTGTCTAATTGTTTTGAACAATGGCCACAAATGTTTACGTGCTTCTGATATTTCACGAGGCATATCACGATCAACAGAACATTTCACTTCACAGTATTTCAGAGTTTTGGCATTGGACATTATCATTTCCACCACATTGAAATCTCCGAAATTCACTATGATTGGTCTGGGGTACTTCTGATCTTTTTCATACTGCCCAAGTCTATGTGCTTGGTTCATGTGAATAAAACCGAGGTCTAACTGTAATATATCCGAGACGAATTTCATAATCCGATCTTTACAATTTTCGTATTTGTTTTCTGATATACCACGGAATATAAGATTGTTTCTTTTTGCACGTGCCTCTTGGTCAATGGATTTGTAAGCTAAGGTTCTTAACATGCTAGATTGTTTGTTTGTGGTATCAGCAATTTCGTTGATTTTCTCGCATGTGATTTTAAGGTATTTGTTGGTACAAGTCACAAGTTCATTTTCCGGCCTGCTCTACTTTCAAATTCAAAATCTCGTCAAATATCATTGATAATTTGGTATCTACATCTGGGGTCTCAAATTCATTTGCAGCTAATAATATGTCTTCACTTAAATCACTTACGTTCCTTTTCCTTCTCTTGGAATCTGGTTTGTAAGAAGTTTTTGGTGTAAACATTAGATCCCCTGTCCTTGGATTTTCAATAATGTCCACTTGTGAAAAATTTGCCCCCATTTTTAATCCCAAGTGGTGACAAAGAGCTCTACGTTTTTCTCTAATTAAAGCATATTAATGTTCACAATCAACACAGAATTTATGTATATCCGTGCACAAGTTTCAGCTCAATGTTTCCTTTATGTATGTGGAGGATAGAAAGGACGGAAACACTTATTTAAATAGAAAAAATCCAAATCAGATGCAAAACACTTGTGCTTGTCGCCATCTTGTTATGATACAGTGAGAAAAATGATTTTATGATACTATGAGAATAAGGGAGATGTATTATTTTCTGATACATTGATTCTCTCTATATATGTTTTTACTGTTCAAATGATCTATCAAAAGTTCAGAAGTAAATAATTGATAATGAAGTAAGTCTCATTTTATCCCTAAATCATCTAATTTGTATAAGATTTGTTGGGAAACTTACATTGTTTTTATACCACTTGCTGTAAAATTGAGTTAATTATATGTACTTGTATATAAAACTCCAACATATATCCATCTTTCCATCATTTTGTTCAACACACATCTACTAGCACTTTTCTTTGTTGCTGATATTTAGATATTGTTCACCCCTCCACCTGAAACAAATATTTTAGAATGTTAGATTCTAGAGATTAAGAACATTTTTAGATGAAAAAGATGTTTAAAAGTAGATCTAATGTTTTGTGTTTTTTTTGTTAAACTCTTTTCTGAAAAAAAAGTGAATGGTTATGTTTGATTCTGTATCCTGTATTAGATGTTTCCTTGCTCTACATTGATAATGTAGTTTTATTGGGTTTAGAATCATAGCTAGTAGATCAGTATTTTCACATATCAGAGGTCCACTGCTGGATTTTATTCTGAATATTGAGACCAATGCCAGTATTAAAGTATCTAATTAGCTGTCCTAGTGCATGTCTGAAAATTAACCAATGACAGTGTTACATTCTGGGAATAGTCTTTAAATTCTGACTTTTTTTGTCACCATTAGTCCCAATTTTGAATTCTTATGATCTGTAAAGACATATGATTGGAAGATGAAAGTATTTAGTTACAGCTGTTATCTCAATTTATGAACAGTTTGTATGGATGGGATAAAGAATGCTAGCTGCATAATATGATAAATATGTTAGTATTATAGCTGACACTCCCATGTATTCTCAGCAGATTATTTGCCCCAAAAGTTTGGCCTGAGATTATAAAACTTGAGATCAGTTTTCAAACTCAAATCTCGTTTTTGTTTTGAACCAATTTCAGCCCTATATTTGTATTAAGTGTAAGTTAATATTTTGATCAGTTGTAGAATACAGCTTGAAAAGTGATAAAATCTTTGAAAACACAGTATTGAGATTTGAGCTGGAATATCTCAAGTTTTATAATCTCATCCCATGCATTAGAAATCACGTGTGATACTCAAGTCTAAGGTTTTCAGATATGTCATATGATTCTTAGAATGAGATGTTAAGTTTAAATATGTCATATGATTCTTAGTATGAGATCTTAAGTTTAAATATGTCATATGATTCTTAGTAGGAGATCTTAAGTTTAAATATGTCATATGATTCTTAGAATGAGATGTTAAGTTTAAATATGTCATATGATTCTTAGTATGAGATCTTAAGTTTAAATATGTCATATGATTCTTAGAATGAGATGTTAAGTTTAAATATGTCATATGATTCTTAGAATGAGATCTTAAGTTTAAATATGTCATATGATTCTTAGTATGAGATCTTAAGTTTAAATATGTCATATGATTCTTAGTAGGAGATCTTAATTTTAAATATGTCATATGATTCTTAGAATGAGATGTTAAGTTTAAATATGTCACATGATTCTTAGAATGAGATGTTAAGTTTAAATATGTCATATGATTCTTAGTATGAGATCTTAAGTTGGAAATGTGGATAGATTCACCAGACAAACACTGGATACTCAGTGTTTTTCTATGGAGACTTCAGACTTTGTCTGATTGTTACACTCAGAATTCATAATTACTCAAATTATTCATCCATTCACCCTCAAACTACAAAAAGTTATTAACAGAGAACATGTAGTACATTATAAATGTTTGAGAGTCTCTTTCCTATTTTAACTGTGACTCCTGGAGCTAATGATGAGTGTAATGTTTGAAAATTGAGATTCAAGTGCTGACTTTTGAGTATAACACTAGTTTTGATTAGGAGAAATGGATTTGATTTTTGGAAGAATGAAGCAAATAATATTCTTAGATTGAAGTCTAGATAAGAATAATAAATTGAGCATTTGTCAAGTGCTATAAAGAGTACATGTAAAATCGGCATTCATCTGAAACATTTGTACATAGTTTTCCAAGCTTTGTGGTAATTTGGCCTGAAAACTTTCAGATCTGTCCAGATCTATTTTGCATGCATATCTTTCACTATGATTATATTTATTATTATTATAATTACGTTTCTTTTCACCCCTCCATTCCTAGGTATGCACCTATTGCTATCACCATGTATATATTACTACTTTATTTTTCATGGTTAAGGCTTTTATAAATTAATTTTTACATTATAATGTAGTACTTACTTTTCATGGGTTTCTAGAATAATTGTTTATTTCCTGATAACTCAGTTATAAAGTAGTACTTCATTGAAAGTTTTATGCTGAATATGGGGTAATGAGTGCACATTCTTCTATTGGTATTTGATGAAATGACCAACCAGTTGAATTACAAAATCATTATATAGAAAACCTTAAAAGCTACTTGATTTGAAGTAGATACCATAGTTTCTGTGAAAGCTGCATTCATTGATGTCACCATATTTTTGTGGCCAAACATGATAAATACCATAAATTTCTCTGCATGAAGTGCATGTTTTTTTTACAAGTTAAAATGTTAATATTATTAAAAAAAAACCAGGTGCTCATTTTTGTTTATTCCTCATAATTATATTTGACTGTATCTTTTTACTTTAAAATTGGAGTTACTTCCCTTATTGTTCATTATTGAGATGTTACTTATCTTAATATTCTTTGTATAGCTAGAATTACCTTCCTTATTGTACTTTTAATGGATATGGTTATCTCTGTATCTATATTTTATAAAAACAATGGAGTGACAGTTTAGTATTGTGATTTCTATTTGTTGTTTGTGATTATTGTATCATATTGTTTGTTGTATCATTCACAGAAGTAAAAGCTGCAGCCGAGGCTGCTGAGGCCAAGAAAGCCACTAAAGGTAAATGATGTTTGTACAATTTTAAAAATTACTTTTCGGTTTATCATCCATTTTTTAACCTTAATGTAGAATCTGACCACTTTCAATGAAAGTACTACATTTATACCGGGCAACCTCTCCAGAGCAGCCTTCTCTTGAGCAACAACCTCCCTTCAGCAACAGCATGATTTTTCCCACTATTTAACTATTCATTACTAAAAATGTAATTTAACTAATATACCTAGGTAATTATGGACTTACAGTAATTGTACAGCTATATTTAAGATTAAATTTATTCCACTGTTGACTATCATGAATTAACTCTCTCATTTAGGAGGTAAAAATGACAAAAAGGGCCACCAGCGAAACCACATCAGGTAAGAAGAAGGATGTTGTTGTTTCTAATGAACCAAGCAAGGTTTAAAAAAGGTAAAGGTGATGGTGATGGTGAAGCAGTAAGTGAACTCAATACAGAGAGTATAGTACTGCAAGCCAAGGAAGTCATTATTGGTCAGATCTGCTTGTTTTAATATTTTACTGTACTGGGTTCTACTCCATGTTTCCAGAATATTTCAGTTTTTGATGGTAGACAATTCATGTAATCAATTAAAACTTAATGAAACAAGAAATTGTTTGTATCAAAACTGGATCATAATGGCATCTTGATTTAGCATATGAGGCATTTCAATTGTTTTTAATAATTAAATAATTATTT
Organism: Lutraria rhynchaena; assembly: GCA_008271625.1. Lineage (NCBI taxonomy): Eukaryota > Metazoa > Mollusca > Bivalvia > Venerida > Mactridae > Lutraria > Lutraria rhynchaena. The sequence goes on along the minus strand of VIBL01000073.1, from coordinate 528,175 downwards.
TTGAAGAATCTTTCCTAAAAAACTTAACTTTATAATTACTTACAAATGTGTTCTGTTTTGGTGGCTTTATGTCCACTTTTAATACATGTTAATACTTACCTTGTTGCAAGTAGCTGCCAACTCCATATGACTGATCAGCAATTGATAACTTTAAACATAAAAATGCCTTTGGTCGAATCAAATCTTCACACAAACAGGTCAAACTCATTCATCCAAGTAACATAGACCTAATGCTCTACCTTTTGAGCTAACCTGGTCAGCACATTACCTCTGTAATTTACTGAATAATTATAAGATTATCAATGGACTTTTCTTTCTTATAGGACTGTTGCCTGGAAATCCATCATTGAAGGTACAAGATGTATCAGACATTAAGATCTTAGATGGTTTGGTTCGAGGTCATGTTCTTTTGACAGAGATTGTTGGACATAGCTTACTCCAGTATGCTGACTATCTCCTTATGGCTCATGCTTATGAAAATGTGGCTGGTAAGTCTATATTGAACTACTTCAAACTGATTAAAACTTGTTTATTTTTCATTTTAAATGATCACCAAATTTCAGTCTGACAAATGTAAATATAGACCACCAAATGAAATGCCACTCTTAAGTAATCTTTTGATGATATAAGACCATTGAATTTCTAAAAGTGAGTCCACTGACTATTGCTATTAGAGTAACTTCTGATTTGTTGGTTTCAATTGTTAACTTAGAATTAACCAATCACTAGCCTGCAATCTTAGTCTTGCTCCAGGCTTAGTTTCATACAGTTGGTTCCAAGCCTAGAATCATTTTACCAGTACTCTATTAGCGGCATTCATCACTAAGATGAGCACATTCTTTTCGGCTGTCTTCTTGATATTTTTCTCCATTTAGGTGTCAGTTCCTGTATCAGGTCCTACAACAAAAGAAATCCTTAAAAACCTCCAGCAGCCACAGACTTAAGATGCCAAATAGGGCTCAGCTAAGAAGAAAGCAGATAAAGGGGCTGAAAAGGCTCCAGTTAAGGAGAAACCAAAGAGAAGGGGGCCGTTGGATGTTTTACCTCATACTGCTGAAGAATAGTCTGTGTATGACGTCCCAGATGAGGTGAGGGACTTTACAATATTAATAATAACATAGTTAAGTTTTCTCGAATTTTCGTGGCCTCCATTTTTTCCTGGTCCGGACCCGGACGGGGTTTTATTGTTCCCACAACCCCAAAGTTAAGATTTCCATTTTTTTAACATTATTGACTTCCACCCATGTAATAATATTTATTGCCAAGGGATTTTCAAAAAAAGAACAGTTGCTTTATTATGATAATTTGATATTTATCAGTGATGCATATTTTGACATAGTTAAGCACTGTATGTACACACCAATGTTTTAAAATTTCATATTGTGCTTGTTTATACTATGATACTATTTTTTTCAGGTTATTGAAGCCCTTAAGCATGACTCCATGACAGATTTAGGAATCAACAAACATACCATACTTAAAACTGTAAGTTAGTTTTGTTTCCAACATATGGGGAGGGTAAATTGATTTTGTCTTTGTTGAAGATTTTGCTTGTCCATTGCTCAAGTTTATCCTCTTTTAAGTTATGATGTTGGTAGTTTGTTTGTTGAAGTTTAGCTATTGTTTTGTTTTTGTTTTTATATGACTTTTCGTCATTGGGGTTTAATGCCATTTTTCAGTAATTTTTCAGTTATATACAGTGACAGGTTCACCTAACCAGTTTTTTTTCAGAACTGTATACTAACCAGTACTAACTTACCCTTTCACAAGGAGCTGGCAACTTCTCCACAAAATTGCAGGATTACAAGAACAGAAATACTAAACGAGTGACTTGAGGCTGCATAATACCTCACTAAGTTTCATAAAAAATCACATGCAATATTCATATATATATTTATTATGCATTGGTAAAATTCAGACTTTCTGTATTAATACTTCTTGGTCAAAGAATTTAAAACAGAGTCAAAATTACTAAAACTGTATTAAATCATATCTAAGTTACAAAAAGGCATGGTCCATTTTAAAGTTCTGATAAATAACTAGATTCTGAAATTTGACCTGCAAAAAAGTTCATTCTTGACATAAAAATGAACCCAATTTGGGAAATTTTATGAAGCTGGTTGTCACAAATTCAAAATTGCAATTAATTACAATTAATTGAAATAATTACATATTTATAATATTGATATCCTAACTACGACAATTTTGTGGCTAGAAGGTTAGAAAAGGGAAATGAGCATACCCCACCCAACACTACCAATGTAAATTGTAATGATTAGACATATTCATGGTATATATTGATTTGAAAATAATTGATTCCTAATGGATAGTAGAGTTTTATATACCATCATACTTCTTACTATTGTATACTTTTCAGGCTCATGGCATTTTTGTTAAAGCTTTGAATGAATTTTTGAGAATATAAGATGAACAACCCAACAGATCTAGTGTGTTAGCTTTCATGATCTCCATGTTTGAAGCTAGGTGTGTTTATATCAGTTTGTGTGCTTACACTAATAAATATGTTATGTTTAAAAGTTCATGAAACTACAGTAAAGATTCTGTCTTATTTTAATTAACCTACATGATTTTGTCTTGTGAAGATGAATAATTTCATTTTAAATATTTTCCGTCAAAACTCGTTATATCGAGGTTCAAGGGAATTCGCGAAGTTGTTCGATATAAATGAACTTTGATAATAAATCATTGGAGAAGTTTTATCACTGGGTTTCCTTTTTAGAGCAATCATTGGGGTGTTGTAGTAATTTAATATTGCTATTTTTCACATACTTTCGATGTATTTACAATATGTAGCATTTACACAAATAAAAAAAAAATACAGACATATTCAAGCAAACTTAATTAGTTCTACAAAGATGGTCATTGTGCAGTTGAAAATTGATGTTTGAGACTGAAAATTTACTTCAGTATGCAAAAATATCGAGACAACGAATTTGAAATAAGTGCGCTTTTTGATATGTAAAAAGGATAGAACTGGGGACTTTATGATTTATATCGATATAAGCGTGAATTCGATATAAGCAAGTTTGATATAATGAGTTTCTACTATAACTAATTGCACTAAGAGTATGTTAAACAATGGTTTCTGACTGTTTTGAATTGTTTTTAGACTTGTAAAGTATTTCCAGTATTGTAGAATAGTGTTATACTTATATTACAATGTATTTTTGTACCTGCCTGAGCCAGTTTTTACAATGATTGAAGTGAAAATGAGGCAGACAGTGAAATGATTGCAGAGTCAGAGGAAATGACCTTTGAATGTGCTGCCAGGTTGATATCATGCTGCTGTCATTTATTTTTCATTCTAAAATGAATTATTCTGTTGCTTTGGCAACAAACTCCATGGATAGAATCAAATGTAATAGAAAATTTATGTTGTGTCCAACTTCCTTACTTTTTCTTGGTATGGTAAATTTAACCATAGTTAAACCTGTGCTGGAATTTGTCTGTGAATAGAGATCACCTGGTTATAAAGACCAGTATTTTATTTCCAATACAAATGTTTGTAGTTTATTTTAACCTCTAAACAAATATGACGTCCAATAAAGACCACATTTTACTCTCCCATGGGTAGAGTATATAGAAAGATTTGACTGTATTTAATCCTATGATGTTTGTTGTCATCTCCCACACAGAGAGAAGTATCCCATGTTGTTTGATGAACCAGTACTTCTACAAGCTCACTGTTGGTACGTGGCTCTGGCCAAGATATCTGGACTTAGTAGTGTTTGTGGATCTAATGGTCAGTCTGTGGTCACTGCAGAAGATCAGTAAGTTCATTTATTCTTTGTTTGCCAGTATAAAGTTTAAAGTATAGGTTGTTCTTGGTATTCACAAAGGTAAAATACATGGTGTATTTATAGGTCTGGATCAGACTGGTTTTCATTGTTCCTTAGTAGAGAGCTTAAGTTTCAGGTTTTTCAAAATTTTCAACTTTTATCTATGTATTTAATGGTTATTGTTTTGGCAACATGTAGACTATTTTTCATTTAGATGGACATTTTGCAATAAAAATTCATGACATTACTTTATGTATTATATAATGACACATGATTTAAAGTAGTGCATGAAATAGTGTTCAGTTATAAAGGATGCATTTAATCTGGTGGCTTTGCATTGGATTGAAGTTATTTGACAAATTATATGAGATTGAAGGAAAGTTTTTCTGACTGGATTTTGATTTCCATAAATTTGTCCCACATGTCCAGTAGTTAGGCAACATTATGGCGGCCTACGTATTGATTTCTTATTGTTTTAATACACCTCATATTTCATTTTTCAGAGTCGTGTTTAACTTCAAAGGATCTAAGAAATCTAACAATGATACTGATGTGAATGTTGGTCATATACCTCATTGTATAGATTATCTTCCAGAGATAACACTACGGTGATGGCTCATATTCTCAGTCCAGATTTTTCTGTCACGGTTTCTCCTGTATGTCTTTTATTCTGTCATCTGTGTTTTAAAATCCCAATAAAACTCATTCTTGAAGTTTCTCTAAATGACAGCATGTATTTTTACTTGAATTTTCTTACATAAAATAGCACTTCTAATGTTTAGACATTGTAAAAAAATTAGGAATTAAGACTTTGTTACTGAATACCTGTAATTCTTTGAGAAGTTTGAATTTCTCAAGGTTAATATTCTTAACAAGTGCCATTTGACATTTAGATCATGTTTTCATGCCTTTTACCCGACTGGTACATTAAAGTGGCTGTGTTTATGTGACCTTATCCAGCATTTGGAACCTGTATGTCTATTTCATGTCTGTGATTGGATAATTATGATAGGGCATAAAAACTTGTTTCTGGTTACCCAACCTACCCTAATTTTTCCCTGCGACCCTTGACTTTTTATTCAACTGAAGAAACAGTACATCCACTGTCCTACTTTTTTTAATTTTCCACACAAAAATAATCTGTACAGCAGCTTTCAAGAATAATAATAAAAAATCCCTACCTCTCTACCCTATTTTTAATGTAACCAGAAACAAACAAGTTTTATGCCTACTTTGAGCATTTTCCAACTAAGGGCAGTTATGGAATCATTCCAATTAAATGTGGGTTAGGTTGTTAAAGAATTCTATGATGTTTTTTTGCTGTATGGTAGATCCAATGTGAATTGAATGAAGATGAATTTTTTTACATCTTAAAAAGTCATATTTCAGTATTTGATTGTTAGAAACTAAAATATGCAATATTAGAAAGCTTCATGATTTATAAGTATATTGATTCAAACATTGTAAATCTTTAAATTTAAGCTTCTAGGTTTTAATTCAGGTATAGGATAAATTTGCCTTTGATTTTATCCAGAGTATGGTGAACGCTTGAGGTTATGGCAGGTTATTGGCAGCTATTATTGAAGCCATGTGTCACCCTACCATAAAACTGACTAATATTATGCCAATCAACTGTGAGCTACAGACTCAGGAAATACTAAGGAAGCAGTCTACGGTTGTCATGGATGACAACACTCACAGTGTTGCTAGGGAGATGTTCACAGATTTCCTTTGCTTGTTGATCATATGACTTGTAGAATTGAGGTAAGCCAAGTTTGTCTGTGACTGTCATTTTTGACTTGAGGGTCGGATATCTTATTTTTGTGATAATGTCACAATGGTCATTTTGGCTTCAGGGTCTAAATTTGAGACCATAACTTGGAATGTTGAAATATGATTAATTTAAGATAGCATTATGATATGTCATTTCAAAACACATTAAAGTTCTCCTGTTAAGATATGGGAATCTGATATTCTCTCTGTTTAAAATGTTTAAATCTGTAACTTATTTCAGCACTTTATTCAGATAAACTCCAACTAGGTTAGCTCAGTTTGTAAATTTAAGTGTTAGGGATTTGAAACCCAGACCAGGCCCATTTCTGATTGAAAATTTTGTATTGAGGGTGATTTTGACAGATTATTGAACTGTGTTAAAGGTAATTGGACAAATATGTTCATATTTGAACTTAATTGTAATGATTGTGTGATGTTCATTTGTATTGCTATTTTTTGTTTAGTATTAAAAATATTTGGATGGCATAATCTGTCTTGCATGGTTTAGATTTGCATTTATTGTATGGACAGCCCTCACCAATTACATTGAATCAATGCAGCCCCTTTTTCTGTGTCATTGTTATTCTTAATATTTATCTGTTTATTTATAAAAATTATTTTTTATTTCAATATTTCAGACGTCAGGTATTGGGAATAGCCACATCTCCTTCAAAGAAGCACTAGACAGACTACTTATGGTGGTTTCTTACTGTGTAAAACAAGGTCTGGTCGAGTCTTCCTCACCATATCCATCTGTACTTGTAGCTAACACATGCTCCCTTCTGTCAACCATTGTCAGTGAACTAATGGCCACTGCTACAGGTTTGGAGGTAAGTAGTTTAAGAATAAATTTGAGATCCGTCACTGAATGTAGACGTACGTTTGCTTGAATTTGCATGAATTCTGCTTAGAAAAAATCCAGCGATGATCTGAAAATTGTGTTTTGAGGCCAGGATGTTATTGTCAATTTGCCATTGGTCACTTTTACAAGAATTATGCTCAGAAATCATGTGGACCGAGGCACTGATGGTCAGTTAGATGACCAGTCTGAAGGTTTGTTCTTAGTTGATTGAAATTATGGTAAAATTGGTTTGCTGGACAATCATATGTTGAAATAACTCTTGATATTAGCAATAAAAAACAATTAAGTAGTTCCAAATAATCCAATTGTCCATAAATCTCACTTATTGATGAAATCATATTGCTAGAAATTCATGTTGACATTACAAATATTTTAGGAAATATTGATTCCCTCTTGTGATGAATGCGTAATGGTTGATTTTTGTTGTAGACCGATGTTAAGTCCACCATGAGAATAATGTTAGTTACACCAAATAGATTCACTCATACGAGTCAGATGGCCTACTGAAACTCAGGGAACGGTTTCCCTGATGCTATTGAGTGTATGGTTGACAAGCCGGGCATCGTGATTGCTGGAATCTGTCTTTATGGCGGTGAAGGAGCTTATAATTATGAACTAGAACTTTAGGATGAGGTTAGATGCCACTAAAATTAATTAACGTTTATGACTTCATGTGTGAAGAGTATTTGTAAACTAATGAGTGCTGAAGTAACAAAAGAGGTTCTCTTTCAAAATATGGTGATGATTTTTCACTCAGGAAAATTAGTCATCTGGAGCTGTAATGTTAATGACTGGCACCATAATTTTAGTTGATGTGTAATTTACTTATTGTAATTGGAGGTCAGACTGTATGTTTGTTCCAAAATTTCTATTCTTTTTAATCTTCAAAATTTTGATCTATTGTCTTTTTATTTCATTTCACAGCAGAGCAGTGGTGGTCAGAATGCCAACCCATCATATACTCAATGTTGGTGCAGTATTGAGATTGTGAAAGGATCTTATGAACCTGTGGAATGTGTCAATGACATTGCTGAGATCAAGTTTGATAGACCAATACCAATTAAGGTAAATTTTCTCCAGTTTTGAATTAATGACGATTTAATTGTTTTTTAATTATTTTTATGATTATTTGATTATTTTTGGGTGTTTTTTGTTACACCTTTCAAGTTCGTCTTATTTGTATCTGTAAATTTTAATCAAAACATATAATGATATGTTTAGTGTATTGATTTAAATCTGTGAGTCACTTGGCTTATCAGTTACCTGTTGGGATAGTTGCCTCTTTGATAGAAGTTTAGATTTGGCTTTGCATCTTTAGATAGTGTTCTATCAGATTTGGAAAAAAAATTGGTTGGCCCCAATTAGGAGCCGCTAGAGCAAAAAATAGAAATACCTTTAAACGTCTTCTTCTCATGAACCAATGGATGGATCATCACCAAACCTGGTCTGTAGCATCCTTAGATGGTCCTTTCTCAAGTTGGCTCAAATACAACATATTTAATATATACATATTTTTGGGGTTAGAATTAGACTCAAATAAAATGGAAGTGAGAATACTAATAAATAAAATAAAAATAATAGTTAGTAATATTAAGTTAATGCAGAGCAAAAACAAAGTAACTTTAGCAGAGATGCAGTCACTGATTGGCTCCCTTAATTTTTGTTGTAGAGCAATTGCTGCAGGCAACATCCTTTTTGTAGGCATTTAATTAACTCAACCAGGGGCCTCTCAAAAACCATGCCACCATATCAGGATAAACAGAAGTATAAGAGGTGATATGCCTAGGTGGTTAAAATTCTTTGAATTGTTTAATGGTATCTCATTATTTTACGATAGGTTTTGGGTGTCAAACGAAGACATTCAAATATTTACAGACTGTGTTGAGGGGAAGGCTTAGGTATTGGCATATATTTCAAAGGACTTGGTGCAATGCGAAATGGCCAACAGAATGGCACAAAAAAGGCTATACCAAAGACATCACTGCATTAGAACTTTTTCCAATCCTAGTAACTATGGTAATCTGAGGTAGTCCGATGACAAATAAGAGAATACATTTCTTTTGTGATAATAAAGCTGTAGTGCCAGCTATCAATTCATTGACCTCAAAATCAAATTTAGCTATGTCAATAATCAGAGCACTGACTATGATATGCGTTAAAACAAACACTCTTTTGTGAGCAACTCATTTACGCGGGGTATCAAACTCAATTTGCAATGCCTTATCTTGTTCAGAAATTTGGACCAACAGGCAGACAAAATATCAGCCCCAATACCAGAAATGGCTTGGAACATCTTCACACTGGAGCCTAATGCATTCTATCACACAGCCTAGCTGAGTACACAAAAAGTACATACTTAACAGCATTAAAAGTCTATGCTAAATGTATGAAAAAAAATACTTAAGCAGTAATATACCTATACCAAAAAAACATGTGGTTTATCAAGTACTGACTTGAATCGGGGCTAACCCCACATACTATTAATACATAAGTGGCAGGCCTAAGCTTCTATCAGAAAATAAATGGTATTCAGAGTTTTATAGAACATTTTATGATGAAAAAATTGCTGGAAGGATGTTGTAGACTTAAACATTCATCAGATAATAGAGCCCCCACAACAAAGGAAATCCTAGAGAAAATTTGTCTTAACTTGGACCATGTTTGTTATGACTCATTTGAAAAAGTTCACCTCAGCATTCACTTTAGCATACTTTGGACTATTTAGAGTTTGTGAAATGATTCCAGCTTTCATGTTAATAATTGCCTAGCAATACAAGACCTCAAAATTGGTAAAGAAAATAAATATTTAAACTTAATACTAAGACAATAAAAAACAACAATCAAACTGGCATACTCATCAATACCAGATTATCAAGATAATCAATTAATTTGCCTGATGCTAGCTATGCAAAATGATTATCAATAAGACCGAAGTATAAGACCCAGTATTTGCCACTCCAAAGGGTTGGTATTGATCAGATATCAGTTTGCATCTGTTCTGAAGAAATCTCTCATGAGCTTAAAATTGACAAACCCAAGATTTATGTATCATAGTTTCAGAATAGGGAGAGTGTCAGATTTAGCCAAGAGTGGGGTTCCTTATGATAGTATTATGAAATTAGGCAGATGCATGTAAATTATATATCTGCAAATAAATTGATTTGGTGGCATTATAGTCAAAAATGATCTTGCTTTTATGCAATATATAATATGCTAACATTATTCGCTTTATCTTAATTGTGATTTAGATATCTTGGTATTAGGACACAGCATACCATTTTTGGCCAGAAAAGCAAACACTTAAAAAGACAGGAATCTTTATCTGCCAATGAAAACTATAGCTTGGTGGGGAATTAGGGGTATGTGTTGGGGAGACTTTATTCATAGTCTGCAATTAGACGTAATCCTTAGACAGGCCCCTGAGCTGGTGTTAATTCATCTCGGGGGAAATGATTCAGAAAATACAAATATTAGAGCTAGTCAAGACAGGAATCCAATACCTGAGAAGTGCCTTTCCACAAGCAAAAATTATTTGGATTAATATTTGAGTACGGAAAATAAAAGAAAAAGAATAAATAGGTGGGGTGTTCAAATTATTGGCAACCATGATAATGTAATCAACATGGACAATGACATCAAAAAACCAACTTTTAAGGACAAAATGACATCCACTTATCAGATATCAGTATATGTAGATACCTTCAGGAAATACAAGAGGGAATATTAAAGTTTCTAAGTCCAGAGGCCTGTCTTCAATGAACATATTTTTAGACAAGTTGATAAGTCACAGGTATATGTGCTGTTTGTCTACAGGACATGATTCAATAATAAGTATTAGAGGAATAGACCTTATCATATATTTGTGGGATCACCCATAGAGCATACACATCTAAATCCTTCATGTCAAATATATTGTAAGCAAGTTTTACTGTAACTATGGTGAAAAGAATTGTGTTTGTCATCTACTTTAATTCCATACTATTTCAATCACAGTACATAGTTATAAGGAAGGATTGGTAGTTTTAAATAACAAGTTATCATTAATAAGTTACATTTCAAAGAAAACTTTTTTGGGGAAAAAAGCGCTGCATTTTCTAGTGATGAAAAAAATTCTCATGGGGAACAGACATGCATGCATTTCTAAATAATTTAGGTAACAGGTTTTAAACAATTCCTACAAGGAGAAATGGCTCTGAGGTACATGGCATATAAATCACCCTAAACTCAAGGACCCATTTTCCTAAACATCTTATTTTATATTGCTACTTGGTTTTGTCCAGAACAAGCAGTTGCTTAGGCAATCTGTGAGTTGCACATAGGTCAGGCCAGGAAGTCAAAGCTAAATGATATGGAATTATGAGCATGGTTGCTCAGTTTAGGACCATGGCTGGTCAATTTGTCAGTATGAGCATGGCTGCTCAGGATTATTACGACCATGGCTGGTCACTGTCTGTATGACCATGGTGGGTCAATGTTTGTATGACCTTGGCCGGTCAGGTCTTATATAAGTCCAGAGGCAAGACTACTTTTGACCAAATTGTTTATTAATTATGATAAAACACACATGTCTATTCCTCAAGAAAGCAGACACTCTTTGGTTATACAACCCACAAGAATCAGACTTGAATTTTTCTTGCTTTGTCACTTCCTTAGTGTCAATTTCAGTAGGTTTCTACCTTATAAACATTGGTCATTTTTATTGAAATTTCTAATTAATTTTGATTTTTAACCATGCAAATCAAACACAAAACATATAAAAAGCAATATGGATGAACCATATTTAAAGTGTATTTACTATCAGAAATGGTAGGGTGAAAATAAAAAAAACAGTTGTGTTTATCTTATTCTCAATAAGATATAATTATTTATAGCTACATGAACATTCCTGTCCAACTGAATTTTATTTTTGGTAAAAAATCATTAAAAATGACCAGAAAATGGAACTTTTTTAGAATAATATGTTAGGGGGTATTCATGCTTAGTCACATTTTTTTCTAACCACACTATTTTCTCACTTACCACACAATTTTCTCACTCACTACACTACTTTTTCATTCGTCACACTATTTTCTCACTCACCACACTATTTTCTCACTCACCACACTATTTTCTCACTTGCCACACTATTTTCTCACTCACCATACTATTTTCTCACACACCATACTATTTTCTCACTTGCCACACTGTTTTCTCTTTTATCACACTATTTTCTCACTTACCACACTATTTTCTCACTTACCACTCTATTTTCTCTTTTATCACACTATTTTCTCACTCACCACACTGTTTTCTCACTTACCACTCTATTTTCTCACTCACCACACTATTTTCTCACTTACCACACTATTTTCTCTTTTATCACACTATTTTCTCACTCACCACACTATTTTCTCACTCACCACACTATTTTCTCACTTACCACACTATTTTCTCACTCACCACACTGTTTTCTCACTTACCACTCTATTTTCTCTTTTATCACACTATTTTCTCACTCACCACACTGTTTTCTCACTTACCACTCTATTTTCTCTTTTATCACACTATTTTCTCACTCACCACTCTGTTTTCTCACTTACCACACTATTTTCTCACCACACTAATTTTCCTTTACTAAGGGCCCACCACCTTTCCCCTTGAGCTAAAAAAAGCACTGGATTATTTCTTATTATTCGGTTCTTGTTACATACGTTCTTTATCCTCTGTCATGTACACATCAAATTTTACACTGGTCAATTTATTGTACAAGGGTTATTTAGTATTTTTACTGTCTACACAAAGTAATTGTGTTCATTTTAAAACGGTTGAGTGCTTTCTAGTTACTCCTTTTGTCAATAGGTTTTTACCATGAAATTCTCATGTTTTTTGAAAAAGTAAAGACAATTATTTGAGGAGAACCAGTTTTCCAGCAGGTTGTTAACTCACTGACACATGGTAGGCAGATATTTTACCTCTTTTCAGAGTTTTAGTCATTTTCATATCCAAGTAATGAAATTATATTTTAGACCAAGGTATGTTAATTTTTACAGCTTTATTATGCATTCTTTATCCAAAATAGGGCTTTGCACTTTGCTCTTGATATTTTCAATAATTTTCATTTCTTCATTATAATGACAAAGTTGAATTATTGTTGAATGGTGAATTCTTATCTGTTGATTTCATTGTTAGGATATTGGTGAATTATTCAGGGTTTCCAAGGTCAGGGAAATGTCGGGCATTATGAAATTGGCCAGGGAAATTTGAAAAATAAGCAAAAGTCAGGGAAAAGTCACGGAATTTTGTAAGAGAAGAGTGTTGGTCAAACAGTAGGAAGCAAAATCAGTAAAGGCTGAGGCAGTTTCTTCCATTATTTTGGGTATCTTTATTGTTATTTATGAATTTAAGATTATGAGCATCTTTTTTATTCTTGTAAACATCTTACTCTAAAAATATGCTTATGCCTGAAGATTTTGGATATTTTTTGTCATTTACTGTAACTAACTTATTAAAGAAGAAGCTGAAAGGGGTTTAAAAATACATTTAATGCTCAAAGATAGTGCAAACTTGACGCTGTCATTGGTCAGGGAAAAATGGTTTTGGTCGGTGATAAGTCGGGGAATTTTGATTTCTCTTCTTTGTGGGACCCCTGTTTTTGTCATCTTGATACTAGTTCTATGAAATTCATGATGAATATTTTGTGTGGTCAGTTTAAATCATTTGAATACCCTAATATTATCCATGGTATAATTTCTAATTTTTATTTTTTTATGCCTCCCATAAATGGATTTGGACTTATAAAACCAACATTGCTTACTAGAATGCTTTATTACTTACACAGTTGTTCCCTTAGACCATTCTTAGTCCACCCATATCATCCAACCTTGATTTGACCTTGACATCAATTTTTCATCATAATGATTATTGTCATTTATTATGGTTTGAATGCATGCTAATGGTTGGTACATGATTATAACCATCACGTCTGTGCTAATGTGTGCATCAAAGATGGTTTGACTTCTGCTGACTTTGCAGCATTATTCTATGACTGTGGAACAAACTATGAAGATCATATTAAGCATTAAATTGACCTGTGGTTTCACCATTACCCATGGCAACAAAACAACGTAGTCTTTAGCTCATCTGTTTCAAAGAAAATGTTGAGCTATCAGGACTGCTGCTTCGTCACAGTTGTTGTTCAAAAACATTAATGTAGCCAATTATTACTCAAACACTTTAAAGATATCAACAAAAAACTTTGAATATATGATTATCTTGGCAAGGAGCAGTTGCAAGACAATGGGGCATTATTCTGAAAGCTATAGTTTGGGAGTTATGCCCCCTTTTTAACATAGAATTTTTATCAAAATTGCTTATTAAATAGAATGTTGTAAAAAAGATGAGCATTGGTTTCACTCTGCAGAGCTATAGTTAATGATGAAAGCTTCCTTTATACCATAATTGAGATAAAAAAACTAGATGATACATGTATTAAAGATCAGATATTGATTACATGTAGGAAATGTAAGATACAACATCAGAAAGTAGTTTTATTGTAAGGTAGAAGTTTCCCTAAAGCCCTAAAAACTGTTGATGCTATTGCCTTTGTAAAATGAATTTGTAACTTGGTCAAACCCTGATAAATTTAGGTAAATCTATCTGTATTCAGTTTTTGATTTAACTTTGCTGGTCCTTTTGTGAAATCTGTATGCACTAAGACAGTGCTCAAGGTGATGAAACTAAGATTTAGGAACAAGTCTTTGATACAACTAAGATTTAGGATACAGTCTTTGATAAAACTAAGATTTGGGAACCAGTCTTTGTGTGCTGCATTACCATACTAAAAAGACTGCACAGAAGCGACCAATGAGGGACTAGAGTTTGTTGACTGGTTTTCTGGTATTTCAGATTTATCATCACAGCTTCTGTGTGAATTTCATTTGTTCGAAAGAGATTCATCTAAAATTTGTTTTATAAGATTTACTGCCTGTTTACTTTTTATTTAATGTCTCTGCATTTATATTTCAGATAAACCAAGAAACTATTCAGCAGAATCAAGAAAACATTATGACTTTGATGGTAAGTAAATTGTATATCTTATTATCTGAATTTAGTGAGTTTATATAGACTTAAAACATGAATGACCCTTAGGATAAATGGAAAGGTGTTTAACTTGCAGTTATTTAGCAGTTATTTAGCAGTTTTTTCAAATAAATGCCTTTTTTTACAAGTTTTTGTCCTCCATCTTAATTTGTAGGGATCCATTTAAACAGCATTTTTTAAAAAAAACTGGTAAAAACTTGTTGTAAAAAATTGTGTCCAACATTTTTTATCAGTTTTTGTACGTTTGAAAATAAATGGTGATGTTAAATAATACTTATATTACCATTATTAACAAGTTATTTTCTTGGGCCATTTTTTAAGCTGAAAGATTGTGACAGAAGCTGCATGTTTTACAAGTTTTATTTGAATGCTTCTAGCAGAAATAATTCATGCACACTAATTTTCACTAAAATAGCAATATTGTTTGTGTACAAGTTGTATAAACAGAATTAAGGTCATCATATAATTAATATCGTATCATTCTACATAATATGAGCTGTGTCATGTGAGAACCAACTTCATGGCCTTAAACTTTGCAACCAGTGTAGGCCCAGGTCACACACAACCAGCAAAATGTGATCAGGACCTACCTTTGTTTGCTTAAGACTCTGAAAGACGAGGAGCAGTAGCCAAACAGTGTAGGTCCTGATCAGACCGTGTGATTGCAGGTGAGATGATCTACATGGTTTGCAAAGGCCATAAGGTTGGTTTTGGCATGACACGGCTCAATTATCATCCTAAAAACTAATTTTGTCAGGCTAATCAACTGTCATTTCTAATTATATTTAGACATTCACTTTATTAAGCAAAGTGGTCTAATCATAATTATATATTGTAAGTTGGTTCCTTAATTCTGCAACATCCTAACTTGACAACAAGGTTAGAGGTCTGCAAATTTTATGCGGATCCATATATGCCTGAAGAATATGCTTGTTGGTGGAAAGTTGCTCAAAGTATCATGACATTGTTTACATAGATATACGATGATGAACCAATTCTTCAAAATTAAAAAAATGGCTGCCAGCCTGCTATCTTGGTTATAATGGAGAAAAAAGCCTGCCAGTTGGCCATCTTCGAACTGACTAAGACCGACATTAGACATGCATCAACTACATAATTATCATTAGTCATTTTTTCAATGAAAAGCCCCCACTAATGGATTAGATATGACTCTGGTCATAATTCCTTATTCAAAATGCCCTCCTATTGGTCAACTACATACAATTTAAAACATTTCTACAATTTCTCAATGAAAATTATCAACTAACAACTTTTACATTTAACTCCAGAACTAACAGTTCATTAAATGGACAAGCTTACTAGTTCAAGAGCTGATAATTCTTGAACAATTCATGAAATTACAGTTCTTGAACAGTGCAAGGAAAAATCAAGATCTCAAATGTTCTAACCCATATTCATACCATTAACTTAGTTATGCAACTTGTTCAGGAAACCATAGTCTATTATTGCATGCTCTTACCTTATGTTTCAGCCATGTATGATTTGACTTATGCTAATATAAAACATTAAATACATGTAGATATTTTCAATTTTTTCTTCTCTCAAGTCATTATTTCAAACTGTTCTACTTATGACAGTATTCATTCTAAAGTACACGCTGTGGGTGTTTCTATATATGCATAACTGTTCCACAGTATATTGTTAACTTACTTGAAAAATGCATGTGCATGCAGAATCTGTTATGTCAGACACATCTATATAAATCAAAGTTTCCAATAAGGCTTCTGATAATTAATATTATTTCTTTTTCTTGTGTAAGGTTTCCAAGTAAAAAACGACTGGGATCCCAGGTAGGATGTACCAGGATCCCAGTGGGATGAAGAAATGAAAATGTTTCCATCAAAATTTATTTGTAGTTTTAGTGTTCACAAACATAGATAGAATTTACAACATATATCATATTTTCTTTGTCAAACAAAATTTTCATGTAACTTAAGACTTGCAACCCTTTGCAGTAAGTTCAACTATGGCTACAGGATCTCACCGGCAAGCAAATAAATAAAAAAGGAATGCCAAATTATGACATTACCACAAAAGCTGTACTAGGTAAATATGACTTAAAGACATTGTTGGTTTTCACACGAGAAGCTCCACAATCATGTTGTGTAGTTCTATCGATGGTGTATTTAGCTCACCTACAGATCACAATGCGGTCGTATCACTCACGTGTCCTGCATCTGTAAACTACTGACCTACATTTTTAGCTCTTCTCAGGAACAGTTAGAGGGGTGTTCAAAATGTGAATCTCCAAAAGCAAAGTGATTTAAACACTTGAGTAAATTTAAATATGGTGCAAAATTTAGTTAAAATCCAGTCAAACTTATTTAACCATGTAACATGTGGATAAGTTTTTGATGGGTCCTTTGGGTTGATTTAAAACAACAATTTTTACAGCTTCTATAGTAGTATAATCTTATAAGGTATGAATGGAAACACCCTGAAAATATACAATTAGACTCAGTATAACCAAAGTTACACTCAACAATACAAATATAAATTACAGGCAGTTTACAATACCACTGTAGCATGTGTAACAGATAATACATATTAAAGAAACATATATGTACGAAACATCACATATTACCAGAATACATTACATAAACATATATTAATTGGTCAGAAAATGTCAGGTCAAAAACTTGGTCACAGGGTCAATTAATGCATAAATTTAATGCATTGACAGTGTTCTCACTCACTTCTGAAATTGGGGTAAGTTGGAACACTGCATTGAACACAGTGTCCTGACTCTAATTCAAACAGTTTTTATTCAATCTTCACCAAAAATGGTCAGAAATTGTATCTTGATGATATCTAGGTCAAGTTTTAATATGGGTTATGTTGGGTCAAAAATTAGGTCACAGGGTCACTTAGTGCATTTTATACATTGAGCACTGTGCATTTTGTAATTCAGCATATTAAATCCAATCTTCTTTAAATTTGTTGAACATTTAGGCAGTGCACATGTTCATACACAGTATATATGGCGGGCATATGGTGTTGCAAGTTGTCACTCTTGTTCCTAGTTTACTTGATGTAAATCTTCATAAAAGTGTTTTTCTTAACTGTGTTGTAATGTTTTTCTTATTTTAGGCCATCCGTAGTAAAATGTTTGTTTTGAGTTACCCTACCCAAATATTGGGGAGATTATAGTGTTGTGCTTGTCCGTCTATCCTGAAATGTTGAAAAGCTCAATAGTTGCTGAGTTATTGCCTTTGACTAAGTAAAAATTAGTAAGTTTCAATTTGCTTCTTGTTTAGCTCCAAAAGTATTTGAGCTTGAGTCATGAAACTTTACAGGATTGCTGATTACCAAGTGTTGTTGTGCACCTGTGGTTTTGCTCTTGGATTCACACAGTAATTGCCATTAGTCAAAATTGCCATATTTATCTTTTATTGCATGTAGCTCCAAAGGTATGGTAACTCCAAACATAGATTTTAAGCTTATCTGAGCTAGAGGCTTATGGTGAGCTTTTGTGACCACTCAATGTCTGTTGTTCGTCTGTCAACAATTTCTAATATATTTAATAAAATATTCCTCAAAACTACAGGGCAGATTTACACCTTACTTTGTGTGAATGATCCTTAGGTTCCCTTGCAAAATTGTTCCAAAAATTGAAGTGCACACAGTACTCTATCTGGTTGCCATTTCCAACCAAATGGGAAATAGTTTCGAGACAGGGAAAAGTAAGGGGATTTGTTAATTTGTAAGAACTCTACCTGTATACATGTATGTCTATGTTGCAGAAATTCCTTGTACATGTATTTCCAGTAGTGAGCATTTTTAACAGTATTTTATGAGGTCAAAAGAGTGGTTTACAATGTTGCAGCAGTTTTTTGAAAGTTTTATTGATGTCATATAAATGGTTGGAAATGCTTTTTCCATATTTGGATGCAGTTTTATGATGCATCTCATTTACATATTTCAGCCGATTTCAATGCTTTTTATCTGCTAAATAACTGCATTTTAAATGTATTTTAACTGCTTTTTAAATGCTTTCTACAGAATCACATTTTTCAAGGAAAACTAAGTAGCGAAATAAATGGTAAAAACTGGCCAGAAAAACAATGCTAAATAACTGCAAGTTAAATGCTAGCTGACATTATTAATTTTAAACCAATAAAACCTTCAAAATATATTTTAAAAAAACTTCAGTGTTGAGGCCTGGAACAAAATTAGTCTTAGTTATTCATAATGATTTTAAGCCAGAAACCAATGGTTATTTCTGACTTGAGCCTCACATTCAAGACTGTTGATAATTCAATGTTGTTGATAACATTCAACCCTCATATTGCTGTTTAGTTTGGAAACTGGATAATTGACAGTTATAATTTAAAGCCAGAAACTAACAGTTGTAACCCCAGTATCAGAGTTGCTCTTTGAAATTATTTTCAAAATAAAATGTACTTAAATTTATTTCTATTCTGGATTTGAGAAGTACTACAGAGAGGCCACAAGAACAGTTGTGAAATTATATTGTCAAATTCACAAAATGAGTATGAAAATGCTTATTTTTCTACAAAATTGAGAGTAGGAAAACTTTCCCACTAGTTGGCATCAGAAAACAGTGGCTTGAAAGAATAAGCTATGGTATATATAAGTTTAATTTATGGACAAAATTCTATTTGATAAACACTATTTCTGTTCTTCTGTATGTGAGATTGCTTTAAAATACGCCTTTATGTATTTCTATGGTATGTGGTATGCACACCATTCATAATATAGGTGCTTTTATTCACAAGATCACTGTGGCCCATTGGACTCAGCACATTTTACTAACATGAGTCAAGAAAGGGTGTTAAATTGTGTCTGTCTCATAACTTCATCATCAGTGATCAAATTATCACATTCAAGAACCATATTGCCAGCACAAAGGTCAAGGTCACAGTAGGCAAAATACCATTATTTACTTTTCTGTGTCTTAACATCATATAGTGGATGCATTGTCCGATGGACACATTCCTGGTTTAGTAAGAAGTCTATATGAATGATTTGGTATTGTTACAATTAAAGACATTATCTAGAACTTGTAGAATTCATATGCAGTCCCTTATTGATGATTGTTCCTTAAGTTAGTCATGTTTTGTTAAACGTATTACAAACTTTTATCTGACATTCTATTCTCCTTGCAGATTCTGTTTTTGATTTACGATGGAATAAACAAAATGCATGAACGATATCAGCATAATTACGATAATGAAGATATAGACACGCTATCCTCTTCTCTTCATACAATAGGTTTGTATCATTCTCACACATCATATAAGAAGATGAACAAATACTGTATGGAAAAAAATGTATTGACTGTTAACCAGTATTTCTATCAAAAATTTCGTTTTATTGGCATTTAATAGTGATATTGACTGGACGTCAGTTTTGATATGCAGCAATCTTTTCTGTTTCATGAATAAACTTAAAGCTCATGCTGGCAGTGTGTATGTGTCCAATGTATAATGTAAAGTATTGAAGCATTTGTTATTCTTGTTGACAGTCATGAAGAAAAAAAATGCAAATTGTAGTCTGTTTGTTTGTAAGGAGTTTTATTTGTTACATTGGTAAAAATCGACCTGGGCTCATTATATAAGTTTACTATTATGTACGCATATTCTTGTTAAGTGTTTCTAGCACCTGTGGCAGGGGTGTAGAAATGAGCCAGAAGCTGGAAATATCAACCGGTTACTTGAACATTCCCGCCAGCTACTTTTTGTGAAACATTGGACACAATACTGCATTGAACCTTTAGATCCCCTTCTACTTTTATTAGCTTACTGGCTACACAAAAACA
The DNA here is from genome assembly GCA_008271625.1 of Lutraria rhynchaena. Classification (NCBI taxonomy): domain Eukaryota; kingdom Metazoa; phylum Mollusca; class Bivalvia; order Venerida; family Mactridae; genus Lutraria; species Lutraria rhynchaena. The sequence continues at coordinate 507,858 of VIBL01000073.1, read as the reverse complement.
TTTCTACACCTCTGCTGTTGGAAGATGAAGTAATTGCTCTTCATCTCCTAAAATACTTCGTTATTGAATTGAAATTAACATCAAATTTAAATACTTTGTTATTGAATTAAAATTATCATCAGGTTTTATTTTATTTTAATTGTCTTGTAAATCAGATGATTTAGTTATCTTCTGCAGTTTATTAATTTAATCAATACATTTTCTGACGAATTCCATTTACTGAATTTATCTTGCTATTGTTATCAAATCCCAGCAATTTTTTTGTTAATTCTGTGATAAATTTATAAAAATCCTTTGCCTCATAAGCATATTTTTGACTCTTCCAAATTCAAAGCTGATACACAAAACATCAATTTAGTTAAGTAAATTGGGTCATTTCTCTCTGTGGAAAATATTGTGGCAAAAGAAGCCATTACTTATTACAAGCAATGGCTTCTTTTGCCACAATGTTTTCCAATGTCGTCTGCTTCAGATGCGTGGAAATATGGTATTATGAGGCAAAGGGTTGCCATGGCTTCATATCTTTTTTTTAAATTCTGTTATAGTCTGTTTAACGATACATGTATTATTGAACCATGTTGTACCCTCTTGTTTTTATGTATCATTTTTATTAGACAGGCCTGTAATTAGACCTTTTCATATGCATAAAAAATTTATGTTTTTCAGATTGTTCATTCTACAAAGATTTCAGGTGGAAATGAGTCAGATAAAGAAATTTGTTCAGCAAATGCAAGATGCTTTACTAAGAGGTAAACATTAAGATCTTTCCCAAGTAGTTGTTGATTAATTTTTCCAGGCATGATGGCTACATATTGTTAAATATGTCATGAAGAATCATTTCAGAGGTTAAACACAACAGTCTGTATTTATTTTGGTCTTTATTTAGTAGTTAAGCACCCATAGTGAGCTTTACTGGGTTTTGACCATGATAACTGGGTGTATGTGCTTGCTTCATTGCTTGTATCCATCCATCGTTCCAGATTTTTTGTCATGACCATGACTTTGGCAGTTATTAGGGAATTTCAAAATACCTTTACTCAAATGTTTACCAAATTGTATTAGTGTGTCTTGTCAAGGACTTATGTCCTTAGCTCAAACGTCATGGTCACACTGGAAAAACACAATTCTGTGTCACATTTGGTATACTATCATTTGCTGAACCTGACAAACTTTCAGTGAGTATAAATACAGTTGAGATGACCACAGCCTGTTTGAATCAGTTTTGTGCCTCTTGTGTAGCATCAAACAAAAAGACCAATAAAACTGTGAAATTAGTAGATTTTAATTTTGTTTTGTGGTTTGTCAATTTCAGGTGTTCATTTTGATGACCTGTGTGTTGCTGAATCATCATCTGCCTTGGTGATGTTGGCTGTTTGGACTAGTAAAATACCATTTTGACAATTCTATGCACGAAAGTAAGTACTAAATGGTCAACAAACCTCTTGATAAGGTCTATTTAATCATAAAATTCCTATATCTTTTTTAAAAAATGCAAATATTTTTACATTAATCTCCCCTACTTGTAAAACTATAACAAATGTGAAATAATTTCGGTCCACCTAAAGAATTCTTAAAAGAAAAAATGGATTAGCTACTGACTGCAATCCATTGTTCTATTGACCAAACAACACTTGTTTTTCTTCATTGTGTTTACAAACATGCAACTGTGAAAAACAACCGTTTATTCATTGGCCGAGATGAAGTGAAAATAAAATAGACAATGGAGACAAAAAGTGCTGGTTCTTATCCTTAAACATATTCTACTGCATTTTAATAAGCACAAAAGGCTTTCAACACACATGTTTACTTATAAACTAGACGTATTAGCACATTCATAGCATAACAGCCAATATCTTCCTCTCAACAACAGCCACCTCCCCATAACAGCCAATTTGTAGTGACTTGCTGTTGACCATTTTAGAGAGGTTTCACTGTATATTATTTATTGAACTGTTTTAGAGTGTCCCCAACATAATGTCTGAATTAGAAACTTTATAGTCCTTATAATGAGAAAAAAGCATTGAATGGTGGATATATAACATTCAAATTTAGCTATATTATCTCTGTCTTTAATGCAAAGTAATCAAAAGACATTTAAAGAAAACAATTTCCATTTTGGCCCAGCATGTAGTGATCGTCTTGTCCATCTGTACAGATGAGATATGTATTAGGGTGTCAGGGTTAGTGTACAAATTGACGAATGAGGTTCATTCTGTACGAACTGCCATGGTGGGGTTAATTTTAACTTGTGGGGTTAAACATCAGAGGAAAATCAATGGGAATAACCTTTTACTGTAGCTCTCGAAAGTATGTCAATCCATCTGTAGACAAAATCTTGTGTGCGCTTCTTGTCCTAAACAGCTTGTTTGATTTTTTATAAAACTGCCAAGACATTATTAGGTCTACTTGTGTGTGTGTAATAAAAACAATTATTCAGATTTATTTCCATAGAGTAATGTACCCTTTATTTGTCTAGATTACAAAGAATCGGTGTAAATTTATGCAACAATTTGTTATTATGTGCTGTAACACACTGATAAAGCTCCTCACATGTCCGGATGTGGAGGTCTTAACCAGGTTATCTGAATGAAAAAGCTGGTTATTAGATTGTCTGCATGTGGGTGGGTGGCCGGCATCAACAATTGTTTTAAGTTCGATAACTTTGGTTTTAATTGACAAATTCTCACCAATTTTCTAAATATAGCATGCATTCATAAAGACCTACTGTGGGATTGTATTTTATGGTTCTAGGTCAAGGTCACTGTTAATTAAAATTAACTGTTAATTAACAAAAGTAAAATAAAAATCCTCTCCAAGTCTCATCCAAGAGGACAACTCTTACAATCATGTAACCACACTATCGTGAGTTACTCCCCTTAATACCAGATAATTAGGTAAAACAATTGTGCATTGTTTGTATGCAGAAACATTGTTTCTTCTTAAGGCTTTGAATTGTTGTATGGATGGTAGAACTAACTAGTGTTCATAAATTATTTATAAGGACTCTGCTATGAAAATGTGGGAACAATAGTCAACCATCTTGAATTTTGTTAAAATGGAGCAATCTACTAAAACACCAAATACAATCTCAAAGTGTGTCTACTTGTAAGCATGCCAGATTCAAAGTTTGGAAATAATTGACATTTCTTTTTCATTGGTTTATAGTGTTCTGAGCCTTCACAACTCCTAAATTTGGACAGGAGCATTGGTTGGTCATTTGTCTTGGAAACAGTCATCGAGCATGATTAAGTTGCAACAACTTGTTTTGCAATTAATGTAAAAAATAAGTACGAACTAGTACTTTGGAAAACCTGGTTTACCTGGAATTTCCATGTCTTGTTAAAAAATATTACCAGGAATTAAAGTCCATTTTATGGTGCACTCTATTTGCAAATTTTTCTGTGATTTCAGGTTCTATATTGTTGCCGAGGAATAACCTATGAAAGCAGATATGTTGGTGTTAAGCTAGTGAATGTTTACATCTGTGTGTTTGTGTTATTTCTTATTTTATTTGACCCTCAAACCACCCAAAATGAATTTCACATCTCATATAGTTATTATAAAGGTTATCTGTAGGCTGAAACATGGTATTAGTGCTGATAGTAGTCTCACTTACTCAAAGAAGTAAATCTTTAGATAGCATATTTTCTTGGAGTTAATTACGATGTTCCCATGCACTAATCAAGTTTAGTTTTCATGAATATTCTGGCATCATTTTTTCATCCATCATATCCATCCTATGACATAGCAAAAGATTTTTCTTTCATTTTTTTTTAAAAGCACCAAATACTGGAATATAACAAGTATTTAATTTTAATTTACTGTTATTTTGTACCAATTATTGTAGTATACCACATATGTTTGATTTTTTGTTTTGTTTTTTACTTATAAAATCCATAATTTCTTACTGATTTCATTAATTCAAGCAGCAAAACTTGCAGCACAGAAGTATGTATAAAACCACACCAATTTATACATCATTTTTTATTTAAAATACAAAATATGAGACTACATAATGCTAAAAACGGAGCAGGTTTCAATGCTTGTCTCAAGAATAGGTATTACTAGCCCCTTGAAATTTCCTGAAAAGTAAGAAAGGTAACTTGAAATGAGTTCTGATCTTGTATATTTTACTGTGCCATTGATATAACAAAAAAAAACGTGATCAGCACCAAAACCATGTTTTAGCTGTGTGTCCATACCACGTGACTTTGACGTTAGTTTTGAAAATATGGCAAGCAAAGTTTATTAAACTGCTTCATTCGAAATCTTTATCTTCTTGTAAGGTCTTTATTTCTAAATCAAATATGACCAAATAAATTGGAGGTTAAGGCCAAAAGTGTGAACTATAAGTGCAGTGCGATGGGGTTTTTTTATAGATGATTAGTTTTTGCCCTAAAATGGGAAAAATGTATTTCTTCTGCAAAATTTTGTTGGGATAAATACAGTTTTCCCATTTTCAGGCTAAATCTGATTATTTATAAAAAATCAGTAAACAGTGAACAGTTATATTTGATTAAATGCCTATCATTTATGTTGAACATATTCAATTGTGTTGTACATTAATGGATAAAAATAATTGAAATAATAACAGATTTAGAATATTTGTTTAGAATAAATACAGAAATATAAAAAATGAAGATGATGGCCACCTTTAAATGGATGATTGTAATTAAAACAGTTCACTGAAATTTCCAAATAGTATGTTTTAGGCTTTTTCTTAGAGATGTCTAACGATTTGGCATGTTTGATGTCTGTTGGCCGAAAAAACATTACATTGCGCTTGTAGTTCACACATTTGACATTGGAATCAAGTGGTTTGTTGATAAACTTTGCTTGCCATATTGCCAAAAAGTCAAGTTATGTGGGCACACTGTGTAGCGTGTTTCAAAGACATATCATTGCTAAGATGACAGTTTTGAGATGTCTATGAAAACAGGCTACAGCATCTTTAAAAATGTACATGCAACCCCAGTTCTGTTGTTCTTGTTTCATCTGTTAAGAATATGAGATTTATTGTAATATTATTTGTAAAAGATGTAAAAGATTTAATTGGTATTTAATACGGCTATTGTAAAAAGGTACAGCTGTAAAACTGGAGAACTCATTTTTTTCACATTTTGTGGTATGTGAAAAGTCCAGAACAGATTATGGACTTATCAAAAAATTTTCCCCTTGAATTTTGGCGTTTTTTCTTTTTTTTTTTATGCAAAATTTCCTTCCTGCTTTTTCATGTCTTGTTATACATTTGTACCATACTTGTAAATTTAACTTGCTTTTCTGACTATAGTATAAAGTTTGTAAATACTTGTATATATTTGCTTTTCTATGACTAGTATGAATTTTCTGTGTACTAAAAATGCTGTTTTTCTTTTGTGTGCTGTAATTGTGTATTTGAAATATTCAGGTAAATAAATCTGTTCATTTTATTTTCTTGTGGTTCTACAATATTTGGTGAATTCTAATTTAGGTCATTCACTAGTTTACTAGCAATATATATGTGTTAATAAGCAAGTGACGTGCCTAAATTTATTTATGTATTTAAAAATGCCAACTAACAAAGCATGGTATTTGTTTATTTCCACAATATACAATGACAAGAAAGGCAACATTTAAAAATATCTGGATCATTATAGTAAACAATTCAGAAATACAACACTGTTCAAAAAACAAACCCATCAACATGACTTCTACTCACAGGCAGTAGTGACGGGCATGTCAAAGTTAAGAATCAGACGCCCAACTCAACCCAAAAATTCCCATCATAGGAAAATGTCTTTGAATACAAGCCCAGTGCTTGAACTGGTTAATGTGTACCATCATTTTCTTTGTTGGTGCTTCAGAATTCTCTATCTTTGTATTCTTAGACAATTTTTCTATGAAAGAGAATTTTTGAAATGAGTAGGGCATCTTTGATTTCAGTTCTTACTTTGACATGCCCGTCACTATTGCCTGTGAGTAGAAGTCATGTTGATGTGTTTATTTTTTGGACAGTGTTGTATTTCTGTTTGTGCATCCAACTTCTCAAAACACAATCAACGAAACAACAGTGAAAGATTCACAAACATGCTCCATCAGGCACAAAAAAAAAGCCAAAAAAATAAAATACAGTAGAAACTTGTTACATCGAACTCATATTGTATTCCCGCTTTTATCGATATAATTAGTATATAATAAAGCCCCAAATTTGATCCTTTTTACGTATTAAAAAAATTCACTTAATTTCAAATTAGTTGGTCTCAATATTTCTGTATATTCAAGTAAAGTTTTGGTCCCAAACATCAATTTTCATCAAAATGTTAGTGTTTATGCTTGTTTGTTGAAATAATTTTTTGTTTATTCACGTTTTATATGTTGAATATTGCATGTGTTTAATACTTCAAAATTATAAATGTCATGTTTTGTCCCTATCCTGTACACAAAATAGCATGATTGAATATTTTTTACAACACACCAAAGCAAACCCAGTTGTCAAATTTGTCCAATTATTTGTATATTGGAGTTTGTTTTTATCTAACAATTTTATGAAGTCCCTTGAACTTCGATATAACGAGTTTCTACTGTATATAATCCTTAAATTCCTTTTCCAAGTCTATAATCTAATTACTAAGCAGCCATCAGAATGTTATTTCCACCATTGATTGCTTGTATCCACAAAGAAACCCAGAAACTTCAGGAGTCTACACATATTTCTGTAAACAAAAAAACTTACATGAGGTACGAGCTTGTGAAATATGGAGAGACTTACAAGCAGCTTGAAAAGTTTGTTATATTCTGACTAAATCACACATAAATCTGGACAAGTTTTAAGGAAACAAGTGACAGGTACAAGTGTTTCTTTAAGAGGTATATCCTACCAAATTTCAGAATAAATAGACATCAGCAGATTATAGACCTACTGTGAAAGAAAAGAAAAATAATCTGTAATGGATTCCATGTACAGTGTGCTTTAATCCACTACACAAGTGTCCTTACTGTACCAAGTGTCCTTACTACCCCAAGTGTCCTAACTATATCAAGTGTCCCTACTACTCCAAGTTTCCTTACTACATCAAGTGTCCTTACTACATTAAGTGTACTTACAACACAGTGTCCTTACTGCATCAAGTGGCCTTACTGCATCAAGTGGCCTTACTACATTAAGTGTCCTTACTATATCAAGTGTCCTTACTACACCAAGTGTCCTAACTATATCAAGTGTCCCTACTACATCAAGTGTCTCTACTATAACAAGTGTCCTTACTACACAGTGTCCTTACTACATAAAGTGTCCTTACCATAGCATCCTTACTATATAAAGTGTACTTACTACAACAAGTGTCCTTACTACATCAAGTGTCCCTACTATAACGAGTGTCCTTACTACACAGTGTCCTTACTATATAAAGTGTCCTTACCATACAGAGTGTCCTTACTACATAAAGTGTACTTACTACACAGTGTCCTTACTATATCAAGTGTCCTTACTACAACAAGTGTCCTTACTATATCAAGTGTCCTTACTACAACAAGTGTCCTTACTATATCAAGTGTCCTTACTACATCAAGTGTCCCTACTATTACAAGTGTCCTTACTACATCAAGTGTCCCTACTATTACAAGTGTCCTTACTACACAGTGTCCCGGTGGAAGGATAAGTTAGTACTGGTTAGTATACAGTCCAGGAAAATTGGGTAGGTGAACCGGTTGCCGTATGTAACTGAAAAATTGCTAAACCACGGCATTAAGCCCTAGTGACAATACGTCACATAAAAACAAACTAAAAAAATCTTTAACAAGTTAAGGTACAATTTTAAAATATGAGCAATGCTTACATGAAAGTGTGGTGTACCTTGAAGCAATTAAGACTTCTGCCTGAGACGGAGGCGTTATTCTCAGATTATTGGTCAGTCTATGTAGTTGTCGGGTCATGAAACCCTCTAATGGGGTCAACTCTTCACTGATGATTTAAACAGATCTGGGAGCACACACTTGATCCTGCAGTTATTGCCATATCCTGTAACAAGATAGTAGTATGAGCAAATAATGGTTGCACAGGAAGTAGAACTGTTAGCCTTAATAAAACATCAGTCTACAGTCACAAGTTGGACTCTAGTTATGTAAAAATACAATATTATATTACAGTTATCTACAATAATCAAGAAAGCAATTTGTAACACTGAAACATTGGATCTTAACATCACCTGCCCACAATAATCAGGGGTAGTATTCCATTGGAAGTAGTAACGGCAGTTAATTTCAACCTTAAAGTATAAATCACTATAATAAAACATAGTTGTTTTACTTCCAAAGATGGCCTTATTATACAGGTTTGAGTGAATGCCAACATAATTATGGATACCCTAAACTATGCAATTAACTCCAAGGAAAAATACTGCTTAAAAATTTATTTTTTGTGTGAGACTACTATCAGGGTAAAGATAAAAAAGGAAATAATTGATAAATAACATTTATGATGCACAAATTGAGCCATTTTCAAAGAATCAAGATGAGATTTACATCAGAACACAAATTGTCACTTTGTCTGAAAAGGTTGTAACTGACTGTTTAAATTTACTACAGATACAAAAAGGTTTTTTTTATTTCCAGTATATTTTTTAATACCGTTCCATCATATTGTAATTTTACATCTTTAAATTTTCAATGCAGAATATCAAGATCAGAAGTTTTATTGTCATTCCTCTACCACATTTGGGTTTTTGTTACTTTGATATTATATGGTTAAACCACTATTTTCATCATTACTTATTAATTACTATTATTAAGAGCAATAATTCATTACCTTTACCAGCTTTATGTAAGTACTATTAATTATAATTTTATTATCACAAATGAATTTATCATCATCTGACCACTCCTGAACAGGTACATACAATTTTACACTTCAAGAAGCACTCAGCCTTATGTATACTGGATTGCATAATGTATACTGAATTAATTATTTATTATTAAATACATCATTTAAACAACAGTCACTAAAATAAATTAAGCATCTATAGTAGACATTCCTTCTCTGAACCTAAGTTTTATATTTTGTCTGGGTCACACCAACAGCCAGGGTAAAAGCATTTTCAGCTTTAAAGGTGGAGGAAGACCCCTATATGTACCCCTGGGTAAAACCACCAACCATCCATAAGCTGTTTCGACAGCTTCCTCCCATGTGAAATTTTTCAAGGATTGGATTCAAACTAACAGCCGTGAGGGGCTAGTGATTACTAGTCAGAGACCCTAAACACCTGATCATTGAGGTCCCATTTTCTAAACCTAAGATCAACATATGATAAAATGGGGACAGACTGTGCTATTGACCAACTAACCAAAAAACTTCATTTGTGGGGGTATTAATACTAAGTATAGTTAATGCTTATTTTCTCAACAAGTTGCATGCTCAAATGACAGTGTTTTTTTTCTAAACTGCAGATTATAGGACAATGCAAATGTTCATGTTTTTATTTCTAATTAATTTTGTAGCATTTTGATTCCTATTGATTAAGTAGCAACATTGAATTACATTATAGAAAATATGAAGCAAGGAATATTCATTGCTCTAACTGGGGACTGAACCCAGGAATCTTATCACTGTAGGCAGGCACTAAACCATGTCACTCAAGAGTTAATACAACAGTGAGGCTGTTGAGGGTGACCCATATTACTACAATCACAACAACCCATTAGTGTTTACTGTCTGTATCTTTAGTATTTTGCTGGAACATATTGAAAAAAGCTGTGTTTTTATCTGTCCCTGTTGTCATGGTTTATCTTATTATGTAACCTAAACATATGTATATAGAAAAAAACAGAGCTATTATTACATTTACAGTCCAAATATTGAACAATAATTACAAAGTTTTTGACAAGTAATATTTTTGCTGTATCAAACCCAATAAATTTGATGCATACCATATATTCCCTTATAAATGCCCCTCCTCTAATAAACGCCCCCTCTGTTTGAACAAGAGATAAAGAAGTGACTTACAATGACAGGCTATTTTAATACGAGATGAACAATAGAAATTAGTACAAAAGTAGACTTTTTAAATCTAAGGAATGACACAAACACATTTTCAAAAATGTAACGCCCCGGGGGCATTTATTAGGGAATATACGGTATGCTAATATTCTTTTGCACAAAAACTATTTTAAACAAGAGGACCAGGATGGCCCTGCATTGCGCACCAGAATAAATGTGAATTAACTTGTTACTAAAAAGGTAATAAAGGTACACTTGTGGGCAGATAATGGGAAACAATAATAAACTTGTTAAAAGACCATCAAATGATACTACAAAGCAAGGCTGTTGAAAGTGGCCTTTATTCCTACAATTACTACATGATTTTACAAAAATAAAAGGAAACAAAACCTTCCACTAGCACTAGAAATAGAACAACCATATTTTCAATACAACTTTACATAAGCTAGCACATAAAAGCTAATTGTAACAAAGTCCACTTACCTGTAAACTCCATGCCATAAATCTTTCAAAAAACTTCACAATTAAAAACCATGTCTGACCAGCATGCTTGCCTGTTACCCTCTGAGTTTTCCCGCTTTTAGACAAGTCAACCTGATAGGACAATATTTTACGTGTTATCCAATGAATTACCAGGTTATATTCAAGAAACTTACAAAACAAGATTCAGTTGACCAATAAAAAACTGCTTTACATATTTAGAAAACACGCCAAATCTTGCAATCTTGTCTCAAACAAAAAGTTGTGTTTCCATGAAGTCACCAACTTTCTTATCAAAACAAATATTTATCTCAACACATACCTGTAAGCTTGATATTTAAATTGAAATTGTGAACACTGAAAGTTAATCTCATTATATAAATCCATAGTTTGGACATCCATTTTTAAAAAAATGAGCATTATTAAATCATCATTAATATATCATTATTTACACAGGTTTTCATTAGACATCAAAAGCTGAGGGTCAAAAATGATCTTTTGCTGATGATAATTTACAGAGTCAAAATAGTTTCTATTAGTACAAAAGAGTCAGAAGCTTTATTTTACTAATTTCAAGAGTCAAAACGTTGTTTTAAGGGTCAAATGAATGCCCTGTTAAATGATAACTGATTAAAACTAGACCATATATAATGAGTTCCATTTTTAATTAAATTGTCCATGTAATTAGTTTAAAGAAAGCAATTATTGTGTATAAATTTATACAAAGAAAATCTTCAGTTGGAGACAACTTCTATGAAGACTAACTCGTTGTAAAGACCACATCATTTTCAGACTATATTTCAACTTGATAACAAGTCCACTTCAAAATTTCAACAATTTTGATCCAAAAGGTTGTCCTAATGTGAAAGTTACTGTTTTTGTGGTTGGTGTGGAGACCATGTGCTGAGCCCAAAAGCCCCACTTGTTACACAGAAGCCCTGTACTATGTGTTGAGCCCCTGTACTAAGTTTTGAAACCCCACTGTTTAAATGGAAGATCTGTACTATGTGTTGAGGCCCATTTGGTGATACAAAGGCCATGTACCAAGTGTTGAGGCCCCTATGTTTGTATGGAGATCTTGTACGGAGTATTACAACCCTACTTTATGTATGGCGACTCTGTATATTTGTTCCTGAACTGGTCATCATTTCAAAATTCAATGTTGACGAGTTATGAGAAGAAAAATTACAGAAAACTGTAACAAAGCAGTTGCACTGTTGCACCATGATCTATCAGGGTATGCAAGTGTCTCAATGACACATGATTCCTGGACTTCCGTCATGAGTGAATCTTTGACACCATCACTGTAGCTGTATCAGTATATACAGCATAAGTCTGGTTCAGTGTGTTTTTTTATAGTACATTTTGATGTTATGTTTATGAAATTAAGGCATAAAATATATCGATTTTTATTGATTTTGTGCAGTTCATTTGGTCTAAGGGATGATAAATTTATGCTGTACTAACATTTTTGGTCATTTCTCATTTAATAAGTTTTAATCAAATAATCACCAACTTTTGTCTCTGATTAATCAATAAAATTTTCATGGGCCAATTCCAATCAATAACAGTCAGACAATATGAGAGTTTAATGGATTGTATGTATGTTTGTCAGACTATGTGTGTTTGTTAGACAGTATGTGTGTTTGTTAGACTGTATGTGCATTTATCAGCTAATAAGTGTGTTTATCAGACAATATGTGTTTATCAGCCAATATCTATGTTTATAAGACTGCATGATTATTTATCAGTCAATATGTGTGTATATCAGACTGTATGTGTTTTCATCAGCCAATATGTGTGTCTTATCAGACTGCATGTGTGTTACTCCAATTATATGTGTTTTATTTTTTTGAAAATATGCATTTTTATCAGACTGTATGTGTGTTTATCAGACTATATACATGCTTATCAGCCAATGCGGGAGTGTATTTATCAGACTGCATGTTTTTTTGGAAAATATGCATGTTTACCAGACTGTATGTGTGTTTATCAGACAATATGTGTGTTTAGCAGCCAATATGTGTGTTTATCAAACTGTGAGTTTTTCAGACTGCATTTGTTTTTATCCGACACTATGGGTGTTTATCAGAATGTACGTGTGTTTATCAGTCTGAATACATGCTTATCATCCAATATGGGTGTGTGTTTATCAGATTGTATGTGTTTTGTCAAAAATGTGCGTACGCATGTTTATCAGACTGTATACATGCTTATCAGCCGATAGGTGTGTTTATCAGACCGTATGAGTGTTTATTAGACATATGTGTGGTTAATCAGCCAATATGTGTGTTTATCAAACTGTATGTGTGCATGTGTGTATCAGACTGTATACATACTTATCAGCCAAAATGTTTGTTTATTAGACTGTAAGTGTTTTTATCCGACAATTTGCATGTTTATCAAACTGTATGTGTGTTTATCAGCCAATCTGTGTGTTTATCAAACTGTATGTGTGTTTATCAGACTGTGTACATGCTTATCAGCCAATATGTGTTTTTATCAGACTGTATGTGTTTTTAACCAACAATATGTGTGTTTATCAGACTGTATGTGCGTTTATCATACTGTATGTGTGTTTGTCAGCCGATATGTGTGTTTATCAGACAATATGTGTGTTTGTCAGACTGCCTGTGTGTTTGTCAGGTAACATGTGTATTTGTGAGACATCAAGTGGGTTTGTCAGATTGTATATTGTCAGACATATGAGTATATCAGACAACATGTGTGTTTGTGAGCTGATATGTGTATTTGTCAGATAACATGTGTGTGTCAGACTGTAAATTGTTTGACAACATGTGTATTTGTCAGACTGTACGCTCATTCTCACACAACTTGGATAATTGATGTTGTCAACACAGAAAAGTCTTTTGATTCCAAATGAAAAGGAGAATACGCTATTATTTCACTTTTTAAGTACATCTTATCTGTATATATTATCTGTATATACTTAAAAGTAACCGTGCATTTTAGCTAATAAAAAGCTGTTTTTATAGAAATAGATAAGGTAGAATTCAACAAGTACATGGAAAATGTAGTGTCACCAGGTACATAATACAAAATCAAAACTATCCTATAAAATGGTGAAGACATAATTTAAGCATGGTACCGATTATATTTCATAGTTAGTAATGAGTGTCAGCCTACCAATCGACTTGTTTTTAAAAAATCTAACAATGAAAATGCACACTTTTTGTGGCCTGTCTCCAAATCATCAAAATCAATGGGACAATAATCACTTGTCATTTCTTTGTGTAAACAATAATGAGTTTTGTCATAGTAAATGTGTTTTTGAATCAGAAAACTGCAATTAAATAAGTGATGGTGTCATTTTTTATGTACAAATTTTGAAAAAAAAAGTGTAGCTCATGTAATCCTGATTAACTACTGCGACTTTGATGCAATAATCAATAAGTCCCTAGCACAAGTTGAATTGAAATGCATGTCAATGCATACAAATAAGGTACAACAGCTTAACATGACATGATATTCCCTACTGAGCGATTGGAGAAAAAAATTCTTTTTGTGTAAATTTTGCTGTTCAGAATCTATAAGTATTAAATGAACATAGGCAACAGGACGTAATCAGTCCGTCTGACAAGTAATGATTTAGTTTTCAACACTCCATGCAGTTATTTGTTTTCTATTAAATTGTTCAATCTCATGTATGTGTGTCTTTTCAAGACATGAAATATGTTTTATTTGTCACTGATGGCAGAAAATTTCAAGTTTGCATCATAATATATCCTATTTATATCATCCAACTACCATGGGTACTGTTAAAGAAAAGCAGTTGATAATATAGCAACTAGAATACTTAAGCATCCATATCTCAAAAACTGTAAATATCTTGTTGATAAAAGTTTGGAAATTGATAGCGTATATATATACCTCAGGTGGTGTACACATTGCTGCCTGAACATTATAACAACATTTAGTTTTCTGTCACAATCATTGTCCTGGGTGCACAGATCATGGTAATTATGGCGAGGATTTCTACAGGCAGACATCACTGGACAGTGACCTAGTTCTTCATCACCTAAATACATGCAGGAAGGATCATTCAAATATAACTCAAGTAAAAAATACTAACATAGTACACAGATTGGTTTTTCATAATTCCTGACCTAAAAATTCTCACGGTGCATTTTTTCCCAATTGAACTGGTCCCGGATCTTTTCCCAAATTGCACAAAAAATCACTTGATTAATGCTCAAATTACCTTAAGCATATTGTAAATAAAAGAATTTTACAATTTTGGACAACAGTTTCAGAGCATGCTTTCATCACGGTTTGCAATGTTTCCAATAAATGCATCGTAAGGTAAATACATCCATACATTATCTAGCAATCCACTGATATATTTAATCTTACAGATTGAGATTTGTAAACTTGTACACATCATTACAGGACTAAACTGCCATTCACAGAGCATTATAAACTTACAAACACAACCACAAGCACATATACATTACACTCTAAAAAAAGAAGACCTACCAAAGCATATGGTAACATAAAACATGGATTTGGAAAGATGTTTGGACAATGGCTCTCTCTGTGCAAGATTTCTAGTCTCAATAGGACATCTATTACTTGTTGACATTATCAGTACTTTATTTAAATTCCATTGTTTCCTAAGTTGCTCTGTACAAAAATAAAACAACAATATGTAAGGATTCCAAGCATAGGTAAATATTACAAATAACATTCATCAAGCATTTTTGTGGAGATGAGAAATAAAAATGTTACAAAACTTCTAGGTTATACTTTTTCTTTAAAAACTTGACTTTAACATGATGATGATGATGATGATGATGATACCAGAGTACACTCCCAACTAGAGATAAAAGTATCTTTAGAAAGTCTGTTTCCTTGCTACCCTGCTATCTTCAATACAATTTTATTTATAAGCAAAGAAGATTCACTCACTTGCATCCCGAGTTATTCACATTTTCTACTTCCTGCCAGCAATGTAATACAGCAACACAGGGCATGAAAAAACTCATATGCTCATATTGACAAGTGAAATTGGGGTCCAAACAAGTAGAAAATCGGCCACGGTCATCCTACCGGACGAGTAGCTTTTGCCTACAGTAATAATCCAATGCAAAAAGTCAGAAAAAATTAACTTATAGCGGAAAAATTTGGGTAATTTTTTTACAGTCAAACTTGTGAACAAAGGCCTCCTGTGGGAAAGACAAAATCTGGCCTTCATTGATAGGTGGGTTTCATTCAGACATAAGTTTGGTCCTGATAATCAATGATGGTTTTCAAAGAATGACATTTATTCACAAGGTTGTGTTCATTCAGAGGTGGCCATAAACTTGTGTTTGATTCAACTTATATCTTAAAAGGGACATCTAACTTAAGGGAACTTGACAACTTGATTATCATTAGGATAAGCAGAAATTGGTTAAATTTATCATTAAACAAAAAAAAATTGAGTTAACATTAATAAAGAACAGTAAGTCATTACAAAAATTAAACAAGGAAAGGAGTAAAAGGGACATTAAACTTAGGGGAACTTGAAAACTTGATTGTCATTTGGAGAAACATGCATCGGTTAATTAAGGTTAATTAACAATCATTCAACAATAAAAATAAGTTAACATTAATTAATGAAGTAAAGTAAGTCATGCTTGAAAAACTAAACACAGCAAGGAGTTTTAAATTTAACATCTTAAAAGAGACAGGACAAATTTAAATTCTCTGCATTCAGATAAACAACAGTATTAAAGGGGTACATTTAAACTTGAAGGAATGGATCCTCAAACTACACAGTTACATATGAATGAAAAAAAAAACAATCCACGACCACTTCTCAATTTGGTGACTGAATCTTTGTATCATTTATAATTACACATAAATTTATGATACACAATGTAAAAAATTAAATACATTAGTTCAGGGGTGTGAAATCACCAAAATATCAACATATGAACAATAAGCATCAGTGCAATATCTTCAATAGACACAAATAGATTTGAGTTTCAAGTAACAAAATGATTTGAGATATTAACTAACTAACAATTTTCAGCAATCTGTTTCAGCATGTTCACTAGCAAGTCTTTATACTCTTCACTAATATCAAAGAGGTAAAGTTCTACAACATTTTGTGAAACATGCTCCACATTAAAGGATTTATCACACTGACTTAAAAAGCATTTGAATGGAAGATCTAATATCATCAGGTTCGTAATGTGGAAGTTCTTCTTAATATCCCAAAACTCAATAAATTCATCATTAGGTATAAGTACAAAGGGTCCTCCACCTGTTTCTTCAATAGGATAGCAGTTGAGTTTTAAGTCACAAAATAATCGCACAGGCACATTATTATAGAGCACCGGTGTAGCTCCACAGCTTCCAAGCTCTAAATATAATTCCTCATCCCTTGCATCTGTTTCAAAGACTTTGAGGTCTTTTCTTATGAATTCCTCTTTTTCTCTCAAACTTAGAACATCATGGTCATATGTCTGTTGCTGAAAAAGTAATTGAAAAGGTGTCACAGGTCGCATATAAATTAATCCAAGACATTACTACTGGTGACAAAATAGAATTATGTTTGGTATTTACTTGTATAAACACAAACATTACAAATAATACTTAGGAAAAAATATTTACACAGAGGGACATACAGCTGATGCACATAGGATACTAAAACAATAGCTTAGCAGTGCAGGGCAAAATATGCCAGAGGGTGTGTTTCCATAAGTACCACCATGACATGCTATGATATATAAGTTATGCTCCATCTTGCACAACTGAGACACTTCGTGATTTTTGTGAAAGTTTAAGATAAACACCTTATAACTGAAATATGAAAGTGTAATTGTTCGCAAAAGAATTTGCTGTAAAATATAATATGGGCCAATAACTCAGTAAAAAACAGCAATGTGAATTATCTCCCCTTGATGCACAACTAGACATCAATAGCTATCATCTGTGAGAGTTTGAAGAATATAGGTCAAGTAATGTAGGAGGAGTAGTCCGCACAAGGAAAATGGATGGACAGACAGATGGACGAGCAGTGCGATAACATAATCCGACCATTTGGGTGAATAAAAACAGTATATGAAATATGACACAGGTGAAAAAATGTTTTCATGCAGTTGGTAAACCACTAAAAGTAGAAGGGGGGGGGGGTGAGGGTTCCACCCAGTAAGGGGCAAAAGGGCAACATTGTTTCAGAAAAAAGTAGTCAGCAAAAATACTCAGAAACATAATATCTTTTAATACTGAAAACTACTAGGCCTTAGGTTTTAATGAATTTAAATACAATGAGCAAAAAACAGTTGTCCTATCACCTTTGTACTACAAGTTGGACGACTAAACATCTTCTGGTGGATATTCTCCTTAGGACCCCGCCCAATGTAATCTGGATGATACCACTTTCCGCAGAGGTGCATTCCCAGTACAACCTGTACCAAAATATTAATAAGCTAAAATCATTTCAAAATATACAAGTGCTCGTATCTAATCGCAATAACATGTATTACAAACGTACTATGATTGCTTCTTGATGAGAAAGAACTGTTAATACAGAGCAACATACATATTAAATGGTCATGTTTCAATTCTTTCTATAGGATGCGCCAATATGATGTGTTTGGAAAGATTAAATATGATGACCATTAGCTCGTTGCCTATGGTGGCAAGAGGTTATCAAAATATGGCCGTAGTGGGTATGTTATCACTGGATTATATCAACACCAACACGAGTGTAAATGATCTGTATTTTATAAATTCAGAATTCTACATGTATGGAGACGTTTATAACATGTGAAAACTGAAAAACAAACAAAGGAAGAATGTCAAAAGATAGCAATATACCATCTGAACAATTACAGAGTAAAGAATCATATTTGCACAGTATGTGAAATATGAAATACTTCGCAAAAAAGGTACTAACCTTTTTCCACTGCGCAAAGAAACAAGGAAAGATAAGTTGAAATATCAAAGAAAGTTGAAAATGTCGTATTACAAAAAAAAACAGCAAAAAGAAAAATGAGGCCAGGAGCTTGTTTGCACCCAAGGCTTTCATACCGATTCATACCCTGGGTACTTTGTACCATAGCAATAACATTAGATAAATTGTATTGAATACCTTTTATCATCAGGCTGTCGACAAACACAGTAGGTTTTTTGTTTCTTCACAGGAATTTTAGTTGAATTGTTCATGTTCTTCTTGCGCTAAAATAAAACAGCACATGACATGTACATATATAGATTAACGGACAAATTAATAACCTATACTGAATTTTAAAGAACAAGCAGTTAATGCACTAAAAATTAGAGACTAAAATATGTGTCTGTGAGAATTATATGACAAAAAAATAAGCTTTAAGTTACTCGGAACAGAAGTCAATAAACAAACAAAAACACCGCCTTGTGGGTGCAGACCTCTCCTCCATTTTTCTTTCAATCAAGATTTTTGTTCATCCAAAGTCCAAAAAAGACCCATACATGTAAATGTAAGCTACAGTCACGTTACATGTACTATACAGTGAGTGTATGAAAGCAATAGCTTTGATTCTTCGGGGAAAAAATGGACCTGTTTCTCCACACACACTAACTTTCTCTGAAATATTTGATCATGGACAGTGTGTCTAAGAATCATTCCTCCTTCATCACTGACTCATGTCAGGAAGCTGTCCTACACTTTATTGAAGCCATAATAATATTACAGAATAATGAAAAAACAATGCAAGATTCTCTGTAACAAACCTTAAACACTAGTGCTGTCTACATTAACATTCCTTTGGACTGGAGAGGTCAATGCTCCTTGTCTGTATGATGTGCCTTCAGGCCTAGACCTTGTCCTATACCTTTTTCTGTACTGCATTAGTTAGCCTGTAGAAGATGGGAAGGTCAACAATTGTTGACACTTGTTAATTCATTTATTTAGATGTCAGATTGTTTTTTACATCAGGAATAAAAGAGCACCACCTTACAGGTACAGACCACTCATCTGTTTTTGTTTCTGTCATGAAATATTGATATTTTTCAGTAATTATAACATTTGTCTAAGTAAGTAATACTTAACCAAAAAACTAAACCAAGATTCCAGCTTTTCTAAGAACAAAAATGACACATAACTCTAACAAAATATATGCCACAGCTATGTAACTTGTATTACACAGGAAAGAAAGTGGACCTAAACCAAAAATTGACTGGATTCTATCATCCTTCAGACTATGACATAATGACATGTTTTTACTACAAAAAAGCAGATCAACTAAAAAACAGAATGGCATGATATTGCACATTTATACATCCATTCTATTTTCCTATGGAAACCAAAATGTACTAAGCACATGCTATTTTAATTCACTAAGTATAATGTTTCCATTCAATTGAAAGTGCTCCAGTTAAGTCCAATGTTAATTTTGTTATTAACCTCATTGAAAAAAAATTGTTATGGATTTAAATTTTGCCAATTGGAAACAGTCAATGATCATACCTGGTTCATAATTTAAACTTATACAGGTATCCAAGGGAACAACCAGATTTCTACCAACAGAAGGCTTCCTTGCTGGAAGTCCTGAAACAAAAGACAGTGCAAATTCAGCATAACAATGTTCTGATGATAAGAAGCAAACAAATTTGAATACATCACTAATAATGATGAAGGTCAGAGGTAAAGCTAAATTTTCCCTAAATGCTTTTAACCTCTATCATAATATAAAATGTTCATATTTAGTCTACACATACAAAACATACCAGTATGAGGTTCATTATTCTTTGCCCATACTAAGAGCAAATCTATGAGCTGACCAAACATTTAAATTTCATTTCTTTGGCTAATTCAAACTATTTGATAACAATCACTTTCATTGCTTGTTTGTGAATGATGTTTTCTTGTGAATGATGGATTGTCTGTGAAGGAAGACCACACAAAGAAACATATTAAAGGGCCAATTCAATTGTTCTTTTTCTTAGTTAAACCAGAGGCCAATGCCCTAAATTCTGGCCATAATTTCGTAACTTTAGACTCACATCTCCTTTAAGTCACTCAGACAAACTGTTGTATGATCAGACACACCTATGACCCCCTACCTAATTCTTTGGTGGGAGATAATAAAATGATGCGCTTAAATAATAAATACATACTTGGTTCAATTTTCTTCCTTATTATAGCCTTCTTCCTCTTGGTTTTTCAGAACTTTTGTAACAGTTGTCCATGCTGGTACCTATGTGGTCTTCACCCTACAGTGGGTTTCCTCAACAGTACCGGAGACATAGAAGGTATCTTAGATAAAAGTTTTTCATGTAGATTCATAAGATCTTGATAAATATTTTCATAATCAGCAATGTTCCCCAGAAGGTACATATTATAATTGTTAATGTCTGAAGATAACATCTTACACTTTGATTCTATGTTTATGGTTTTGCGCTTCTCAGTCACTAACTTTGATTTGCTTACATTTTTTTTTCATATCTCTGTGCTGCCTGGTAGGTTCACTCACAGTTTCTCAGTTTCATTGGAAGATGTCAGATTGTGTGAATTACTCAAGGAAAAATATCTTCATCGAAACAAAAATGAGGTGATTGAGCACATTCATCACTAAGAGTATTCCACTCTTGTCCTGGAACATGAAGCATTATGTATAACATGTGCTTACATGGCAGATGTGTTTTTAGCTAGTCCTCACATGAGCAGCATGGAAGTGCAAGATCAACATCATACTGCCTCTCACTATCATGACCTGTGACATGAAATGTCTTTGGACCTCTTAGCGGTATAAATGACTATAGGTAAGATGTTGAGAGGCGCTTCATACAGTGATCAATGAACATCTTAGATTTGTACCTCAAGAAATATGGTAGGTCAGGGCAGTTGTGACCTTTAGCATTGTACTGGACATATCAGAAAAAAATCCTATTATTAATTCGAGTTCACTGGATAAAGAAGACACATGGGAAGTTTTAAGTGATTACCTTAATTAGTTATGGAGATATGACCAGGCAAGCAAAATCTTAACAAGGTGTTACTGCAATAAGACATCAGGGTGAGAAGAATAGCTCAGACTAATCATTGCATTGTTGAGCTAAGCTATCAAGGAAAGTCATATTTTGTGACCTTCATCCCAGACCTTGGTGTGACACTATTCATCTTCTTCCTCCTGATCCATGTTGTATTGAGGAAATGTGGGAATTTTGTATTGGGAATCTACCAAAAATACATAAGTAATCACCAAAAGTTGAATTTGTAACCAACAGACAAGCTTACAAATTGATAGTTAGGGTGACCTTTTTGGTACAAAATGTCAGGTAACTATCAATTTGAAAGTTCAGAGTAACTGATGGACAATGATAAACCTAGGTCCCAATGCAGAAAACTTCTGTGGGGAATAATATAATAACAGATTTTTTTCATATTTATTTAAAGATAGATTATACCTCAGTATTATCTCATTTATCATCACACCAAAAAACATATGAGAAATATTCTCCAGATTTTTATGTAAGATTCATCATATTTATATCATAACACCCAAAGAAATGCTTTCAACCGAAAAGTACACCAAAATCGACAAAAATGCCAGGGAGGAGGGTATAACATGCAAAAATCCTTAATGACTTATAAGCATACAGAATAACAAATCAACAACAATGATAATTACCTCTTGTAACTGCCTGGCAGGAATTTTATTACTAGTGTAGTCACCATATTCATCACAGACGCTTGAGTGTAATACACCAAGTAGTTCCATTTGAAGACCTGGTGTCGCCTTTCTAAACCATTAGTAGTGTAGATGTTGAAGAGTCGCTGATGGTGGAACTGAACCCACCTCTGTAATACATGCTTAAAAAATTAATACCAATCCTTCACACACATGGTAATCATTTACCAATTGAAGAGGAACTTAAGATACCTCATTAGTCTTCAAGTATGCACTGAACAAAATCATAACTGGCAATTAAGAAGCTACACTAAATGTTACATGATGTGTTTAAATGAACATGACTATATTTGTATTATTACCTACAAAGTACTTAACACATCACTTGAAATTTGTGAAAAAAGACAGAAAACAAATTTCCTTACATATCATATGGATTAACAAACACTGATGCAAGCAAAAAGGCAAAGGGGACAGCCATCATAGCTCTTGAACTTCAATCAAGGACTGTGTAACCTTGATCTTTCAGCTGTTTACTTCCATTTCCCCAAATGCACAAAAACACACACAAACAAACATACAGTATATTGACAGGGTTAACTCTTCATGCCCTCCTGCCATTATTATCTTATGACTTAAGAGTGGCAATGTATAACATATCAGCTTTATATACAACTGGTGTAAATTAACAGCAATTGTATCTATAGGAGAGAAGAACAATACAATCAATTTGATTATTGGCTCTATTGCATGAAAAACACAAATACTTACAGAGCTAACAGCTGTTTTGCTTCTGCAGAATCAGTTCCATTTGAAGGGCACACCAACCGTTTCCATGCCAGCTCTATGTGGAAGTCATATAGGTAGGTGAATCAGCCTGAAATCATACAATGACTATTCATGAAACTAAGCAATTGCTACACATTATTATTTATGGTTTATTTTTGTTGGTGGTAAAAAAATTACCTAAACATGTGTTAATTGTATTAGGCTAAATATACATGATATATGACCCAAGGCATACAGGAGCATATTAAAAATGCATGCATAACAAGCAAGAGTGTTCAAATATTCTTTCAGTAATTTCAAAATTATTCATGAAGTAACAGTATTTTTCAAATGTTACTAAAACTTTTGGACTTTAATATTGTTTAATATATCAAACAATGAGCTTAAATGTAAGTATGTTGAACACTTGGTAATATAATTATTGTTACCGTTATTCTTAGTTATGCATTTGGAATTTAAAGATAAATTACTATCATATATCAAGCAGTTGCTGGAACAACCGCTAAAGATGTTTCTTCTATGACAAAAAAATACTTGTAAATCATATTAATATACCCAACATTTCTGTTAGTTATAATCATGCAGAGGGTTATTATAACAATCACTATACAACAAACAAACTACTATACAAGAAAATAGCAATGATACACAAACCACACCAGGAACTGTAAATTAAAAGCAGTGATAGAAATAATCATTGGTCCAGAGATCCAAGTGAATTAATTTTGAGTTAGAACAATGAAAAATGAATTAGTACATTGTTTCAAATACTGCATACCTCTTCATTTCTGCTTAACTATACAATGAACATATTGTCTTTTAAAACAGCGTATTTGAGTGCATTTCTATAAGCAAACTTCAAAGTCACCTAGTATTCAAGTATTACATTATTAATAGTAAGCAATAAGTGCTTGTAAAAAAGATGTTGATTTTACTGCAAGCACCTTCGATTTGGAGCCACTGCACATGGGTAGCAAAACCAACAACAATTTATTCTGAACTACTTGCATCCCTGTGTATATTGGTCCCAGAATATATGTATTGTTATAATTGATTGTATAAATTTATTTGTCTCTGGGTTGAAACAATTACCTACAAAAGGTTCTAACAAAAGAATTGGTGATGTTTATTATTGTCGAAGTTTTATACTGATGTGGTCTATATTTAGTGGTTCTGATGATCAAAATCTTAATGAAGATTCAATAAAAATTGCAACCTCTAGAGCATTAACAAGGTTTTCTGGTGTGCTGACCTAGTGACCTATTTTTGGACAGGAGATGACCCATATTGGCACAATTTTACGAGATCATTAATACAAACATTCTGACAAAGTTTCATGAAGATCCAATCAAATCTGTGATTTCTAGAGCGTTCACAAAATTTCCATTCCATTTGACATCATGACCTAGTTTTTGACCCCAGATGACCCATGTTCAAACTTGTCCAAGATATCATTGAGACGAACATTCTGACCAGGTCTGATGACAATTTGTTGAAAAGTGTGGCCACTAGAGCATTAACAACCCCCAGGTGTGGACAACGGACGCCAGAGTAAACTGACTGATGACTAGCTCACCGAGCACTATGTGCTCAGGTGAGCTAAAAACCAACAAGCCAAGCTATGTAAATTGACTAAATTATGAATTTCTACAAGCCTGTATAATATTCCACAAGCCCCAGGCTGTCAGGCCAGGGATAAGACAGAGAAACGAATTCGTTTAATTTCATTGCCATTGATGAGGGCAGTCAGCAAGTGTTTGAACAATAGTAGTATGAAACTACCAATCCGTTACTCCACTGATCTCATGTGCTGATCTTATCTGTGAGACAACATGAGATCAGCGGAGTAACAGATTGGTAGTTTTATACTACTAACAAGAAATTGTTCTTGTTATTTGAGAGTGACTATATAAACCACAGATTAATTAAGTTAAAAGCAAAATATTTATTTGTAGAATGAATTAAGAATTAATTTATAGTTCAAAGGGGCTATTCCCTGAAATGACTTCTTTTCACTCACCAACTCTTGAAGGAGTTTTGAAATGGTCAGATTTAATATATCGGCCATTGGTCTCCACCTCAAACATTTGGACATATGACTCAGCTTTCTGCACTGAATTAATACCTTCAAAGTGGGCATCCAACCTCAAGGTAAACTCTGTTGCCATCACTGAAATATAATAACAGAAGTTCCTCGGCTTTGCTCAAAAATAAATTCGAGCATTAAAAAATAATATCCAGGATATCAACCGGTAGCAGACGCTCGCGAAAATATATTACAAAGTTACCGAATGAAAAAAAATGAAAAAAAAACGTTGAGTAAAACACTATAA
The DNA here is from genome assembly GCA_008271625.1 of Lutraria rhynchaena. NCBI lineage: Eukaryota > Metazoa > Mollusca > Bivalvia > Venerida > Mactridae > Lutraria > Lutraria rhynchaena. The sequence goes on along the minus strand of VIBL01000073.1, from coordinate 482,662 downwards.
ACACACGCTAAACGCAACAAAGTGCAAACAACAAGAGCCGCGATGAAATTCAAACACAGATTTAAGGAATAAAAAAATAAATTTTGAAAATATCCACCGGTAGCAGACGCTCAAGAAAATATATGGTGATGTTACTTGAAGAATAATTGTTACAAATATAATACTAAACACCCACTAAACAGTTAGTTCAATAACAAACTACGCAGGATTCAGTAGTATAAGATACCTCTGATCAGCAAGTTTTTGTAGTACAGATAAAATGTACTGGTGATACTAATTACCAGTGATGCAAAATTTAGACCGGAAATTGAAAAAAGAAAACAAATCAATTACCAAAAATAAATATCTAGTGATTTATCAGTACATACCTCTTTACAAATGTCAACTGTCAAATGTACAATATCTCCATTAATCTAGTGCATGCTACCCAATAAATACAATATCCTCAAACAACCTCTTTTCGGCCACTTCCACTATTCGGCCATTTTGAAAAAGTTTTATTTATCCGTTTTTAAACGCCCCTTCCGGTGAAGCACGCGCACGGTTTATTTACAAACGCACCAGAAATGTCACATACGACATTTTGAAGAATTATGGAGATCAGGACAGTAAGTAAACACAAATAACACACACGCTTGATGATTTTCACATGTTTTTACTATTCCCAAAATTTCATTGCAAAATTTCATAATTTTCATTCACAAAACAAACTTTTTTCACTCCGACGATCCTGTCGTCTGATAAACTAGATCAGTATGTAAGCTCCGCCTCCTTGTCAATTTTCAGAAAAGTATACTTCACATAAAAACAGCGCATTTCGACATGCGTTGTCTTATAACATTTGTTTAAAAATGTTATTTTGAATTTGTAAAAAAATATAAAATACTTCAATTGTACTGTTTTTGTCTTCAGAACAACCATCCAGTCAGAGGGTCGTACAGGCCTTATGACATTGAAAAGCTCACAGATGCATGTCTTGCTGTTAAGAATAAAACAATGTCGATTAGGAAAGCTTCTAAAGTATTTAAGGTGCCTAGGACAACACTTCAGGACAGACTCAGTGGCAGAATTGACATTGATGTTTTAAAATCAGGCACCCAGCCCTTGTTTACACAAGAGCAGGAAACTCTTTTAACAGCTCACCTTAAGACTATGGCTGAAGTGGGATATGGCTACAGTCGTCAGGAGACAATAAATCTTGCCTCTGATAACTAAATTGTAAATATGTTTGAAATAGTTTACCTGTTACGAATAGTTAAAATTTGACTTTCAAAACTTTTTTCAACTGTTACTGACCTTTTGTTACGTACTTTGTGGAGCGCAGTATACGTACGGATTAATGGCCGAATACGGGTTGTATAACTTCCGGTGAGAGATAATGAGGTCATCCAAGAATAGAACGATTTAGTTGCCTCAAAACGTGCGGTAAGAAATATGAGTTGTCACTTTTTGCATCGGTAAATGGTAGCATAAAATACTAGAGTTAGTTATATTCGCCTGTTATTTGTAGTTATTTAAATCAGCAGCATTTTACGACTAAGCGGCCGAAAAGAGGTTGTACCGGGATACTGTACGGCGACATCATTCTTTCCTCAAGTATACTTAATTCCGGTGATCAAGTAAAAATCTCCCAATGTCACATGACGTCATCACGTAGCATTACTGTACTGGGTTAAACTTCCAAACTATATAAAACAAGTTTCAAATGTAGAACTTTCAACTTAAAATGTTTCAAAAACAATAACTGGAGAATTTTTATAGTGTTCTATCAACTGTCAACAATGGGGGCAAAGAAAGGTGGAATTTCTCCTCACACATATCACTTTAGTTCAAAATTTGAGGTGAGTCCAATGCCCACAACTGTTACACTGGGCCCATAGCACAAATTCAATGATATGCCCAATATTAAGTGCATCTGGTCTATCTTTATTACAGACACAGCATACAGATTCTTCACTATCTGTAGCTATGGACTCCGTGTCAGTGTCTTCCACAGAATGAATCTTAAACTGGAGTTTTATGTCGGAGATATAACAATACGTTTAAATCAAATGTATTTAGCCGCAGCCAAAGCATCACAAAATAGACTTTCACAGGATTCCATTTACTACACATTACGTTTCGCATTCCAACTGGAGAATTTCGTTCATCAAATAGACTTGTATCCTACATTGACCATTGTTTTAGGAATGAAAGAGTCAATTGATGATTTATTTACCATTTAACAATTTATTGACAATAAAATGTGGTGAAACATTGTTTATGTCTGTGGACACAACGTTTGACTGTGAAAACTGTATCTTAACACCTTAGTGTATAAAAACTTTTAGTTTGACAAATTTCCAACAGTACCGCTAGCATTTATGATTCATGGAAAAGGACCAAAAATTCCTAGAACGGTTTTCATGTGGATTATTAGACCATTTCCAAATATCAATGGCCTTCATGAAACGACGAATAGTCCACATTTCAACGAAAAACTTAAAATCTGGAACACTGAAAAAGACGTCAACAATTTTTACGATTGTGGATATTTTGCTTTTGCAAACACGGTGTTTTTTGTTATTATCAAAATAATTTCAATGTCAATTATATTGTGTCCGAAATGCGTGAACATTTGGTGTAATGCTTTGAAAATGGTAAAATGACACCTTTCCGTAGAGAATGTATGAAAACACGTTCGTCAGCGTTCGCCTGCATCCTAAAATATATGATTATTAAAACAACATGCATTTGTGACATGATTTTGTAGAAAATATGATTTATTACCAAAACGAAACGTAGAAAATGGTACCATCAGAAATGCATGGGGTTGAATACAACACGGCGACAGTCGTGTAATTTGCTAAAATGGCAATGCCTTGTGTATAACACAATAACATCTTAATAACTTCGAGATCTAGAAGTACATTTTAGAAGTTTATTCAATGTGCAGTCTGAAAATGTCTGTATTCTATTTACAAAGTAAATGTAATGTTATAATGATATCATTTATTATATTATATATGTCATACGAGTATATACATGTATAGTGCAATATTTTAATCTGTGATATCAGTGTCATGTACACAATCATACTTTGTTGCATTTAAATGTATCTATAGCTTATATTTACACATGTAAACATTTCCATAGAATGCAAATAAAACGTGAAATGTTCAATCATGACTTGTTTTCTTTTCTTGTATTCACCCAAGCCTAAGTATTTATAATCTATTCTTTGGTCCATTGAATGTCCGTCGAAAATGTCGACTCCACAACAGCCTACAGATTTACATGAGATTAATGACGGGAAGACAAAATATACATTATAATGACCAAAAATCCCTTGTGCCGAGCTTTTATAATCTTCATTATCCCTGCATTAATCAAAAGAACTTGGCCACGATTGGTATAAGAAATAAATGACATCTGTACATGTATAAATTAAGGCTTTGACTTCGCCAAATGCAGTCGATAGTATGAAATAAATTGAAATTGTCCGCTAGATGCTGATGATGATAAGGAGGAGGAGGATATTTGTTATTATGATGATCATGATGGATGAAAGATAGGTATTCCATAGACCGAGATATAATTGAAATTTGCTGCTGGTCACCCATTACTGACATATATATACACACACACACAATTTTTATTGTCAATTTAGGAATATACTTACGGTTTTTTTAAATAAAAGAAACTAATTAAACATCATACGTTGCTTCTTTAATCTTTTTTTACTGCACAATAGATACTTACTGAGTTATTTACAGTCATCGATACCCGCTGACATGATTCATCAATAACCGATTCCGGTTAGTGCGTGAAAATCAATACTGTAGTAAGGGATACCGGCAGATACCGGTACCGGAGGATACCGGATACCGGCGTTTAGTACCCACCTCCTGTTATGAGTTACAAGTTCATAAACTAGCTTTGTTCCCTCGACTTTGATATTTACCATTATACTATGTGTCGTAATTTACAAATGACTGATTGACTTATTACACAGGACAAATCAAATGTCTATGATCCGTATATCCTATTTGAATCGCCAACTTTTATTAAATAATCATTAGATATCAATGAAAGCTAGGGTTAATGAGGCACGCGGTAAAGTAACTCGAAATTATCAATAGAGATTTTGTACATTTTCGTATTTTTTGACGAAGTAATTAAATGCGTTCTCCTGTTGCTTCAGTGTTTTGCCTCATTTTACATAATATCAGTTACATGAAATTGAATAAAAACCCTCTGATTTATATCAGTCGGCATTTCTAAAAAATGACACAAATTTCTCATGCATTAAGATCTGAGTGAGGACTGTGTATGGAGTAACCATTGATTGGACCCTACCACATTAAGACAATTATTATAGACATTTCACTACAATTCGTTATCTTATATTTTCAATTCAAATGTTTGTATTCAATGCATATAAGGTATAAGATTAATAAACGTATGAATTATGCAGCCGTTTTACATAGGAGAGCATCAGCACTGGTAGGTGTAGCTCCATAAAATTTTTAAAGCTTTTTTCCAGTTTATGGTCGGATAGGTACCAAGTAATTCTAATCAAAGTTTTGTGGTGTCGTCTGATTTCCAGACATATCAAAGTCCAATAAACTTCACATGCTTGTTAGAGTGTTATAAATGTACAAAATCACATAAGGCCTAAAAAGGTTTGTTTTCGGTTATACGCCCCAAAAATATGTGTCTGTAGGTAGAGATTTTTTTATTTCATTTTTTTACATATATGGGCAACACCGTATGGGTATATTTGCGCCGTAATATCAATGAGTTGTGAAAATTACGATACAGCACTACGATTTGGATGCCGTAAAACTAATCAGTTGGCATGTAAAACAGTGGGTCGGTCGGATTACCAGAAACAAACCTTTTTTAGGCCTAATAACATGGAGAGAGCTGAAACACATATCTTGGAAAAACAAGGACGCTGGAAAATAATTACCCGACCATTATACAGTGGTATTGCTGAATACATTTTGCGCATGAAAACGAATGTATGTAGTTAATGCTGTAAGTTGAATGAAATGTAAGCTAGACATAGCTGCTGGATTAATGAGGAGTATTGCTGTCATTCAACATCAGGATATAACTCTTCATAGAAAATGATATTCTATGATTTTCTTTGTGACATAGACTGACGAGGCTTGAAAACACGGACGGGTACCACTATTATGCATATGGGCTGTTCAATACGAAACATTCATACCTGTGATCGTTCAAGAATTTTACGTAAACGTTTTTCTTGGATTTATCAATGAGATGCAACTTTTATCTACATGTTGTAATACAACTCTAATTGATCAGGGATTAAATAACCAAATCGGATTCTGTTCTGAGATTGACAGAATTAGCACAGATGACTTTGATAGATACTGTTCACAATAATGCATCAGGAGACCTAACAACTGAAGATTTCTTGCAGTTACCATATTTAATCTGTCACTGCTCAATAACATTACCAAACTACCCAGATGTCGATCTAGACACCACAACATCAACATTTGCATAATCTAGAATTTAGTTGAGTAAATATGTTATACAAACAATAAATTGGTATACTTAGCTATCACAGTCTGTTTTGTTCGTTTTTATGTGACTCATTGTCACTGAGGTTTAACGCCATTTTCAACAATTTTTCATTTATACAAGGCGACCGGTTCACCTAACCAGTTTTCCTGAACTGTATACTAACCAGTACTAACTTACTCGTCCACAAGGAGCCTGCAACTCGACATTTTGTCAAATTTTCATAGAAGGGTATGACCTGCCGGTATCGGGATTCGAACCCAGATACCCGGAAGTCCAGTGCACTAACCACTGGACCACGGCCACGGCTATCATAGTCTGTGGTAAGAACAAACCACAAAAAAATAATAGAAGGTTTGTTATATCAGCGTTTTTAGATCATGTCATGATCAAACCATAACTAAACTAGAAATGTGTCCATAGGACACAGATGCCCCCGTTTAATGACGGTGGACACAGAATTGGTAAATGAGAATAGTGGCATGATTCTTGCATGCGACACATTATCTTTATAATATTATGCTGATCATTTATGCCAAATTATTCCGAAATCTCATCGTACACGACAAAGTAATGAGCCGGACACAACCAAAGTCAACCGTCCCTTTTGACCTTGACCTTTGAGCATGCCACATGATTCTTGCACGTGGAACGTCATGTTCATATCTGCATGATCATTTAATCCAAATTATTTTGTAATTCCACAACGTACTACAATGATAAGAGCCAGACAAGAACATCTATTTTATGTGCCCGAGCACGCACGCACGCACAGAGGGTAAGCACTTTATACCCGACTGCCATTTCATGGCAGGGGCATACCTAGCACCAATAATGAAGTGATACATACAAAGTAACTTGCATCAAAGGATTCAAGAAGAGAATGAATAAATAAGTTGAAGAATATGTTACGAAATGCATATTTGCGTACATAAATATATCATCATGTAAATCAAAGGTCTATGGGCATCCTTTGTCTCACAAGTGAGGGGTCTCTTAGGTCGAGTGGTTATTGTTTCTGACTTTATTCACCAGCCCCTTAACGCTGTGACTGTGATAAATTTCACACGTGAGGGAGCTGCCTGGCTAGCTTACAGAATATCAGTGGTTCTACCCAGGTGTCCGCCTTGGGTCTTCATCCACGATCAAAGCTAGACGGGTCTCATAATGCCCTTGGTCGTTGGTGCCATGTTAAACGCAAGTAAAAAATGTCCGATGTGGCAATAATATTGTATGATTCGCTTTCTTTTGAGTATCAAAAGAGTCCAGCCAAAATGATCTACTGTTGATGTGTTGCAGTGGTTAAAATGAGTTCTGTTTTCAGTAAACAGTATTTGCCATAAAACGTGCGCGTACATAAGTAATATGTATATTAATGATATCTGGATAGCATTTCTTACATGATCTACAATCCGTAAATTTCTGTCAAGTTGTATCATCATAAAAATGATTTGTCGAAAAATTTCTCCTCAACGTACTTGCTACGAGTACAGAAATACGTTTTCTGAATATAGGTAAGAAATGGATTTTTAGAAAAAAAATCAACAAAACTGTCAACCCTCTAAAAAACTACCATTCCCGGAATCCACCAAACAACGGATCTGTAATTTGACTTCGGTAATTTTGGCGTATTTGAAAAATACAAGAAAAAGTTCATCTTAATTATTGCCGTGTAATGATGTAAATCATCGCCCTGTTTGTTACTGCTAAAACATTGAGATCGATAAAAGAAACCAAGATACTTATTAATATTTATGATGCAAAGATGGTTTGATTCTCCTTCAGAGAAAATGGTAAAATCTTGAAAGCTATTTTGGACCAAAGTTTTATCACAATATACATGTAATACTTTGTGGACACAATATTACCGCCGGTTGCATTTATGCAGTCCATTTATATATCGCAAAAAATTATGACACTATATTCGATTGTACTTCACATGATAACTTTAATAGTCAGTTTAAAACTTTGTACACGGTTTGTTAGGTCACTAGGAAGAAATTTAGAGAACAGATATGTTTTGAGTTTTTGTCTGAGCAGGTTTTTATTCGAAACACATTTCAAGTCACTGGGAATGTGTTCCACCTTTTTTGGCCCCACTTCACTTATGGACCTGTCAGCTATATTGGTCATATTTCTAGGAACAGCAAACTGACGTTTTCCAGATGATCTTGTGTATATTGCCTAACTTATGCTAACGGACACCCGTGAGCAACAGACACCTGTCTACAATAGACAATATAATTCACTCCTGGACGAGAATACGTTCTTTAATCGGCCATATACAGCGGACAATTGTCAACTGTGGACACTGGAAGGGTTTTCCGAATCGGTATTTTTTTCGAGGAGAAATCGGTATTTCTTATTAATTAGATGTTTCTATGTTCTGAGTATCACTTCAAAGGAAGCATTTATTTCCTTCCAGGTGTGAGAATTACGGCTATGTTATACAATTATACAGCTAAACAGTTGTTGTTTTTCAAACCATGGAATTATATATATGTTACATATTTCTTTGTATTCAATACATTTAAAATTTTTAAACATAACTAATTATCGAAAGACGTCATCAATTGACGATGACCCATATGACTGAGCAGAAGTTCACGTGATTTCTCGTGCTCGATGAAATGCACGAAGCTACATACGTCAATGGTCACGTGTTTTTTAACAAATCTTACAATGTGGTCATTATCGAATTATGGCCAATTATTTGATGACGTAAATGTACAGCAATTAAACGTATTGTATAACAATGTGTTTTTACAATTTCATGGGATTCACAGTGTAAAGATTATTTTTATCACAAAAGAATGGACAGTTCATGATTTCATTCACGTGAAAAAAACGCGATACATACTTTCTGTTGATATCAATCATGCCTGAAATAGAGCAATGATATGAATTTCATAACAATACTATGTCTAGACATTGTCTGGTATTTACAATGTCTCGTGAAAATGGTCATTGCGCTATCTATTTATAGACAGATAAAAATATGTTTTGAAAAAGATGTCTCGCATCAAAGCACTGAGCGAACTCAACATTTTGACGAAGTATTTTTTAAAAAGGAGACAGAAACTGCTATATCCTCTTAATCCACTATACATGTATTTAATGCAGCAGTCCGACACTTGTAACAAAACACTACAACTGTTGCAATTTGTATCCATTTCATATGAGAAGAGGACGTAACGGGAACATATGATGGTTATATGGAAACAACTCTCACGACAACATTTAAGACCATCTCACTAATTACCTCCCTTGAACTATACCTGACAATATTTCGATTTGCTGCTAGTGCAGACTATATACTATATGCAATTATTCAACTACTCTTTTCTTATATTATTAATATTGATATTTAGTACATCAGGGACAATATCATACCATGTTACTTACAAAATTGAATTACGACAAAGACAAATTGTAAATAGAAGTTTTACAAATTAAGAGAGTCGAGAACTTTTTCCATTTAAGCAAAAGCAACAGTTTCTTTAGAAACATTTTTTTGAGTGTTTAATAAATTATTAGAAATTATAATAAAAGGGATATGTTATCACTGTGTACTAAACCAAACTTACAACGCGTTTATTCAATAACAACAAATACATGTATGATTAAAAAGTGATTCATTTAAGAAATTGACTCATAATTAATAATGATTATGAATGATGTTTGAACTGTTCTTGTTTTATAACCCGCATGCTCAACCATGTAGTTTACAACACCAATAACTACTCCCTACTTAAGGTTTTCAACAAATTTTTTTGAAACAAAAATCTAAATCAAGAAGTCAAAATTTGCGTTTAATGAAAGTTTCTTAAAACTTCAATCTAAAACTTGTACAAACAAACAAAGCTTCGATCATGCACGGTACATTTATTGAAACAAATACATATATAAACGTTTAACAACGATACAAACTATTCATTGCCAAGAAAACAAAGTGGATGATGATGCTACAAATTTACGTCAGTCATATATCAGTAAATGTTGTCAAGCCGTTCACAATATATATAAGTCTCGAATATCAATTATACTTGAGACTCTACTGGCTACTCTGATATATGGTCACTAAAACTACAAACATACTGATAAAAGAAGAATGATTGACCAATTTAAAACACACATTAGTTATTCAAATGGGAAATTATACACAAGAGATACACAAGGTTCAAAGATAATCTTGAATTAAACCTAATTAAACCAGCGCAAAATCTGAGACTCTCTATGCTTCATTTTATAACCGGCAACCACAGACTACATATTGAGACAGGTTGCTGTGCTGAGTCGTTCTTGCCATATGACCAGCCTAAATGCAGGCTGTACAACATGAACGAGGGAGGCGACGAAATACATTATGAGTGTAAGTGGCACTTCTTTCTTGAGAAACGTTCTCGATTTGTACCAGAAAAAATATTGACGACACCATAACAGAGAAATCATTAATGAATTTCTTAACATTGCAGATTTTGTAACTCTGTATGATAATCATCATGAAGCATATTTTTCGTTAAAGTTTGCTTTTATTCACGCAAAATGAACGTGTCACGCTATTTTTATATCATATGTACCACAATACTTAATGATTTAAACAAATTTCTCGTTTTTGTGTACCACACATCTCTACTATATATTTGAATGAGTTAAATTTTACTAAGCATGCAATAGTTAGGATATACTATGTGTTCTACAACCTTCTTACTGCTTTACTTTCCACAAAGCGCCGGAAACTTGTCACTCGACATTTTGTCAAATTTTCATAATTATAAGAGTATGACCTGCAGCGAGCGGGATTTGAGCCTGGATCGCCGGGTTACAAGCTCAGTGCACTAACTACTGGACCGGGATCGTGGTCTTCCCCTTTCAAAATGTAAGTTTATACCAAACAATAGTATTGTCTTTATATTACAGAAGCGGATACAAGAATTTTGGTTGAGAGGGGCATAAGGTCTTGAGTAATAGCATGTTTATGTAGCCGGAAAATGGACACGTAATTGACGTTTTTACTTATGCTTACCTGATTATAGAGTGCCCCCCCTTAATCCGCCCTTGAATTCTACTATATATCCACAGCTGTATTTGAAGATATATTTCTCACATTTTGTTACACATTTATAAAGTAGCCTGTGAATGCAAATTAAGTTCTGATTTGTTCTAAGTTTACATATCTGGGATAAACTATTAGTATATAACAAAATAAATGTATTTGAGCATTATGATAATCGTATAAATATATTGGTGGATGACCAATAATTTGGTCATTGTGTAAAATATGTTGTCGATGGGTTCAAAACCACTGTCGCAAAATCTTATATCTTAAAACTTTTTTTTGTATCTTGACAAAAAATATTTTGGTAAGAAGTCAAAATATGATTTTTTTATAAGAATTGAATTTAGAAACAATTAGCTGAAAAGTAGACCCTAAGGCCTTGGAATTCAGACCGAAAATTAAGCGACAATATTAGTCGAAATTTTGATGAAATTAACACGGTTCAAGAACATATTTTCGGACAAGATAAATTGAATATTTTTACATTTTCTGAAAGCTGTGAGCCTTATTTATTAATGTTTTAGACATTTTATAAAAAATCGGTTGAGAAATAAAAACACAAAACACTAGGGTTGTGAAATCAATTCTTTTTTCTTTCTTTAGCGTTAGGACCGCGGAATACACTTCTTTTAGACTAAATTTTGACAGTAACATTAGTTCAGTTAACTGTTGCTATCATGTTGTACGATTATATCTTTAGAACACATATAATAATTATTGTGGTCTCATTTAGTCGAAACAAAAAAAATGCATTCATAAAGATTTTTACTTTTTTTGAGAAATTACGGAATTCTTCCGCATTTTCCATGATTTTTCGCGGATTAAACCTGCCAGAAATCGTTTGGGTCAAAGGTCAAGATAAAGATGCTGACCAGTGATTACTGTTAGCATTGATGATTTAAATTGCGATTTCGACTGTGTCAACGCATGTCATGGTTTAAATTTTGCCGTGAATGTTTTATCTGAGTCAGCATTACAGGTAAGTTGTTGTCTTCACTGTAATAATTGTTGAAAATGCTTAAAAAATGTATTTTAGCTTTTGTAATTGTTTGACCCGGAAGTGACTGAGCCTGAGGTTTGAGTGTTAATAGCAACACAAGAATTGTAGTGAGTCTGCGAGATTAAAATGAAATATATTTTGTTTAATGAAATTGTTGATAATCAAGAACGATGTTTTGTGGACGAACCGACTTATGCTGACGAGTTTTATTTTCAAAATTCTATGACATCACTGTTATTACTGATTATTGAGTCTGATGAGAATTCAGTCCAACTAATTAGACCGTTTGTGGTGGGTTGTTATCCCAGCAGAGTAACAAGTAGTTTAGCTCTTGCTAAAAAGCATAAGGCCAAAGTATGAGACAGACTTTCTCAGATGATTTATTTTATTTATGGACATTCTGTCTTAGAAGGTTATTTTGTTTTGCAACATTTATTGATAGGGAAAAATTGTAAGCATTGCAAAATCTCTTGATAATGAACATTGAGTGCCACAAGTACACAAATACTTGTATGGTTCAGCTAAAGTTTAAGAAGTCACCCAACATTCTAACATTACTGATGGGAAAAGAATTATAACATATATTTGTCAAAATGCTCAAGATAAGGCTTTGATTCCATGTTTCGTTGCTACCCTCTGATAAAACAATGTCTGGATGTACACCATATGTATAAAAATGTAGCACTAGATCTAAATTCTAGAAGTGTCAGTGTGAACATTTCATAGAGTATTTCTCTAGTATATAGTAATTCTAGTACTGCAACAAAATATATCTAGTATGTAACAATAATTCTAATATTGCTGAAGTACAAATTTGGGTCCAAGTAAGTTCAAGAATTATCATAGTAATGTATTATATATTTTCAGGCAATTATCCCTGTTCAGTGGAAGATATATTTCAATACTAGTGGAAGTTTGCACAGCAGGTGCACTACCCTCATCATAGCTAGCAAACAGACCTAACTTACTTTATGAATCCAAAGAAGTGCAACCTATTTGGTGTATACTGAGGGTTCAGGTAATTTTGTACAACATTCTAAATGTATCACAATGAGTAGGGAACTTCTTGGCATAGATAGATTTGATATTTTACATACATGTCTGGAACAAGCTTTGTTAGAAGAAATATTACACATAATTATAAAGTATGTGTTACAGTGTTGTATATATATATATATATATATATATGTGTGTGTTTATAGTAGTTTGTATGGCTGTCAGCCCGATTAGCTCAGTTGGTAGAGCAGCTGACTTGCAAGCAGAAGGTTGCGAGTTTGAGCCCCGCATCAGGAACTTTATTTGCTGCCTCCTATTACATATGTTTATACATGTAGATATTGCTGATTGAGGTCATGTACTGGTATGCCATTATCTCATTTGTGTAGTGTACTATACATTTCTTATAACATTTACATTTTCTCTTTAGACATTGAGAAAGGTTTTACTGATAAACTTTTATTTATTCATTTATGCTGTGACTTTTAAGTCTAGACCTAATATTCATATCTCCTACTTTCAGGTAGACAGACATTCTATCTACAGTCAAACCTATTGACAAAGACCACCCTTAGGAAAAACAAAATGTGGCCTTTAATGACATGTGGCCTTTATTCAGAAAACAGTTTGTTCTGAATAACCAATGATGGTTTTTCAAAGAATGGCCTTTATTCACAAGGTGACTTTTATTCAGTGGTGGGTGCAAACACAAGTTAGACTGTGATTGATGAAGGGGAGTTTGTAGGTAAGGGAGCAAACTTGGTTGTCAGTCTAGTTCATCATTATCTCAAACATTATGGTTTTGGCAAAAAATGCACAATTCCATTTTGACAATTGTGGGGGCCAAAACAAGAATAATGTTGTAATCTGACATGTGCTTTTGAAAGTAATAGTAAGTCAGTCTTATCTTTTTTTCCTAATGTAGGTTTGATAACATATTTTTATCTTATGTTAATTTTTTTATTGGTACTTAAATATTTTTTCTTCAGAACAAATTTATATCACAATTGAAGCATTAGTAAAACTTTACTTAATCACATTAGTTTAGGTCTAGCCTCTTAATATACAGTAAAACATTGGTTATTTGATAACTTATTATCTGAATACCTGCCATTATCCAAAATATTTCCAGGGTCCCGATTTTGACCCTACATATTTTAAGTAATATGAAACCTAAGTGTTTGCTTAATTGCCCATATTATTAATGAGTTGTTATAAAAGTATGCATCATTGTTAAAGTTGTATATACTGTTAGTAACAATTTTTATACTGATAACTACAAATATTTTGTGTGATCTGTATAAAATAATACACATTTCATTGCTTAAGTCATTCCAAATTGGAAAATGAATTCAAATGCTATGAGGCATATTTGCATACAAGTAAAGGAGAATTTAACTCCCTTGTAATAAACAGACTTCGTCTGCACCATTGTGTTCTAACCAGTACATTATACAGAGAAGGAGTATTTGAAACCATGGATTATCGGAATGATTTTTTGGGACCCAAGCATATTCGAATAATCGGGGTTTAAATGTATGACACTTTTTTTATTCAGGATGACATGAATGATTTCAGTATGGCTTGATGATTGCTGGCCCCGAGGTAATAAAACTTTTTAAAATCAGTTCAGCCGAGATTAGCCCAGCTCAGACAGAAGTTACAAAACTCTGAGTTTTTTCTCTGCTGAGCTTGAATGTGAGGCGCATTTGTTAAATACGTAAGTGGTCCGACAACCGGATGTTGACGTTTCATCTGCTCTTATACGCCATGCATTGGAAAAACAAGCCATTACTTGAAATCTGAAAAAAATTAAACCGACTCCTTGGGAAGAAGACACATGCAAGGATCTCCTTTTTGGTGCCATTTAGGGAACCAACACAGGGAGTGTCAGTCAAGGGCGAATTACTGGGAAGAGATTGCACAGCATATGAATAGGTATGTGAATGCTTTTTTTTGTTGAGATTTAATGTGAATTGACTGTTAGACACATCTAATAGTGATGAAAACTGTGCATCAATGAATGTCTGTGCTTAACAATGTTCCATAAAGTCTAAAAGCAAGTTTGATATTATTGACAATTTTGGTTCCCCTATAGAACCCCTGGAACTTGCAAAGGTTTAGTAATCAATAATTACTGCCCTTACTTTTCATTTATCTCCTTTATCAAAATTTTAGTCTTTTGATCCGGGTATTTTCATTCGTTCATTTTGTTAATGGAATGTTGCATGTTTTTTCTGCTCATTGAACTGTCTATTGGTATGATGAAGTCATATGATCAAATTGTATTAATTAATTTGTACATGAAACATTTGTGACTAGCACATATGAATTTATATTTTCCAGTCGACCTGACCATTCCTAGAAAGATGTTTCTAGTCTGAAAGAAGAAATTCTGCAACACATGCAGAGAGGTACTGTACATATTTCAGTTCATACTTAAGTCATTATGCTGCATGTTATTTGTAAAGAGGTAGGCTGTCTGCAAATTATAAAAGTCTCATGTAATTTAATAGTCAAAGACTGTAAATTGTTATATATAATTGTTTAAAAAATATTGTTTGAATTTGCTGCAGCAGAAAAGCCTATCAATTTGGAGAAAACTCTATGAGATGTGTTTGTTTCGAGAATTCATAACCTTGTGCTGAAATTCACATAACATGCAAAACTAATTGATATCTATGTGTAGATGATAAACAATCATATTACTTTGTCAACATTTGATTGTTACAGTATTTTCATGGAAAAACTGAATTCCTCAATGCAAATTGATAAAATGACATTAATTATTTGACAAAATATTCATGCAAGAAATTTTGAAGTTCATTCATATGATTCTAAAAGACAGCACTTTGTCATTTCAAAACAGCAGAAATTGTCTCAACTTAATGATGGTTATTAGAGTAATAAATTGGATGTAAGCAACTGATGAATGAAATTAAACTATATGAACCAAAATTTCGGTTATAATTTTTTTTAGATATTTGATACATGTGAGGTAAAATAAAAGAATTATCAGCATGAATAAGACAATTTGTCAAATACAGTTTTACTCAGTTGCACCAAAACTTCATAATCATTGTATAGAGGTTAGAAACATTTTGTCATTTAATTACTTGCAGCAAAACCAGTGTCACTGGCAGAAAAATCTAGAATCATGTGTCAAGCATCCAGTGCTAAGACAAAAGTGAGTCAATTTCAATAATAAACTTTCATTGCATGTTTATCCATTCAGAATAACCATATTTGAGCTAAATTCATCATTTCTCATGAAGTAGGTATCCTTTTGAACAAATTTTGATTTTAATGGTTTCAATCCATGAGCTTAAGTAGACATACTTGTAAGTTCTCAATAATGTCATAAGTTTTAATGCAACATCACTAAACATCTTATCCCAATGGGATGCTGACATTAACAACAAACTTCACTCAGTCAAACCAATCCTTGACGAATGGCACCCATCTTACCGGTCCATTCATTGAGAAGATATAATACTATCCAGGTGCAGAATTGGTCATTCTCTTATAACCCATTCCTTGCTGATAAACAGAGATGATATATTATGCCAGAATGTTTTCCATGCAGTGCACCACATTCTATCAAACATATTCCTACTGATTGCATTAGTCTTCAACCTATCCGTACCAAGCATTTTAATGTTGAAAACTTAAACACCCTTTTCAAAACTCTTTCAGCTGAAACAATTATCAACTACTTAAAGGAAATCGGACTTTACAATAACCTGTGACTTTATATACACCCCTTTTAACTTTTTGAACTATTACACACCCTTATTGTTTCAACCGTCCATTTTTTAAATAATTTATATCTTCTTCATTCTCATTTTTACACTCGCAGCTTAAGTTTACATTATCTTATTAAATGACTTATCATTGTTATCCTTATCATTTGATGCATGCTACATGACCATTAGATATTGATGCGCCATAAAACACCAACAAACAAACAAACCAAAACTATTATGTTGTATTTTCAGATGATGTTAAACTTAAGAAACCAAAAAGGAAGTTTAATAACATGGAGGACAGACTTGATGTACAGTTCTTTGATTAGAGGCAGTTTCTTCAACTGTACTTTAAGTCACTGAAGCATCTATCTCAGTATCAGGAGCTTTCATTTGAAAGTTCAGAGCTAGGTGTAGTGACATGCGAAACAGAATTAGATTCTCCAGTTGTAAAGCCTAAATTGTTACGAAAAAACGCAGTGATTGACTCGTCAGATATGCTGAATGAACTAGCACAGCCCAGAATCGAGCTAGCCAGACAAGGGTACCTATTTGAACAAATTATGGAATGTTGTTATACAATTTAAGGCAGACAGGAAACTTGTCCCTAACCAGTAGTGCTTAAAGGGAGACAAATCTTGATGATGATGAGACACATGAAATTTTTATGATGGTGAAAAGAAAATATGCCTTGTTCAATCAATGTATTGAGAATTCAATTCATGTCAATGAAAAAAGATTAGACATTGCTAACAAATAGTTTATTACACCTAAATATAACATGACATTTGAATTAATGTTTTAATTAATGAAGCATTTTAAACATTTTACTAGGCAAGCTGTAGTCTCTGATATGTGTGTATATTTTAACTTTGTTGTTGCTGTTATTGTTTTATTGTGTTAATGATTAAGACACTGCTTGATATTGTACATGATATTATTCTTCAATCAGTTTTGTTATAAATTTAGATAAAAGTATTAGAACTTTTTGTGCACTTGACAGAATGCATTGTTTTATCATGTTTACAATGCTTAATTAATATTTTATCAACTTTTGAATTACACATTTAAACTATGATTATAACTATGTTTTCATTTGCACTTTACATCTGAAAAGATCTCAAAATCTTAATGTTTAATCATTTTAACTGTATGTTGTGCTTATGAGCATGAAAGCTACAAATGCCGTGTGCAAATTATCATCAAGTAAGTTCATTGTACTTGGAACTGCTTACATTAATTTGTGAAGGATGCGGAAGGGATTGTTGTTATGTTACTTAGCAACAATGAGTCATGATATTTCCAGATGATTGAAAATGGAAATTCAACTAATTTATTTAATACATGTCTGTGTGTATATATATAATCTTGTATTGTTGGCTATTATAAATTTGATCATTTGTTTTACATTTTGAAATTTATTGTATTTGCACAAGTATATGATCCTAATTGATCTAGTCTATGGGTTGTAATAAGAAACTTCATGTCATTTTATTGTCACACTGTCATGTATGGTGGGCAAGAAGTGATTTTGTTTACTTGGTTACATTTTTGAATATATGAATTCGTAAGTTGCTGGTGTCTGTCTTTGGTTTAATGATAATAACAATAAAGACTCTATTTAGACAACACAGTAAGGCATGAGACCAATCTTCCTTGTGAGTCTCTCAAAATGTAACAGATTCCATACGTACAACAATATTTACAATAAAGAATGAAACAAATAGATATAATGACAAGTCTTTAATTACAAAATAGTTAGTACTGGTTCTTTGGTTATGAGACTGTTTAAGTTTTCCATAAGAAATATATTTGCTTTTGAAGGCACCTAAACTTTGGGTATAGTCTATATCTTCAGGGAGGGAGTTCTAAACAGTAGGTCCAGAATAATCAAGAGATTTTCTAGTAAATTCTGATTACGTTTTTTCATTTTATTTGCAGTCAGTTGACCTTAAATTATAGATTTAAACTTCATGGATTTTCTAGAATTTATTCATGAGACAGGTTGGACACATATTAGTTACTGTAACAATGAGACATTGCGGCACTTAGATGCTGGTAATGTTGGAGAAATTTTGGATAATTTTACTTTTGTGCACTTAAGGGAGTTACTTTCTCTGATGGTTATATGTGAGGATACACTTATCTTATGTTTTTTAAGCTTTTACAGACTGAATGATATTTTGATGTATCTGGGTATAGACCAGAACAAGTGACAGTTTAAATTCATAAGTTTTTGTTCGTTCGTTCGTTCGTTCGTTCTTTTTCTTTCTTTCTTTCTTTCATCGTTTTAATGAATGTTTAAAATGTTAGTAAATAAATGTTTTGTAACGAAGAGAACAGAACAGGACAGAACATATATTTTATTAATTTGGATTTAAACAACACAAGTTTATCATCCACAAATAATTGAAACGAAATCAACGGTTGAAGTATTTATACATACATGTACGTATATAAATATATATAAACGTGTATATATAAACATGACTACGCAGTTGATTGTAAAAATGAAATTTAATTATTGATCTAAATATTTGGAATTGTCTAAAAGAAAGAATGAAAATGAAACCACATAACCTTTCCTTTTAAAACAATGTAAATATAAATTAATTAATTTCTGCATATTTGGTCGATGCAAACATTTAAATGGTAAATAACGGTTTCTAAGTACATTATATTTTTCACATTGAAAAATGAAGTGAAACTTGTCCTTAACCTGTCCAGAATTACAAATCTGACACACTCTTTCACATGACCTCTCTATTACGGCCATATCTTCCAGTTTCTACGAATAAACAATGTGTTGAAGTTCTAACTTTTGTCAAAACACAACGGTCTTTCTTGCACAGATTATCCGGATAAGGTTCATACACGAAATCAATCTTCAAGATTTTGTACACAGACAATACACAATTCTTATCAATGTCACCCCTCCATCCCTGCAGAAAACCGTCAATTAATCTCTCCTTAAACATGTGAATTACATAATTACAATTTACGATACTATTTTGATTGTAGCAAAAGTCCGCGAGGCCATACGTTTCTAACAAGGTTTTTACTCGAAAAGCCCAGTTCCTCTGTCCATGATTTGCATTGTCACAAAATTCTGCATAAATAGTTCGAATTATACAATTATTTGAAAATAAACTTTTAGTCCAATACTTAATTATTTTTACAAAACGATTGATAAACAATGGATTACGAGATAATTCTCCGTAGACACAAACATTACTGGCAGACAGTTTGACATTAAGCACTTTTTTTGCAAAACTTCAAATGAATTCTTTCAATATCTTTGGATTTGGTACGACCCCATACTTCCGCCGCATAACTAAGGATCGAACTGACAAATGAGTCAAACAATTGGCATTGAACTCTGGGTTTAAAATCAAACTCACGTATATTGCAATTTAACACATTCATTGTCTTAACAGATTTGCCAATTAACGATTGTTGGTTTAAAGAAAAACAATCATTTGAACTAGATGTTGTACCTAAATAGTTAAAAGAGTCAACAATCTCTATTTTTTCCATTGTACCACCAATTTTCATGATCTCTAATTCGACCTGCTTGCCTGAATACCATGATGTTGGTCTTGGTTTCATTGACGGTTAAACCCCAGCGATTACAGTAAGTCTTCAAATTATCTAATTGATTTTGTAAATCTTGCGGTGTTTCTGCTAGTATCACCATCCGCATACATAATTAAAAGAAGTGTCAATTAACGCACGCTGATGCCACATTTGGGATTTGAACACAGAAATAACTCTTAAGTCTTCGATGAAAATTGACCAAAGAAGTGGAGAGCATATTTCACCTTGCGTAAGTCCAACCGCAACGTCATTGAAGTCAGATAATGTGTTACAATGTCGAACTTGACTTTCTACTTAGACATACATTCCGCGTATGATAGGCAACATTTTGCCAGATATACCCAATTTAAACATTTTGAACCACAGAGCGTTCCGATATACACTATCAAAGCACTTGCTCATATCAATAAATGCTGAGTAGGGACGTTTGCCATTTCCGAGTAAGTTTTCAATCACGCATTTAGACAAAATATGGCATCGACAGTCGAAAAAACTTTTTTAAACCCAAATTGTGCGTCTGATATTACATCATTTTTATCGCACCAATCAGTGAGACGTTTATTCAGCACGACTGTAAAGAGTTTAGCCAACACACTTCAATCAATGTTATACCTCTGTAATTGTTCATGTCCGATTTATCTCCCTTTTTAAACAGAGGAATAATAATCTCCTCAGACGAAGAATCTGGAAAATGACCAGATTCAAATATCACATTAAACAGATCAGTTAAGTGTCCGATCTATTTATCGACCAACTCTATCAAAAGTTCATTTATTAAATTATCATTAGCACCTGCTTTTCCACGTTTTAATGACTTAATGACAGCGCGGACTTCAGACTCTGTGATAGTAAAATCTAGCTCCTGAAAAATCGGTTCATCAGTGCTTAAATCGCGCGCAGCAAATCGCTCACTCTCTTCGTCCATTGCATCATTAAGATCGTTACTTAAAGTTTTAAAATGATGAAAAAAATCATCAGCAGATACAGTAGGATTCGCTTGACTTTTGCTTTTGGTAAAATACTTCCAGAAGTTCCGAGGCTTCTTTTTATGCTAATTTTCAATTTCACGCGATTTTATTAATTTGTACCGTGTTTTCTTATGATGTATACATCCCTTATAATCACGTTTGGCTTCTAATAGTTTAGATTGATTTTCTGAGCTTTGGCAAATATCAAAAATATTTAATAAGTCAATATACACTTCTTGTTTTGCAATATATTCATCATCAAACCATTCAGACGTCAGTAGTAATAGGCGATACCGTGGTACCACGGTGTATACTTATGGTACCACTTTTCCCTCACTATGGGCGGTACTCTGGTACCAAATTTTCGGAAAATGAGGTCAAAATGTGTTGAAAAAAGGGGTGAAATTGTGAAAATTTGGCCAATGTTTTGTTTTCTTCTGGTACTCATTTTTATTGGACAATTTATGTATTTTTTTTATGTTATTTTTTTGGGCACCATTTTTTTGACTTTTTGAATTTGGGGATTTTGTTTTGAATGCAGCGAAGACTGTGTGGGATTTTGTTTTTTAGAAACAAAACAAAGACACAAAACACAAGACAATTTGACACAAGAAGTGTGCTTTCTCAAAAAACATGGTGGCCCTGAAAAGGGCCGTTGGTTTTGGTCACCAGACCATTTAGTTGGTAGCAGGCTCCTGTTTGACGTAGACCTTACGCTTGTCAGAGTAACAGTCTTGACAGGTCGGATCCCCGCAGTACCAATCTTGTTGAGGATAACAGTCTCGGCAGGTCGGGTCCCCGCAGTACCATTCTTGTTCTGGAACAGAGGGTTGAAAGTACTCTCTCTCGGCAGTGGTAATCAATTGCCAATGGTCTTCTTCTTCTTCTTTCTGCTGATAATACGCTTCCAGCCCTTGTCTTTGCTGTCTGATCTCAGACTGAAGTTCAGCCTGCTCCCTAGCTGCTTGTTCCCAGACAGCTTGTTCTTTCTGCCTCTGTTCTGACTCGTACTCGGCAAACGCCCGTTCCCTATCGGCCTGCTCCTTCGCCTCGATATCATCCATAGCCTGTTGTCTACTTTCTCGCTCTCTGAGTCTATTCAGAGCCCGATCTCTAGCAGCCTGTTGCTCACGCCGCCGCTGTCGCCGAGGACTAGCTGTCCTGGCGGGTCTCTGGTTTCGTTTCTCAAGATTCAGAAAATGTTGTCTCATTCGAATCATTTCATCACGTTGATGATAGCGATCTACTTCAATACAATTCATGGACTCACCAATAGCCCGTTCTTCTTGTTCTCTCTTGTTGACCACATTAGCCGCCAGTTGACGGATGTTCCGCCATACCCTAGCCTGTCGTGCCGTCAATTGTCTAGCCGTTTCTAGCTGATTCAACAATGCATTCATCTTGAGCGCTTAGAAGGAAATGAAATGACGTGACGCAATGCATTGGATTTTTATACGGCAAGCGCGAACCTGTGTGAGAACATGTTAAATGACGTCACGTCCATATTTTTAGTCGCTAGTTTTTGGTGTGTTTTTGTGTTTGTTTTGTGTTTCTTAACTCCTAATAACAACAAAGTAAAACAAACAGGTGGTATTATTTTTTTATATTTTTATTCAACACGAACCACATTTTTTAAACATAGAACAATAATGAACCATATGTTTTTGTAAATCAACCATTTTTAAACAAAACAACATTTTTTTGTACATTTTTTTGGTAGAACAACATGTTTTGTACATATTTTTTAAACAGAACATTTTTTGTACATATTTTTTTTTGTTAGAACAACATAGAACAATTAAATTTTGTTAGAACTTTTTTTGTACATATTTTTAAACAGAACAAGATAGAAACTAATCACACAAATTAAAGTGAATAATACATCATGTTTGTATTCATGATTCTATATTGCAAATGTCTTTCACCTCCTATTCTATCATTGTGTCGTCCAAAACACTTTTGTCCACATTTGTTCACATACTGAGCTTGTCTATAATAAGTGCCATAATATTGTTCAAACCAACGGGTCACATACGTATCGTTATCTCCTGGTCTATCCTCTAGCACTTTGAATCGAGTCAGAAGGATCTGGTTCAGGTCACATCCACGAGAAATAAAGTCCAGAACGAATATACAATACACACCACACACAGGTAAAACATTCCCTTGTATACACAATGCATTCCACTGATACGTTTTTGAATGTTTTTTCACAAAAGAGAGAATCTCCTCAAAGGGTGGTAGTCCATAAGAATCAAAGTACACGATGGTATGGTCTTTGATGTAAATAGCCACCCAGTGTTCTCCTGGTTGATTCGCATTGTGTGTATTCACAATATAAGCCTTTATATGATGAGGATTCTCCGAAGGTAACTGATCTTTTGCACAAACACGAGCATGCAATGTCGATAACATCGGTGAATGATCTAAGATGTATTGAAGTTCATTCGTCTCCATAATGCCAATGTCTATTCACACGTTCTGCCCATACACTTATCCAGGAATCGTTCAGTTCTGACTGATTCTGATAGAGTTCGTTTTTAAACTGAATCCATAATCGACAGGCATCTCCTTTTTCCCTATCGGTCAAGGTCACGAGTTCAGGATACCACTTTTCCATGACCTTGAACACATCCAAATCTTGAATCGCTTTTTGAATGTACAGTTCTGTCCACTCTGATGTGTTCGTGAATAAGCACAGGACATGTTGTACTTGACTAGGATGATCCACTTGACAACCGTAACAGTCTTTATGCACTTGATCATAAATCAACGTTTGAAGTGCTTCTGTCACATGGTGGTTCAATCCCTCTCGCAAGGATTCCGTTCGTTCACTTGTATCACAAGGATACGCCAATAATTGCATTTCAAAGTCTTGTCCTGGTTCCATGTTATCTATGTCCATTTTTTCTAGATTCAACCATTGCATTTTAAAGTTTTGTTTGTGTTCCATTTTTTCCATTGATCAATAATCTAAAAGTACTTCTCTAAACTGGTTGATTTCAATCTGATTATCGTATTCCGCATACACAATCACGTTAATAGCTTGTCCTAGCGCTCTGGCAAAGTGAAATTCCAATCTCAGATTCCCCGTTTTTATAGGATGGAGTTGACCTTCCTCGCAACCTTGATCGGCTGTCAAATCCAGTCCCCAGAGTGTGTAACCGTGTTGATAATCATTCAAACTCAATCCAAAGGAACGATTAAGTCCGAGTGCTCCTGTGGCTTGATAGAGTGACATGTAGGACCGTAGACATTCTCCCGTTTCGAAATTGGGTTGAAACGGTTTGTTATGAATACTTTTTCCATCAATACTGACCTCCAGATGATTGAGATCAAAATGACGGAAATCAAAAGGATTGGTCCCTATATCCCCATTCATATCTCCGTTTCTCACCATACCAATGATCAGTCGTTTTGGTAATTGACCTTGAAATAAATGATCTTCAATCTTGGAACGTTGACCGTTAGGAATAGTAAAGGTTTTCACCTCAGTCCGTCGGATGGGAATTTTCATGTTGTGTTGAGCAATGTGTTGATTGAGTTGATTGGCCACCACAGGGAGTAAATCCACGGTTCTCACATTGAAACCTGCTTCCATAAACTTGATTTTTGCAGGTGCAGCAGCCATGAGACAGAAATTGGGTGATGCTTTGTTCAGTCTTAGACGTATTTCTATCCCATTAGGTAAATATTTATCTTGCATCACCAGATCCAAATGAAGTCGACCACATAGTTCCACTACACGACTTTGATGGACACGATTTCGCCTTTCCACATAACCCTTGTTATCTCCATCATGGACTTTGGTATTCATCTGACCAGGGGTATCTGCGGCCCATAATTCTAATGCTTGAAGCTGAGTGCTTTTACAACTTGGATTGAAGGAGAGTAAATTTCCTAGGTAAGCACGATAGGCATACGTGTCCGCATTGCTGGTGATCAGTTTATTATTCAGATACACATCGATGCTACTGAACATACTGTGAAAAAAGTTATTGACGGTCGCAATTTCACTGTCATTCGCCAAGTCGGTATTATCCGCCTGTATAATTTTGATTTTCATATACAGATAAGACTGATTCAGATCTGTCCATTTTTCTACTTGTGCAGGAATCACGAATTCAATAGGAGCATTATTATCCAGGGCAGAAATGGGATAATGCTCAGTCCATTGTCCCTCCTGCATGGCAGTCATCGTAGGGGGAACGACAGACACGTCCAATTCTGTCTTACTACATTCACAAGAACCGTGTTGCATCATGATTGTTTTTTTCTTTTTTCTTTTCTTTTAGTCGAAAATATCAAGTGGTCTGGCCTGCTTCACTCGACGACGATGAAGTTTCGAATGAGGTTTTTTCTTGATGGGTTTGGCCTTTATACTTTTCTTAGGTTTTTGGTGACTTCACGTAACAAGGATGCGGTTACATTTTTCAATACGTTAGCTCCTCTTTTTCGTATCGCTTTTTTAGGGTTGGATCCTGACATGATCTCTTGCATGGCCGCTTTTCCTTGCTGGAGTCCTTCTTTTTTCAAGGTTCGAACTCCAGATCGAACCAAAGGATTCAGTAAAGGCATGATACGTTTCATGGCTTTCTTAAACATAGATCCAAGCCCCTGTCCATACTGACGAGGTTGACCTTGGTATATAGGCATCATTGTCGTTGGCGTAGATGTAGCTTCACCATAGACTTCCCATGAATAAACTGAATGGGTTGCCCTGTGTCACCCCTTATATGGATGGCGATGGTGTCAAAGTGGGCTTTAGCCAGTGGCACGTAGTGTACATTCAAGAACTCGAAATGAATATGTGGATTAGTCCCTGCTTTGGTTCTCGGGTCAAAAGGAGCCACACGTAAAATGGGAGCTTCAATGTTTCCCAAATAGGTATAAGCCGCCAGGTCAGAATAGACAAACAAATGATTATGACCCATGTTCAAGTCTACCCCGTGAGGAAATGGATCTGGATTCTCAGTTAAATAAATGGTAGGAGCATTATGAGGAGACCCACCCAATTTCATAAACATACTAGGATGAAACTGAATGCCTAAGTTCTTTGAACTATCCATCTTAATACGTTTACTTGTTCCTGAGAAACCTACAGTAAAACGGAGGTTTTTCTCTCTAAACAGTTGACCTAGATAATCTTTAATGACTCGATCCAGGGTCTCTATCAGATGTTGTGGTGTAACATAAGTTCCTACCGGAATACAAAGACGTATTCCTTTTTCATCATTGGGGAAAAGACAGTAATGGGGAAAAGCCTCAAACGTTTTGGCCAGGATAGGATCCCGTGTGACAATGGAAAAATGTCGCTCTTCCTCCGTGATATTAATGACTTGACTAGGTACAATCATTTCTACTAAACCAATTTCCCAGTCTTGTTTATTGAGATGGATGGGTTTGAGTAGTTTGGTACGAAAACAGCATTGGGTATTGTCTGGGAACAGATCCATTGAACTGTCACTCATCAGGGTAATGTAAAACGAACTCATGCTGGTTTGGGTTTATTGAATTTCAAAGAGGGATTCGGTAGAATATAACCCAGAGAACTACTTAAAAGCAGGAGCCACAATTCACGATCGGGTCGTTCAAAACACAAATTAAAGAGTGACACGCTAATAATGATAAACACCACCGCAATTTGGGCAAAAAAGGCGACCTTGTTCTTCGGCTCAATGGGTCTGACTTGTTCTGAGGTACTCTCTGAGGTACTCACTGAGGTACTCACTGCCACACTGGCTGTGTCAGACTGAGACATACTGTATTTAAACGAGATGAGATTCAGGAATCCAACTGTCAAATTTCGAAGGGTATCCTTTCCAGTGCACTTTAATTTCTTGTCTTATTTTTCCGTCTACTTTTCTCTTACGACGAGCCAACACTGATTCAATTTCATAGATACCATCGTCTTTTATAGATTGTATTTCAGAGAGATAAAACGAACCCAGAATAGGTTCTCCATCTAAATCTGTCAATTGGACGGTCGGAGGTGAAGTTCTTTTGACATGGGTCACTCTAAACACTTCAGTCGTCCAGTTTGGTAGATAGCCTTTATCAAAGGTACGTTTGGTTTTATTGATGCGCACAATCTCTCCCACATGAATATGTTGTTGTGGTTTCTGTTTTTCTTTTTTTCCATACAAGGTCAAGGTCACCTCAGATTCATTGTGTTCATTTACGGATACAGGTGCCATTTGAATACTTCGATGAAATCGATGATTATAGGCTTGCACCAGATCTGGTAATACATCAATATATCGTCGTGTGTGATGATGGGTAAAATATCTCCACATGTAGGATTTCAAAGTACGTTGAAAACGTTCTACTACACTGGCTTTGGTTTCTGGATTTTCAGTCGTGAAATAGTGAATACCTTCTTTCTCTAAAAACGCTTGAAATCTTTGATTCTTGAATTCAGTGCCTTTGTCCGTCTGCAGCGCTTTAGGTTGTCTTGTTTTCAGAATAGAGCGAAACGCTTCAATCAAAGTGAGTCCCGTTTTATCCTTGAGAGGAACGACCCACGCATATTTTGAAAATACATCAATGACACACAACAGATATCGATACGGTGTGTTGTGTTTGACTAAGGATTGCATGTCCGCCAAATCCGCCTGCCACTGATGATCGATACCACCCACTTTGGTTTTCCGTCTTGAAAATTTCCGACGGAT
This sequence comes from Lutraria rhynchaena, assembly GCA_008271625.1. Lineage (NCBI taxonomy): Eukaryota > Metazoa > Mollusca > Bivalvia > Venerida > Mactridae > Lutraria > Lutraria rhynchaena. The sequence goes on along the minus strand of VIBL01000073.1, from coordinate 455,084 downwards.
AGGTTTATGCAAGGTATACGTCTTTTGTCCTTTAGCCAGGATCGCACTTGATTCAAAGTAATGCCATGAGCTCGCACTGTCTTATAGAGACGGCGTATCCCTCCAAAAGCAGCCGGATGTAAGGGATCATAATAGATCTTCTGTAACACGGTATCTACTTTGGGATCCATAGAGGTCTAAGTAGTAGTAAGAGTCTAGTAAGGTTCCCACTGAGGCTCTGGTTTGATTTTTTCTTGTTTTATAGGTTTCTTCCTAGGAGAAGAAGTAAAAGTCGCAGGTTTCTTCCTAGGAGAAGAAGTAAAAGACGCAGAAGGATCGACAAAACTATCATAAAATTCATCTTCCTCGGAGTCTGACTCGGGTTGTTGTATCCAGGACCATCTCCGTTTATTTCCTACCACTTCTTGGGGTACATTGACTTCTCTTAATCCACGAGAAAACTGTTCCCATCCTTTAGGGCTAGACCCTTTTCTTTGACGAATCACATCATTGACTAAATCTATAATGTTGGATCCTTGTATGGGTTTTCCATCATATTCCAAAACACCTTGTTCATTCCATGACATATGAGGATGATTTTGAAGAAAGTGTAATAAGAGTTGAGTTTTTCGACGCATGGTTTGGGGAACACTTTCAAGAATCCTATCGGCTAGGGTTAGTCTATCGGGAGCTGCTGCTGGAGCTGCTTGAGCTGGTGGCTTGAGCTGCTGCTGCTGGTGCTGGAACTGCTGGAGGTGGCATGGTGGGTTCACGCGCTTTTTGATGTGACAATTGAAACTTTTGTAAGACTTGTCCATAGTGTTGTGCCTTTTCTGATTCGGACAAGGATTCATTTTGTAGTACTTCCCCCATTTGTTTCTGTAAATCAGAGGTCTGTGTGACTTGTGGGGAGGAGGTAAGCGTGGTCGCTGTTCTGATTTCCATCGATTCATCTCTTCTAGCATTTTAAACGGGACAATAGCCATTTTCTTCATATTTTTTTCACGAGTTGAGCCACTCCACCACTGAGTGCCCCTGCCGCTACAGCTTTAGCAATGACTGGAGCGAGCGCCAATAATGGAAATAATCCTCCTTTTTGATTTAACACCCGTTTCTTTTTTGAATCGATACTTTTTTATCCGCTAAGGTACGGAGATGTTGACGCTTGGACTTCAACCTTTGCTTTTGAGTGGGGGATAAGGCAACATTGCCTTTTAAAACATTGTGACAACACTCGGAGACGCATTGAATCACTTCTTTAGGTGCTTTTTGTATCATCTTTCTTCTCATTCCCTCTGGGGCTTGAGTTAAACCCAACACCAGATGACCGTACTTGTGTAGGAGTGGACGCTTTGGAGCCATGATATCAACTGATGCTGTTGTTTCATACATCACTGTTTATATAAAGCATCTAAGGCTTGTTTAGAAGCTTAACTCATCGGTAGGGTTCTCATTAAGTTCACACGTCCTTGTAAGATAGGTTTCAATACCATCTGTCTTGATAATTGTGATAATTTCAAGGGTGAAAATCGAGTCACAGGGGTATCTGGTGATGAAGAACTGATGTACGAAGTAGAACTTTTACTGCTTCTGGATCTGCTTCTGGATCCGCTTCTGCTCAAAGAAGAAGAACTTAAACTGTTTGACCCACTTTTGGATCTGCTTCTAGATCTGCTTTTGGATCTGCTTTTGGATCTGCTTTTTTTGGATCCGCTTCTGCTCAAAGAACTCAAACTGCTTGATCCACAGGTCGAACATGTACTGGTTGACCCACTGGTGGAAGAAGACGAACTTAAACTGCTTGATCCACAGGTCGAACATGTACTGCTCGACCCACTGTTGGAAGAAGACGAACTTAAACTCAAACGGCTTCTTAGCGTCCTGGGAGGAGTTCTCAATGGCGTTCTCATTGGCGTTTTCATTGGAGTTGTCATAGGAGTACTGGTGGCAGGAGGTGACCATCGTGTTGCCGTGTAAATAGGAGAGTTGGATAGTGATTGAGTTCTCAATGGACTCTGGGGTGATCCATTTCTAGATAAAAGAGGTGACAACCCATTGGGAGGTGATCCACTTAAAGAAGATCCAATGGGTGACAACCCATTTCTAGATAAACTCCCATTTCTAGATAAACTCCCATTTCTAGATAAAGAAGATCCAATGGGTGACAACCCATTTCTAGATAAAGAAGATCCACGGGAACCTCGTCGAAGGGTGATAAAACGTTCATCGATTGTGGGTGAAACTGTAAATGCTGGAGCTTTCTTTTTAGGAGCTTTTGCTGGTTTTTGTTTAGGAGCTCTTTTCTTTGCAGGAGCTCTCTTCTTTGCAGGAGCTCTTTTTGCTGGAGCTCTTTTTGCAGGAGCTCTTTTTGCTGGTTTTTGTTTAGGAGCTCTTTTTGCAGGAGCTTTCTTTTTAGGAGAACGTTTCTTTGCTGGAGCTCTCTTTTTTGCTGGAGTTTTCTTTTTAGGCGTTCTTTTTGCAGGCGTTTTCTTAGGGCCAAATTTACGAATGGTCTTTTGACCATTCCATCGAAGTAAACTTCGTATCATGACCCCTCCAAGAAATCCACTCCCTCCTGGTTTTAATATAAGTTGACGTTTGGTGTCCACATCCACTTGATCATCACCTAACTGCTCTAGTTCATGCTGATGTTTTTGCATAAAGTTTTGTGTTTGTTTAGGTAACAGCAATTTCTTTTGCAAAATCACTTTAGCAGCTAACGTAAACCATTTGACCATTTCTTTTAATCCTGATCGTAACAATTGCTCCCGTTGAGCAGGATCACGTTCCTGACTCAAATGTTCTAGCGACTGAGCTATGGTGTTCATTCTGTCTGCCATGATGACTATGATGACTCTCTAAGTTCTATCTCCTTTATATATACACCGTCGGACCACGTTCCTCTCCAGTGATCCAATGATGAAAAATATCGGTTCTCAACCGATACGTGTCTGGTGTTTGAGGGTGAAAATCAATCACTAAATACCCATGGGGTGTAGAGATCGCATCTTGATACGCGGGTAACAAGTGTGGCAATTGAATTTGATTCGCCAATACTTTGATTTGTCCTTTATCTCTTGTGTTTTGAAATAAGATCATGTAATGTGCATTTAAACTTAATGTACGACTGGCTTTCGATTGTTGAAACATGTTTTGTGTAATGTAAATGACACTGGCATTACGATGATGACCTTTTCGTGTAAACCATAATTTAATTTTCTCTTCATCTTTATCCCCAAGCATATCATCAAATACAATTAAATGGGGAATGGAGGTATCTTCCACCAACTCCTCCTCATCCTCAGGAATACCCTGTAAGAATTGAATGTGGGGTTCCTGTTCTTGTAACTGAGCATAGGCTGTTTGCCATTCTTTGTAACACCATACGATACGCTCAGGTACCACTTGAAACAGATCCGATTTGTAAGTCAACATCTTTTTGACAAATTGTGTTTTACCAGATCCACTCGGACCTGAGATAAACATATTACAAGGATGCTTAAACAATAAACTGGACTCCATGACGTGACAATCACAACTAACATCAAGTGAATGAAACAAAAGTATTTTATTGACTTTTTTTTTTACATACAACAATAATTAATATACTGTTAATATACAACAGTGACATTAACAATAATTTTTTACATGATGACATGTCAACTTTTTTTTTGTGATCACTAAACATACAACATTGTTTGTTTTTTTGTTTTAGTTACACTAAAAATAATTCTATATTATTACATGTCAACTTTTTTTTTGTGATCACTAAACATACAATAGTTACACTGACACACAGTTACAACACTGACAACAAAAGTCATGAAGTGGTGGTAGTATTTTCTCCGAAAATTCAAACACACATTCTGAATGTCCATATTCACTCAGAAAAGTGATGACTTCGTCCTTGTTCACTACATGGTTCATCCAATCCGTTTCACTAAAGTCTAGTGGCACTGTCTGTTTATAAAATGAATTCATCACATGAAGTCCATGTCTAAATTCTTCAAACAGTTCTGGTGTACTCAAACGTTGTCGAATCCATTCTCCACTATGATGACCTTCAGGTATTTTCATACGAAAAGCAAAAATCAATGCTTTTCTTAACATGGTATGCTTCATAATATCAAACTGTTCCATTCTTGAATGGTTTGAATCACTTTCTTGTTATTCACCACGTATGTATTCCAATCGTCTCGATGGATAGCTTTCAAGTCTAAATGTGCATTGATCATCGCCTGATGAATCATCCGTTTAAATAGTTCAAACGTATGCGGATTCAGAATCCAGGCGTGAATGTCCTTGACCGTGTCAAGGTCATCTAGTACAATACTGAATAAAGTTTCTCTGTACAACTCAAAATCCAAAATGTAAAATAAACTCACATATCGGGGTCGTCTCGATGGTCTGTCCATAATGGAATATTCCCCGCATTCATAATAAGTCTAGGTACATCCGCATGGAGAGCATCAATAGTTTGTGTCACTACACGTAAATGATGTTTTTGTTTAAAGAACACAGCACGGTAGGATAGAATCGATCTGACCTCAGTGAAAGGGATCGGTTCCTTAAATAACAGGATACCGCGTAGTTTGTATTGGGAATACACTCGCCATCCAGGTTGAGATATCCCATTGTCTTCTTCAGCCATGCTAAACCATATGACATTGTCAGTAGGTTTAAATGCATTCGTTAATGCAGATATATCATTCAAAGTAGCATCGTGGATACAAAACACCCATCCAGTCGATATCATGCGATCCAATTTTTGTTGAATTAGATTAAACTTTCGTAGCATAGGTAATTTCTGACTGACAGTCAAATCCTGGCGTTCACTGACATCCTCTAATAGTCTATCTACCCGTCCAGGGTCCATACGTTGTAAACTATGAATAGCACCATGGGTCGCCCATGCATGTACTAACTCCATCTTCCATGGTTTAGTGTTAGCCTCTATCACATAACGATAGATTTTAAGTCTTAACTCTATAGGAAGTAACGGTATCCAATCCATACTTATTTGTTTGTTTTTTCTTTCTGTTTTCTGTTTTCTGTTTTGTATTTTTGTTTTGTGTTTCTGTTTGTATTCGATCACTACTACGACGACAACGACTACATCATTTATATATCCAAAAACAACAAGGTCAAGGTTTTTTTTTATGACCAAAAAACAACGGGTCAAGGTCAGTCATGCAGATATCCATAAGGAACAGTCATGTATTCGTCGACGATGATACGTTTGGTATACACAGAACGAAATGTTTTGATTTGTTTCTCACTCGTCACTGTTCTATCTCTATGGCGTTTAATCCTGGACGCATATTCAACTACGGTAGAATAATGTTCTCTGTCTTTCACACAGTCCACCATACTATTGAAATTCACTTGTTGAGTTGCATTATAGTCTAATGTAATGCCTTTCACTTTACACGCCTGATGTCGTTCTCCATTTTCAATGTATTCATAGCCATAGTTTTTTGGACCTAAAGCAACATATTTTACAATACGTCCATGAGGCACTTCATCCGTCCATTTTCCCAAACGACTGGAGACAATCGGTACATTGTATTCTTGAGGGTCATAAATGTACATACAACTGTCTGTGTCAAAATAGAGTACCCTTTTTCCCAGAGGTTCAAGTACTTTGTATAATTCTAATCGAGCATAAGCCGTCACAAAAGAAGCCACGACAGGATTCGAAGAAGAATGGGGATCAGCTCGATCCGATTCATCCGTGAAATTCATCAGTACGAATTCATCATGATCAAAACACTCGGCATATTTCACCGACTTTTTAGGATCATTCAGAATCTCATAGAAACGATCCAATTTATGGACATACTCCGTTTTCGGTAACAGGTTGGTTTGAGCATTTTTACCCCATAAACAATTCAACATGGTTTTGGCAAAAGCTCTTTTTCCTGGATTTTTTTTCACGTGTTCCAAGCGAATTCCCTCTGCTTCCAAATAATCTTGTTTAAATTTCAATTTATCTTCCTCTGTGTCTACGCCGGGAGGATACCCGCTGGCTTCTTGCTTCATTTTTAAGTATTTGTCAATGTATTGACGGTACACGTCCGTACTCCACTCATCCCAATGCCATATATGATATACTTTCAATACTTTATACCCTAAAGAAATGGCTTTCGCCAATTCTACATGGGTCCACGTTCCATACAATGCCCGTTCATACAGTGTATGTGTACAATAATCTAACTCCTCTTCCGCACAGGTACGACAGAGAGCAAATACCATTTTGTTATTACAGTGCATAGGTAAGACAGGCATCCATAAATCTTGCGGTGCAAGAACACGGCATTTAATCAATCCTTTGTATGTCTCAATACGGTGTGGATCAATTTGCTCTTGACTCAAAATCACGGGATGGCCTAATGGATACTCTCTATACTTGTTGACATAAGGATACAGGGAACAAATGTCCACATACTTGATCTCTTGGTCTTTTTCTACTTCATGATATAGTCGGACGGCATTGGTACGACCTCCGAACAAAGCCTCCCTGGGTTGAATGGGGTCTTGACCCACATAAAATCGTTCTACTCTGGTCTTATACTCAGGGTCTTTTTGACAACGTTGATCAAATTCACATTCCCACATGACCACTAATGGATACCCTTGTTCTTTCAAATTCTCAAGTCTTTTTTGTGTGTCTTCATAGGCGTGACGCATGCTTTTCAACGTATATGGATTGATGGTACCCCGGTTGGGAAAGCAGGTAGGACACCCATGATACCAACATCCCATGAATTCATACACGGTGTCTGTCTCTTCACAATACCCATCCACATAATATGGTCCAATTTTAACTTCTCCGCCTTTGTGATTCAAGGCATGACGAATATGAATCCCTTCAGTTACAGCAGTCATTTGTAACCAACGTATGCTTTTCATGGAATACCAAGTTTTATTAGGATATCCTGTATCAGAAATCACGGCTAAACTATGAGGTGGCATGGAATTTTTCCGCCAGGCTTTATTACACACTTGGGCTAGCGTGGTCGCTTCCGTAAAGGGATCAATTTGATCACTGGCTAATAATTGTTGACGAAATTCACCGCAACCGCGTCTTAAAATATCCACATCCGATTTACAGTATTTTTCCATTTCTTTTTGAAAATCAAATTCATCACCTTTTTTCTCATGGTACCAAGTTAGAAATTGTTGACGTTGCTCTGGTTTCATACTGTCAGGTTTGTAAAAGTGTAGCGGTAAGTAAGGTCCCACATAATCCTGATAGGATAAGGTATTGGCATAAAATGGAAACCATCCTTTAGCTAACTCAGTCAGTCCAAATGTCTTAGGAAAAGCTGAGAGTGGCATACTTAGGAAACTGAGTGAGTCAATTAATCGTATTCCATGCACTCGTAGCAGAATGATTTTACTTCCATTCATAATCAGTTGTGGTTTAGCTGTCCCGTGGGTAACGACATATCTAAGAATAAACTGGGCATCGTAACCTTGAGCATTGTGAGCAATCACTGTAGATCCTCGATGGGTGGGATTGAATAGCCACGTGCAGAATTGTTCCAACGTGTTTTCTCCACGGAATACCATTTGTCTTGCTTCATTCACTTCTTCACAATACTCACATGGATCTTGCACTGACTTACACATACATTCACCACAGGCGCGTTGAGCTACACAAAAGTTGGGTATATGTTCTCCAGAATCAAAGCGACACTCAAAGTCAAAAAAGATGAAGGGGACTTCGGGTTGTCTGCCTTTTCTATCGGGTGGTACGTTGGAATGTAACACTCATGATCCGGTCCTACTATTTTTTCACAATACTTGCATTTCTTTTGTCCTGGGCAAATATGACTTCGTTTTGTTCCTACAACTTTTTGTCCACATTTTCTACAATTCCACACAGACTCACAGATGGTTTTACGTTGTTTTCCACTTTTTGTTTTGTGACGATCAAAACAGGTTTGACTTCGAAATACTCGATAACAATCAGGGCATCGAATGGATTGTTCCACGGGGCATAGGGTGTGGGCATAACACTGGCAAATGTTTTTACATTGATGGGCTTCACGGTGATCATAACCCACATCACACCATTCACAATAATAACCCCGTCCAAGAAATCCTGCGATCGATATTATACTATCATAATGATTGTCATGATGAAAAATATGAATCACCCGACTTTTTTCAGTCATTGCTGGTGGTTTGAATAATAATTCATTTCCATAATGTTGTGGATGAATTTTAATGACATAATTGGGGTAGAGGTAATCTTGTAACTTGTTGTATTCTTCTATACCGCAAGCACGATCCGATGAAATATCCACTTGTTTTAATAAGGCTTCAGCTTCATGTTGTTGTAGATTTTTCTTAGACTGACGTATGAGATTCCATCGTTTTTTCCATTCCGGGGTTTGATTTTGATTCGCTTTACACATACCAACCACAACAGATCTAGCTAAACACATTGAGTCCTTACTATTGTCAATACACACCACACTTCTCTTTGATTTCACCATGTTGAGTACGTTTGCCGACTTGAATGTCTTTTTTCCCGAGCCTTGTGGCATAGCAATATGTGTAATTTCCATCTGTGCTTCTCCGTCATGAATCTTGAACTCACGGTTGCTCTGGGCCACTCGTTCAATTTCATCCAATACTACATCTCCATTGATACGAGATGCCACATCAAATGGAATATGAATTCCAAATTCCAAATGAGGATGCTGTATGGATACACGAACTCTATCATTAGATCTTACTTGACATGTCCTATAAAGTTGATTCATCATATCATGAAACAACCGGTTTGTAAATTCAAACGACCGATCGTACGGTTGAAATGTCACATCATACACTCTAGACTGCATCTTGAATTTCCTTGATTTTCTTTCCATACGAGACTGTATTTGATAATATTCTCGTACATGCTCCAACATTGTTCGTTTGACTGGAGGCTCATGGCTGTCACTGTCGGTGTCTGACATGATTATGAATCGTATGATCCTTCACACTCCTCTTTTAGATATGATGTTCAAGGTCAAGAGATCTATAAGATTACATTCAAGGTCATATTCATAATATATTCAAGGTCAATTAATATATTCAAGGTTGCCTTCAAGGTCGTATTCATATTCAAGGTTACCTTCAAGGTCGTATTCATGTTTCAAGGTTACCTTCAAGGTCGCATTCAAGGTCACTCACATCTTATAAAAGGGAGTGCGCCACACCACTCTAGTCATTCTAGTCACTCACAATATGAGCTACAACGATCCAAGAATGGAAAAAGCTGACGATAATAATAGCATTTATCAACAATCTTCTTTGATGTATTCATTGAAGAAAAAAATAAAAGAGTTAAACAATATAGTGGATCAACTTTGTGAGCAGAAACATGTCACATGGGATCATATACAATGTTATCGTTGTGGAAAGAAAGGACATTATGCGACTACGTGTTCAGAAAAAATAGGTAAAGATGAATGTTTTCATTGTCATGAAAACGGACATTTCGCAGCGAACTGTCCACAAAAGAAGCCTCAAGTACCACCACAAGGAATGAGTGATCAATTCATTGTTGACTCAGCCAACCAAATGGATCCACCGCAAAAGAAACGAAAATACAAAAAGAGAGAAGACAAAAAGAAAATGGACGATATGAACATTTGATGTGTTGGAACATTTGATGTGTTGGACAGTGTTCTTGAATAGTTCTTAAATTGTGACAGTATTTGTAAGTTACTTTGTGATTTTTGTATTATTGTAAGTTATTTTGTTTTTGCTGATTGTAAGTGATTTTGTTGTAAAAATAAAAAACAATGAAAAAACAAATAGTTTTTGTTGTAGAGACAGTAAAACTTATCTTAAACATATGGTGGCCCTAAAAAGGGCCGTTGAAATGTGTTCAATATTTAGCTTCAGCTAAATACAAATAGCGCCAATAATTGGCGCGTAACTCATCATCATAATAGATGGAGAGATCTGGATATAAATTCCCCATTTTGATAGGTACACTATCTTCCTCTACAAAGATTTCTTTAGGGGCGCGCAAACAATTTCCCATGTTTTTGGATTGAATGTAGAACACACAGGCACATACGTTTATATACACAAAAAGTAGGTCAATCCGATAACTTTATAAAAAGTAGGTCAATCCGATTTTTTTCTTGATATTAGGATTGAACACAACACAAAAAATGACGTGACGTCATTTAACATGTTCTCACACAGGTTCGCGCCTGCTGTATAAAAAGTCAATGCATTTGCGTCTCGTCATTTCATCCTACTACAATGTCTCAACGAACTTTAAGAAACATCAAGGAAACGTACGCTTCCTTAGGGCTCTACATAGAGCAGCTGGAGATGCAGCTAGAAGAGCTGCGTCTTGAAGTCAAGGAGTTGCGGGAGGAGAAGAAGAAGGGGTTTGCGGAGGAGGTGGTGGTGGCCAGCTCTGGGGAAGAAGACTGGGGGGATCACCCCCAGGAATCCACCCCAGCTGAAAACTGGGAGGAGGACAATGAGCCTCCTTTCAGGTTGGCCTCCACCGCCACAGACAAAGACTTCCGCAAGTGGGACAAGTGGTGTCCCGCTTGTATGGGTAGATGTGGCCAACATCATTAGGTCACTATACCCCAAAAACGGCCCTTTTCAGGGCCACCATATTTTTGCGAAATTGACTTGTGCTAAATTGTCTTTGTTTCTAAAAACAAAATCCCCCCACACAGTCTTCGCTGCATTAAAAATCAAATTCAAATTGACAAAAAACAAAGTCCACAAAATCCTACACAGTCTTCGCTGCATTAAAATATCAAAATTCAAATTCAAAATATAAAAAAAAGTAATTCTTTTTGTCTGTATAGTTTTGTAGGTTGGTTATGTTTTATTCTGTAAGCTGGCTGTGATCGTGTGTTTTTTTGGGCTCCAGCATTTTGGCTGTGATCGTGTATTTTTTTGTACGTTTTTGCTGTGATCATATGTATTCTGTAAGCTGGCTGTGATCGTGTGTTTTTGTATATCAGCATTTTTGGCTGTGATCGTGTATTTTCTGTAAGTTTTTTTGCTATGATTATGTTATTTTACTAGCATTATTTGGCTGTGATTGTATGTATTCTGTAGGCTGGCTGTGATCGTGTGTTTTTGTTTTACCAGCATTTTTTGGCTGTGATCGTGTATTTTCTGTACGTTTTGCTGTGATTATTTTATTTTTTGACTCACAATTTCTACTGTGACTGTATATTTTTGTAGGTTGCATATGATTGCGTTTATTCTGTAGGCTTACTGTGATGATAAGGTTTTTATTTTGTTGGTATTAGGATTAAAGAAACACAAAACAAACACAAAAACTAACACAAACACTAGCGAACAAAAATGACGTGACGTCATTTAACATGTTCTCACAAAGGTTCGCGCTTGCCGTATAAATTGTCAGGCGCAGAGTCATTATTTATTATTTAACATGGAGACATACAACATGCCGTATGACATTCTGAAAGAAGCGTTAGAGTCGTCTGAGTTGATAGGTCAAAATGCTGTTGGACCAGTGTATGGCACTAACCAGCCACAGTACAGTCAACTCCAATACAATCAGCCACAGTACAGCCAGCCGAATCTACAGGGGAATGTGCAGCCAGTACAGTCCGTGGTGAATGGACAGACTCATGGGCAGCCTAATCCACCGACTACAGAGATGGCTATGCTACAAGAACTCAAAGGAATCAGGGGAGAAATAAGACAGCTAAAGCAAGTCATGCAACTCCGTCGTGAAATCGAGTTAAAAACAGACAAACTGATTGTGCCTGTACAGTTTGTGACTGACAAATGGGATAGCGAAGAACCCTCAAAAACAGATGAGAAAAAAGACTCTAAAAAACGTAAACATGAGACCACGGAACCAAAGAAACCAGAGAAAAAGAAAACTGACCATGGTCGGGGTCATTATGGTAAAGTCATGAAGAAATAAGTCACTGATCAAACTGATCAAACCCCCAACGGCCCTTTTCAGGGCCACCATGTTTTTTGAGAAAGCACACTTCTTGTGTCAAATTGTCTTGTGTTTTGTGTCTTTGTTTTGTTTCTAAAAAACAAAATCCCACACAGTCTTCGCTGCATTCAAAACAAAATCCCCAAATTCAAAAAGTCAAAAAAATGGTGCCCAAAAAAATAACATAAAAAAATACATAAATTGTCCAATAAAAATGAGTACCAGAAGAAAACAAAACATTGGCCAAATTTTCACAATTTCACCCCTTTTTTCAACACATTTTGACCTCATTTTCCGAAAATTTGGTACCAGAGTACCGCCCATAGTGAGGGAAAAGTGGTACCATAAGTATACACCGTGGTACCACGGTATCGCCTATTACTACTGACGTCTTAATACCTGCCTTTCTAGAGAAGCGTTTGCTTGATCCAGCACTGTGCGTGTTTCGCTCGAACAATGACACAGAAACTTTATTAATTAGCTTGGTGAACTCAGTCACAGCCATATTTACTTTCTCTTTGCTATTTGGATCAGAATTAATCAGCACTGAGTTAAAGTTAGGTAAAAGAGCAATAATATTCCTTCTGAATATCTCTCGTTTAGTATTTCCCAAACGATTCGCGTTCCACTAGTGTCATTATCATATTTAATATTCTCACGACCACTGCATATAATGGTAAACTCTAGCATTGCATGATCAGAAAATTCCGAGAAGTTTCCAACACAGAATGAAGATATGCGCCAAAAAATCACACTGATTGCATAATAAGTAGTCTGTAGTTGAAGAACCGTTATGTCCGAAATAAGTGAAAGAACCCTGATTTCCTAAGCGCCCATTTCAGATTCGCAGACAAGTAGCCGTACAAAGATCAATTAACTGTGATCCAAAATTGTTGAACGTTGAGTAATTACTAACTCTTGGACCAGGTTCGTCTGGAAATAGTTTTCATCGTCAATTATCAAATTTATACGATCGTTTAAGATAAAGTCTAGCTTAGCACCGACGCGTGCATTAAAATCACCACCAACGAGCATCGTTCCTAAGGATTCCTAAATCATTCACGTCATTCTGTATTAGATCAAACATATTACAACCGATAATATCTTGGCACTATAAATATGTTGCACAGACATACAAATCCTAGTCTACATTGAAAAAATCTTCCTTACGACTTCAACAACCAAGGACAATTCATCCTTAAAGTACAAAACTAATCCCCCACCACAACGTTTAGAATATCTGTGCTGAAATTTTCTATAAAAGTGTATATATTTATAACCGTCAAAAATCAACATTGCTATGTTTATCGGTCCAAGAATCTAGTAAAACAGAATATCATAATGCGATATTATATCACAAAATCGATTAGTGTCACATTTATCTGAGGTACGACCATTACAGTTTCATACATCTACTTTAATATCACCTTCCGCAACCTGCTACTCGACTCTGCCGAATTCACCATCACGTTGTGATGGTTCTCTGTTAATTAAACCTGTTCTGTCTATCTTGCTATAGTATTTTATAAGTATTGTTGCTAGGCAACAAAAATAATTATTTCATGGTTTATCTAGAAAGAATATTTCAAAATAATCAGCATTTTAACTATTTTACACACATTTATAAAAAATAAATGTGGAAGCATAGACATTTGTTGGATATGTACTTATTTAAAGACCAAGTAAAACTTGCCAATTCAAGATTTGTCATTTTTGTGACGTCAGTGGGCTTATTCAAGTTGCCATGGTTACATAATGTCTCTGAATTGAGACTTGAAATTGTCAGGTCATGTATTTGGTGTGATGTTTATTCCAAAAATGAAAAAAAATGAAAATGCCATGTTTTGCTCATCTGGCCTCATTTTTGCAGTCACCGACACAATTATAATCCGCATATGTATAAAACCTGACGCCATTATAATGGTCTCAGATAAAACAAATAACACGACTATAATCATGACACATAAATAGTATGACAATAACCACATGTATACAAAACATATTCCAAACATTCACTAAGACAGAAATAAAGAATGAACTTTTGACTTATTATATCTATTATCTTATTGATTTTTTGTTTCTTTTTTTAGTTTGATGACAGTTTGATAAAAGTTCTTATCGCTATTTAACTTTTGTTTCCTAGGGGCGTAGCCGTCGATATGCACTTACGAACGTGCATAACATCAACTTGAAAAGTGAAAATATAAACATTGACCAAAATGTGACCGCGGTCGTGTTCCAGTGGTTAGTGCGCTGGACTTGTAACCGGGAGATCCGGGTTCGAATCCCGGTCGCGACAGGTCATAGCCTTCAATGAAAAATTGACAAAAATGTCGATTTTCCTCCATATGTTAAGAAATTGCCGGCTCCTTGTGGAAGGGTAAGTTAGTACTGGTTAGTATAGAGTCCAGGAAAACTGGTTGGGTGAACTGGTCGCCGTATATAACTGAAAAATTGTTGAAAAACGGCGTTAAACCCAAGTGACAATATGTCACATAAAACAAACAAACAATACAATAGAGAGAGAGAAAGAGAGAATACTGTACAACATCAAACGCGTACTTAGAGAGGACATACTGTTGATTCTCATCATGACAAACTCGCTTATATCAAAATTTCGTTTATTTCAAATTATAATATTGTCCCCATGACTCTAATTAGCATGTAGTTTGAGCTGCTTATCTCAAATTTAAATCAATTAAAGAAATGGTTGGTAGGTAGGCAGGGAAAAAAGTGTACGAGCACGAATACTTTAAACATATCAGATTATATAATATCTGTTTATCTCAAATCCTGGTTATCTAAAACTTATTTCCTTAGTCTTTATGACTTTGAGACAACTAGAATCAACTATAGTTTATAGTGGTTGATTTTTCCTATTCGAAAATGGCCTTTAACTAAAGTATGACTGTAGACTAGAATGATTTATCAAACTAAAAGATATATCGTCTGTTACTTCATTTTACTACAACTACACACACAAACCCGTCAATGAAATTCCACAGTTACAACCGTACGTATATAAACAAACACCGGCTTTTTTCACGTGATTTCAAAGATAATTGAAATTCTCCCAATCTATACTTTTGATGATACAGCGACACCCCGACAAATTGATGCCAAATATACAGTACACATTCTAATAGCAAGATCAAAATATTAATAGTGTCTCTTCTTTCTTTTATAATAAATAAACATCATGGGTTTACTTCAATTATCAGTGTGCGGTAAAACCTTGTTATGAAAGTCACCTTTATGACAAAACTGGTCTTAATATTGAGGTCGAAATGTAGAATAAGTATTTAAAACGAGTTCTGAAAAATATGGATTGTTTTAATGAGGTGTCCCTAATATTTTAATGAGCTTTAGTAAGTTTTATCTATATTCTAGTTTCTGAAAATAGAAACGCGTTTTATCCTATATCCAACCCAGATTCAACTGCCGGTAAATGATTTCAATAGCCGCGGCCGTGGTCCAGCGGTCAGCGCGCTGGACTTGTAACCCGGAGATCCGGGTTCAAATCCCGGTCGCGGCAGGTCATACCCTTCTATGAAAATTTGACAAAACATGTCGATTTTCCTCCATAATTAATGTGGAGAAGTTGCCTGCTCCTTGTGGAAGGGTATGTTGGTACTGGTTAGTATACAGTCAAGGACTGGTTAAATGAACCGGTCGCCGTATATAAGTGAAAGTAGAACTGAAGTCCCATTAAAACAAACCAAAAAAAAAAAACAAATGATTACAATAGCAATTTCAGATATCTTAATGATTTTTTATGCAATAAAGTCTAACCTGTGTTTTCAGCTACCTCCGAAGAAAGACCACTCTGCGAATAAAGACCATTCTTTGAAAATCCACCAATAATTATTTAGAACAAACTGATCTCTGAATAAAGGCCTCCTGTCAATAAAGACCATATTTTGTTATTTCCAAGAGTGGCCTTTGTTCGCAGGTTTGACTGTAATTGTTATATTGCATCGCATTTGTAAAAACTAGGGATGAGAACGACCACCAATTTTAATATTTGAATATTCGGTCAACCTTCCGAACAAATATTTTGCCATTCATAAAGAAAAAAACCGCAAATATCCGTGACATTGTTATCATCCTGCTTTTTGTTTCAACTAGAAGAATACTAAAAAACTGACGAATAGTGCATTATCATCATCATCATCATCCCGATTCGGAGTATTCTTAAGAGCACAAAAGACAAGAAATTTAAGAACATAAATTCTACTTGATAATTTGTTTTTATTTCCTGATTGTTTTACCAAAAAAGGACAATTGTGTTTGAGGTAGGGTAACAAGAGGAGTTCTTGCATCATGATGAATAAAATTAAATTTGCTATACATCATACGGTACAACGTTATTTATCATGTATGTACAACGTTTATTTATTATATATGTACTACGTTTATCTATTATACATGTACCAAGAATTTTCTCATAATTATAGTAAATAAAAGAAGGGAAAACTATCAGTGTTTAACTCGATATTCTTTTTGTGTATTTGTCAGTAGAGGCAGTGGTGATCGGTTTATGGGTATAACAGTTATGTTATATTAAGTTATGTTAAAGATGGACTATTTCGAATCCATTTTTTCACTTTTTAATTAGCATTATACGACGATTCTAGATTAGTTATAAAATATCACTGTCTTTTTTATTGAGCAGCTTCAGACAAAGCAGAGATAAGATATCACATAAATCCCTTGTTCACAGTACAATCGAATTTCAAAATTATTGTTATGTAATAGAAATTATTGTATGACGTAAACGGATAATTATATCCATAGAAACTGAGCTTACGTTCACGTGTTTTCTCGTGCTTCTTGACGTAGATGCTTACATGTGCTTCTTTACTAAACTAACAATGTCATTTAATCATTTAATTGACCAATTATTTGCTGACGTCAATATATAACAATAAACTGTATTTAATAACAATACACGTTTAATACACGTGTTAATACAATATAAAGAAATGTTTTTTCTACATCACAAGACAGCAGACAGCTCATGATTTCACTCATGAAAAAACACGCACTGCCGGCCCTGTTTTGACGTCAATCCCTCCTCAAATAGAACAATTAAACGACTTTCATGATAATACTATGTCTAGACATAGTGTGGTATTTACAATGACCCATATTTTGATTCATGGCCCAAACTTTTTATATACATGAAAGAGAAATATGTACAGCTTTGACGAAATTTCTACAATCGAAGTACCGAGAAGACGTTTTGCTTTTTCTTTGGTTGTATTGCATAATGCCATTTACATGTTATTACTCTAGCTTTTTGGAATAACACAACGATAAGATAATGATAATAATAATGATAATAAGCAAAGTAGTTACGTTAACAAATATATAAAACTGTTACTGAGGTTTAAATTAAAATTAAGCTTGTGTGCCATTTAGGGCCTACCAACCGACCGTAAAAAAACCGCCGACTCAAAAACATATTGCCGAAATCTAAAATATTGTTTTTAATTTTCATATTTTCGCCAATAAGATATTACTGTGATTTATCTCACTTTAGGTTAAAAATGATCCCTGAATAAAATTAAATATTTTTCCGACCTACCGACCCACTCTTTAAATCTAGGGTTGGTAAAGGACAAACAAAGTATTTTTTAACTTCAGCCTGAACACACACGATAGTTTTCTTGTACAATGTCAATTATACAACTGCGAACAGAATTTCGATGTCTTTCTAGACATTGTAGAAGCCAAGTTTTTTTTTAATTCGCGGACTTGCATGGATATCATCAAATTATCATTTTATTCAAGTGCTTACGTGATTGTGATCAGAGAATCTAAGCAAAGTGTCGAAGAGTTTCCTCTTCGCTCTAATAACTCAAGTGATGATGATATTTGACATCAGAAATAAATTATTTTGAACTAGAAACTGTCATAAAGTATCTAAAAAGAGGCAAAAAAAACATGTGTACCACAAACTGATGAATGAACATTTAATATACGGGGACGCAGCATTGATCAACTTCTTGTGTGTGCTACTCAATATGATGATTCAAAATGCATATACGTCCCGGCAGACTGTAAACTAGGAATCATGGTTTCAATATACAAAGATGGAAAGCGAAACACTGAATATTTGGGTCACCGACCAGTAATACTTTTGCCAGCTGTCTATGATGTATTCGAGAAAATTACTCACCAAAGACTAGAAAAATGATCTGAAGTACACAACAAACAGTTTCAAAATTCCAAACAGCTTGTGTATCAAAATGACATAGGAGCCATTACGCTATCATTCAACCTACAAGAAGCTATTGCGATAAATCAAGAATATAAGAGTGCAAACGAACGTGGCAATGTAGGACACCAGGGGATTCGCTAAGGTGGGGGTACTGTTAACTTGGTTTTACCCCTATTTATAGACAACCTGCTTAACACACTGGGAACATCGTGATGCAAGGTTGGATACCTAAATTCGGGTAACCCGAACTTAACCGACGATTTAAAACACTTGTGTCACAGAACAACAGTGCTGTACAGAGACAAAAGAATATAGCTACAAACTCCGCGAATAGATGGGGATATTCACTAAATGAGAATGTACGTACATTATATTTGACAACAAGATCCAAGAATCACGCGTGCAAATAAATAATTAGGAGATAAAATCGAAAGAATCGGGAGAACACGTAGGAATCTAATTCAACCGTAATATGAGATGTAGTACGTCCGTGAATGATAGGTTAAGACAGGGGAGATCATACATATTCTCTGTGTTGACAGTACGAGACTCGCCATGTGATCTCAAACCTCTAATAACCGCAGACCTTATACAAAAATCTCAGTATCAACCGTATTACATGGAGCCGAGTCGACACTCACGCCAATAGATAATGAAAACAGAACGATTCCTTGAGACTCGCCACCAAAACGTGCCAATGTCTGCCGGTGAGAACTAGAGCTGACATGTGTTTGAGCCTATTTGGCTGGCTCCCTATGATGGCCCTAATTGTCAAACTTTTAATTCTGTGTAAATTATGCACGCTAAAACAAATGTGTTAACCAAGACTATAGATTACGACTATTTGAAGACAAACGAACCAAATGGGATTTATACCAAACATAATTATTATGTGCCATTCGAAAGTATAATTGTACGCGCTGCGTAGACACATACTCAGAGAGCAATTCACAGAAAATTGTCATAACCGCCGTTTTCCAGTATCACGCCGACCAGTGGCGTATCCGTGTTACATGAGACCTAGATTTTAAAAGATTCCGGGACGCTCATCAACGTATACGGTCGTCCGTACTGGGGTCTACGGTCGTCACGCATGACGAACTCCAGTGTGCATGCTCGATGATCCGGTTACTAACGGACACTCGCCAACCACAATCGGGACTATGTGAACGCTGTGGAATCCAATGCGCAGAATATGTACATAATATTGCTAACTGTGAATATTTCAATTCCATGAGACAGACAATAACACCGGGATTTGAAGGCCAAACACAAGAGTTACAGACGATAAACTTTCTCTCTCGTCTCTTTTTGGAGATTGGAGAACAAGAGAACGGTTAAAACTATGTGCAAATTCACGCAAAAAACTTTCTTGCCATGATATTGTTAAATATTATAATTGAGTCAGTTCATGATTTCTCTTTTTGTTTGTTTCTTTTCTCAATAATTACCAAAAATGGTAATATCACGTGACAATCAACATTATCTTAAAATGCTGTCTTTTATATTGAGATTTTATATTAATTAATCTAATTCGAATCTTATTCAACAACATCCGTTAAAGGTGCGTAGTACTATTACTGTTGTTAGATGTAATTCATTATTTCGTTCTGAAATATTTACTTATTTTTTGCACTTTATGTTCGATTGATGTAATAGCATATCATTGGTTAGTCATGTGCATGTTTACCTCCAACGAATCGGTTCACTTTATTTTATTAATAGTAATCCATGGGTAATACATATGTAATTATAATCATAAGCCGATGTTATAAGTTATACATGTAACACCTTCAGTGCTGCATTATTTTTTCGCTTTCGTGAAAAATACTGAAAATAAATTGATATTGTAGCTTCGTTTGATACCAAGAAATCAGAATCTCTAATTGACAGCATTGCTCTGATATTTATTTTTTACATCGGTCTTAATCACCTTTAAGGACATTTATTTATACATGTACAATATAACCTGTGAACAAAGACCATCATTGGGAAAGGCAAAATGAGGGCTTTATTGACAGGTGACCTTTATCCGGAAGTCAGACTGTTCTAAATAATCAGTGACGGTCTTTCAAAGAATGGCCTTTATTCACAGGGTGGTTTTTATTCGGAGTTGGCCGCACACACAAGTTTGACTATACATTATTCTTCCCGTACACAAGTTTGAATATTATCTTAATTGACAATCGACCAATCTAATCTGTCAATCAATACCGTTATTATAGTTACATTGCAGCCATGTTACAATGACAACTCACAGATTTTTGCAACTATCAGCACCTTGTTTTACGTGCCCTTTGTGTAGTTTCAGCAATGCTATTTACCTAAAAAATTCTCATGCCTTCTATTGGTCAATTATCATTCCTAATTCATGTGTACTTTTCGTCATATTGTTTCAATTTTGCCTTTATTTTTGTCACACTGTTCTTTTTTGTATGTTTACATTCTATATTGTCTTAATGTGTAACTCCATGTATAAATCACTATGGATGGAAATAAAGAGTATATATAGATTGCTAATTATGAGATCAGAAACAATTAATGTAATTATTTTCAGTAAATTACATACACATTGTATTTGTAGTTGGTAGGTGTTGTTACAGTTTTCACAATAATGAATCAGACACAGTCTTCAGAGTATTTTTACATTAAAACATGGAGTTTTAACCCTGTTTTTTTTATCTGGTCTGTGACGTATTAAGGTCATTCATATCATTATATTTGTTTTTCTTTTTACACATACATTATGGTTGTCGAATGAAAAACTGTAATATGAATATACGGCCTTCCGTAGCCAGTTTTGGTGTAATGCTACAAGGCGAAATATGAAAGTGTTGTTTGTTGTTAATTATTAGGGTAGACCTAATATTATGTTCTGAATCGATAAAGAATACATAAAAAATGCCACAAGCAAAACATTCCACATTATCTAACACAAAGACTAGATAGCCATAAATCAGTCATCATGGCTAAAATAAACGTCGCAAATCACAAAGTACAAACTCATCACGGTTAACATCATGATTTGGAAAATGTCAACTCACATTCTACATGATTAGTCTCGAAAACAACTATTGTGATCCATGTACAGACAAGCGAGGTTTTACGCAGGCGAACAATGGCTGCGATGGAATTGTGTAACATATGTTGTTTCAATGGAATGGGAGAAAGTGTTATTATTTCAGGTGTAAATAAAAATTTACATTAGATGTTTTAGGAATATAAAGATATTAAGATACAAAAGAACCACAGAAAATTGTTATTGTGTTTTAATATCTACACTAATATGTACTTTCATGAACATTTAAAAGAAAATTGCTAATAGTGTGTACTTAAATAACAAAAATGTTCACATGAATTATTCTGCAGCATCATTTAGAAATCAAGAGCCACCGCAAGCGGGGGTCGTGCTCAATTTTTTTCTTATTACCACTGAGGGTTTATTTGGGTAAAGGTCATTTTTATGAATTTCCTGACCATCGTATTCGGTGTACCTAATAATATATTACCTTTATAAACTATTTTGGCACGTAACTACCTAAAGGTCAAAATCTGCTTAACAGTACGTAAAAAATCATTATATTCTTATTCCTATTTTAAATTTTCCTATTTGTCCAAAGCAATTAATTAAAACAAAAGCAAAATCAACTTATTCATAATCACACTGTAGTAATTATCTTAATTTACACTGGAAGTTATGGAGTGGTCAATTAAAATTAATATGTTAATATGTACGCTTTGATGGTAATGGTTTTACACAGAAAATCTCAGATATGTTCAAAATTAAATGTTAAATGTGCTGTACAAGATACTAACAGTCAGAATATTGGTCAACAAGGGAGACAATTAGTCATACACAATTGATCTCCCTTGAACCGTACTGATATCAATAACGTAGGTGTATAAGAAAGATTTCATATCGCGATAACATTAGGGTATATTAGGGTATATTTGGTTGATCTAAACACACGGGTTTCATATACTGCTTTACTATATTCTACAAGCAGATTTCACAGATCTAATGTGGTACTTTCCGATGATCATATTCTCTTCACGTCACTGTCTATAACTGAAGTATTGTAAATAAAAGTTCAACTGTATTCACAAAAATGAGACATGAACGAGTACACTGTACAATCATGTGTTTCCGTCCTTATAACAAACACTAAACTCAAGAAGACCACACTAAATTAAATTGTTATTAAGCTGATACATCATGTAAAAGAAATATAAATTAAGTTCTTTACACAACTTCCGTTTTATAATGAAATGTTTCCCTTTGGCCAAAGATGGTCATTGCATCTTGTTACACTATATTATGAAATATTATGTCAAACTATTCCTCTGCTATAAGATTTAACTTGAATATACGCTTACCCGTCAATGAAATTCAAAACAAACGAATACAAACATTACCACGTTTTTCACGTATTTTCGACGACAATTCAAAGTCTCTCAACGTAAATAGTTTGCAATACAGTAAAACCGGCCAAATGAACACAATTGTTCTAACTCTAACCCACCCGATATAAAATATTTATATCACTGATATTAAAATTAATCTACAATTGTAAAAATTACAATTTTGATGTTTGTTAATCACAATTTTCGTGTGTTTAATCATGTGATTTTCTTTACTTGCACTCTGATAGTGACTTAAAAGCTAGGTGAATATATTCAATCTGCTGTACATGTACTCATGGTACATTAAGAAAAATACTGACTGACCGACTGACTCACTGACTGACTCACTGACCGACTGACTCACTGACTGACCGACTGACTCATTGACCGACTGATTCACTGACAGACTGATTCACTGATTGACAGATTGACTCACTGACCGACTGCGTCACTGACCGACCGACTCACTGACCGACTGACTCACTGACTGACCGACTGACCGACTGACCGACTGACTGACCGACCGACCGACCGACTGACTGACTCACTGACTCACTGACTTACTGACTGATTCACTGACCGACTGATTCACTGACCGACCGACTGACTCATTGACTGACCGACTGACTCACTGACCGACTGACTCACTGACTGACCGACTGACTCACTGACTGACTCACTGACTGACTTATTCACTGACCGACTGACTCACTGACTGACCGACTGACTCATTGACCGACTGACTCATTGACCGACTGATTCACTGACCGACTGACTCACTGACCGACTGATT
Source organism: Lutraria rhynchaena (assembly GCA_008271625.1). Taxonomy (NCBI): domain Eukaryota; kingdom Metazoa; phylum Mollusca; class Bivalvia; order Venerida; family Mactridae; genus Lutraria; species Lutraria rhynchaena. The sequence continues at coordinate 431,714 of VIBL01000073.1, read as the reverse complement.
CACTGACCGACTGATTCACTGACTGACCGACTGACTCACTGACCGACTGACTCACTGACTGACCGACTGACTCACTGACACACTGACTGACTCACTGACACACTGACTGACTCACTGACACACTGACTGACCGACCGACCGACCGACCGACTCACTGCCTCACTAAATATAATATATAGTTGAAATTCCGCATTTATTTCGGATTCAACCACGCGTAGACACGCGTGCGCGTGATTTTATGCATCCATTTATGACCTTTTTGGCTCTGTAATTCGACACTATGCGCATTTAAAACATGGAATGTGAAAGTGAATGTTTGCCTTATGAATTAAATTATGACGGTTTTATTTTGATGAAAACATGTGTACGTCTATTTCGTGGTGTAAAATACCAATAAATACAATGGATATTAGGTAAAACATCGTTATTTGGTGTACAGTCCTTCTGTCACTTACAAGGGACATACTCAGTGATCTATTGAATAAATTCAAAACATGTACCTCGCTGGTGATACGGCAACAACGCCTCTGAATGTGTGTCATTACTTATGGGTTACCAACTCCCTAGCGTGACAAATACAGTCGGTCCTGTGAACAAAGGCAACCCTTGAGAAAGACAAAATGTGGCCTTTATCGACAAATGGTCTCATTCGGAGGTCAGTTTGTTAAAAATAATCAGTGACGGTTTTTCAAAGAATGACCTTTATTCACAGAGTGCTTTTTAATCGGAGATGGCCACAAACACAGACATACTCAGTGATCTATTGAATAAATTCAAAACATGTACCTCGCTGGTGATACGGCAACAACGCCTCTGAATGTGTGTCATTACTTATGGGTTACCAACTCCCTAGCGTGACAAATACAGTCGGTCCTGTGAACAAAGGCAACCCTTGAGAAAGACAAAATGTGGCCTTTATCGACAAATGGTCTCATTCGGAGGTCAGTTTGTTAAAAGTAATCAGTGACGGTTTTTCAAAGAATGACCTTTATTCACAGAGTGCTTTTTAATCGGAGATGGCCACAAACACAGGTTTGGCTGTCACTCGATTCCTTAACTAAAACTACAATACAACGTCGGCATCCCGTGTACACGTTTCTATAAACATACAGGAACTATTCAATCATCTACAGATAAACTTCAGGTCAACAGAAACCAAATAAGACAACCAATCAGAGGAACATTAAGCAACCCATCATTTCTGCCTGAAATTCATCCAAGACCTTTCTCGAACACGCTCTGATATAGTCACCAGCCTCATAGGTATAATCTCACTATATGCATACATCGACCTGCAGAAATTGACCTTTCTTGATTACATTGTAATCCCTTTTGTCTATTATGTTTTAAAAATCTGCAGAAAATGGAGGTAATAAATTTATATATTTGTTCGTTCGTGTTAATTCAAAATGACGATAAAAAAAACAACAAATATATATGTTTGTGAGTGTTATTATTTGTAAATGATGTAAAAGTTATATTCAGAGACAAAGGCAGCCGTCTGTTATATTTAATGTGCAGGTTTAATTGTACAGACACCATTATTTGTGCGTCAAAAGACACACGTGTAAAAGTCTACTATCCTGGTACAACATCAACATTATAAAATCACCTTTATATGATACAGAACAAAAAGACAGAAAAAAACGTTCATTTACTTTGATGTTTGATATTTTGACAATTTCAGCGCTTTGAAATCAACATATTGAATACAGTACAATCTGACAAATCAGTGGATAAATTTAGACATCAATACCATATTAACTGTGATATAATTTATAGGATTTAAAGGTGCAGCACCTTTTTTTCGGTTACTGAGTTCTAAAATGTCAATACTTATTTTCCGTACTTTTTTCAAAAGTAATTCTTACGGAAAAAAACATTTCTTTTTTGCAAAATTCCAATGTTTGAAGAATTCTACAGAAATATAGATCTTCCATGGAAGAGTTTTTATTCAATGACGTCTGATAGAGACGCTACTTTCCTAATAAAACTCACGTTGAGAAATGAAGGAACGGAAGGAAAAAAATAGGTTCTGCACCTTTAACGTATGTCTGTCAATCTATATCAAAGAATTAAGCCACGAGTGTATGGAATGTGAATATTCTAATTGCACCTCACAAAGTTGTAACTCCGAATAAATTTTGTTCATTTTCAAAACTGTTCTACATATCAGCAAATGTGCATGAAAAAACAACAACATGTGTTACAATCATTTTAAACTTCTGTGAAAATCCAAATGTTCCATAAAACAAAATGAACGATAGACAGTAGCTGCTTTTCAACAAATGTCACCTTTAAGACAGTGTGCCATCATCCACTCAAAATACTAACATAGATCGATGTGGTGGTGAAAATATCTCACTCGACTCGAAAAAATGATAACAATAATTCGAAAAGCAATGTAAGAATATATCTCGAACATTTTGACAAACAGATATGTTGTTAGTATCCAGTGGTAGGGGGCGCTTGTGGACTAAACCGGAAATAAAACTAAAATCCCTCATCCTACAGAAACTTAGTAGAATTTAACTACAAAAGATAGTAGCGACTTTGTTACATGCAATTATATAATTATATATTACTGATAAAACATTAAATTAGTATTAAAATTTTAAATTATTTAAATAAATAAAATACATTCATAATGCCTTATCAACTTAATAACAACTAATAATTAAAGTTAACCGAAGGGGCTTCCTTGGTCGAGTGGTTATGGTCTCTGACTGGTAATCATCAGCCACTCACGCTGTGAGTTTGAATCCCACCAGGGACCAGATAAATGTCACATGTGAGGAAGCTGTCCAATTGGTCTACAGAAGGTCGGTGGTTCTATCCAATCTATCTAATTTGAAAATTCTTATTCTTAGTTTCAAAAAAGGCTGCAAAATGAGTTGCTACAAACATATTTCATCATTTTCAATATACAGTGTAACCTTTCTAATCTGAACTTGCTCAGACTGACAAAAGTTCGAATTAGGGAGGTTTCCGGAATACAAAGTTTCCGTATTCCGAAAGTTTTTTAGCATTAAATACATAATAAAAAAATCGGTATCAGCTGACGCGTTCGGTTTAGAAAGGATTCCATACTGGAAAAATTCAGATTAGAAAGGTTCGACTGTATTATCATTACAAAAAGAAACCCGCATTTGTTGTTATTACGTTTTGAATGTAAGAATGTACGTAAGTCGGTACATTAAACAGTTGATTTAAATAAATAGACAACAAAATGACTGTTTCTCTTTATATTGAATACATGTACACAGTAAACTTAAATATTAAGTGTCTATTACACGACACCAAGTTGTCTTAATGTTGAAGTGGTATAGATCTAAGAGAGGCTTTACTGTTGTTAATTTAATGTGATAAATGACCATTAACGAGAACAGTGAATGTTACGGTGCAAGGTCGATATTATCCTCGCCTACCTTGCCTTCAGATGTTGATGGTGTATAATAATCCAATTTTATTTTTAAAACACATTATTCCAGCACAATTATGTAGAAACTCACTCATAAATTCCAAAGCATAGCGAATACAAAACACATTAAGCACATTTAGCACACATTTAACACTAACACACTACATTTACTCCAAAACGAATAGAAAAGCACTGCATTCCTGAACCGATTTCCTAAACCGGACTTCAGAACCGGACTCCTTAACCGGACATTGTTGGTTCGAATCAAGACAGCAGCAAACGAGAGCCGTTGATTAAAGCTGTTAAACTTCTATGACCACTGACTGACTCAGCTGATATAATTATGTACATGCTGTTACATACAAACGTCTTTTGAAAGAAGCCGTATACTTATCATTAATAACTTGGATTCTGTTACATACAAATCATGATAAAAAGTCACATTCATGTTGATATGTACATACTATCTATATGTATACAATACATATGTTTGTTCTACATTTGCTTCAACCAAGGTGTATTAAATATTGAACATTTTATCTAATAATATGGTGTCTTATTGAAGGCTCAATGTTCCACAGCTTTCCAAGATGCCCGTACTGTTGTGGTAGCAATGAATGAATCCATTCGTAATGTGTTAACATGCGAACATGATGACTGAAAAATACATAAATGTATGTAAAAATAAATATTTATATTACCGTTCGGACAATTTATTATGTATAGAAATGTAAAGTTTTGACAAAAACTAGCCAATTTGATTGCAAAACGACCATGAAAAGTGAAAACCTTGCAACATTACCAGACTCTTTCATCCTGTAAGAATGATATGATTGGTTTGAAGAAATGAAAACACTACTAGCCATAATTCAATGATAATGACGGAGTACCCAATGTCCGAAAGCTTTTTTTCATTACACGGGCGAGTTCAAATTTTAGACCGAGCGAGGATTGAACCTTTGAATCCTTGAATTACGGAATTATGAAGCCGGGCACTTAGTTGATTGAGCTATCGAAAGCAGCAATTACTAAAAGTCACACAAATAATTAAGATTATGCGATTTTTATCAAAAGAGGGGTGGGTCAAAAAGTTCAATCTTAGGAATATCAAAGGTGTAGATTTAGACTAACGAGAAAACATACCATGAAAATACTTAAGTTACACAAGTGTCATGAAACACTTTCTGTTAATTTCACTCATTGACAATGTCAGGGATATCCAAGTATTTTGTTTTCAAAATGTCAAACACGTCAAGTATGCACGTACATGTAAAATATTAGTATAAAACAAGTTGTTTTTTGGTGATAATGATGAAGTCATCATGGTTGGACCTGAGCCAGGTATAATTCTGTATTATCAAAGAAGTAGTCACCAGTCATTAAATATGTAATACTTTATGTTGATCCTGAAATATAATGAATTATAATATTACATGTATACATAGTGTATTACAAATGTAGAACGTAATAAAAAACAGAACCTCTCTAATTGTTTATTGTCATGTATGTAAGGCAATACAAATCAATGGAATATATTCTCATCCTTTGCTGGATAATATCATGGGGAGTCATTAATCAATTTTATATAAATAATACTTAGAATGAGAGAAAACATTCTAATTTTTCGCTGTATGGGTGATTGACAAATTAGTGCAGCTGAAAAAACATGTATTGCTTGCAAGTACTAAAATGAAGCAACGTAGTATTAATCAGCAGTAAAATAAGTGAGGCGGATTATTTTAGACAGGGAAACATGGACGGATTGACATTTTCAATGGTATCTTAAAGGTGTACTAGGTTTTCGTGGATTTGACGAGTTGAACATGTCGGTGTAAGGGAGATAATCGCTACATTTTATGTAAACTTGTTGATAATAATTCATCATTTAAGTATCATTATTATAACATGTTATACTAGATTCGGATTTATAATGATTGGAGAAAAGACAAAACCAGTCAAAAGCAAATGGAAAGTTATCCACTGTGATATCAATATATGTACAGTAAAACCCTTGAAAACCAGACTCTATGAAGACCGGAACTCTCTGAAAATCGGACGATTTTTCAAGGCTCATTGTTTTCCTTTCAAACTAATAAGAAAAGATCGTTGTAATATTCATATTCTATCGTCATCATAATTATCATTGTATCCATACATCTGTCCCTGAGATGGAGATAAGAAAAGTAAATAATTTCAATCAAGCGCAATAGGGGAACAAGCAAGAGAAGTCGAAATAACGATTTTGTTAATTAATCGGTTTATGGTATGTAACTAAAGATCGCTGGTTTGTTTGAAACTCTTCGGGATGAAGATTGTATTTAAATTACGGTCCTCATAATGGATTGTGTGATGTTTAGATACGTTTGTCATGATGGATGCCGTATTCTCCTGTAAGTTGGGAATTGTTCGACAGTCAAGATCCACTAAAATGAATATTTTAATAAATAATGCAGATGTAATTTCAAAACGAAAGTAGAAACTCTACATTTAGACAGAAGGGACAGAATTCTTCAGGGTCTAAACAACTTAAAATCAACTTAAAATCACTATTATGTCGAAAGCTTCAAAATGGAAGTTGTACACTCACTGAGCTTACAATAGTTTATCGGAAGAAATACAAAAAAATAATTTTACACGCATATATTCCATGTTATACCATAACAATTGTATCGCAGCTTTAATTCATCTGTCCATACAATTGATGCATATTAGTGGATCATTCTTGCTAAGATTATGTTATGATATTGAAACATTGATGTTGAAGTGATTTTTCGGAATGCCAAATCGTGTTTTCATTTCAGTTACTTATGTAAATACAATAACGTGTAAGGTACAAATTTTATGCTACAGTTTAACCCCTGAAAACCGGACTCCCGGAAAACCGGAATTCTCTAAAAATCGGACGATTTTTCAAGTCTTGATTTATTTTTCTATAATTAACAGTTCTCTGATAACAGGAATTTTTAGAAAACCGGACTTTTAGCCAAGTTTGGAAGGGGTCCGGTTTTCAGGGGTTATGCAGTATTTTCACAAAACATGCAGTGATTACACGTGTGTCTAATTAATAAATGAGCGTTTCCACGAGTATTCTATATGTTAGCTTTGCCTTAGTTTCATTGAAACATCCAATTTTTTCGTTCGGAATTCGCATTATACGGTCCTTCAGTTCAATACTTTTATAACGGGTCGTTTGAATAAACAATGAGTGATTGAGTTAAGTCACACTGGTAGGCTATTACATACATTTAAGCAGTACTAAGCTAACAACGTATCCGAACTTTATGAAAAAAATGTACTCTAGTTACTGGCACTACCAATCAACTCCTAATTAAAAATATACAAACAAGAGTACGCATTCGAAATTTATTTCAAGGATGTATATGGGTAAAAGAGATAAACAGTTATATCTGAGGGACAAGGTTCTCTTGTTGAGTATTACAGGTAAAATGATAAGGCCTAAAATATAAAAGGTTTCTTTCAGGTTACATGCCCAAAAATATGGGTCGGTAGTTAGGGATCTTTTTCATTATTTTTCACATTTATCGGCAACACTGTATTGGAATGTGTGCACCGTACTATTAATTAGTTGTGAAAATTACAATATAGCTGTACAATTTGGACGCTGTAAAAACTTATGAGTCGGCAGCTAAGACATTTGGGTCGGTCGGGTAACCGGAAACAAACCTCTTTTAGGCCTAACCATTGTCTACATCATAAAATTTGTTCACAACAACATCAAAAGCTGTTAAGTTCCAAATGTTACAATAATATATATTAAATAGTTTTCTCAATGCGTTTATAACGCGTATGTGAGGCATCGTGGTCGAGAGGTAGAACTTCCGTCCTCTGATCCGAAGGTAATGAGTTCGAATCCCGGCTTCGACGGGTTTCGTTCACAAACTTCACAATCCCATTTTTCGGACCCAGTACTGGTGTAGTATCCAGGAAGCGGACTCGACAGTGAAAAATACAAGCCAAATGGCTTGTTTCGCAATCGAGCTAATATAAATTAGTATAAACTAATATGTATACAGTGGGAACCCTCTAAACCGGTCCCTCTATAAACTGGTTTTCCATCTTAATCGATGAAATGTTCTGATCCCGACTGCATTACTATATAATTAAAAAATCTTCTCTAAACGGGCACACCCTCTAAACCGGCCATGTGACTTGGTCCCAGGCTCAACCGGTTTAGAGGGGTTCCACTGTAGTTGATTTACAGGTTATGTAGTTGATTTACAGGTTATATACAACAAATCGGTATGATATAGCTACAAGTTGCATAACAATATTTGGCAATCGTACGACGGTAGTATTTCGATACCACAGTCACAAGATATACCTTGGTAAAGGTCAAAGGTTATTGTATATTCAAATTAACGTAGTACAGCCACGTCGTAACACAATGTAATGGAAATGGATAATTAAGTTCGATAAAATGTTTAATCAGTAATGGAAGAAATTTCAGAACTATTCTATTCAGTTCTCTTAAAAAAGAAAGTAATTTGCTTACTTGCATACGTCTTAGAATTTCTCAAATTTCAACAAGAGGCGTTTTTATCCAGTGATCACAAAATGCATTGTTTGGTGAACAATTAGTAGTCATCAGCTTGATTGTGCCTTTCAGATTTACCGTAATATGTGAAGCCGTCCAATACAATTATTACTGAAATAAAAAAAAATGTTTGCCCCATTCAGATACAACTATTGTTCACGTGTGTTATGTAAACCAAACTTGGACATGTGTAAGATGTCTGTGTATTTTATCAATTGAAGGATTAAATGTCTCGTGCACATATTTTGTTCCGTTATCAACTGTGTGTCAGATAATAAAACAAGCGGGACTATGGTTGTTTAGGTAGAGGTACTAAAAAACATGCGACAGGGACCACATAGGAAGGGAATTTTGACCGATAGACAGTTGAACTTTCTTCTAAATTGTATCTGGTCTATTGTGTATTCCTTAAGGAATATGGAAACTGCTGAATTGCTTCTCTTTATCTAATTCTCGTGAAATATTCGAAAAAATAACACCGTGTATCAATTTCTGTTTGTTTGTTTTAAGTGACATTGTCACTGGGATTCAACGCTGTCCTTAAATCAGCATGCACAAATACTCAGCATACACCGAAGATTTGTGTTTTCAAGTCAATAAGGCCAAAGTCTTAAAATTGCAGCAAATAAGTTAAATTTGTAATTTTGGCTCTTATAATCTTTGAAAAACTCGGCCTTCATCATAAAGCAACAAAGGCTTCGGTCGGTCTTAAGACAGTAAAATACAATTTCAGAGTTACCTTTCCATACATCTTGAGGACAAAATGAGGTTAGAGTCTAAATATCATTTTTCATAACAAGTGAAAGAAAGATTTCGTTGTGGAACTATCAATAATTTCAAATGTTATGCATTATTATAAAACGCTGCCGCATCTTTGTCATCATTCATTCATGCGTATGTAAATCATGAAGTTCTTTATGAATCAGTGAATTACGTAGGCCATTCTTGGGAAAGATAAAATGCGACCTTCATTGACAGATGGCCTTTATTTGGAGGTCAGTTATAATTAATCAGTGACGATTTTTCAAAGAATGGTCTTGATTCACAATGTGCTCTTTATTCGGAGGTGGCCGCAAACACAAGTTTGACTGTAATTTAAATTAAATGTTGGGATAGATTAAAAATACATGCATATACGAAAATCCGATGATCTAAAAGTTGTTACTGAGCATTAAACAATATTTTACGTTAGTGATATAATGGCAATTTTTTATGTAGGAAGCGAGACGTTGAAATACAATCATCTCCATAGTTATTTTAGTTTTCAAGGGATGTTCTGATGGGTTTTATTTCGTGATAATTTTTGCGAGTCGTAATGGTATAATTTAGGGTAAAAGGTTTGATGAATTGTATGTTGTGTTTGCTACAGGTAAATCATGCTTGATGGTTATAAATATACGAGAGTTGACGCTAATGTTTTGAAACAGGATGCGTACCTTTTTTGAATATTTATCTACAGAGTAGATAAGAAAAAATGTTACAAAAAAAACATACACGAACAAATAGTCCATCTCCCCCAAAATACAACTACATGAAAAAACCCACAACCTAAAACTAACACAACATTTTTTGTTTTACTAGGCTTTTGTATTTGGTTTAATTCCCAAACAACTTAATATGCTAGCCTTTATTTGGAAATCAGCTTGTTCTAAATGACCTATGGTGTTTTTTCAAAGAATAGAATTTATTCACAGGGTGGCCTTCATTCGGAGATGACCTGCAAACACAGGTCAGACTATACCAGTATCTGAACTGAATAGTCATTATTCCAATCATAGTTATAATGATTATTCATCTAATCAAATAAATAAAATATGGACACATGCGTTTTTGGTGGAGGGGGATTTTTTATCATAACTTTTGATGTATTCAATATTTTACCAATACATTTTCGGATACATTTTCTTTACAAGTGAAAACAAATGATAAATTGACGAATATATTCACGGATTGATCATTCAGTGTGACAAATCAATGAAAACATGAGTCGATAATGAGTTAAAATTAACACGATGTACATCTGTATATTTTCAATACTAAAAACAAAGACACCCTAAAATCGTGATTTCTAAAATTGTAGAGATAAAACTTTCTACTATCGATGTCGTGAACACTATACACTGGTCGTCCTTTTAGTCTGTGTTGTAGACAATTTACATGCACATGCTCGTGTTTAATCTTTACCATTCCATGAATAGGAAATTCGCTGTATAACGTCGCGCTATCAACTAGGTTCACTTAGCGACTTATCCAGCTTTTTACGTTGGGAAAGATGCCAGGCGTACATCTAGGTAGAACTACCAACACTACGTAAGCTAGATTGTAAGCTAGTCCTTATGTGTGAAATTCGCTTGGTCCCAGGTGGTATTCGAACTAACAGCGTTGGTGAAAATTTCTTTGACAAGTTATTTTTATAATGATACAATTTTCCTGATATTTACAGATTGTAGATCATGTAAGAAATACTAACCAGGCATCATTGATATCTTACTTCAGCGCACACACGTTTTATAGCAACTACTGTTTCACTGAAAATAGAACTCATTGTACAAACGTGTAATAATACATCGACTGGACTCTTTATACTCAAAAGAAAGCGAATCACATATATTACTGCTTTGCAATTAGGGGACATCTTTTTACCCGAGTTTTACATTGACCAACGGTCAGGGTCATTAAGCGACTTTTCCAGGGGCATACCTGGGTAGAACCATCGACCGTAAGCTCGCTGGACAGCTCCCTCACCTGTGATATTGTCTGGTCCCAGATATGATTCGAACCCACAGCGGCGGCGAGGGGTTAGTGATTATTAATCAGAGACCATAATTACTCGACTACAGAGACCCCTCATTTGTGAGACAAGGGATCCACATTGACTTATGATTTATATCTAAATGTATATACATGTATGTAAGCGAATATGTATTTCGTGGCATATTCTTTAAACTATTGAGCTATAGCAGGGGTTCGTGTTTATTCCAAAACTATTGATCTGATCAGCAGGCCACCATGTACGACACAATACTTCAGTCTCATATACTCGGGACACGCCTATTGAGAAACCACCTGTGCCAAAAAACTGAATTTTAGTAAGAATTTGTAGTGTTAAACAGAACAGAACAAATATTTTATTTACACTTTAGCATAACAGCTCATCGTCATAACACATACTGTATACATACAATTATATTTGCATGTGTGTTAGATAGATTACTTAATTGATATTATGTGTGATGAATTAATGAATAACAATTTAGTGTAAATTAGGTCTAGTTAGATAAAATCTGGGAATAAAGATATTTCTAAGTTGACTATATGAAGTGCAAATAAAAACAACGTAAAATATATATTGCATATGTCTTAAAGTAAAATAAGTACACGACCTTCCATTCCTAGGAATGTTCAAATGATTGTAAAATGTTAATAATTGATGAGAAAAGAGTCTTACTTTTAACATGATTATTCTCTATTTCATATTGTACAAAAGTTTAAGATGGTGAACAGAGCATGTTGAATCAGGGACCAAACTTTGTTAAGATGGTGAACAGAGCATGTTGAATCAGGGACCAAACTTTGTTAAGATGGTGAACAGAGCATGTTGAATCAGGGACCAAACTTTGTTAAGATGGTGAACAGAGCATGTTGAATCAGGGACCAAACTTTGTTAAGATGGTGAACAGAGCAAGTTGAATCAGGGACTAAACTTTGTTAAGATGGTGAACAGAGCATGTTGAATCAGGGACCAAACTTTGTTAAGATGGTGAACAGAGCATGTTGAATCAGGGACCAAACTTTGTTAGGATGGTGAACAGAGCATGTTGAATCAGGGACCAAACTTTGTTAAGATGGTGAACAGAGCATGTTGAATCAGGGACCAAACTTTGTTAGGATGGTGAACAGAGCATGTTGAATCAGGGACCAAACTTTGTTAAGATGGTGAACAGAGCATGTTGAATCAGGGACCAAACTTTGTTAAGATGGTGAACAGAGCATGTTGAATCAGGGACCAAACTTTGTTAAGATAGTGAACAGAGCATGTTGAATCAGGGACCAAACTTTGTTAAGATAGTGAACAGAGCATGTTGAATCAGGGACCAAACTTTGTTAAGATGGTGAACAGAGCATGTAGAATCAGGGACCAAACTTTGTTAAGATAGTGAACAGAGCATGTAGAATCAGGGACCAAACTTTGTTAAGATAGTGAACAGAGCATGTTGAATCAGGGACTAAATTTTGTTAAGAGACCACTTTTTTGGTCATTCTCTTCATGGGTCACTTGAAGCAAGTAACTCTGTATTCATCACTTCATTATTGTTGCTAGTTTAGTTATGTTTTGATCATGATATGATCTAAAACGTTGAAATAACAAATACTCGATTATTTTCATGGTTCAGCCTTGTCACAGATTGTGTGATAACTAAGTATACCTATTTATTGTTTGCATAACATATTTACACAAACTGAATGATCGATTACCCAATTAAATTCTAGTTCATTTAAATGCTGAAGTTATGATTTCTAGTTCTATATCCGGGCAACTTGGTAACATTATTATGCAGTAACAGATTAAATAAGGCAACTACAAAAAATCTTGAGTGGTTATGTCGCCTAATTATACATTATCATAAGCATAGATCTATGAAAATCATGTGTGTAAAATCTGTCAGTCTATGTTACTAAATCTCATAACAGAATCGGGTTGGTGTTTGGTTATTTAATCCCTGATCAGTTAGTGTTGTATTACATCATGTAGATACATATTTGACGACTGCAGGAAGAAATGAGGTTAAACACATTGCGGGTCTATCGTACTTGAAAACCGTTAGATTTATTAGCCTAATGAGTTTTATCAAAATTCTATTTATTTGCTTTTGCAGACAATGGCTGCGCATTTATTTACAATGAAGAAAAACAAATGTAGAGTAATAATGTTATTGCCACTGTTGTTATGTGATTTTGTATATTTATTATATCTAAGACTCATATTTAAACTGTTGAAAGTAAATTTATTAGAAAACACTTGTCAGTTTCAATGGCGAAATATCCTTAAGAGCTGAAACATTCACAGATAGTTACGGATCTGTGTGAACATTTTCTAAACATGAAGTTGGATCAAAATCAGTCAGATGCTTTTAATAGCGTTTTTTCAGAATGTACTGTAAGACACAAGATGGATGTGAATAAATGTGTGCCTGATACAACTGTGTATCTAAATGCTCACCATGGACGAATTGTTTTAATTGTTCCAGGAACAGGAAAAACATTCTGATTTCCTGGCAAATCTGCTACATTGACTCTACACTCAAAGTATGAAACCTTGGAAAAGGCTTTATTCATCAAGTTTTCGTCCTTAACTATTGACATACTCCGGAAGTATGATAAAAAAATATTAAAATGGCCAGAAAAAACTGGTTTGGACAAAAAGTGGTATTGAACCTGATTGATTTCATTGGTTTGGTTTCTTGATATAATTGAAGAGCGTCTTTTTTAAACGTATAGACGTTTGTTATGCTGTTTGTACAATATTTTTTCTGTAATAATGACAGATCAACTTAAAGTAACTGTTTATAATTATACACAACGTTTGTAGATTGTTTCATGGACTTTGTCAATATTGTGGCCCCTTTGTTTTAAATTAGAATTGTTTCAAATGAGATTTTTTGGTCACACTGATTGATAATACATTTTATGGAGTTTTACAATTCTTTTCATGAACTCTTCAACAATCACCTGTCTAACACAGTTCAAGAGTTCCAAAAGAATTGAGGAACATGAATATTCATTTTATTTCAGTGTATTATCACTGTAATTGAACTGTATTTCCATGAACAGGTCATTCAAGTTTGAGTGGGGATTCTACAATCAGACACTTGTATGGCAGTACGCTGGAATATATACATATACTAGTCTCTTTTACAGTGTACTGTCAGTGTGATTCAGGTTCAATAATTGGCTCTATGGATATATATCCACAGACAACCACCAACTCTAAGAATAACTGGCAACATATTAATAAATTATTCTAAAATCCAACTTACTATCATTGTATTGCCATGGTATTGCCGATGAAAAACTGTGTTACCCGCTAGTACCAGTTAGTTGTCATGTTTCACTGTAATAGTATTGTATTGGAAAATTTTCTTACTGACTAGTTGTCGTATCTGTTTACAAATTGTCGGTTAAATGGGATCAAAATGGTTTCAATATAAAAGAGAATGGTGATAATGTGGGAACATACTGACAATATGCATGTTGTCCTAAGAGCATACCAGGCACGTAACCTGACTATATGCAAATGCACAGTTTAGTCTACATATTTTTTTTAAAAAAAGTAATAAAATAAAATAAAAATCTATGTGGTGTAAATTATATAAGGATTGTAAAATTGCTTTAATAAGAAAATATAATGAATCAAATTCTTGACAGAGATGGGGCTAAACTATCTACTTTCAGAACGTATCATATTCTTTAATCCATTTCAGTTTAACCTAAGTACGCGCCTGCATACTCAGATCCTCGTGTTTAAGTTATTATATAATTGTGTACATTTGTAATAGTCCAACATTCTTTTGAAATTTTTAAGTGATACTGTATGCCAGTCAGGTATATGTAGATTTGGATTTGGAAAACAGTTACTAATTACATTCATAATTAGTAATTAATTTACTGCTCACATTGACTCATATGCAGCCTGCATACGACGGACCATGTACTACTTTTTATGTAGTCAGGTGTTATCCAGTAATTATACTTAATTCAAAACATCAAAACCAGACGTCCTGTCGAATTATCATGCAGGTATCAATTAGATTTGTCAGCCAAACGTCTGAGATATAAACAAAGTCATTTCTACAGATGCTGTTATTGTACGTCCTCTTTTGTCTAAAATACCAAAATTGTTATTGTATGATTCTGTACTTTGTTATACTCTAATATTTACACGAAGTTATTACTAATTGAGAGGTAGCTGAGGTATGCAGGGTACTGTAGTTTAGAGGTGGCTGAGGTATGCAGGCTACTGTAGTTTAGAGGTATAAGCTGAGGTATGCAGGGTACTGTAGTTGAGAGGTAGCTGAGGTATACAGGGTTCTGTAGTTGAAAGGTGGCTGAGTTAGGCAGGCAACTGTTGTTGAAAGGTAACTGAGGTATGCAGGCTACTGTTATTGAGAGGTAACTGAGGTATGCAGGCTACTGTTGTTGAGAGGTAACTGAGGTATGCAGGCTACTGTTGTTGAGAGGTAACTGAGGTATGCAGGCTACTGTTGTTGAGAGGTAACTGAGTTATGCAGGCTACTGTAGTTTAGAGGTAGCTGAAGTATGCAGAGCACCATAATTGAAAGGTAGTTGAGATTTGTAATTTGTTGTAAGATGTGCTTGTTGCAGAGATATCCATGCTGCTGTTGTTGAGGAGTTGAGGTATGCAGACTGCTTTAGTTGGGATGTAGCTTTGCTGTAACTGAATGGTGGTAGATGTTGCGAGATAGCTGAAGTTTGTGGATTCATACCTTGAAAGTATGCTTGTTTATGCACAATTGTATGTGATTTGTTTGTGTAAGATATTTTGTCAACAATATTTCTTACATCTTAACATCAATAATTTTATTTTTAGTTGATAAGACAAATAGTTTTTAATTACAATATTTATTTACTGATATTTGGTGTTTAGTTGAAATCTCCATTGTGATTATTTTGATGTTATGATTGTATTATTGGAGTGTTGTAAAATAAAATCAAAAGATAGGCCAAGTTTTTTTCATTATTTTTTTTTCATTATTTAAGTCCACTAATCCATTGTAAATCATAATGTATGTCTAAAAACAATAATACAAAAAATCATGAGAGAATGAAAAAAAATGTCACATGTTAACTCTTCCATGATTGCACAGTGGACTTTTGTCACTCACTTATTCATTGATTATATCCTTAAAATCACATAGTGGGTGAACACTAGCATGAGATTTTCATGTTTCACAAAATCTTTGTATGAGACAAGTAAACAAATAGAACAAAGGCTGACATAAAAAAACTTATTTCAGTACTAAAGTCCTTTCATTATTGTTATAGGAAACATGAAAATTGTTTTGTTCAACAATTATGTGAACACAGTCAAACCTATGAACAAAGGTCACCCTTCTTGGGAAAGACAAAATGTGACCTTTATTGACAGGTGGCCTTTATTAGAAGGTCACTTTGCTCTAAACAACCAATGTTGGTTTTTCAAAGAATGGTATTTTAATATTCACAGGGTAGCCTTTATTTGGAGGTAGCTGCCTAGTAACAAAGGAGAACTTTTTTGTGGCAATTTTTTGTAGATCACCATGTATACAATGTATTTACAATTGCCAATATTCTGTTTGACTGGACATTGTGTTTATGTGAAAACTAACCATAGACCAGATGGTCTCAGAGTTTATAAATGTAAAACATACCATAAAATATTAATTCATATCATTTATTTGTTGTAGTATAAAATAAATACATTTATCAACTAAATAAATAAATATACACGCGTAAAAGAATGTGTGTACTGGTAACAAAAATTTAAATACACAATATTTATACAACAAAAATAATTACAACACAATACTATAGTAAATTAAACAACACTTATGAACAGTCACTGATTTCAGACACTCCATATTAATTAATTCATATTATTATTATTACACACTATTTTCACAATGCAACATACATTATTCAAGGAAAAATGACAACCATTTTAATAAAGAATCACTAAGTTCAAAGTTGTGTGCTATCTCTATCTTTGAATTAATAGTCACATCTTTCTAGCAGTCAAAACAAAATTTCTACTTATTGTAAAAAACGGTTTTTACAAAAAAAAATATAAATACACAGGTCTAGAAATAGCATCCATTTGTTTACAGAATTATGTTTCTGACTCTAAACCAAAGACAAGAATGTCAGTATAAGCTCTGGCTTATCAGCACCCTGAAGTATACACAATTCATGAATAATTATGAAACAAATCACTTAGTACATGCTCTACACTAATCAATAACAGCATACAAACAAATTGCGCATATGATCTATGTATACAAGAAAACAACCCATCTAGATATGGTTAAAATTAAATAATATAAAATAAGGTCAGGTATCTATATAACAATACACTAAAATGTCATATTAATAATGCACCCAATTCTTATTGCCATAGTATCGCTAGAATAGATGTTTATTGACTTTCTTTTCCTTTTTGTCTATTTCTGGGTAAAATAGAACAAAAATGTCTACTTTAAAGAGAAGTTAGCAAAAAATCATACTTTTAAAAAAACAGATAAAGGGAGACAACCTTTTGGATCAAATATTGAGGTGGTGTTATAATCAAGTTCCAGTTAATATAGAAGGAATATTTAGATTTATCTGAAGATAAGTAGACATTGAGATGACATAGTAAAACAAACATTGATAAATAATGAAAATAATATATCATAACCATCCCTATAGATTAGAACCATTTGAAGTTTATGACAGAATATTGGTAATTTTATAAAAGTTAACATATAGTCTGAAAGCACCATTTAAATTGTATTAATTGAAATAAAACTCAAAAATTGTTGTTAATTGTTGCAAGCCCATATTGATTTGGTAATATGAGCCCCACATGGGTACCATGTGGGATATGTACATTAAAGAAAGTGTGAGCTTAACAATCCAGGACATACTGGGGCCATAATGAGCCAATATGTGCACTTTCTATAAAGGACCAATCTTGATAGCCAGTATACGGCTCATACTGAGACCTGCATAGGGCATGTCTGGGTCCCATATATGTGGCTGGATGGAGGTGAGTTCAATTTAGTTAATAATCATGTGTATTGAGTGATATATTTATCTCATCAGCTGAAAATTACTATTAATTAGGGCCTCTGCCAAGTAATCACTAGCCCCCTAATGCTGTAAGTTCATATCCCACCAGGAAACGAATTTTACAAATGGGTTTTTTTAGCTGTCCAGCTGCTGTACTGAAATTCAGTGACTCAAGCAAGCTAGGTGTATGCCTAAGGATCTTCCTCTGCTGTAAAAGCTGCAAATGTCACTAAATAACCCTGCCTGATGGTGCAACATTAATAAATAAACCCCCAATAAAGAGAAATAAGAACTGTGACCACTATAATGCACAGATTGCCTTTATTCAAAGATTTATACATCTGAACACATCAATAAATGTGAAAGGAAGGGGAATTGTAAGATATATTGTCCTCTTAAACTTCTTCTCATCATATTTTAACTTATCTATGGCTTCTAAATATCTTGATAAAAGAATGAATTGTATATGATCCAGCATTACACAAACTAGCACCTATAGTATCAATTTACAAATAAGTGTACGCATTAACAAATGGTGAATTTTCTTATACTATGATAAATGAAAATCATAAAATAAGTCACTAATTGAACTTTAATTCAACTATACTGTAAGTCATAAGTTTCTTAAATGATGAAATACACTAAATATGGTTATAATAATTCAGAGTTAAACAATAAATACTGAACTCACAGCATTCACATATTTATCATGTCCTAAAAAGGAAGACTAGAATAGTTAAAGGTAAACACATGAAAACACTAACTTGTAGTTCATATATTAATTATACTACTACTTCTTTCAAATACAGTCATATGTATACATATATAATATTATATATACTCATTCATCAAAAGATGGTCTATATATATATATAGACCATCTTTTGATGAATGAGTGGATAGTGGTTTATATAAGAGATGGTCTTTATTCAGAGGTTAAAATAAACTTTAGATAGTTGAACATGAAATAGGACTTAGAACTGTCTTTACAGGCTGGAAGTCTCCATTCACAAGCAAACGGACATTGGCACAAATTTGATTGTTTGGAAAACAAATACTGCAATCTAACTATGTAATACATAATTATATAATTTTAACACTCACTGGCAGTTTGTTCAACGAGATTTTATATCTCAAAATCCTAAATTTTCTGAATTATAAAATGACATATGCATTTTTCCATACGTAATCAATGAAATATTGATGATATTAAACTTCATAAAACCAATAAAAGCCTCCACTGTACAGATGTAATTTGAATCTAAAGATGTCAATATTATGAAGGTCCAAAATTGTCCATTATTATTACATGTGTATGGTAAGATAAACCTGTGTCCCTCTAGCGTAGATACTGGGTTAAAGTGTTACCTTTCTTTCTGGACGCTGCAGATATAAATCAAATTGATACTTTGTTAATAGGTCTAAAAGTAACATGATTGTTGATAAAATACATGACTATGCCACACGCATAGGCCCAACGTGTCTATGATTAAGACTGTTCAGTCTGATTAACAGATTACGAGGAATGTTTAATCCGTGTATAATAGGAGGCAGAAAATAATGTTCCCGATGCGAAACTCGAACCCACGACCTTCTGCTTGCAAGTCAGCTGCTCTACCAACTAAGCTAATTGGGTTGATTGGCATACAAACTACTATAAAACATATATTATTTATACAGCCTTGTTACTCGTAAACCTCATGTCCATAAAACAAGGACAGTGTCCACTGTTATGTCAGTTTAATTCTTTCCACTATCAATATATGTGATATATTTGTCTATGTTATGTCTATATTAATTGCGGAATATGAACTTTTGTTTCTCTCTTCACCCAGCACATGCTTTGTCACGAAGCACAAGAGAACGTTTGAATTAATTTCACCCGGAACTTTAATTCTCAACTATTAGTATTGTTCAGCTCTATATTAATTTTACCATTTGAAATATCAGAATTAGGTGACATAACAACCTGTGTGTGATAAAACAAAACAACATGTAAGCAAACTATACAGTTAGACCACGATATTGTGTCCACCTTCGGGACTAATAGAGTGGGATTTACTGTTGAGGCTGTCTCATCATCAAGATGAAATATAGAAAAAATAAGTAAAACCGCTCTGGATATAAATGGTCTTTATACTGAAACGTTCAGTGAAGGTTTATTGTACTTTGACAAAACACTTGTTTGATATGTATTGCTTTCATCCGTCAAAATATGTCACCTGCTTTAAATGATTTTTTTTCAGCAATATTGTTCATGCTCTAATTTAAAAGGGGATATTTTTAAAACGTTGAGTTATTCGCGTTGTAATTGGCATCGACAGAAATTTGTTTTTTTTAAGAATCTGACCATAAAATTGAAGAATAAAATACACAAAATATGATAAAATATTAAACCTGTTATGTGATATATGTTTGTAGTGGATATTAAGGTATTTTTTCTACACTTAAAATATGCTATTCTTCGCTCACACCCGTGCACATATCACCTTGTAAAATACTTATTTACTTATTTGGTCTATCACTTCTCTTATGTGCATTATTGTTAATAAAAATATACATTAAGCTTCCCTTAGTTTACAGTTTATTATATGGATGCGTGTTTAGCAATGGGATTATCAATTTCGAGTCATCTATTTTCAAGATTTTCAAACGCTTTACAATGGGTCATGGAAACCAAGTACAAAGCAGTTATGAGTCACATAATAGATGATTTTTTCTTTGTTGGTCCGTCAAATTCTAAAATTTGTGATAAAAATCTTCAACAATATCTGACTATGTGAACATATCAACATTCCTATTAAGCATGAAAAAACAACTTCTCCTAGCACGTTGATTGTCAGTTATGGTATTGAAGTTGATTCTGTTGCTATGGAAACTTGGCTGCCTAGAGAAAAAGTAGAACATGTCTTGACTTTTTAGACAAATTAAACACAAGAAAAAAGTAAAGTTAAGGCAATCACAATCCTTATTAGGATTACTCAACTTTGCTTGTACTTGTATTGTGAAAGGAAAAACCTTTTCAAGGCGTTTGTACAACTTAACTGTAAGAGTTACTACAGGCGTAAATTATGACACGGTCTCTTAGTATTGACGTTGTTACAGCCAAAACTAGGAATTTGTGCATTGAGTTGTCGGTAAAGAGTAAAAAATTCAACTTTTATTCTTGGAGAAGAATTTATGTAAGCTAAATAATAAGAGATTGCCAGTCTCTCATGAATGTAGCCGCATAGTGTACTCTGATGCAAGTGGTTCTGGTTTTGCTGGTTATGAAATTCAAACCTATACAGGGGTAGTGCATGGAACTTGGGGACCTCGCAAAGGGGTTAAATCGTCAACTTGGCAGGAAATTTGTGTGGTTTATCATGTGTTAGATTCTTTGGTAAATCCTTTAAGAAATCAAAGGTTAAATGATTTAGTGACAATGTAGGTGTTTGCAGCTTAGTATCTAAAGGCTCCATGAACACAGAACTACAGAATATAGCTATAAAGATATTTAATATATGCCTTGAAAATTCTATTCATTTATCAATTGAATGGTTACCTCGAGAGAAAAACTCCTTAGCTGATTAGTTTTCAAAAATTTGGAAAAAGATGATTGGGGCATTTCATTCCATGCACCAACATTGCTTACATGCGCAGTTTTAACAGGTCGTATTATTGATAAATTCTAATGGGCTTCAGAGCGAGAACGCTTAGCTTGCCAAGCCATTTTAAGTTGCACCTTATTTAGCCTCTTTGATACAAACTGCTAATAGTCCAAGTCCAGTAAGCATTAAGTATTTTCATGATTTATTTGAACTACAGACACCTGCTGATTCTTGTTTAGTATGTAATGTGTTGATTACTGCAAGAAGGAAAACTTGCTTAACTTAAGCGCGTTGAGCCTCTGCAGTATTTCGATCAGGTCCAGGCGCATATTTTTTCAGCCACGCGCTTAAAGAGTGCATTCACACTGCACAAATAAGAAAATGGCCCTCTTTAGAGCCACAAATCTCTTAAGAGACTTCTACTTCTGCTGTCTATCAGTCACATAAATCCCATCCCACGCCCCAAAATACTATTACAAAATATCATGTCCGGCAGAGAGGCCTTAAGTGTTTCCATTTCTCGGGCTTTGAATACAAGTACATCAAGGACTTTGATACAGTTAAGAACAGTTCTCTTAATTCAGTCAGTACGTCCCTCTGCTATACCAATAAATAAATAGTGCTTCCTTAAGTGTCAATGATTGCACTAGAATTCCATGAACTTTCATATCTGATCCACATACAACAATGCCAGTCACTTGTTGAGCAGTTGTTCTTATTGGCATCTTTGGTGTTACATATTTGTCAAAGGTATTGCCAGTGTTGTATTCTACAGCTGAAATCTGTGTTATGTGAGGAATGGTACTACCGCAAACTGAAAATAAATGAAATATGATAGAAAATAGATAAATGACAAATGGACATAAATATTATGAAAGACAGTCAAAGTAATATAAATTTTATTTTGTTAGAACAGAAATTCTATTGTCTAAAGAGTAACCTCTATAGAGTGGGATCTACAGGTCGAAAGGTCGCCCTGGGCGCAGCATATGTTCTCCGTGATGATTTGATAGATTATATCGCATTTGACATCATTCATCCTGCACCTCTGCCTCATGTGGGGAAGTTGACAGTTAATTGTAGAGAATCCAAGACCGCCATTACATGACTGAAATACTGTTGATAAACAGCACTAAACCCAAAAAACAAACAAACAAGTAAATCTATAAAGAGGTCCTCTAAAGAGAAACAACCACTTTACAACGAAAGTAACACAAACCAAAAATGGTGTTTCTCTGCAGATGTTGTACATTTTAGGACTGGACTTCTAACATTCTTGTGCTCTTTACAGTGACACATGACCTGTCATAGTAGTTCATCAAATCATTGCAATAAAATAAAAGCAATAATTATTTAGGTCAGTGGTTTCCAAGTCGAACATAACTAGAGATGCTTGGTCTGATGGCTTATGTGTCACAGGTCTGAAGTCTCCTCGAGGAATGGCATCAGGGAGTTTCACCACATCAACATCTTGTTTATGACCAATACCTAAAACAGAAATAAAAAAAGTACATTGATTTTTTATTAAGACCAACAAAATAACAGCTTCCTTTTTTATGATTAGAATCTTGCATCACTGCAAGTACTGAGGTACATATTAGGTCAAACAAAAATAAAAGAATTTAGTTTGGTCTTTGAAAATAATCATTGTTACTGCAGGGGCAGCTGTATATTGCCACATTTAGTTTCTAAAGTTTATGATAGGGGAGCAGTGGCTTAGTGGTTAATGCATCTGCCACTCTACCTGTGAATTGTGAGTTTGAGCTACCATGTTTTAACATAAGACACCAGTACTGGTTAAACCAGGAAACGGAACTGAGACAGATTTACATATGCCCATAACTTTCATTACAATTGAATCAGAATAAATTAGTTTATTCTTAAGTTCAAAACAAAACTAAATGAGTTGGTAGGAACCTGATTGATATGAAATTCCCTCTAAAACTTCATGAACACCCTGGGTGATTGCTTGTTCCTGCCTAAGTATAAGACATCTACGCTTTGATGAAGGTAACTGCGACCTATCTGATGACATCTTTCTCTTTTGGGTAGAGTTTTCAGCATATCCGACTGCATGTATTCATGGTGACAATCCAACTGTTTTGTTTGCCTACAAAAATTGTAATGTGTATACTTACATAGCAAGTAAAACAAGGTGTCACATGGAGCAGTTTGTTTAAGAAATCTTTAAAATGCTATTTTGATCAAATACAAATTAACTTGTGCAAGTACGGTGCTGCTATTCAACTTTTAACTATATTTTTAAGTAAAACATCATGTATTTTATGTAATAATATGACATGATCTATAATTATTTGTAATCATAACTTACATCCAAATTTGAACTTAAAACAGTGGATCACCAGGAATAGCTAAACAGGAACATTTGATTAATGGAAAAAACACTGTAGTGAACTTGGAAACTGCAACAACTGAACTCCATCTATAACAAGTAAAGGTGCAAGCTCAAAACAACTGAACTATAACAAAACAACAAACATTATAGAAAATAAATGAATAATTCATTAATCAAAACATAAATAAATCATTAATCAAAACATAAATAATTCATTAATTTAATGTGCTTTTTGATTCCTTCAGTATATGATCAGAATAATCAATTTCAAGTAAGCACGAAATTTTCAAGTTTGGTATACAGCCTATTGTGAAATATAAAATTATTGTGTTCTGCCAAATTACCTTACACATTTTGCATCATACTTTCATTTCATAATAATTTTAATTATAATAATCTTGATATAAAGTATAAAAAAAATCAACAGAATAACTACAAAAAAGTGACACAACAGAATAAAGTGACAAGTCATTTTGTTCGCAATTTTTGTAAGTTGTAAAAAAAAAAAACATTTTGTAACAATTAGTGCACTAAAAATATGAACTGTCACTTTTAAAGAAACATGCAAAGTTCTGTGTACATACCTGAACAATGTAGTTTCTCCCTTCATTGATGAAAGCAGATGTGGCATGTACACAGTGGTCGAAGGATTCTGAGTTACCATAATGTAGTGATTTTGGTGCCCAAAGTGCTACTTCTCTATTAGCGTGCTCACACTGCTGGCTCGAACCAAGGTCAGCATACTGTACAGCATTTGATATTGGGGTTGAAAAATGTCCTCAAGTCTGAATCGTAGGTGATCACCTTTCAGAGGACCCTTATCAAATCGTTTTTTCAGTGTTAAATTTAGGTTTCCTTTCAGTCCAGCTAAAAGGGTATTATCCCTATCGCCTTTTAAATACTCAATTGGTGTCCCTTCTTCTAATAGCTCCTTAACCCCCTGCTCATCACTGACACTTTCCGTAAGTCTCTCACTTCCACTGTGCGTATGAACACACCTATGTTTCCTAACCTGTTGACCTGGTCTATTACGCTTCCACCATTTACATGTCCTGCATGTTCGGTGGCTTTCTACAATCTTTAATACTTTCTTTCTATATTTGGCTTTTCCCATGAAGAATGTGTGAGCTGTAGAAAAACAATGCAACAATTTGTGTTTAAAGGTCAATTAGTCATGTAAAATTAGCAGTTATGAGTTACAAATAAAAAAAACAAAAATGTCACAGAGTGAAAAAAATCACAACAAGATTGGGGTTGGAATTCGGACCTTCATATTACTTTTTAAGTCCTCTACCAACTGAGTTATATGGCTTCCATTTTATTTCCTCATCCTTTAAGTAATCAAGCCTGTACCATGACATACTTATCAGATATATTGATATCTTCCAGTTTCTTACTGGATAGAGGATTAATGTAAATTGTCTCAGAGCTATTCAGTCAGAATCACATGTTTGGTCCAAAATGTCACAGTGTTAGACAAGTGCACAGCCAGACCAAGGATCTAACCTCAAATTACTGTGCTTATGCCATACCAATTGAAGTATCAAGCATCTTTCCTAACAAATCATAAATTTTAGTTAAACATACAAGTATTAATTTGCTAGCATTATCTCAAATATATATATGGTGGTACTGAGGAAAGAAATCATTTTCACTTACAAGTTAAGCTGTCAAATCCTCTTTTGTGCCATGCTGTGTCTACTGCACAGGACATATCACTACACTTCTGACAGGGAAATTTTGGAGAGAGCAGTAATCTACTTTGTGGTTTCACAAGTAGGCGTGGACCACTTCTCAGGTTGCTTTCAACTTCTGTCTGCCTTTGGGTACTGTGAAAATAAAAGTATATCTCAATAACATTTTCAGGATTTTTTATGATTTATCATTTATTTTATATACTGTATTCTCATGCGAAACTGATCTCATATAACAAAAAAAAAAACATTTCAACCAGACTATAAAACAGCTATGGTCAAATTTTCTATAAATTAAAAAGAAACAACTATCAGCTAAAAACAATTATAAAAAATTGCAGTTTTCATCTACACATACACTTACTGTTTTTTATACATCTTTGTTTGATGTAAACTCATAACTTTTGAGGGGGGTTCATCAAAATCTTCTGTATCTGACCAATCACTGTCCTTAACGGCATTTGACTGAAGAATTGACCTTGAATAAAAATATATATACTTGTTATAGCAAGACATTCATATAAAAGCAGCAATCCAAAAAAGCCAATAATTCACCAACACCATAAGTCAATGTTAGAATAAATTCACTATGAGGAATGAAATGGTGTTAAGAAAATTTTGAGTGAAATGGTGTTTAGAAAATTCCAGACTCGAGATATTTTGAGGTTGCAGGTTACAATCCTGGGGAACAAGAAAAGTGCATCCAACAAACTAACTACTTACTTAACAGCAGGCGAGGCATCTGGCAAAGGACATACTCTAAGTTCTTCAATAAGGCCTTCCATGTTCTGTTTTGAAAGTAGAGACTCCTCATGCCTCAGATCCCTTAAAAAGATTTTTTACATATAAGCTCATAATTTATTTAATGCAGTATTTATTTAAGCCAAAAATTAATGCATATTCCTCGTCTCTTTGCCAAAATATAAGGGTAGTCAGGTAGGCTGGACCTTAAAATAAAACCAAAGAAAAACGTAGTCTCTAAGGTCAGCCAGGAGACATAATCACATAAGCTCTACATAAAACATAAATAAGGATTTTTTTTATGATAACTCATTTCTCATGAGTGGATAGCATAATCTTATCCACAAACTGTGAGTGTGACCGTGTTTGTCAACTGTACTGAGACACAGCCTCTAACAAAATATGCAGCAAAGCCTAATGATTATGAAAAAAATTACAAATTTGTTCCGCACAAAATGACATATTTTAGTCTTACTCCATTTTCTTGTTGAAGATGATTTTGTAGATACTAAAGGCACAGTCTGGATAATATCTCCATAGTTATAATATCAATGTCATGTAAGAGTTAGACAATCAACATGAGAGTAAACAAGTGAGAGTGTGATTGAGTGAGCTAGAGTGTGTGTGAGCAAGCAAGAGTGAGTGAGCAAGCAAGTATGAGTAAACAAGCATTATTAGTGCGAGTGAGTGAGCAAGAGTGTGAGTGAGCAAGCAAGTGTGGGTTAGCAAGCAAGAGTGTGATTGAGCAAGCAAGAGTGTGAGTGGGTGAACAAGAGTGTGAGTGAGCAAGCATGAGTGAGTAAACAAGCATTATTAGAGTGAGCGAGTGAGCAAGCATGAATGAGTAAACAAGCATTATTAGAGTGAGCGAGTGAGCAAGAGTGTGAGTGAGCGAGCATGAGTGAGTAAACAAGAATTATTAGTGTGAGTGGGTGAACAAGTGAGCAAGCATGAATGAGTAAACAAGCATTATTAGAGTGAGCGAGTGAGCAAGAGTGTGGGTGAGCGAGCATGAGTGAGTAAACAAGAATTATTAGTGTGAGTGG
The DNA here is from genome assembly GCA_008271625.1 of Lutraria rhynchaena. NCBI lineage: Eukaryota > Metazoa > Mollusca > Bivalvia > Venerida > Mactridae > Lutraria > Lutraria rhynchaena. The sequence continues at coordinate 404,483 of VIBL01000073.1, read as the reverse complement.
GTGAACAAGAGAGTGAGTGAGCAAGCATGAATGAGTAAACAAGCATTATTAGAGTGAGCAAGTGAGCAAGAGTGTGAGTGGCCAGAAAGTGTGAGTTAGCAAGCATGAGTGTGAGTGAGCAAGCAAGAGTGTGAGTGGGTGAACAAGAATGTGAGTGAGCAAGCATGAGAGAGAGTGAGCCAGCATGAGTAAGAGTTAGTGAGCATGAGTGTGAGTGAACAATCATTAGTGTGAGTGAGCAATCATTAGTGTGAGTGAGCAAGGAAGAGGGAGTGAGCAAGCAGGAGTGTGAGTGAGCGAGCAAGAGTATGAGTGAGCAAGGGTGTGAGTGCTTGAATAAGAGTGTGAGGGAGTGAGAATGTGAAAATGAAGGGTGTAATTTCAACAACTTGATTAAAAGATACAAGGTAAATGACAGCATTACAAACAATAAGTGATTCTTCCAGTAAGTTTTTCACACAATTTTTTGAGTTGTCTCCCTTGTGTAAAAAAAATACATCCCATAGTTGGCCTCAAATTTGGAAATTCTATAACTATGTATTATCAGTAAGTATCTTCAATAGCATTTCCTTTATATATACCTGGACAATATATCCGAAGTTGGGCCAGAAAAATAGCCCTGTTTATGATTACTCATCCAACAATTCTTTTGTATCAATCCTAAAGTTTTTAACAGTAAAATTCAAAGTACAAGCACAAGGGAATGTCTGTCTTGTTTTTTTTCAATGGTGCTGAGAGAAAAGTTTGTCAACCTACTTCCCTTTATTTGTTTGATCAAGTAACCCTAAACATGACAATTTATTTCTAGCCTAGCAAATATGTCTATTTATCTACCTTGGGTACTGAACAATATGTAGCTTCAATTGTACAGGAGGAAACTCAGTGTAAATCTACACAGTGTCCAAACTATTTATTGTTAAAATGCTATCCCAAACTACATGTGAAACATTGAAAATAAATAATAAACCACTAGCCTGATTCAGTAATTAAAGACAGTTTAATTGCAGATTTAATTGGTTGTTTTTCCAAGACGAAAAACACGGCAGTGATTGTAGGGAATTTAGCCATTTACAACAGCATCTCTGTTGAGCTAACTCTTTAGCGATGTGGTTAAGTGTCTGCTTACAGAGTTAGGGGTCCTGGGTTCAATCCTAGTCAGGACCAGTGATCTGTCTAAATTATAATTTATGCTATGAGACATTGATCATTCAAATTTTGCAATACTTATTTCTTGAACATATCAGATAGCAACATAAAGTGACTTTCTAATGATCCTTCGCATCTTTGATGTTGCTTAAATGTGGTTATAGGAAACAATCGTCCAACTGGACCTGTTTCGGTATGAGCCAAGAGATGGACAAATACGAAACATTTTGATGACGAAAGTAAAATATGTTTCGTTGTACACTAGATCGGATATTCACCTGTAGTAAACGAAGATATTGAAACATGTTTTCTCTCCTTTCTTTCTGATTAAGTCTCGCTAATTTCAGCATTGCTTTCAATTTCCACACTGGACGCATCCATCCTTATAATTTTTTTAGCGAAAGACTGACTATATAACGTAAAGATAAACTAGTCCCTGTTCCATCTTGCAGTGCACCAGAGTCAGCGGGAACCAGTTAAACCGAAAAGACAGCCAAAGGATTATCTCCCCTGTATTTGCTATTTAGCACTCGATTTAAACTGATTCACGTTGACTCTGTCTGGCCCATTCACATTCTGTTAGATTCTAGATTAACATAGTAAAACATTTATTGGTATTTGATAGACTCCGTTTAGACCTCAATATCAAAACATGTGATAACATAATTGACCTAATGTTGCTGTGGATTACGGGCCTGTGCGATGAAAAACGGCTCTCGTATGCAGACGTTGCCTTTTCTCTGCTTCTAGGTAAAGATGCATTACAATCCAATTTAGGATTTTTATTTACACTTGGGCGGCGAAAAGTTGGAGGAAAGGGTGCCGCTTAGCATAGATTGAAAATACTGCCCCAACTCTCGAATTTGACCAACGTTTTAACATGAACAAATTGAGTGCATAAAACTAACATTGCCAAGTAAAGATTTTCTAGCCATTCTTATCACAATAGGTGTCAGATCTTTCAGCTTACCACGCATGTTCCGCAGAAGGAAGGTATCCACGCACACAGTATGAATACGATATGCAGTGTTGATTATTATTATACAGTCTCAGCGCCCTACAAGCACTGATTGTTGGGTACCATTAATTATGTGCATAGTAGATTATGATAGTTCATTATTATTGACTATATTATTGACTTGGTATAAACCAATCTCTATCCAGAGTTGTCGTTCGTTATCCATCACATACATCTCTGTCAACGTCTGAAAAGTAGTTCAAAAACACATGTCCGTGTCTCCTTTACTTTCCATCTGATACACAGAATCACACTTTTGTTTCTCTAAATGTACATTTGTTGTCACAATTTTACACGATTACCTTTGATTTCTGCGTTTCATTTCCATTTAAGCGGTGTAACTTCATGATCTAATTACCAAAAGTAAACAAATACTCTCCGTCGAGAAATAGTGCGCTAGATAAATGAAATAATTTCTCTGATTTTCGGGGAAATTATAACATCTTTTGTCTCGAATGTATTGTGTAAAATAAATTGCTTCGCTTAGTTGTAAATTTTGTATCATTTTGTGGCTTCATTTCTTATTTTACAAGAATCTTGTAAAACGCTAAGACGTAGACAGAGATGTATGGGAGAGATAACGAACGACAACTCTGGATAGAGATTGGGTATAAACATGGGAGGGGTCAAATAGTTCCTTTCCCAACATTCAATGCGCGATGTTACGCAGAGTACCATGTGACCTGGAGTATGAATTGGAGCGTTTAGTTGTTAGCACGTGACAATTAAAAAAAATGTGCGAAACGCTCACTGATTGGTCGTCCGAATCACGGGATTTTTATTGCTCAAGAATCACTGACTCAGTCGAGTGGACGACGAACGAGCAGGTATTTTTAAATTATTTTCTTTCATATTGGTTTGATTTTAGGTGGCTTTCTTAACTTTCTGCGAACGTTTGATCTAGCGAAGTTAAAGAATTCATGTCGCAAGGAACTGTTTGTCTGAATTAAGTTAATTAAGTGTCAAATTGGTTTTTTCTTCCAATTTTTTTGTTGGCGCCATTTTGATTTTTTTATTGAAGTTTGTGTATCTATTCTACTTAAAGTCCATTGCATTTTATACTCAAGTTTGAACTTCACCGAACCAAATTCATTATTTATTTGCGCATTTGGACATACTTTGTTCTAATCTAATTTAATACAATGTGAGATTTTCTTTTTTCACAGACAAACCCTACCAACAAAATTTATTGTACGGAGAAGTCATAAGTTGTTTATACACCCGAGGGAACTCAGTCAAGATGGACGCTGAATGAACAGGTATTTTTGAATTCATTTTTATTCGTATTGGTTTGATTTTAGGTGACTTTCTTAACTGTCTGCGAGCGTTTGACCTTGTTTGATGTTGTATATATATATATATGTGTGTGTGTGTGTGTGTGTGTGTGTGTGTGTGTTAATTGTAGTTTGTATGCCAGTCTGCTCGATTACAATAGCTCAGTTGGTAGAGCAGCTGACTTGCAAGCAGAAGGTCGCGGGTTCGAGCCCCGCATCAGGAACTTTATTTACTGCCTCCTATTACAGATTTTTAGTGGATCAAGTTTGTGGATCTATTCTACTTCAAGTTTATTGCATTTTATACTCTGGTTTGAATTTACCATACCAAATTGAGTATTTATTGTCGCATTTGAAGTACAGAATTTGTTCTGTTCTAATTTAATGCAATGTGTGATTTTGTTTCTTCAGACAAACCCTACAAACAAAATTCACTGCATGGAGAAGCCATAAGTGTATAGACCGAGGGAACTGATGTCAGTTGAGAAGTACATATCATGACTGAATCTTTGGAAGGATTTAAGGTTAGAAAAGTTCACTTACATTGAAATTTACAGTTTTTGTTTGGCTGTTCTGGTGACCGATATTAGGTCTTGTTCCCAATGGCAAAAAGTAGATCTATGTTTTTCCCAATTGCAAGGTGAAAATTCCCAAATCAAATGAGAAAAAAATGTTTTTTTTATTTACAGCAGTTCAAATGTTTACTGAATATCTAAGATATTCAAATAACATGTTTATCTAAAGATAAAAATAAACAATATCTAATATTTGTTTGATTATTTTAAGTTATTTTTATACAATGTGACCAGAGCAACAGATAAGCTTTCTCGGTGAATTGGTTATTACTCCATCATTTCATTTTGAACTGGGTATTTGCTAATATAATTGGGTTTTCTGAAACCTGTCACTCAATTATTTTTATATTGATGCTCTTACATATCAAGTTTAAACTTACTAGTATCAATAATGCTGTAAGACACGGAAATAACGGATACTTGGTCCTGAAAATATTTACTTACATTTGAATTTCTGTATAAACTTTCCCAAATGTCAATACATTTTAAATCAAAGAATATGCCTTGCGCAGCTTTTTTAAAATATAGCAGTTTTGTTTGTAACAATATTTACAAAAAAATATGTTTGTTGTGCAAAAACATAACAATAGAATCTAAAATACTCTTTTCATATTGCTCGTGGTCTGAACTAGATTCATTTGAATGAAATAAAATGTAATGACGTTTTTTTTTTGCTCAGATCTTGAAGTTTTCTTCATCCAGCTTCGACATTTTGCTTACAGACACTTTTATAGCATGTGTCCATTGAAACAGATAGCAAAGTGTATTCCCCGGCCTTAGTGCCGGGAAATAAGAAAAAAAATAATTGATTCACGGCCCTAGGGTTTTATTAGCTCACCAGAACCGAAGGTTCAGGGTGAGGCGTTAGGACGGGTAGGTGGGTGCTCCGGCGTCTTGAGTCAACAATGGTCTTCTCCTCAGAAACTACCAGTCGGATTTACTTCAAATTTGCTTTGCTGAAGCCTTTTGACGTTCTAACTGCAATTTGCTCATATTGTACCGGTTGACCCCTTTTAGGGGTCACTAGAGCTAAAAATAGAAAAACCTTTAATCGTCTTCTTCTCATGAACCAATGGAAGAATGATCACCAAACTTAGTCTGTAGCATCCTTAGATTGTCCTTTTACAAGTTTGCTCAAATAAACTTGGTCGGCCCCTTTTAGGGGTTGCCAGAGCTAAAAATAGAATTACCTTAAAATGACTTATTCTCATGTGTCTATGGATGGATTATTACCAAACATGGTTTTTAGCACCTTTAGATAGTGTTCTATCAGATTTGTGAAAAAGAAGATTGGTTTGCCCCTATTAGGAGCCACTAGAGCTAAAAATAGAAATACTGTAAAACGACTTTTTCTCAAGTCTCTAAGGATGGATTATTACCAATCTTGGTTTTTAGCATCTTTAGATAGTGTTCAATCAGATCATCTCCAATAAGAATGGATGGTCCCTTTTAGGGGCCGCTAGAGCTAAAAATAGAAATACCTTTAAGCGTCTTCTTTTCATGAACCAATGGATGGATCATCACCAAACTTGGTCTGTGGCATCCTTAGATGGTCCTTTCTCAAGTTTGCTCAAATATCGTTGGCCCTTTTAGGGGCCGCTAGAGTTAAAAATAGAAATACCTTAAAATGAGTTTTTCTCATGTCTCTATGGATGGATTATTACCAAACTTGGTTTTTGGCATCTTTAGAGAGTGTTCAATCAGATTATCTCCAATAAGAATGGTTGGTCCCTTTTAGGGGCCGCTAGAGCTGAAAATAGAAATACCTTTTAGCGTCTTCTTTTCATGAACCAATGGATGGATCATCACCAAACTTGGTCTGTAGCATCATTAGATGGTCCTCTCTCAAGTTTACTCAAATAAATTTGGTCAGCCCCTTTTAGGGGCCACTAGAGCTAAAAATAGTAATACCTTAAAATGACTTTTTCTCATGTTTATATGGATGGATTATTACCAAATTTGGTTTTCAGTATCTTTAGATAGTGTTCTATCAGATTTGTTCAAATAAAAAGGGTTGGCCCAAATTAGGGGCCGCTTGTGCTAAACATAGAAATACCTTAAAATGACTTCTTTCCATGAACCAGTGGTTGGATCATCACCAAATTTGGTCTGTGGCATCCTTCAGTCATCACAAATATTTTTTTGTAGTATCCTTTGATGGTCCTTTATCAAGTTTATTATTGTTCCCCATTATTTGCCCACAAGTGTACCTTTATTACTTTTTTAGTAACAAGTTAATTAATATTTATTCTGGTGAGTGATGCAGGGCCATCATGGCCCTCTTGTTAGTTTTATTTATTTTATGTTATTTTTATACAGTAGAACTTTTTCCCAATTTGTTCAAAATCTCGCAAAAATTCCCAATTCTAGGAAAAAACCCTGCACTATAATAACAGTTGAATATGTTAAATGTAAGAGTTAAAACATTAAACATGTGAAATCAGAATTGAGTACTGATCAGAAGCAGTTTTCCCTCGCTAAGATACATAATTCCTCTTTGAAGCTATTCAAAAATACCAAAAGTTTACAATTTCTGTTCTGGTAGACTTAATTCTGACAAAATGACTTATCAGACTAAGGTTTATCGGTATTTTTATGTAGAGTTGAATAGTTTTGTATTGATTAAGCAAACTGATCTGGATTTCCCAGCTTTTTAATGATGTCTGTTGGAACAATCCGAATGAGCTTATTCCCTTATTAACCAATACTAGATCCCGGCTCATGACGCATGCATATTTCCATGCGTATGATGCCTGGAAGCAGGTGTACATTTCCATTTCCGGTAAAATGACGCACATTTGATGAAATTAAGAAATAAGACATCTGACATAAAGCATACTGGATGGCTTTTTTGCTATAGGGAGTAAATATACCATCTTGATACTGCTTGATTCACTCATGATAATAAATCTTTGGCCAGAAAATCTAACTTCTAACTGTTCACAACTATGAAAATGTGGTAGACCTGTTCCAATGTAGAAAAGACAAAGATATGGACCTGTAGATTGTTGTTATGAATGCTGTTGCCATAATCATTGATTCATGAAAACATTTGTTTTGGTTATGTGGCAGTGTATTAAAATTTGACAATTTCCCCAACTTTCCCCTTTTCATGTAATTTTTTTCCCCTTTCGACCAGCTTCCAGTGTCCACAGTCCCTAAAAAAAGCTGCATTTGGTGACTTCTAGTTTATTTGATATAAGGATGTTACTTAGATTTTGTTTGCATACCAGCTTAATATTTTTGTACTGATGCTTCGAACTGGTCTTATATACGATAGACTGCTCATTTTGGCAGAATGTTATTGACCCTTTAATAAGGATTGACAGCAGCAATGTCTCAAATTCTTGCATCTCACATTGAGATAGCTAATCAGTCCACCCATCTGCGTGTTCCTATTGGCCAATGCAAAATATGTAATCAGGGCTTTCATTTGACCCTTAAAACAACATTTTGACTTTTGAAATCGGTAAAATAAAGTTTTATGACTCTTGAGAATTTGTACCACAGGGTCAAATTTACAATAAAAATAGAAGGAAATTTTGTTGACTCTTCTAATTATCATCAGCCAAGGGTCATTTCTGACCTATAACCTTTGACTTCTAGTGAAAACCCTGATAATATCTAAGCCCTAGGTCTTCTGATTTCATGACCATTAACAAGCATCTATGTAGCAAATGCAAATACCGAAAGGATATTTTGAGTGCAAACGGAAAAATGTGAGACGTATGATGTACATGTAATGGCCTCGGGATGATAAAAAGTTACGGTTTGTCTGGTAACCAGAAACAAACAATTTTTTACACCTCACAATGCTGCAAAGCCAGCCAGAAACAGTCCTCTCAGTGTGTTGATTTATCTCTTAGGTTGTGAATATAATAAACCTTGCTGACTCTTTAAGTGGACTTGTCATTTATTGATTGAAGTAAGCTGAGTGCTTATATTAAAGATAAATTAAATATTTCTGGAACACTTAATAAATTTTGATCATTCGATAAAACAAAGCTATTTGGTATCAATTTCTTCCATTGATTTTTTTATCTTTATTTTGTTTATGAATGAATATTCATTTCTATTTTAACTTGTATTTTACAGGAGTAGCCGCATTGAGATCAGACAGCTTCAACTATTGTCCATGAAGTTGGTTACAACATCAATGTGGATCATTGAAGTTCATACTGCAGGAAAGCAATATTGAGGGATGGTTATCAGAAACAGGTGGATGGTAAGTGTTTGTATTTTTTGTTATGTTTTACATTTCATTTTTTCTGTATATGTTAAGGCTTCACTTGGTGCAGAATGGCATCCTGTCTGAGAATCCTCTAATCACCAGTGTGTACACACTGGAGTATGGAGGATCTGAGTTTGGCATTGAAACCTTATGTTTTAATGTTATTCTCAAAAGCACCAGGTGGATGGTAGGTTTTTGTATTTTTTGTTCCCACATCTCACACTAAAGTTCTCCTAACTTGCACTATGGTTTCCCTCACTCATACTTAGGTCCCCTCATCTCGCACTAAGGTTCCCCCAACTTGCACTGAAGCCCTCCTATCTCACACTAAGGTTCCCCTTACTTGCACTTAGATTTCTGTATCTGTCACTAAGGTTCCCCGAGCTTGCACTACGGCCCCCTAACTCACATTCAGGTTCCTCTGACTCATGCAAAGGTTCCCCTAGCCCACATTCAGTTTCCTCTTACCCACACTAACGTTCTTGTAAGTCTCACCAATGTTCCTGTATTTTGTACTTAGACTCTCTCAATTCATACTAAGGTTCCCCTCACTCAGATTCAGTGTCCTCTAACTCTCCTCAAAGTTTCTCCAGCTCATATTTGGGTTCCCTTGGATCACATGAAGGTTCACATGGCTCGCATTGAGGTTCTCGTAGCTTACACTGATGTTCTTGTATTTTACACTGAGGCTTCCCACGCTCACGCTTAGGCTCCCCTAACTGGCATTCAGGGTACACAAACTTTCTTTTGGGTTGTCCTAATTCACATTTTGGTTGCCCTAACTCGCAGGAAAGATCCTGTTACTTACATCAAGGTTCACATAGCTTGCACTTAGGTTGCTTTTTACTTGCACTTAGGTTCTCTCAGATTGCATTCAGGTACCCCTAACTTACATTAAGGTTCCCATATCTCATATTGATGTTATCCGAAACTCTAATGGCAGAATGGCATCCAGTCTGAAAATCCTCAAAATTACCAGTGTGTACACACTGGAGGATTGAGGATCTGAGTTTGGCATTGAAACCTTATGTAGAAATTGTACGATGATCAGTTGCGCCCGCTGGTCAAAGTGCAGTATCTACATATTGTGTCTTAATGCTATTCTCAAAAGCATTGTGAGCCGATCGGTAGTGCCCCTGATCGGAATGCAGTGTATAGAAAGCCTAAGAGTTTTTGGTTACATTGTTGTGAGGTGTGTGAACCTTCATATGTGTGTGACGGGTACCTGAGTGTGACTTGAGGGGATCTGAGTGTGAGTGAGAGTGTCTTAAGTGGGAGTTGTGGGGACTTAAGTGTGAGTGGCAGGGTCGCTTTTGTGAGTTAGGGTAGCCCGAATGCGAGTTGGGGGAATCTGGAAGAGGGCAAGTGTATCCTGAATACGAGTTGGTGGAATCTAAGTGTTGGTTTGGGAGGACTTAATGTGAGATACAGGAACGTTGGTGTGAGTTGTGGGAACCCTAATGCGGGTCATGGGAACTTTTGTGTGGTTTGGGGGAGCCTGGATGTGAGTCGGGGGCGCCTTGGAGAGAGTTGGGGGGCACTGAGTTTGGGTAGGGGGAGCCTTGGTGTGAGTTGGGAGGTCTGGGTGCAAGATACGGGGGCATTGTTGGGAGTTGCAGGAGCGTTGATGTGGGTTGGAGGAGGCCGAATGTGAGTTGGGAGAGCCATTGTGTGAGTTGGGGGGTCTGGATGTGAGATGGTGGGCATGGTGTGAGTTGGGGGAACCTTGGTGTGATTTATGGGAGTCTGGGTGTGAGTGAGGGGAGCCATGGTGTGAGGTAGGGGGACCTTGGTGTGAGTTGGGGGAACCTTGGTGTGAGGCGTTGGAGCCTGGGTGTGAGTGAGGGGAGCCGTGGTGTGAGGTAGGGGGACCTTGGTGTGGGTATTTACTTTTATTCTTAAGGCATTTTATTTTTTGATTTTATTTATATTTATTACAGTTTGACATATTGTCACTAGGGTTTAACGCCGGTTCACCTAACCAGTTTTCCTGGACTGTATACCAACCAGTGCTAATTTACCTTTCAACAAGGAGCAGGCAACTTCTCCACATAAGGAGGAAAATCAGTCAACATTTTTGTCAAAAATAATTTATATAAAGAATGATCCATTTAAGTTGTAATGCTGTATTGTTATATTTTTAATAAATATCTTACTTTTTTTTGATAGGATAATTTCTATTATTGTTTTTTATCTTATCAGTCAATATTTTTTTACAGTTTATTATCTTTTAAGTAAATTAGATACATTTTAGGCGTAGGCTATTTTGTTATATTTTTGATTAATACCTTACTTTTTTGATAGGATAATTTTTGGTATTGTCTTTTAATCTTATCAGTCAATATTTTTTACAGTTTATTATCACTTAAGTAAATTAGAATACATATTAGGTAGAAATTGTACGATGATCAGTTGGGCCCGCTGGTCAAAGTGCAGTATCTACGTATTGTGTCTTAATGTATTATTTTTCAATTTTATCAGTCAATTTTTTTTTACAGTTTATCATCACTTAAGTAATTAAGATTACGTTTTAGGTGTAGGTTATTTTGTTATATTTTTTAAGTAATACCTTATTTTTTGGATAGGACAATTTCTTATTATTTCTTTTTTATTACAGTTGTTAATGGCTTATGTAATTTGTTTGTTTTATGTGATATATTGTCTTTGGGGTTTAACGCCAGTTCACCTAATCAGTTTTCCTGGACTGTATACCAACCAGTACAAACTTACCTTTTGACAAGGAGCTGGCAACTTCTCCACATAAGGAGGAAAATCAACATTTTTGAGAAAAATAATTTATATAAAGAATGATCCATTTAAGTTGTAGGCTATTTTGTTATATTTTTAATTAATATCTTACTTTTTGATAGGATAATTTTTGTTATTGTCTTTTTGTTATTGTAGCTTATTTTGTTATATTTTTTATTAATAACTTACTTTTTTGATAGGATAACTTTTGATGTTGTAGGTTATTTTGTTACATTTTTTATGAATATCTTACTTTTTTGATAGGATAATTTTTGTTATTGTCTTAATCTTATCAGTCAATATTTTTTTACAGTTTATTATCATTAAAGTAAATTAGAATACATTTTAGGTAGATATTGTACGATGATCAGTAGCGCCCGCTGGTCAAAGTGCAGTATCTACATATTGTTTCTTAATGTATTATTTTTTAATCTTATCAGTCAATATTTTTCTACAGTTTAATCATCACTTCAGTAAATATGAATACCTTTTATATGTAGGTTATTTTGTTATATTTTTTTCATTAATATCTTACTATTTTGATAGGATAATTTCTTATTATTTCTTATTGATTGCAGTTGTTGATGACTTATGTAATTTGTTTGTTTTTATTTGACATATTGTCACTGGGGTTTAACGCTATTTCACCTAACCAGTTTTCCTGGACTGTATACCAACCAGTACTAACTTACCTATCAACAAGGTGCTGGCAACTTCTCATATGGAGTAAAATCGACATTTTAGTCAAAAATAACTTATTTAAAGAATAGTACATTTTACATGTAGGTTATTTTGTATTTTTTTAAAATAATTGTTTAACTTTATTTTTTTTATATTTTTTGATAATTTTAGTTTCCTGATTTTTTTTTTTTGATTTTTTTAGGATCATCGTTTCCCTGATTGATAATGCAGTGCAATGAGCTATCATCAAATTGGAACCATTCTTTTTTAGTAGAATGTATCAAAGGTGAGTGTCATAATCATTTTTTACAAAAGTACATTGTTACAACAGATAACATACTAGATATGTGTACAATACATTTTAGGTGTAGGCTATTTGTTATATTTAATATCTTACTATTTTGATAGGATAATTTTTGTTATTGTCTTTTAATATTATCAGTCAATATTTTTTTACAGTTTATTATCAATTAAGTAAATTAGAATACATTTTAGGTAGAAATTGTACGATGATCAGTTGGGCCCGCTGGTCAAAGTGCAGTATCTACATATTGTTTCTTAATGTATTATTTTTAAATCTTATCAGTCAATATTTTTTACTGTTTAATTATCACTTAAGTAAATTAGAATACATTATAGGCATAGGTTATTTTGTTATAAATATTTAATTAATATCTTACTTTTTTGGATAGGATAATTTCTTATTATTGTTTTTTAATCTTATCATTCAAAATTTTTTTTTACAGTTATTATCACTTAAGTAATTAAGAATACATTTTATGTGTAGGTTATTTTGTTATATTTTTTATTAATATCTTACTTTTTGATAGGATAATTTTTGGTATAATCTTTTTATCTTATCAGTCAATATTTTTTTCACAGTTAATGATCACTTAAGTAAATTAGGAAACATTTTTGGTAGAAATTGTACTATGATCAGTAGCGCCCGCTGGTCAAAGTGCAGTATCTACATATTGTTTCTTAATGTATTATTTTTAAATCTTATCAGTCAATATTTTTTACTGTTTAATTATCACTTAAGTAAATTAGAATACATTATAGGCATAGGTTATTTTGTTATAAATATTTAATTAATATGTTACTTTTTTGGATAGGATTATTTCTTATTATTTCTTATTCATTACAGTTGTTAATGAATGACTTATGTAATTTGTTTGTTTTATGTGACATATTGTCACTGGGGTTTAACGCCAGTTCACCTAACCAGTTTTCCTGGACAGTATACCAACCAGTACTAACTTACCTTTCGACAAGGATCAGGCAACTTCTCCACATAAGGAGGAAAATCAGCATTTTTGTGAAAAATAATTTATATAAAGAATGATGCATGTAAGTTGTATGCTATTTTGTTATATTTTTAATTTAAATCTTACTTTTTCATAGGATAATTTTTGGTATTGTCTTTTAATCTGATCAGTCAATATTATTTTCACAGTTAATTATCACTTAAGTAAATTAGAATACATATTCAGTAGAAATTGTACGATGATCAGTAGCGCCCGCTGGTCAAAGTGCAGTATCTACATATTGTTTCTTAATGTATTATTTTTTAATGTTATCAGTCAATATTTTTTTTACAGTTTATTATCACTGAAGGAAATTAGAATACATTTTAGGTGTAGGTTATTTTGTTATATTTTTGATTGATATCTTACTTTTTTGATAGGATAATTTTTGTTATTGTTTTTTAATCTTATCAGTCAATATTGTTTTACACTTTAATTATCACTTAAGTAAATTAGAATACCTTTTAGGTGTAGGTTATTTTGTTTTATTTTTTAATTAATATCTTACTTTTTTGGATAGGATAATTTCTTATTATTTCTTATTGATTACAGTTGTTAATGACTTATGTAATTTGTTGGTTTTTATGTGATATATTGTCACTGGGGTTTAACACCAGTTCACCTAACCAGTTTTCCTGGACTGTATACCAACCAGTACTAACTTACCTTTCGACAAGGAGCTGGCAACTTCTCCACATAGGGAGGAAAATCAATCAACATTTTTGTCAAAAATAATTTATATAAAGAATGATGCATTTAAGTTGTACGCTAATTTGTGAAATTTTTTATTCATATCTTACTTTTTTAATAGGATAATTTTTGTTATTGTTTTTTGTCTTATCAGTCAATATTTTTTTACAGTTTATTATCACTTAAGTAAATTACAATGCATTTTAGGTGTAGGTTATTTTGTTATATTTTTTAATTAATATCTTACTTTTTTGATAGGATAATTTTTGATATTGTCTTTTAATCTTATCAGTCAATATTTTTTTACAGTTTATTATCACTTAAGTAAATTAGAATACATTTTAGGTAGAAATTGTACGATGATCAGTAGCGCCCGCTGGTCAAAGTGCAGTATCTACATATAGTTTCTTAATGTATTATTTTTTAATCTTATTAGTCAATATTTTTTTTTACAGTTTCTTATCACTGAAGTAAATTAGAATGCATTTTAGGTGTAGGTTATTTTGTTATATTTTTTAATTAATATCTTACTTTTTTGGATAGGATAATTTCTTATTATTTCTTATTGATTACAGTTGTTAATGACTTATGTAATTTCTGGTTACCAAGGAGCAGGCAACTTCTCCTCATATAAAGTAAAATCGACTTTTTGTCAAAAATAACTTATGTTAAGAATAGTACATTTTAGATGTAGGTTATTTTGTAATTTTTTGAATAATTGTTTAACTTAATTTTGTTGTATTTTTTGATAATTTTAGTTTCCTGATTTTTATTTTTTTTATTTTCTTTTTAGGATCATCGTTTCCCTGATTGATAATTCAGTGCAATGAGCTATCATCAAATTGGAACCATTCTTTTTTAGTAGAATGTGTAAAAGGTGAGTGTCATAATCATTTTTTACAAAAGTACATTGTTACAACAGATAACATACTAGATATATGTACAAGAATTTTTGTAATGACTTATTCAAAAATCAAATCAGAGAAAATCTCAGAAAATATATGCACTAGTGATATGTTTGTGTTGCATTCTTAGCTTGATTTAAAGAGACAGAGGCTTGTTGATTGCTATTGAATTTATTTTGCTGTACTTTGTATGAACCTTATAGAAAAACCCATTGATTCCTAAACTTAGTCCGTACAAACTTCATTTAACAAGTCCTTTGTTTAGTGAGACACTGTTCAAGTTTTCCTGAATGTCTTAACATACAGGTGTCACTGATTGGTAGGCCGCACTTAGTCCTTCTCTTGTTGTTTCGAACAATTTAACATTTCTGAAAACTGATTTCGTCTTACTGCAATTAGAAAGTAGCCTCCCTTAAAGATTCTCGATTGGATTGTTTCCCTTTAATTCACCATACAGAAGATCTATAAAACTGGTTCCCATTGATTCTCTGTACATTGGTTCACTGCAACATGAAGTTGGAACCAGCTTAATGCTCAATTTTATGAATATCAGACATTCAGAGTGGCTTGTGAAGTTATTCTTGTCTAACTTAATTTGATGTTCAGCGACACTGGGTTCAAGAGCCTGACAAAGTAAATTGTTTCCATGTATACTCGGCCATAAGGACTAAAAGAAGAAGTTGTAGAAGTAGAAGTTTGTTTCTGGTTACCCAACTGACCTAATATTTTACCTGCTGACTCATTAAGTTTTTACTGCATCCGAATTGCAGTGCAATATTGTAATTTTCACTACTCATTAATATTACTGGCACATATTCCCATACAGTGTTTCTGATATATGTAAGAAATAAAATAAAACAAAAAAATCCCTACCTGGCCCTAATTTCTTTGGGCATGTAACCAGAAACATACCTTTTGTATTTTTGGCCTTTTAATCATAATTTAAACATTTTGATTGTCACGATAGTTACATGATCTTTCAAAAAATAGCTTGAGAGGAGTTGACTTATTGCCTAGTATTTACTGCAGGTTTTAATGTTTTTTTCACAGTATCAATGTTTTGTAATGTAAGGGTGTAGAAATGTTTTACACGTAGCTGGTAAGCTACTAAATGTAGAAAGGGGGTCTGAGGGTTCTCCAATAGGAGGCAAAGGGCCAATGTCCCCTGAGGGCAGCATTCCTGCTCACTTCTGAAATTTGGTATATGCTTACCCCTTCTGAAATCAGGGGTAAGAGAAGTATGGGGGGGGTATTAAATTTTTTTTTAAAAAGGCCTTTTTCTTTCCATACCACAGGTCCGACCATCGGACCATATTCCCTAAGCCAAAAATAGGTTATTTTTCCCAATCCCATTAAAAAAAATTTCACATCTCATTTTTTTTTAATTTATTTCCCAAAATGACTAAAAAAAGGCCTGCATGTTTTAACTGATTATATACATATGTATTTCAGGATGTTCAAATGTGTGTCACATCAAGCAACATCTACATTTACAGAAGATAAATATTTGTTTGAGCTGAATAAATCTATATAACATTGCACAGTATTTGACTTTAGCGTGTTTGAGTGTGAACAAACATTCAAATTGTTGAAATAAATTCATCTTATTGAGAACCAATTCCATCATCAACAGAATGACGAGGTTAGATACATTTATAGTGTGTTATTTGTGCAATTATTCATTCATAGTTGATTTATTGAATTTTGTGTTCATTTCAAAGTTTTTATTTTTGTGAAGTTTCAAGTAAAGTCAATGATCATATTGTGAACTACTGATTTTCATGACTTGTTTAACTGTCTTAGAATTACATAAATATGATAAATATGACCATTATTTTGCTATTTCAACAAAACTGTATTTCTCCATGTTCCAATGTGAGCTATTATGATTCCCAATGGTTTATTTATAGTATTCTTTAAATTCATAATGTTAAAATTTATTTCAATCAAAATACTAGTATGTCTTGTCTTATATTTGCTGATCTTGGATATAAAATTTGGTAAATCAGAGAAAAATTAACTTTTTTTACCATACAGCTTACTTTGCTCATCACAAAACTAGTCTACTTTATTAGCTTGATTTTTATATAAGTTAAATGGTTGAGTTGTTGTAAATGCATCAATTATCTTATCAATTTCAATTTTTATGAAATCACGGAATTAATTGAAATTAGTATATGCATTTGTTTATTACATATAATTATTTAATAAAGTTTATAGATTTTTGTATGTGTTTGTATTTTTATATTTGTTATAAATTGAACTAATTCAAGTCCAATGCCTAACAACAATGAAAAGCATAAATTTGTATTCTGACCAGCTGACTAATTACTTGGTTCATCTTAAGTTTTTATTGGCATTATTTAGGCAAGATGCATATTGCATACATGTTAAAGATTTTTATCACAATTTATTACCAGTACAGTAACAAGATAATCTATTATCTGTGAGGCAGCATACAAACATTGTTTATGTGGTCCTAGATACTGAGATGAATTCATTAGGTAGGGAATCATTTTGGATATGCTTAGATGAATTATTTCATCTGATGTATATATATATATATATATATATATATATATATATATATTGTCTTAGCTTATCCAAGAATTAAATATTCCAAACTTCGACGTGAAGGGTCAGTAGGTTGGGATTTTTTATTTTATGTTTTTTTTTTAAATATATTGGCAACACCGCATGGGAATATGTGCGCTGTAATATTAATGAGTTGGGAAAATTATGATATGGCAATAAGATTTGGATGCCGTAAAAACTTATGAGTTGGCAGGTAAAATATTGGGTCGGAATGGTCACCGGAAACAACCTTTTTCTTTTTTAGGGCTCATGAATGTAATTTCCAATCTCCATGTTTTCTGTATGAATAATTTTTTACCCATGATGCTTTCAGGGAGTTAATGTACACTGTACATCAATATCTATCACTTTCAATTCACCATGCTCATAACTTCTTGTTATAGTTTGCTTTTTAATCTTATCCTGTTTATATCTCCATATGGTGTGTTTTGAATAAAAAATTACCTCGTGAAATATGCAAAACAAAGCCTGTAACATAAATAGCTTTCTACTTGATCTTAGATATTCATTATGTAGCGCGTGCATTTCAACAAAATCGTCTAAAAGTAAATAAAGTCACATGTGGCCGGATACATGTACTGTAGGTGAACATCGTGAATGCCTAAATTTCTATTGTTTTTCACTAAAGTCTTATATATAGGATAAAAAGCATGTCTCTCGCGACTAGGGCACATTCCTTTTAAATATGCACAAACGTATCGTGCATTGTTTCCCATTGATTAACGTCTATAAATTAGGATGTTTGCGTGAAAGACATGTTCAACAGATAATGTGCATAGGATGCTTGTTGTGTACAATTATTCCCATCAAATCACCTCACTAATTAGGGTATGTTCTGAAGCTATTGTACATGAAGAAAGTAAACATAATATGCGACTTTATACAGTTGATTTTAGTAGCAGATATTTAGCATTTGGCGATTTTTTCAACCAAATATCACAATGATGATTGAATATACAGAGTATCTGTGATATTTACTAGCCGTGAATAAGGCTAATTTCATCATTTTGAGCTGTATAAAATAAAATTATGTACATAAAATAAGTACAGGTGAGCCGCAACTACATGTATATTGTTCATTTCAATCTGATCTATTTATAATTCAATGTGTTTTCAACCCAATAATTACAGATAAATATGTAAACAAACCTCGTGACCTGCATACCATTGAAATTGATCTTAGGTATTTATAATGCAGTGCGCTTTGTCAAGAAAATCATCTCAAAAATAGATTGCTACATGTCGCGCAATATGTATACTGATGTTGAACAAATTTAATTTCAAAATTTCGATTGTTTTTCAATGAAGTCTTGTATATAAGATCAATACACAGCATTCACGGCTTATTCACATTCGTTTGAAATATACACCATCATATCACGCATGGTAACGCAGTTCATCATTGTGTCAGATCTATGAATATAGATAAGAAAAGGATTCCTATGGAAATAATACATGCAAGACATCCCACCTTCATCACAATACTACAAAATGTGTATCACGTTTTATGTCATGAATAAATACTAATGTAAACATATGTACTTCTACTTTATTTAAATTTAGAGAGTTCTATGTAGAACATTCACAATGCAAAACATATTATATATACATATTCTTAGGCAACGCTTTTAATTGTGTACTGGATATTCAGTAGTCTAAGTAGATGGGCGGAGCAACTGCCGGATTCCTTGTCTATGGGACTGTTTCAAACATATCAAGATAAGCACATAATAAAACCAAAAAAATCATTGAGTGATAGCAGTAAATTTGGGGTAGTTTGGGGTGACCCACAAAAACATAAGTCCAAACTTTTTACGTGTACACCGATGACTTAGTTAACTTAAAACGCTCAAATGAGTGTATTGGAGGGATAATAATGAATTTCGATGATGATCATTTGCAAAATATCCTGAAATAACAAACACTTTGCATAAAATACGGCAATGTTTTTTTAATACCATGAACACTTGTTACGCCATCATATTATTTATTTTTATTTTATTTTTTATTTCAATGTTTACGTTTTGGGGGATCAAGAAAATACATATTCATGCCCTACAATGACCTAGGTTTTCTTTTTTCTGCAGATGTTTTGGATGAGGGTTTATTACTATGTATTTAATGTATTTAAAAAAGTAAGCTTCAGTTTGCTAATATGATTTAACATGCTTAGACTCTAATATGTGTGATATTGATAGAGTGTATTTGGTTACTCTGGACAACATCTGGGTGTCACTGTAGGGTTACACAAATCTACTATACTTATTACTTCTGGGGATAAATTCAGTCAGTAATGTTCATTCTTCATAGACAAACTCTGTTACCTTCGGTGATTTCTGTACAAATTGGCAATTTCTGATACATGTGTTGGGTGCTGAGTGTGCGGTATAGGATTATAGACTTAGTCCTATGTGGACTGCAGTATTGATTTTAGTTGCGAAAGTAGATTGAAATTTTTTACTATGTATGGTCTATATGAAAGTTCTGTTTATATAGGAGAATTCTCATGTCCCAGCTTTAAAACTACAACATTAACAGACTGGGGGAATATCAGTGGTGTGATTACTCATTTCCTGTACTATTGTGACTTATTGTCACAGATTGCACTCTTAAATGGGTATGTACATAGTTTTTTTCTTGACAATTTGTATTTGTTACCAGGTCCCATGATTCCATTAAGTTTAGTAGTATGGAAGCCTTTTGGAAGCATTGTGCAGAAGTCATAGACTGGTCCTCATTATACCCCACAAGCAAAATTTGTAAGGGGGTATATAGGAGTCATTGTACAGTTGGTCGGCAGTCAGTCAGTCTGTTGCAATATATACTGCTTATCTTATGGTGCAAACTACTACAGTTTCCAAGATACATGAATGAAAGATACATCACCATGAAGTGCAAATAAGTGTGACGCAATTTTCATGCGTGTCAATCCAAGCATTGCAGAGTTATGTGCCCTTGAACTTAGGCTATTTTATATGCTTACAAAGGTTGAAGTATACAATCTTTTGAAGGGAACTAGTTCCACATTTTGTCAGCGATTGAGATGAAATTTGAAATATGTGTATTGAATGTCAATACTTTCAGCATTGTTTAAGTGTGAGACAAATGACTACATTACCCACTACCTGTAGTGCTTATGATGCTTTTGTAAACCTTGAAATTGTTTGTTTTTAAAAACTCAAGAATATTACAATAAATCTGTTGGTGATCTTGAATGATTCAGACCAATTTAGTGCTATATATTCTGATGTTCTAGTTACTTAATTTCAGAGGTGAGGTTAAGACCCATAGTCATCAATGATGAGTATGAAACTGAGTTTGTTGCTATTAAGCAGAAAAAGAAGAGGAAGAAATATGGTTCCTCCGTAGAACCTTTATTGAGGTAATCTGCCAATGTTTGGCACCAAGGGAAACAGCAGTTTAGACTGGAAGGCATAACATACCTTATATCCCTTTCATGCGCTTTTGGAATAGGAAAAGTTGTAGTTAATTGTAGGGGTGTAATCGATTCTGCCGATATCGATATATCAGTGATCTTTGTAATCTGATTCTATGGAGATCGAGTTTGAGTTCAGTATTGTTTTGTTATCTGAATGTGATGCCAGTTGTTAAGCTGTTTAAAGTTTATAGGGAAGTTTCATTAACTGATTTACAGTTCAACTAATAATAAGAAACATGTTATTCAGTTTCGGCTGTTTATTTATCCTTTATCTTTGATCATTGTTTACACTATGCATATGATCAAATATAACTGTATTTGATAACTACCCTCTTAAAACAAAAAAAGACCCATAAGCTGAAATTCTGAGGGTAAATGTAAGAGTTTTTGCCATATATGCCTGTCAATCGATATATCGCTGTATCGTCAATAATTCTCTACCAATATATCGATACAAAAATCCTTATTAATGACACCTCCAGTTAATTGTTTGTTTGCTTGTGCTTTTCACTGTATGGACAGTATTCCAGTCATAATACAGTGGTCGGTAAACCATGTCACACTTAAAATATTGGAAAATTCCGATCAGTATCTCTGGTTTGAAGGATAGCAGTCATATTGTACACTGAGGTTTATGATCATTAAAAGATGTCAATCCAAAATTCATATTTAATTATTAATCTTTCATTTGCTTGTTTATGTGGAATCCACTATAACATATAGTGTATATATCATAAATTTATTTTTACTTTAGGCCTACGAAAAGAAAAGATGGGCCCACAAAACAGAGGATGCCAACATCCAACTCAGCATCATGCCCAACTCCAACTACCTCCAGTAACACTGTTGATGCTAATCCTGCTGAATGATGCACATACACGGTAAAAGAAAGCATAATGATTTCCTTCATGTTTTCTTCCCTCACTGCAGGTGTTTGCTGTCTTCATGTGTACATGTGTCTTTCAGTCTGTCAAAGAAATTGTTCTAATTTTTAGCTTAGATGTATGAGCTTTGCCGATTGTTGAATGTCTGTTATTAACAATTTCAGTTTTTACTCTCTAGAGGTCACATTTTTAACCCAATCCTCATGAATGTTGGTAAGAATGTTTGTTTGGTTGATAGCTAGGTTAAGCTTGAATATGGGTCAAATGCTACATGTAGGTCTCAAGGTTAAACTTATAGCATATATATCTTTAGCTCACCTGAGCGTGTAGTGAACCCTCTAGAGGCCACAGATTTGATTGCGTCTTTGTTAAACTGTGGTAAAATGTTTGTTTTCATGATGTTTTGGACAGTTTCGAAAATAGATTATCTGGGCTCACAAACTGGGTCAATAGGTCAAATCTCCTGAAACCGTTTTTTAACCTTCTAGAAGTCTGTTTAGTAGTGAAGGTGAGCGAGTTCAGATGGTTAGTTCAATCTCCACCTCAGAGCTAGAGGTGCCGTTGAGAAATGGCTTCTACAAGTACAGGATATTATTTCCCTGTTTCTGTGGGATGTTATCCAAAAAGCGCACAAGGTAATGTTGGAATTAATATCTGATACTTTTTTTAATACATAATCATTCTGTAATGAATGTAATTGATTTTTGTACAAAATTACATTCACACTGAAAATTTTGATTGTCTGTTCACTAACTTTCTTGAATTTCTTAGATTTAAGCTTTATAAAAATCCTAAAGACAATGTCAAATAACTGAGATGTTGTAAATAAAGACTAACCTGCTGATCAAAGACACTGTAAAGGGAGAGAAGAAATCTGACCTTTAAACAAAGTTGGGCTTTGTGCAGAGGCTTTTGGTTTCTTGTATATTTAACGACGATTGTTCATATTTGGCTGTTAAGTCAAGTTTGATTGTATGTCTTTTCGCTAGGAATAATCAAGTTTACCCTCAAAATTAGGGCCATTAATTTTACTTTTGATCTTTGAAGTATTATTTAGTCAGTGAATATTTATATAGATATATTACGTGATTCTAGCCGCCATTATGAGAACTGATAAAAACTGCATCGATTCCACGTAAAACTCTACTGGTACGCAAAAAGTAGACACATATATTTCCACAATATGGATATCATTACAGATTACTTATGTTTATTTGTTTAAATTAAGTCAATTGACATCGGTCGACGTTATTGAAAATAAAATCGTTGTTGATTTTTTTTCTTGAGATAAAAAATGACAGAATTTTAAACACTCGAAGTTGAACGCATTTTATTGCCTTATTATCCAATAGATAATAAAATCATTTGCGTAACAAAATAGTTTAAATCTTAGCTTTAAAATGGTATATAATGCATTAGAACTAACGGTGGTTTTGACCGTCGGAAATTAAATTTTAATCTTGTCAGTCGTCAATTTCGACTGCATGACATGATTCTGACCGCCATTACGAAAATTGGTAAATAACTTGAACATTGTCGGGAAAAAATAACAAGCGTTCGAAATTGATTTATATTTCTTTAAAAAGTACTCAGACTTATATTAATATAATTGTTGAAGGCCACACGACGTTTCTTTGAAACAAAAAAGCTATGCCTGAATTGACAAACATAAGTCGAGTGGTATATTTTTCGGATGAATGAGATATTGTTGTTCTCTTTCCAGAAAATGACAACTGCCCATATGTAGAAAGTCGCTTATAGATTTAAACACTCTTTGGCCTGCAAGAGAAGATACAGACAATGCATTTAATATTTATTTTAAAGGCTGAATTTATTACATATTGTTTCAACTCAGATCATCACTAGTCGTAGTAGATATCTGAATAAAACGACAAAGAGAATCTGCATAGCATTTTTAAGTTTACTAACTTCTAAGTGGAAATCAGAACAGTATAAAGTTTTCTTATTTCAATGTTGATAATTTGATTCTAAATTTCTAGTTGTCTCCAGAATATAATTCTCTTTAGTTCAAATAAATTTATTATCTATCTCATGATATGCATTTTTGCATTGTGATGAAGTAAATATTTCTTTTTTTTCCACCAAATTATTTGCTCAGTATTGTTCCTGTTGTTACACGTTATGTTGTGATTTATTCAGTGAACAATATTTTGATAATAATTCAATGTCATTATTATCCATTATCTGGTATATTACATTGTGTATGCATTACGCCACATAAAAAGGGAAACAAGGAAATGTATGTTGTAAATACTTTAAAGACGCTAATGTACTTAAATTTACATTATTATAGAAAATAAAATACACAGATAAATGCACTATTACAAGACCTGCTTCAATTTCAAATTTCATTAAATTATCTTAATAAATAAAAAAGTTATGGCAGTTTAATTGACTAGTTTCCATTCAAACTTTGATAAATGTTACCATCGTGTATTGCAATTACATAGTAACTAAGACTGCGAAAAATTCCAAAAAATAGCGAAAATTTCTCTGATATAAATTATCATAACTTTTTTGTGTTTTGAGCTATCTAGAAAAAGAAAACTGTTTTGTGATTCTACAAAAGAGATCTATCCAACAAACTTATTTGTTTATAAGTGTAATTATCATAAAAAATTGAGTTTGGGTTGCTATTTATAAAGTACAAGAAATAGGCATATGCTTGTATCTGTTATGGATAATTCTATTGTTACTCACAACACAATTTTGTCAATATGTGAATGATCATTGAAGTGACTGTGATGTATGACGACAACATTATTTTGTATGTGATGTATGACTGCAATGATATTTTTGTGGTTTAATAAATAAATGTGTTTTTAATGTTAAAAAACGTAATGCTTGTGTTTCTTCCATCTCAAGTATTTGGTTAAATTTACAACACACAACAGTGACTATATCTCTCTCAATGTGGATAGATTCTCTGTATGTCTATTCATACTTCTTTGATACATTTTGTGGTACTAGATTAGTTAATGTCTAACTGAATCATAGTTAAAAATGTAGATAATGCACATTTGTTGATTAGATAGTGCTCTATTTTTATACTGCTGCATTCTGTGTGGAGTTTGTCTTCATTAGCATTTAGTTCTCAAACCTGGACTTATTTTGTTCTTTGTTATAACAGGCTTACACTATTGAACCAAGAACCAGCTGGGTTATTGATTAGCCAGGTCAAGTTGTACTGTGTGCATCCCGGGCTTACTAGACACGAGAATTTCATGAAGCCATCTGGGCTGCACCAACAGGTCTGTCTGAATATCATTGCAAGTTACAAAAACAACTGGGAGATGTGGTCGAGCTCGACCGTGGTAAGCTGACCAAACAAGCTAGAACCACTCTTGGTGCTTTGGTGGTCCTTGATGTGCATACACATGATGCTATGCAATAATTGGCTGAAAAAGGTTTGTTGTTTGTCATTTTTGTCTTTCAATAAAACATGTCTTTGAATAGATGTGATTAAAAACAAGATACAGTAAAACCTTGTTATCTTGAGGAGTCATCATAACAGACTAACTGCCCGAGATAAATGTGATGCCTTATTGGTTGAATAATGAAGTTTTATTGTATGTTGCTCAATAAAAGTAATAACTCCCTGAGAATACAAAGGTGAACAAGCTAATGAGTCTGCACTAGTTTTGAATATTGTATGTCTAGAATCACTTTTTATGCTTATGTAAGTTGTTTTTATTACAGGTGTAGCAAGTGAAAATGACTTCAGCTGGTTAGCGGATCTCAGATATTACTGGGAAGATGACGATATGATTGTAAGAATTACAAATGCAACAGTAAAATATTCTTCTTGGGAACCACAACTCATCTGAAGATCACGCCTCTGACTGACAGACATTAATCATACTCTGGTTGGTGCATTCCATTTGAACTTAAATGGTGCCACAGTAGGTCCTGCTGGTACTGGTAAAACAGAAACAGTAAAAGATTTGGCTAAAGCTCTGGCTGTACAGTGTGTTGTATTCAACTGTTCTGGTGGTTTAGATTACATTGCTATGGGAAAGGTACTTTTATTGTTTTATATGTACATCTTTGAAAAATTGTGAGAATTAAAGGTACATGAGATGTTCAGGTGATTAAATTCTGTCTATTATTGAAACAATTTATCTACTATACACATTGTTATTGTTACATTGTCTATCAAGTATTGAGGAATTCATTTTTGACATTTTGATAAAACATATTTTATACATTCAGTTTTTCAAAGGACTTGCATCTGCTGGTGCCTGGGCTTGCTTCGATGAGATCAACAGAATTGATTTGGAAGTGTTGTCTGTCATTGCTCAACAGGTAATGTAGTTTTTAGAACTTTCTGATGCTTCGATGAAATGAAAACTAAACATGTATTTGTTTTGTCAACCACCAAACATTTCTTTGTATGTAGAAATCAATATAATTTTAGATTCACAGAGTTTGAGCATTCATTCACAAGATGACAGGTTACTTTCTTTTGTTAATTGATTCCATGTACTGGTAGTTCACAATTTTATGAAAATTCTTAGTTTCAGATTTTGTGTGTCATCCATGTTGTACAGAGTAAACTTGATGTTTTTGTATTTCAGGGCACAGAATTAAACCTCAACCCACAATGTTAACAATGTTATGTAAATATCACAGTGAGTCCTGATTATTCTGGCCGATCAGAACTTCCTGACAATCTGTAAGTAGTTACGGGCAATTATGGTTCTGGACTATGCTATGGTTTCTCTGTATTTATTTAGTTTCCTTGATGTTAAAAGTTTATTTGTGAAAATTGTGACAGTATACAGACTGTGTTTAGAGCAATTGTCCTCACAGTTTCACTACGATTACGGCATGTGGGCCATAAAAGCTGTGTTGTCTGCTGCTGGTAACCTCTAGCTGAAATACCCTGATGAAGAAGAAAGCATTTTGGTTTGTACTTTATACATGAATGTTTATGATTGTTGTCTTCTTATGAATTTTGTCAAACATTTTTGTGAAAACATAAAACTTCAGGCTAAAAATTTTGATGACAGTTTATAATGCAGCACAGTTTTTTGTATTGTGTGATATATCTTGATATAGTAATTATAATGATTTTATATATATAGTTTTCTTTGCCTAAAAAGTTAATGAGCTGGTAAGCATGTGTATCATATTATGATATAAGCCATGCTTGTATAAACTTAATGTGCTTGTCATACTTATTAAAACCGTTGTTTTAAATTCCTATGCTAATTCTATTTCAGCTTCTGAGATCCATCATTGATGTGAATTTACCCAAGTTCTTGTCACATGACATCCCATTGTTCAATGGTATCATCTCAGATCTGTTCCCTGGACTGTCTCTGCCAGAAGCAGATTATGACATCTTCCTGAAAGCTATGGAAACAGTGGCCCTTAAAAAGACTCTTCAGTTTGTTGATTTCTTCAAAGAAAAGATTATTCAGATGTATGAAATGATGATTGTCAGACATGGGTAGGTACTTTCTGCCTCATTTGTGAAGAGTAGCATTTCAGCACAGCATTAGAATATGAAGACTGTTGATTGGTTATTATATTTAGTTTATACTAATTTATTTTAGCTCGACTGTAAAACAAGCAATTTTGCTTGTATTAATCACGCTCGAATTCGCTTCCTGGACACTTCACCAGTACTACGTCCAAAAATGGGATTGTGAAGTTCATGAACGAAACCCGTCGAAGCTGGGAGAATCTCATTCATTTTTTATAGTTGTAACAGTTAAAACAAGTTAATAATGTGCCAACATTGTACATTTATCCAAATACAAACTTTTGTTTCTTGCATCATTTTACTGTTTAACTGGAATTATTTCGAATTGTTAGAGAAGATTTTTAAATAAATGCAAAATTCCTGTATGGTGTTATAATAAAGAGTTGTGTCGTTGTTTTAGTGGACAGATGGTATTGCAAACACTTTCCATGAATTGCCTCAACGGACACCTCAGACAGGAAGAGGGTGGTATTTGATAGACCTATTGATGCCCTGTGGCTTGAAAACATGAACACAGTACTTGATGATAACAAGAAGTTATGTTTGATGAGTGGAGAAATTATTCAGATGTTGCCCCCTATGTCACTTATCTTTGAGATAATGGATCTTTCACAAGCCTCAGTGAGTTTTGTATCCATAAAATACCCACAACCTGAAATAGTCGTCTGAACTTTATGCAATTGAATTTTTGCATGATTTAATGATGAAGTTACATGACTTGTTTTTTATTTACTGTTGCAAATTATTGTCTCTCTCTCTTTAGTTGAAATTTTTGTTTTTGTTTTTAAAGTATGAATCTCATACTCCTGCAACATTGCCTGCCCAATGGTTGTTTTTGTCTTTATTCTAATTGTATCACTTGATATTACAGTCAGCCACTGTGAGTTGTTGTGATATGATCTACATAGAACCAGCGACACTTTGGTGGAGGCCTATCATGAAGTCTTGTTAAATCAGTTGAATGAGATCATGTTACGTGAAGCTGTTAATTCTATAGAAGCCATGTTTGAATGACTTGTTGATCCTTGTATGGACTTCATCAGAAAAAATTGCAAGGTTGGTTAAAGTATAAATATCGTACATGATTTATTATTTGAATGTTAACATACTTCATTATCCTTTAAAACTGTTTTTAAGTCCAGTGTACCTGGTTATTCCCATTATTGTAACATCAAATATTTATACTTTTTGTGTTCATGAAGGCAATACTTTTTGCTTATTTGAGATATTTTAATTTATTTACTGGTTGTTGACTTGAACATCAATTTCCTTTTTTTGTTAGCTTATGCACAGAATGATTTACTTTCCAGATAAATTTTCTAGAAGTTATGTTAAACTTTATGGAAATAGTGGAGAAGTCTTTAAACATTTTTCTGAATTGATATTTCAGGAATACATTGCAGCCAAGCCTTCTAACGTTGTATGATCATTGATGTATCTGATAGATATGTTACTGGTTGAGGCTCTTAGTTCACCCGACCTTGGGCACAACAAAGCACTAAGAACATGGGTTATTGTAAGTAATTTTGTATTCTCACTACATGTAATGAGCTATCATATGCCTTCAGTATTATCATTGTATCCTGTTTCTTGGGTTACTCAGTGATTTTTTTCCTTCTTTGTTTGGGTCTGGTAAACAGACCCTTCCTAATTGAAAATAAAGACTTTTTTCCCCAATTCCGGATGTAAGAATTCCCAATTTTGGCACTACACCACACATTTTTTCCCAACTGGACCGGACCTGGACCCTTTCCCAAAATTGCAAAATAATTCACTCTTACTGCTGTTATATGTTCCTAGTGACTCCTGATGTTTTGTGTTCTTCACAAGGTAATTTACTTCATTCAGAATTTTAACATGTTTTTAAACTCTTCGCATTAAACTTTATTCTCTGTTATATAAAAAAGTTAGTATCGTGTAGTATCAAAAAATGAAAGAATTTAGTCTTTTGGATGAAATGAAATTCTACTAACATGTCTTTATCCTCACTTGTCATATAATTGACCACAATCTTAGCATCTTTATGTCCGATTTTTTTTTTATTTCAGGATGTTATACAATTTCCATTCCATGGTCTATCAGTGCTTTAGTTCATGTAGATGGTAAACACAAGTTTGATGCATTCTTCAAAGATGTTATTTGAGGAAAGTTTGAAAAAGATGTGATGCTTCAATGTCTGGGCAAATTTTTTGTCCTGATGCCTCCAGAACAGTTAATTTATGATGTATTCTTTGAGGTAGGTTTGGTTGCTGAACATTTTTATGTACAGTGAAACCTCTATCTACCATTTTATGTTCTTGCAAAACTTTTTTATTATCCTCTGCTGATATTGTTCACTTTGTGACCTTCATTCTTCCTTATCTGAACAAAATTAAATAAAACCTCAAGTTTTCATATTTGTTTTTTCTGCATGTTTTGGTGGCATGTTGTTTACCTCCACTGTTTGTGAGCATGTTTTCAGTATCAATGTGAATCTTACACAAAAATACTGAATATGAACAAAAAACATGTTGCATGTCTTGAAATTCAGTTTAAACAACTTGACATGAAGAGTGTTTTTATTGACATACTTTACATAATATTAATGCATGGTCTGTATTGAATGTATGATGTACTGGTGCCCTAATCTAACGAGATAATTTATATAATATTAATGCATGATCTGTATTGATTGTATGATGTACTGGTGTCTTGATGTAGGAGTGAATTGATTCATTTCAGACATGTATAAAAAAAGCATGATTCAAGCATTTCACATTAATTTCTGCAGAAGAAACTTTTCACAAAACTTCTGCAGAAGAAACTTTTCACAAAACTTCTGTTAAACTGCATAAATTGAATCTGAAAGCTCACTTAAATACTGAACATAGTTTTAATTTGACTTCTGCATGTTTTAGGCCCCTGCTATTTGTTGGTTCCACTGGTACAGGAAAGTCTGTGTACATCCAGGATAAGCTGATGCATGATCTTCCTAAAGAGGAGTTCCTTCCAGCATTTGTCAACTTCTCTGCACAAACAAGTGCTAATCAAACACAGGTACGACTTGAAACATTTTTATAATTTTTCTCTGAATGTAGGATATCTTTTTACAATTGACAGATGCGTCATTATGTTGCATTAATGATCTTAAATTTTCATTGTATTCCAGAGAAAAATTCAGAACATCAGTTGATGTAAAAATGTTGTGTATTAAGTTTCCATTAATGTTAATGTCTGCATTTAGTGTCTACAGGACACAACTGGTTTTTGCTTGTAAGTATTTCAATCTCTGTACTTTTCATTCTGATATATCACCTTTGTTTTCTGTTTTAGAACATTATTATGTCTTGTCTGGACATAAGGAGGAAGGGTGTGTATGGCCTGCAGATGGGTAAATGACTGATTATCTTTGTTGATGATATGAACATGCCACAGAAAGAAGTTTATGGAGCACAACCTCCAATTGAATCACTTAGACAATATCTTGACCATGGCATCTGGTAATTATAGTCCTTACAGACACACCATGTCAGAGTGGTAGCTGTTGGCTGAAGTCATTATTAATTATTTATTCATAGTTTCAGAACATTTAAGCAGGAAGTTCCTAAAAGTATTTGATATCACAGTAAAACTTTGCACATAAATTTATGAATGTATTGGTTGATATCAGTCATTTCTTATATATAAGTTTGGTTTAACTGTAAATTAGTTTTAATCCTGACGTTGGTTTAGTTGTGACCTTGATTGATTGATGTTGAATTTAATCAGAATATAAACAACACATAAAAGTGAGTTCATGAGAGCATGTATCTATCTTTAGTATATTTTATGATTCATTGTTTTATTTTCAAATTATTCCATGAATAATCTCAATTTATTACAAGGTATGACTGGAAGGACACATCAAGGATTACACTACAAGACATGCAATTCTTCTGTGCAGTGGTCCACCAGGTGGTGGTAGAAATGATGTGACACTGATATTTTTATGACATTTTAATATTGTTGGTATGAACCCATTCAATGATGACACAATGACAAAGATCTTCTCTGTTATCATTAGTACGTACCTCAGGGTAAGTAACTCCAACACCATTAACACGGAACGGTATGAAAGACTTGTACATTGGTACATCTTGTCGACAAAGAAGATATTTTAACATCTTTATCAAAATAGTTTTATTTTAAATATAGAAAACAGTCCAATAAGTTTGACATATTGGTACAATGAATTGTAAATGAACAAATGTATGAAGTTGTGTTGTGACAGACGATATTTGTTAATGCTCTGTGGTGTATAGTCAGTATTTTTATATCAGAGCAAATATAGACTGATTGACTAATTGTTACATTTTTTACCTTCTTACCTACTTAAGTAGACATTGTTAGGATGGGTAGGTGGATGCTCCGGCGTCTGGGGTAAACAATGGTCTTCTCCTCAGAAACTACCAATTGGATTTACTTCAAATTTGCTGTGCAAAAGCCTTTTGACGTTCTAACTGCAATTTGCTCATATTGTACCAGTTGACCCCTTTTAGGGGGTCACTAGAGTTAAAAATAGAAAAACCTTTAATCATCTTCTCCTCATGAACCAATGGATGGATGATCACCAAACTTGGTCTGTAGCATCCTTAGATGGTCCTTTCTCAAGTTTGCTCAAATAAATATGGTCTGCCCCTATTAGGGGCTGCTAGAGCTAAAATTAGAAATACCTTAAAATGACTTTTTCTCATGTTTCTATGGACAGATTATTACCAAACTTGGTTTTTAGCATCTTTAGATAGTGTTCTATCAGATTTGCTGAAATAAGAATGGTTGGCCCCTTTTAGGGGCCGCTAGAGCTAAAAATAGAAATACCTTAAAATGACTTCTTTTCATGAACCAGTGGTTGGATCATCACCAAATTTGCTCTGTGGCATCCTTCAGTCATCACAAATATTCTTTTGTAGTATCCTTTGATGGTCCTTTATCAAGTTTATTATTGTTCCCCATTATTTGCCCGCAAGTGTACCTTTATTACCTTTTTAGTAACAAGTTAATTAATATTTATTCTAGTGAGCGATGCAGGGCCATCATGGCCCTCTTGTTTTCTTTTGATGTTTGTAAATAGTTTCATAAAAATCATCTAATACAAATAAGTAAGATTTAAAAATCTACAATCTGTTTTCATTGATCTGAACAAAAAATTGGACTTGTGTTAATATTTTATCATTAATAGGTAAACTGTTGCTAAAGAAATCCAATTCCTTGAAATTTCTTTAAGACTTTGTTAAGAATATTGTCAGAAACATAAGTACTGTTAATGATGATTCATATATATGATTTTGATGGTTCAGTGTAGTTGCTACTGCTATTATTGTCCCAGCTAGCACATGTTATTATTTGTTACTAGTCTTACCAAAATAATCTTACTGTTTGTTAAACCAGTGCCAGATATATCTTTTCAGTTAAATGTATTAATACTTAGAAATCCTGCTAATGCTTGTTTAAAAAATAAATGTTTTTATTTACTGATTATAAATCATGGATTTATTGTCAGCTGTTGAAGGTAAATGTCTGAAATGTACATTAGCACAATTCTTTAGTTCAAAAACTGCTATTATAGCTATGAAATGACACTCAGGTGTCTGTTTGGTGGACATTTCTTACCTAAGATAGCTATCATATGTCTATGAAATGAGTTCAAGATTAAGAAGTAAAATCTTACATATTCATTTTGCAGGTACGTGCTGTAAAACAAGGTCATGTTTTGGTTGTAGATGAAGCTGACAAAACACCCACTAATGTTACATGTATACTTAAAACTCTTGTAGAAAGTGGGGAAGTGCATTTGACTGATGGTAGAAGAATTGTCTCTGGTAATTATAATAATGATGTAATGAAATTTCGGGGGTGAAGAAATGAACCAGAAGCCAGAAAACATAACAAGCTATTTGAGCATTCTCGCTGGCCACTTTTTTCCCTCAGGGATCGCCGCCCGTTTGCGTCCTACTGAGGGGGACCCTCGGATCCTCCTTCTACTGTTAGTAGCTTACCAGCTACATAAAATATTTCTACACCCCTGATATTTAATTACAGAAATGTATCACTATTATCAATATCAAAAATTTGAGATAAATGAATTACTTAATTGTAAAATTTACATCAATATTAAAAATTGAAACACTAGGGGATTTAATGTAATGTTGAAACGAGATTGACTTGCAATTCATGAATGATACAAAAAAAAGTTATAAACTTGAGATTAGCCTCCGAGACCTCAGTGATCAAGTAATTATGGTCTCTAGCCCCTCACTGCTATGAGTATGAATTCCACCCTTGACCAAATTTCACATGTAAGAAGCTGTTGCTTTGACAATATAAACCACAGAAAGTGAGATTGGCCTCCAAGGCTACTCTCAAAACAGTGCCGTCTGATTGGTTCAATCTGATCACTGTTTGAAATCAACCAATGGAAAAGCTGTGTTATTGGTATAGTGTCGTCTTTCGCTGTGATCCAAACTTGCTTTGATAACCTAACACCAATTCTTTTTACATATTTTTCTGTGATTATTAATGTGTTTGACATTAGATAATCGGTGGTTTTTGTCATCATTTCCCAAATTCCACACCGCCATGTTTTATTCCTTTTATACTGATTTTCTTTCTTCATTTTATCATTACAGCTCAGTCAGGTATGAAGCCAAGTGACCAGGTGATTGTTTCTCACCCTGA
Organism: Lutraria rhynchaena; assembly: GCA_008271625.1. Taxonomy (NCBI): domain Eukaryota; kingdom Metazoa; phylum Mollusca; class Bivalvia; order Venerida; family Mactridae; genus Lutraria; species Lutraria rhynchaena. The sequence continues at coordinate 370,785 of VIBL01000073.1, read as the reverse complement.
CTTTAGAATGGTTGTATTAGCAAACAGACCATACCTTCCATTCCTTGGTAATGATTTATTCTGTACAATGGGTGAGTTGTTTGTTAAAACATCATATATCATTGTGTTCATTTTGTGTATTTAAAGTGGAAAATAAGAAAATTATTATACTGTTCTTTTTCTACTTTTTAGAGGACCTTGTATTGTTTTTGCTTGAAAATGTTTCTTCATCTTTTTTCTTTACTAATTTTTGATGTTTTTAATTATTTTAAAAAAATTTTGCTGTTTCACAAAGTGATTAAAAATGATTGCACGGTCATACTTCAGCATAGGTTGACCGTATGGTAAATACCTTTACATTATGGACAAATACTTTATTTTTAGTTTGAAAAGTCCCTAACTAAATGGCTTTTCCTGCATAAATATGCTGTTTTATTTCTTGAAATATTGTCTTATAATCATATGAGACTTGTGTGGATATTTATTAAATAGAAACATAACTTATGTAAAACAATTTCAGCATGTCTCTTATATCATACTATGCTGAGCATGTAATGATTGTTCACTCGACTGTGAAAGTAATGCCCTGTTTTAGAATTGATATTAAACCTGAATGGTGTAATTACACATTATTAAACTCATGAATGGACAGTTGAACAAATGTGTTTTCATATTTTTCATTATGCTGTTTGGCCAAAATAATTTATTATTGATCTTTTCTGATTGTGTGCTTTATTCATGAATATTTAAATAATCTATTTCCATGGTGGCGACATAAATATATGGTTCAGTTAATTTGTTATTCCAACAAAAATTCAGCTGTGTCTTTCTTTTGTAATTCAATGTATTTCATCCACTGTATGTCTTGTATTTCACTATGCATGTTCACAGTGGTAAATATAGAACAATTTTTTTGTAGGTGATATATTCAGTTGTCATGATATTGACAACCCTGATAAAGCATCAGAAATGGTGATGTTACGTCAATATGGCCCTGATGTTCCTGAGACTATTTTAGAGTTCTGTCGTTTGGTGAGCTCAGAGATACGGCTGACCAGGGTCTTATATCTTACACATATTCCAGTAGAGAAGTCGTAAATATGGTCAAACATTTACAGGTAATTTCTGTTTTAATCAGATGTTCTTCAGCACCCAATGGTATAAGCATTGGTAAAATCACTGGTAAGATTTCAAGTTATGGTAAAATTAAAGTTGAAGTGATTGTTTAAACTAAAGTTACATGGAATAATTTCTGGTTAAATTTACCCTAATTGTCTGATATGGGTAAGGAAGTTTTCAACATCTTCAATATGACTAGTTACTCATCTGAATTGTTGAGGTCCTTGAGTATTTGTTACAACAAAGGCAGCCATCTTATTTCTGGTCAACTTTTGGTTAATTTCATATCCTAACCTCAAATTTATCCCAGTGGTTAAATTTGACTATTTTTTGTACATTTGAATGCAGATTGTTTAACATGTGGAAAGTACCAGTATCAGCAGATATTTAAGCCTTAAATATACATTTAAGGCTGTAACCATGTCATTAATGTTCACTGGTTTAATAAATGCTTGTACTTATTTGTAATCTGAAATTGTACCAGCAGATTGATTGTAAATATATTAATTCTTCATTGGGAAAAGTATGTCTTGATTTACTTGAATAACATGAAAATGTTTGCTGGATGCCAAAGCTTGTTTTCTTGTTTTAAGTTACTGTACTGAAAAATTCTCCATTTTATGTGAAATGATTGCTTGATCATCTCATTTTGCTTATTAGAAAGTTTAATAAAAACTGTAAAAATCAAATCATTATTCTAAAATAAAGATTTTGTTGGTTATCATAGCAACTGTTAATAATGTAGATACATACATTTTTCAGAAATATCATAATGAAGGTTTAACATCTCTGATCATGAATATGTTTCATTTTAGTTCTTACAGCAATGAATTACATGAAATCCTCAACGATGCAGAAACACGGGATCCCTTTAGGGGCCAGCCCCGACAGTGTCCGACATGCTCAGGAGTAAGCTTATACAAATTGACATTTTACCATGGACTTAGTTATGAATAACATCTGTTGCAATTTCTATGTGTATTAACAAATCGATGACTTTGCTTTGTTACAGCATCTGATTGGTGTGATACAAGGTGACATTGTTAATTATATTTTAAGTTAAACCGGTCAAATTGCTCAACTATCTTGTACTTTGTCAGTTTTGAGCAGTTTGAAATAAGATCAAACAGTCAAACAGTTTCTGTGCCATGTTTACTAGTAATAAATTATGTGGTTCTTGTACCCTGATCAACCATAAGATAATTGTATTTTTGTTATGATCCTTCAATTATTGTGAATGTAGAGGAAAAGATATTGTGACTATTGTTTGTCAAGTATTTTTAAACCACTTGAGAGAAATAGTCAGTCATCATGTTAACTCTGTATTGTTATGATATAAGGTGAAACCATAATATTATCTGTGCTTGACCTTTTGACATGTCACTTAATACTTAAATTTTGAATTCAATTATTAAGCTGCTCATCGATATATTGCCTAGTACAGTTAAACCTTGGTATTAAGACCACCTTTTTGTCCAAACAGTTAAAAGCTATTACAGTGAGCTGGCTTAATATTGAGGTGGTCATTAAGTGAGCTTTATCTATATGGAATCATTTTATCTTACCATAATGAAACTCATAGTTTCCCATTTAAATTGAATTTGAAAATAAATGGCTTTAATCTGTTTAGTCTTGTCACATGAACCACAAGTATTATTTTGCTTGGCCAAATAACTTATCATTATCATGTACAAATTTGGTGTAGTAAAAATTATACTGAATTTTATCACAGTATTTTGTACTTGTGAATTCAATAAGAAATAAAATATGTCCAAAACGTTTTTGTATTGTTTATTTGGTTATTTATTGAATTTGGACATATTTTTAGTGATCTGAGAGTATGGTTCATTTATATGGTGTTGTTTAGTGTTTGGATATATTCTGTTTCTTAAAAACTTTTATTGGCTGTAACAAGGTAAGTCCAAGGCTAGACAAGGGAACAAATATGCTATTTATTCTAAGATCGATTTAGTCTTGGTAAAGAAAATTTGGATGATTTATTTTTTATGGCCCCAATTTGAGGCACACCACAATCACACTGTTCATCTGTCTGTAGACAAAATCTTGTGTGCACCTCTTCTCCTAAATGGTTTGTTCTAAGTTATTAAGCTTTAAAAAGGACTCTGCCTGGGGTATTTTATCACCTTCAGTGATAGTTCTTGTTTATTACAGTAAAGCCTTGATATTAGACCAACTTTTAACCAAAATAAATGATCCTAAAAATGAAATATGGAGGAAATACTAAGAAGCTTATTTTAAAATAAGTTAAGTTGTAATGAGATGATTATAATGGTGAACTGAGTTTGTTTGATGAGTTTATGTACTTCCTTGTGTAAAGTATATTAATTAGTTTTAATTGTACAAAAAATGTTTTTCTATCTAGAAGAATATTTTATTGAAAATTTGACATCTATCCTTACAATAATGTACCATACTTTCTGATTTACTTTACCTAAGATGGAGTTATCCAATCAGTGGCATATACAAACACAAGGTGATAGAAAACGTACCTTGTTGATGATGTTACCTGTTGAGACACAAAAATAGGATTGAAAGTAAGAAATAAGATAAATTATTCTGTCTGTCCACCTGTCCGCCTGTCTGTAAAAATGAAGCACAGGTACAGATGAAGTTTCACCGGACTAGGTCACCAGGTCAAATCTTTGGAAAACCTTGTTAATCATCCATAGGTCACAGTTTTGATTGGAGGTTCACCAAACCTTGTCAAAATGATTGTCTTAATCATACCTTAGTTAATTTCGATCATGGGTCATCTTGGATCAAAAACTAAGTCACCAGGTCAAATCACTGGTCTAGAGGTCGCAGTTTTGATTGGATCTTTCTCAAATTTTGTCAGAATGTTTGTATTAATGATATCATGAACAGGTTAGAACATTGGTCAACTCTGGTTAAAAACTAGGTCAACTGGTCAAATCTTTGGAAAACCATAGAAGTTGCAATCTTTACTCAAATGAGTGAAAAAGGGCCATCTTGGCCCTCTTTTTACAATAGAACCTGTTTCAACATCAATCTGTCGGAAAAATGATTGAAATAGACAGTCTACAAAACAACTTGTTTGATTAACCTGTGTTCAAGAGAATTAATTTGAACAACCAGCCTATGAGAGAACTAATTTGAATAACCAGTCCATAAAAGGAATTTTGTTTGTTTCTATAACAAGTCTATTTTTCTGTTTTGCTTTCAACAGTCTTCTTTCTTGAACAATTTAGTGATAAGTTTTACAAACAGATGTTTCTTTATGCTATTTTCATAAGAAAAGACATGACTGGTTATTTCTTCCTAAAATTTTCAAAGACTTGTTTGAAGAGTAGGCTAGTTGCTCTCATTTAACATGGTTGTCAGCGGAAGAACAGTTGCATTCTTGTATTTTCAGCTCCAAACAGAAGCCCTAGGCATACAAACAACGACATATTCCACATTGGTACAGCTAATCCTGTTGGATTGTATTCAGTGAATCCACAAACTAAACCGCTAACTATCTGGACATGTATGACGTGTTCTCGCTGATCAGTGGATCATATTGACCTATGTGAAACTTTGTCCATTTTTGGAACCACTAGATGATAATATAATACTGCACGAAGAAGTGGTAACTAATGGATTCATTTATATTTTTGACTTAGAACAGAACTGTGATATATGAATATGATTGTGTATTAAAAATAATAATTACAGTTTAACTTCTTGGAGGAGTATTCTGTACATCTTCTGAAAATTTGTATGAGTTCTGATCCAGTCTTGTCAGGGCAATGTCATAGATATTCAGTTTGCCATTGCTTGATCCATGTTGTCTACATATAGGTTCTGTTTTGGTACATTTTATAAATTAGTATGACCCCTCACCTGCAGGAGGGGGATCCCCCTCTCATACCCTCCCCTTGCTGCTTAGCAGCTCGTAAGGAGTCTCAAGGGACTCATATTTTTCCAGTTCATGGAGTCCCAGGACTCTTATTTCAAAATCCTAGTGAAAACCCAATAACTTAAAATCTAAGCGAGTTTTTTCACATAGACACTAGAATGCTTTTAGTTAAAAAACAATAAATACTGATGAGAATAATAAAACGTAGCCATCAGAAAAAATCTGAAATAACGGTCTATTCCTTGTTTAGGTGCAATAAACAATTACGTACACCTGTATGATGTTGACTTGACCCTTTGCCTTATATTTTGGACTCTTCCAAATTCAAAGAAAATATACAAAAGATCAATTTATTTCAGAAAACTGGGTTATTTCTCTCTGACAGAGTGGAAAACATTGTGGTGAAAGAACCCATGGCTCATAAATGGCTTCTTATGCCAAGATGTTTTCACAAGTCGTTTGCTTCAGATGCAGGGAAGTGTGATATTAAAGTTAAATTTGATATTGCAAATGAATGCTTCTGTGAAGTATGAGTATTTATAAGATTCAGTTGTTGTTAGTTTACATGAAACAAATTATCTACCTTAAATTCACTTTGTTTATTATCATCAAGCCAAAATAACAACTCTAATTTTATATTTTTCTGGAATTAAACAACTTTCTGCTTGTAGAAAAAAGATGTAACTTGCATGGGAACAGTGTGGTGTCCGAAAGATGCTTTATTTGTGTTATTTTTCACATAAATGATGTTCTTGTGTATTTTAACTTCTGCATTTTAATTGTTTAAACTGAATCAAATTTTTCTAAACAATCAATCATCAGATGCAATCATTTGATCGATTTATCAACCAACCAATCATACAGCCAGTCAGCCAGCCAATCAATCAATCAATTAATCAAATCATTTATGTGTTAACCAAGTGTATTTGTTTTCAGACAAATACAATATTGAATGTCAGTTATGAGACTGGTGAAATTTCTTGTATTGTCATCAACACAGTACCACAAACTGCTCCTGAACGATGTAGATTTACATCATCATCTGCCACGAAATCCGTGAGTATCTTTTCCTGTAATATTTTCTTACCAGCTATTTGTATAACATTATATTACACAGTGTACCCTAGAAAAGGAGACCTCCTTTGGGACCTGAAAAATTGATTGTAATAATGAGGTGGCCTCCTGAAAAATTAATCATGATAATGTGGTGGCTTCCTGAAAAATTGATTGTAATAATGAGGTGGCCTCCTGAAAAATTAATCATGATAATGTGGTGGCTTCCTGAAAAATTGATTGTAATAATGAGGTGGCCTCCTGAAAAATTAATCATGATAATGTGGTGGCTTCCTGAAAAATTGATTGTAATAATGAGGTGGCCTCCTGAAAAATTGATTGTAATAATGAGGTGGCCTAGTGGTTCTAATATTGTATTGGTGAGGTTTTGCTACACCATGAAGTAACATGTCAAGAATTGATCAGCTGCCATATATTGTTTTACCAATTTTTGACACACACAGTATTTTCATTTTGATCCACTGATTTGTTATTATCTTTAATCAATCAGGTATTGAGCTACATGTTTACCATTTTAGTTTTTATTGCAAGAATAATTTGCATGTTTATACTTTTACCCAAAAAATTACAAGAACTGCATTTGTAATCGGCTCTTGGGATTTTTAAGGGTTGTGATATTATTATTTTGAATGCACACTCTTCATGACTTGTATTCTGTAGATATAACCAGAAATAAAAAGTAGTCATGGTTACAGTTATCAGGCTGACCCTATTTTTTTATACTGACCCTAGAATTTCTATCAGCAAAGTCCAAACTACAGATATATTTGGGAAAAATTAAACCCTGTATTTTCTATAGAATTACTTGGCCAAGAGATCTGTGTATGAAGGTTGAAGAACTTTCCATTTTTTTTAACTACACTATCCATTTGTGAGAATACAGGGGTTACCCACTAAATATGACTATTTATTTTTCTAGCCTAATGGATCACTCTGTACCTTTTTTATTACATAAATTATGCATACTTTATTACAGAGCCCATACACCTTATGTACAAATTATGTTGCTGATCAATATAGCACGATTTTCTTCTATGAAAAAAAATGGGTACATGCAATATTGCTTGTTTTAGTAAGTATATGATTTATGTCATATTCAATGAATTTAATTTTAATCTTGTTGAACATTTGACAAAGTTTTCTAAAAAAATATATAATTCTCCATCTGGTCACCACTTATGATAATACTCATGTTAAGTCAGACATAAGTTAACAGACTCCTATTCATTGCAGTCCTGGCCTGAAGGTTATAGGTTTTTTATGTCTGATTAGAGAAGATTCACCTTTATATTCATTTTGTCTAAGTTGGGTTTAGATCTGCTTAATGATACAGGTAGCAGCTGTCAAGAGTGATTAGCATAGGTCATAAACTTGTTTCACAATTTATGTGAAATAAATTACTGTAGCTTAAAATTGATTCTATTTACCGCATAACATTATCGGTACTTGTTCTCTATTACAGTGACTTCCTGGAGGTGCTGGGACTCCTTGAAATAATATCACACACTGTATCCTTACCATGTACTGTGGATGATGTACATCAAATTGACACAAATAAGGGAAGAATAAGTAGAATGTTGGGCTTAGAACATTTTAAATGTGAGATAATCTCAACATTGTTAAGTATTTTGGTTTAATATATGATCACTTTTTCATTAAATTGACAGCATGTTTATTTCTTTTCCACATTAACTTAAGACATGCTGTTCTTGGTTTGGATATTTGATTATATCTCTGTCAGTCCGCCCATATATGTGTCTTTCTCTCAGTGTACATGTCTAAGGGATGCTATGTCGATCCATCACAGTGTTGTTTAAACACATTTAATCCTTATCACTAAAAGTATTTTCAGTATTGAAACTTGCCATCAACTAATTGGATAAAACGAATGCAACTTTTTAGTTGTGTTGATACTTTGCAATAAGGCATAAAAGTATGGCTTTGTTTTCATCCAGACAGCTCTAGCTCTGTCTGATGTTGATTCCAATCTTTTCAACAAATATTTATCTTTAAAACCATTTTAGAAGCAAAAAATAGAGATGAGAGATGAAATTGTGAAAATATCTATGACACATATCAATGGTTCAAAGGTCACGCGTTTTGTTTTCTATTTTCATAGACAGCAACTTGAGTAAATGCGTTACATGCATATTTCTTTTTTGCATATGCTTTTTGCTCAAACATCCTAATTTATAGACATTAAACAAGGGTAAACAATGCACAATATGATTGTGTCGAAGCCCTGTGTGAAATATTATGCACTGCATTACAATAATCTAAGTCATTTTGAAGAATATTTGTCAGTTATAGTTAATGGTAAATTCTTTGATTGTTACATTATGATCTTTTGCATGTTTGTTAGAATATGGTATTTGGCATGTAACTTTTCTTTTTTTCTATGTTCTTTACAGGAAGTTCATGATAACCAGGGCTGGTATGCTTGGTTTCCAGTTACAGGCTATCACAGAAGAAGGTAATCATAGTACTATAAGTCCACATATGTACACATACAGTGAACTCTTGTTCACATGAAGTTTTTGGACAATTGAAATACTTTGTGTTTATGAAATTTCAATATAAATGTTCAACATCTACGTGAGTGGAACCATCAACCCTCCATTTGTTAACTGTACAGCTTTCTCACATGTGAAATGAAATTTGTCTGGTCTCTGGTAGGATTCGAACTCACATCAAAGATGGCCTGATGATTACTATTCAGAGATCATGACCACTGAACCATGGAGTCCCCCGCCGATGATTCATGTAGAGAAGTTGGTGATTGCTTTTAGAGAACATGGTTTCTGCTGGTACAGAATCCAGGAATACTTAACAGTATTTAGCTTAAATAATGTTGAAACTGGCTGAAAACCTAAAATATTTACCATTTTTGTTGATATGGTATAATTAATTTTGAAAATGTTGTCTTACCTAAAATGATTTGATGATATCCCATTGACTGATTTCTGATTGAATCAGATTGACTGGTTACAACCTGACTTGTCTGAAGGATATTTTTTTTGTATTTTAGTTCGCATTTTTGATTGATGAAAAAGTCACTGATGGATGCCACAATGTTTAATGTGTATTTTTTCTTTTGCTATAAGGTAACAATGTCTGTGTCCTGCTTTGTTCAGATTTACCTATGAGTGATAATTTATTATCATCAACTCTCGGTGAGAAAGTTTCGTCACCAAACCGAGTCATGGTTACCCCGGATTTGTATGGTGCACTTCTGGTGGGATTTCCAGACATGGTGAGTTCTTGGATGATTTGTACGCCTGCTTAGCTCAATTGGTACAGGTGTTAGGTCTACAGACCTCAAAGTCATTAGTTCAAACTACAGGTATTGGTAATGGATCTGTGGTGGTAAAATTGTAGCAAAGTCTGAATTTTTTTTTAAACCATTTATCCTTGTTTTACAATTCAGTGTTTTGTGAAAGCAGTGCATATTCACTGGTATGAAGAGTTATATACCTTTCTATTATATATTTTTCTGTTGAGCATTGTTGTATCCTGCAACAACCTGATATTTATCTAAAGTTTTATAAATTTAGGTGTTTTAAATTGAATTTATTACCATTTTACTGTTGCAGGTCTGTTACTATAGCCTGAGGTTCAAACTACAGGTGTTGCAGACATTTGTTTGAAGACACTACTTTTAAGGCCATTTAGCTTCCACCTTTTGTCATTTATGTGGAAAATATGGCAGTTTCTTGATAAGAACTGATACAGAATCCAGGAACACAAGTTAAATACCTGCTGATATGGAACTAAAATTATGTAGAAAACAGACATAAAACTTGAAAAGTTTACAAACTTTGTTTATCTGATGACTTTGCATATTTTACTCTTTACTAATTTCTTACCAACTTGAAATATCTATATTTTTAATACTTGAAAATTGTGACCATACTTTAAAATTTTACCTTTACATGGAAGTTATTTGCTGAATATTAATTACACGAATTCTTGAAAAATAACAATGATGAACTAATATTAGACTAATCTTCAACTCAAGTTTTTGGTTGATTTAGATACTTCATGAAATTGACCAGTATGAAGACTTCATTTTAGAATTGATTTTTTAGTCATTTTTAAATCATTTAGTCTTGACATTCCTTGACATATTTTTTTGCACTGGAGTTTAATATTGTTTGTTTGTTTGTTTGTTTTTATGTGATATATTGTCACAGGGTTTAATGGCATTTTTCAACAATTTTTCAGTTACATATGGTGACCGGTTCACCTGACCAGTTTTCCTGGACTTAATACTAACCAGTACTAACTTACCCTTCCACAAGGACCCGGCAAGTTCTCCACATATGGAGGAAAATCGAAGGGCATGACCTGCCATGACTGGGATTCGATCCTTAATGTGCAAATACCATATATACAACAGTCATTTTGGCAGGGGATGTATATTTTTCTAAAATTTGCTTGTTATATACTATTTTTAAATGTTTTTATATACTATTTTTAAATGTTAAGCTCTCTGATTGTAAGTCACTTATTATGAATGTTGCTTTACAGATGATAGATTGACAACAATGAAGGTGGACTAAATTGTTGTGTGTTTTTGAATGGACTTGACGTACTCCTAAAATGTCACCAACTGCATGATTCTGTCAATCCTAGATCTCAAGCTCTAAATACAGCATATCTCGTAGACTATGTATGTTATAAAGTAAGTAATGTAGTTCATGAATATTGATGTTTCTGACAGTTTAAAGGGCTTCCATCGTCGAGTTGTTATGGGTTCTGAATAGTTATCACTATCCCCTCACTGCTGTGAGTTTGAATCTCGGCCAGGACCTTATTTACATATGAGTAAGCTGTTAAGATTACTTACAGAATGTCCATGGTTCTACCTAGGTACCTGGGGTCTGTTCACTGTTAAATCTGAGAAAATCACCAAATGACCCTTGCTGTTGGTGTGATGTTAAACCCTGTTGAAAACTTTAAATCAACTTTGTAACTAAAACTTATTATTTTTGTCATTATTCATTTGTAATTAATCTGAGGCAATAAAGTCAATACCTAATATTGACAGTCAATATTGACTTAATAATGTAGTTCCTGCACTGGTTTTTCATAATTAAAGATATACACTGACTATTGTGCAATTTTGTTCCTGTCTTACAGCTGCAATGATTGAGTGAGACATGTGGCTTGATGCCAGGAGATACAGAGTCACCAAGTTCCAGTCAGTTATCACTTGTTGTAGATCTTACATCAGGGATGGGACTTGATGAACCTGATGATGAAAAGGAAGAAGGTAAATCAGACCTTACCTTATCCGAACAATGTGTGAAATAATTGATTAAATCTGCTAGTACTGTATAATTCTCTTTTTGAAGCTAATTCCATGATTTGAATCAAAATGTAACTTTTCATGAACTTATTATCACAATACTATCCCAATAGCATTTTCAGTTATGTGTGAGTGGAATTATGTTATTTCAATCATATATTGAATGAGCCTTAAGATGTGTGACTTCTATAGAATCTGGTTGTCTAAAATTGTAAAATCACGTTGTTACATTATGTAATTAATGTACAAAGTTGCAACTTTGTATTTGTCTAAGGCAATCTTTGAATGTCTCTGGTTGTCAAGCATGTGACAAAACTTTAAATATTTAACTTTTCATGATCTTGTTATAGCAGTACTATCCCAATAGCATTTTTCAGCTATGTGTGAGTGGAATTTCATTATTTCAATCATATATAGAATAAGCCTTAAGATTGCAGTGTGTGACTTAAGCTATTTAAACTAGTTGTCCAAAATTGTAAAATCATGTTGTTACATTATATAATTAATGTACAAAGTTGCAGCTTTGTATTTGTCTGAGGCAATCTTTGAATGTCTCTGGTTGTAAAGCATGTAGTTTAAGTAGCAGAATGTAATATTTTCTTATTTTTGGATATTATTACAGGAGGTGAATCAAAGATATGTCCTCGTGAGAAATTAAGAGAGGTACTTTCTTCAAGAGAATCTTTCAGAGGATTTATTTGGTTTGTTGGGCTTCTTTTTTGCTTATTTTTCTTATCACAGTTTATTTGATTCAGCACTGATCACCTCTAATGCAGATTTATATTAATTTCTTTATACACGTTTTAATAATTGATGTTTTTCTTTTGTTAAAAACTATTTTTATGTAAATTGAATGGGGCTTCAGTAGTTGAGTGGTTATGGTCTCTGACAAGTATTCACAAGCCCCTCACCCTTACTTAGAGTTTTCCTCCACTGTTATAGCTGGAAGTTGCCAAATGACCCTAACTGTTGTTACAATGTTTAAAACCAGAGAGGAAAAAATAAGTTAATGTATTGTTTTTTTAAACTCTTGTTAAAATATTGATATATTTTGCAGATTTTGATTTTATGTCTGATCATCATGCCTCTGAATGATTCAGAATTCTTCAGTTTGTTTTATAAACAAGATTTCATTCACAGTTTGTCAAAGCTGCACTTTAATGTTAGAATGTATATTGTTTACTGCTAATTATCTTTCAGGAACAAGCAGAACTAACTATAGGAACATTTAAACATATTAGAAGGTTTCGATCAGCTAGAATGATCAGGAAAAACTTGGCTGTTTTCTATATGCAAGTAAAACTTTTCTAAAATACAGATACTATATTAAATGATTTGTATACTTAAAAAAACCTGATTGAAAACTCAGTAGACACTCAGAATGTCAAGGAATTCATAGGATGTTTTATGTGATGCAGGAAACTTGGTGAACCAAATAAAGCTGAGAATTTTCTGTTAGATTCTATGATAAGTTATCATCAAGAAGGTTGGAAGAAACTATGAGATGTTGCTAGATTAGAACTTGCACAAAGTCAGTATCAAGTGAAGAATCACAATAAGTATCCTTTTACTGTCAGCAGAGTTACTTACTAGAACCCAAGTTCTTATCTTCATGGTTTTCATGAGCATTGCTTATTACATTTGTAATCATATGATAATGTATCTACTTTTAAGGTATTATATCCATAATATGTTAATCATTTTATGCATCTTCTAATTGCTACTCAAAACAATATAATAAAAATAGTATCACCCAATTATCATTACTTCTTTGATAGTTACCCTTGATACTTCAATGTATTTTATGACATTTTTCAAATTTTGTAAGAGTTATTGCCCTTTTGAAAAATAGAAAAAATATTGATTTTTGACAATATTGCTTGGTGACCTATATTTTTCTTTGCATTGATACAGTGTTTTTGCATCATTTTACTGTGAGTTTTCATGGAAATTGATCTTCCTTTTTCTTCAGTCTTTGAAATATTGGCTACTCCCGTAGACTTGAATACAAAAAGCATGTAGTGCTCGGTGAGTTGTCGTGAAATTGTCGTGAAAAGCATTCATCATACTATCAGTTGTATTCTACCCCTTATATTTGTATTTGTAAAAATGAATAATTATTTAGGTATTTCTTAATAACGAGGACTTTTCATTCAGAAAACCTGGTTGGAAGGTTATGTATATTGTATACCAGTATATTTCCATACCAGACATGTCTAAGGACAGGTTAAAATAAGTTATGCTTATGATACCTCCTTAGTTGACTATTCTCACTTCTCAGTGGTTGTATGGCAAGTTCAATCTCAGTTTGAAGGTTAAATGTGCTAACTGTGGTGAGGTATATCTTCTGTAATCATGAACATATATATAAACAATTAAAATTGAGGATTTGTTGAAAAAGGACTTTGTTGATATTCAATGAATGTTTGACTTAAAAAAGAGAAGATTCGGTGCCCTAAGTCTGAACATGACCTTCGTATATAAATACACATTTTTTCACCAAAATAAGCAATACTCCTTAGGTTTCCAATTAATTTATTACTTGATGATAATCATAACAAATAATTCACAAAGGAAAAATCAACAAAATATATTAACTTAGAAAATATTTTGAAAAGTGTAAACCTACTCCCCTCTTGGAAATGTGGACTAAAAATCAAATTTTCAAAGTCAGTTTTCTGAGGAATACATGCACATGGCCAAGTCATACATCAAAATTTTCCTTAAACTCTAATGAACAAAATATGTAAAATACAGACACTTTCACCGTGCAACATTTAAGATAATAACAAAGAAATACAACCATGTATGAAAAAATTTAATCATTTTTTCCCTTAAAATTCCTGATAACTTACAAACTGGGAGGGATTATCCGGACTTAATACAATGGAGTGAAATTTTTCTCTTCATTACAATAAGCAGTATTACAGTTACTTAAATAAAGGAATTTTATAAAAAATCTTGCAGGGAAAGAAAAACAAAACAAAACAATGGGTATCTGGTACACATGAAATTATTAGGTTTTCATTGCCACAGCCAAAAATAGTTGACTTCTGAAGTCAGGTTTCATTATAACTCATGGCTTCACATATACGTAAGCACAACACAACGACACAATAGAAAACATGTTCTGACAAGAAGACATGGGCAAAGAATCCACACCATTATAAAGCAGATGTAGCTAGCTTGACCCAGCTCCCCAAACATAACATTTATCATGGCACAAACAAATACAACCAGTACAGAAACAAACCCAATATGATTACCAACAGTATTTTGATAAATGATTGCAACATTAAAAATCTAGACCATTCAAAAATTTGATATCCAAGAAAATAACAAGTTTAAATGTACATTACATTATTCACAACTAACTGAATATGAAATCTCAATAAATAATGAATGTAACTGATATGGCATACTTAATACAAACTATTTGACAATATCACTTTGTATATCAAATTTTAAAAACTTAATAAGTTTCAAGATCATTCATGATCAAGAATTCAAAAAATTATTTATCTTCGCAGATTTTTTCAAAATATGAAGAAAGCTTTGGCACAACAGATTCTAAAGTTCTGTTAACATTAGTCACCCTGGGTATGCCCTCAAAGTTTTTCATAGGGAATTTTTTCTTGAAATACATTTCTAAACACAGACAGGGAATCAACTAACCCAATAACATAGGTAAAAAAATTGACAAAATATCACAGACACATATCATAACAGGAAAATCAAATTGTCTGCCATTGTGGGCAATCAAAAACACCTTATCAAATTTCCTAATTGTGACCAGAAATCACCCAAGGCTTTGTGAATGTAGACAGATTCAACTTGTTGTCCATCCACAAAAAGTTCCTTATCACTCACCATCGTAACTTTGGTTATCAGCTGAGCTGATGAGGTGATAGGCACTTTTGGTAGAACATATCTGTTGAATACTTCACCAGATGATAATTCCTGAGCAGCCAATCTTTGTGATATGAGGAATCTGATCACTTCAAACTGAAAAGTAGAGTATTTTATTAAATAAGAACATGGACATAGATGCATACAGCCAAAACATATGTTGCAGGAAACAAACATCACAGTGTATGTAAACAAAAATCTACAAATACAGTGGCATATCAAGAATAAACTGGTTAGAATATCAGAACTATTTATAACAAAGCTGCTTTCTAAATGCATGATGTTGGCAATTTGTGTAAATAAAAATTAAAAATAAACTCACTTAGATCAATGGTTTCAAGATCGAATATCACATAAGTTGGAGGTCCATTTAAAAGTACTGGTCTGAGTAGACCATAGGGAGCTGCATCAGGAAGTTTATTAACATCCATCATTTTGCTACGACCAATGCCTGTATAAAAGCAAAGAACATTAACAACCTTTATAAAATCAGATTAGGCTGACATCAACAGCTTAAGTAACAATTTACAGAAGTTATTTTAGATTTAATATAATTGAACAATCAAAACATTATGTTTGCTAAGCAGAGCAGAAATAATAGCAAAAGATTTACATACATACCAGACTGATAAGAATCTCATGCTTGAGACTTGTATGCCATCTGTTCAGTTGAATGCTGTTGTTTTAATTCTAGCAGAGGTTGTTCAGTATAAATATCTGCTGCATTGTTAACCTGCATGGTTAGGAAAAACAGGATCATTATTGTATACTTGTATGCACTACTACAGAAAATACTTATTTTAAATGAAAATTCAGGTAAACAAATATTCCAAGTCAATTCAAAAAGGTATTCATTCACATATTTAAATTATATTGTAATGAAATCAGGAAACAATTTGATTTGAAAGAAATTACTTACTACTTACTGAGTTAAATGAGTTCACAAACAGTGGTATCTAATATTCAGGGTAACTCATTCAAACAAATGAAATAATGTATCAGTGTAATGTAATTTCGTCCTTCATTGATAAAGGCAGATGTTGCCTGAACTCTGAAGTCAAGAGCTTCCGTGCCAGGGTGACACTGTTGATTCGATCCTAGATCTGTAAGCTGACTAGCACTGAGAATTACTGGTTTCATGACAGAGTCTAGTCTCTCATGCAGAGCCTCTCCAGTCAAATTTGTCTGGAATGGAAATGACCCGTGAACATATTTCTTCCTAGGATCTCTCAACTGGCCAAAAAACTCGGTTTACAAAACCCATGATTATTTATTATTAAACCCAAAGTGATATGGAATAATACCACACAAATTTTCTTTAAGAGCATTTTCATCGCTACTGTTTCTGCACAAAGCATATGAAATACACTTTTGAATATGACTATTAGTGTTCTTGCTGATCTTTAATCCTTTTTCTGATTTCAACTGATATATACTCTTTCCAATGTTTTTCATGACATGATTTTTGTCAAACTGTTTTTTTTTTTCATAGAAATATTCTGATTGTTCTTTAACATGGAAATTAGTGTATAGTCACCATCACCTTCAAGGTATTCCACAGGAGTGTCTTCATGGTAGAGTTCTAGAACACCCTTTACACCACTGGTGCTCTCCATTATCTTTGCACTGCCTCTGTGGTTCAGGACACACCTGTGCACATGGACAGGTTTCCTTAAGGCCAAAAAAAATACTCTTGTTTCTGGTCACGGTCATCAAAATAAACTGGGTCGGTAGGTAGGGATTTTTTTTTACATGGGTCATCTTTAATAACTGCAAATGTATGCAAAGCCATTGCTTTGATAAATTTTGATGAGGTTCATGCTTATTCAAACAAACTGGATACACAATAAAATACAAATGGCTGGTTATCAAAACAATCATTTTATTGAAAAAAAAAACAACAAATAACAACAAATAAAAAAAATATTTTATACAAATACAAAATGCTTGACTTAGAGAGTAAAGACTAGATGGAGACTAGAGCCATTTCAAAACAATCTCATGAAACAAAACAATACTCATTCCACATTTTGAGTTCTTACGATATTTGAGTACTGGAAATAAAAATACATGTATCAGGCAATGTAACTAGTGTCATTTTTCATATCTCTTGGTTATTCAGATCAAATAACATTAATGGATTTTTGTATTGCTCATTTAATGTATAAACAAAAAATACTGTAACCAATTTCAATAGATAATTTTTTCATTAATATCATATTTGAAATAAAATTATTTTAAAATGAACAAGTGAACGACACATTGTTACACACAGAGCAATATTAGATCAATTTCAATAGATATTTTTTTCATTAATATCATGTGTGAAATAAAATTATGTTAAACAGAAACAAGTGTACAACAAATTCTTAATGTTTCTCACATAGACAACTAAGTATTACATACATGTATGAACAGTACAAAACTGGATCTCTTTAGATAATGGAAGAAAAAAACTAAATGTACGCTAGTTTAAACAAATCTTTTTTATGTCTATGTGTGATACTTATTTAAGGACATCTTAAAAATGTATGTTGCATGTTTAGCATAGTTTGAGATGTTGATTTTTAAATAGTATACAAGTGATGCTTTCAATTAAAATTTATGATATTACTTTAGAATTTGTGTTAATTTGTTTGTGACAGTATTTAACATAGATGTGACAAATGAAAAGATCAAAACATGTTAAACATTTTTAATAACCTTAACATATTAGGATGTGTGAAGACTCTTCTTGTTGGCACAAAAAATAATATTAAGTGTGAAGAAATATCTAATTGGCAAATAAAAAAGAAACAAAATTACTATGGCGTAGCTTGTCTCTTTTCTAAACCATTCAACGTCATTTTTTTGCACCAAATGGACAGGCATGCACTGGTTCAAATCCCTTCTCGATGCAAGTTTCACAGGTAGGCAATACAGTTTTGAACTGTTTTTTTAACTCTTCATCAACCCTAGCATTTTCTTATGCACATAAACAACAAAGATCCAGTCTTGCAAAATCTGAACTATAGAAAGAAAGCTCGACAGGTGTATTACAAGTAAAAGCCAGTCTAATATGAATTTTTTGTGAAGAGGGCCATCTGGTGTTGTGACATAAGATCCACAAGTATATTCATGGTTGCTTTTGTTGCCTTTCAGTAAGTTTAATTTTTGTGTAGACAATCTGTGGCTTAAGACATTCTACACATACTACCACATACCTTGCATTTTGGGCTGTAAATGTTGAGGCATCAATGTCTGCTCTGGAGTAAGTCTTACCTAGTGTTTGTTTGCAAGCAGTAGCTCCTTAGATGTTACCCTTAACTTTTTTTGAGGCGCATGGAAGCTTGGTCTGTCACAGTCATTGGTGTCTTGTCCATTCAAGTTTGAATATGACTTGTAATGATCTTTACCTTCATCTTGGTAAACAGGGTCAGGTAGCCAATCCAGAAGTACAGGAGGCGTTGTTGTTGCAGTACAACAGTCAGGATTGCTACACTTGTGAATCTGGAATGAGTAATGCCTTTGTCGAGTGCGCCTCTCAAGCCACAATTGAAATGCTAGAACAGATTGGGTATGCTGTTTCTAGAGTTTACTCAAATTGAGATCTGGAAACAATCCTCTGAGGTGTCTCTGCAACAAGTCCATTTCATTGTCAGTGACAGGGGCCTCGATTTTAAATGGATTACCTTTCAATGACAGTCTTGAAAGCCGATTCTGCACAAACCTTTGCACAGACTCAATTGATGACACACATTTGGATGCAAGTTCTGGTTTCTTAACTACCATTGCCCTTATGTCACTCATGGAACTACAGTTTTTGAATATGCCATCATCATCTCCCCTTTCTAGAGCACAGTTTTGCAACTCTAAATTTAGTATGCTCATGATGCGTTCTGCTGGATTGCACCAGCTATTACCTGGTGCACACCTTGTTAGTATCAGCATGTCCAGATCTAATTCAAGGAACAGACAAATATTTGCACATTGAACACTTACCAAATTGTTCCTCAGGTCAGTGCCACCATCTGTGAATCTCATAAGCACTTAAGCACCTGAATGTCTTGCAGTTACTTTTTCCAAGATTGAAGAATGTCTAAAGGCACTTGAAGGCTGCAAAACTGAATCATTTACTACTACGTGCACAGTGGCAGAAACAAATGACTTATCATAACTGTCAGGTACATCAGACGCTAGATACAGTGCATGTCATGATCAGCTGCCACATTTTCCTCTGCTGTAGGTGTGATAGTTTTTTTCCCTCTTACACCAGTGGAAACTGGTAGTCCTGGATTTCCTACCAGAACCTTTGCCTTGTCATCTGAGCAAACAAGCATGCCATACTTACCAAGTTCTATGGCCTTTGACTTAAGATAATTGTATAAAGCAGCACAAAAGTGTTGGTCTTGATGAGCCAATCTCAATTGCCTTCTTTGAATTTTATACTGAACTGGAATTTTACCTGTAAAATTGATGGCTGCATGTGCATATGGGTTCCTGGGCTGAAACTGCAACCTCACCACTTTTAGATGGAATAAAGGTACCCATTGGACACATGTCTGCTGCTTCAGCAATCAACTCTTCCAAATTTAACCACTGACTAAGGTGAATGCCACCATGCGGTCATCAACAGCTGTGTATGTTTCAACAACATCCTGAAGAGCCTTGAAAAAGTCATCAAATTTATCAGAAGGTCTGCCTACATTTAATTTTCTAAGTTCTGCAATTAACCCAGTCTCACCTAGGGATATCATTCTCAACCTTTGTTGCATTTCTGGGTTACTTACCTGGCTGGCATTGAGAGCTAACTCTTTATATATGAAATCAACTAAGCTGGGTTTTATAGTTGCAATATTGCTCAACTTTTGTTTAAAGTATTGCTTTTGGAATCTAGTATGGTACTCTGGAAGCCTTTCAACCTGTGAAACTACACGGATTGGGTCAATAAGAGCCTCATCTCCTGCGCGATTTTGTTTTGTTTTTGCAACAAAGACAATTGAAATGGTACATCCGCCTGGACAGTTTTTGTAAATATCAACATCTACAGACAGAGATAATTGTTAAAAAAATCTAGCTCTCTCTTGGTTGCTTGTGAATGGTACGTGTAAGTGTTTTGATTAATCAAAAATTATAGGTACATTTACATTTTGGACACTGAGCAACAATTTTATCAAATATAGTATATTTTTCTTTGACAAATGCAGGTTTTGGACGGTGCTGAACAGAAATATCAGACCCAACTGTTCTTGGTGGGTGGTCTGCCGACTGCCTGTTAGTTTGGGAGACTAGCTGCTTTTTAAGATAGTCCTTATATTTACAAAGACAATGTGCTAGGGCCTCAACGACTGGCTTAAAAGTAGCCCGCTCACTTTCAAAAATAGGTCTATTTAACAGATTATACAGTGAATGGGAGTGAAGTCCTTCTGGTGTCATTGGTTGGGCTTTTAACTTCTTTCTCTTGAAGTTATTGTAACCCTAGAACTTTTCAAATGGCTCTGGTACTGGCAAAACATCCTTGAAACGCAGGGCTGCATCGTTAATAGTCTGGTGGTGATTGGTAATGTACCAAACAGCATTGGTTATTACCTGTCATAGTAATAAAGCACTTAAATAGGATATAATATTTAAATTAACAGCTTTGAAGCGTATGGGATCTATTTTAATTTCTATTAGAATCAGTCAAGTTCAAAAACATTAAAGACAAACTAGATTTTTTAAAACCATAAAGTCAAAAACATTACAATCATTGTAAGATAAATACTTTTCAAATACTGTTTTGGGATTACAATATGCCAGAGAAAACAACAGACAAAAATTTACCAGCAAAATATACGACCCTTCATCATTCACAGTGCTTTTGTGTAACTTCAGTTCTTGTGAAACACACATTTCAACAATCTCATTGTATAGTTCATCTTTCCGGTTATTACTGTAAACATAATTTTGTATTTATGAGACATTAATATCAGATATACATTGAACATCAAATATATTCAAAAGGAACTCTGATTTCAATTTAAGGCCAGTTAGGTCCAGTTAAAATTGGTAGCTATTAAATATAACATGATGTACTAAAACGTGCAGTTTGAATGGTTCGAGTCTCACTTGTTTATTTCAATGCTTCAACAATCTATTTCATTCAAAAATTATAATTGATATTTGAATTCAGTATTACCAGTAATGTTTGCTTTAATCTATTCAATTACAATTGTTTTATATCAAAAAAAAAATAATTACCAGCAAACTTTCTTTTTTGGGTAAACTTTTGAACCAGCTAGGAGGATGTTGAAGGCATTGACAGTCTTTCTCACAGGGACCCCTTTATATGTCAAAATCATGGGTTGTTCTTCAGCTAGCTGAACACACTTAAGATGGATTGATTTAATATCGGCATAAAATCCCTTGAGATCTGCAAGTGTTATGCTGGGATCAACGGCGTACATATTACCACCAGTATGTATGTCTCTCTGTAAAAATATTAAAAAGAAACTGAATGAACATCAGATTCGTAGATCTGGGTACATGTAGCATTCCAGCTCAAACATAAAATTAATCTGAAGTTTGTTAAGAAATAATTCCTTTAGCAATTCAGCAAAATTTGCTGAGGTAAAATATGTAAAAATAACTAACTGACTAACTTTGTTTTATTAATTTCGGGATTTGTTATCCAGAATACTATGATTAACATACATCATGATACCTTGATGGCATAAAAACAAAGCAGACAAATCTATATATACACTGGTTTAACTATACATACTAGATAATATAAAATGGTTAAACCAGTCTATTTTACAAATATTTTCAATTAATGAAACAATTTCTCAGACTCAAAATGTACCAGAACGACAGGCCATCCCCTAATCGTTTTTTTAGTATCGATAATATTGCCTCCTTTTGTCGAAAAAAAGATATATGCAGCTCATCATGAAACTTCCAGTACTAGTCTTAAGTTAATTAGGTCATATGAAAATCCTAGTATCAGCCATCTTGAAAAGTGAGGTCATCACTAAACCCGCGGTAGACTGTTTTACCTGCTTATTTTTCAATAATGAGTTACAGTCATCTGGTACCAACATGTAAAATAAATTTATAGGCTTTTGGCCTAATTTGTATGTGCCAGTCTACAAAATTTACATA
This sequence comes from Lutraria rhynchaena, assembly GCA_008271625.1. NCBI lineage: Eukaryota > Metazoa > Mollusca > Bivalvia > Venerida > Mactridae > Lutraria > Lutraria rhynchaena. The sequence continues at coordinate 348,391 of VIBL01000073.1, read as the reverse complement.
ACATTTAGTGTGAGTATGCCTAAGTTTGGCAGACGACATGTAAACAAAACAAATTGTAGGGTGGGTATAAAACGCAGACGCAGTACGCAGACAATATAGAAATAGAGGGAAAACGCAGACCACAAAGAAATAGAAGGATATCGGATAACGCAGACGACAAAGAAATAGAGGGATACTAATATAGTAGTTGTTGGGGGGCAAATTAAGGGGAATATTAATGTACAGTGTTGTTGATTATGAATTTATTATTTTATAAGAAGAATAATCTTTTTGAAAAAAAAATATTCTTATGATTTTTTTTAAAAAAATCGAAATATCAATGTTTTGTTCAACAAAGATAGTGATTAGGCTATGAAGTTGTTGATTATGAATTTATCATTTAAAAAAAAGATTAATCATTTAGAAAAAAAATGAAATAAATTATAATTAGGAATTTTTTTTTATAAAAAATCGAAATATTGATCAATGTTTTGTTTAGTAAAGAAAGTGATAGACTATGAAATTGTTGATTATGAAATGATTATTTTTTTAAAAAAATTATAATTTTGAAAAAAAAATGAAATAAAATTTATTCAAGATTCTTTTTAAAAAAAGTCGAAATATCAATGATTTGTTTCAAAAAGAAAGCGCAGACTATGAACTTGTTGATTATGAAATTATTATTTTCAATATATATATATATAATTTTGAAAAAAAAATAATTTAAAAAAAAATATTTTTTTTTATTAAGATTTTTTAAAAAAATCGGAATATCATCAACGATTTGTTTAACGAAGAAAGTTATAGATTACGTAGTTGATAATGAAATTATTATTTTTATACATTTTTGAAAAAAAAATAATTAAGATTCTTTTTAAAAAATCGAAATATCGATGATTTGTTTAACAAAGAAAGCGATAGACTATGAACTTGTTGATTATGAGATTATTATTTTTTAAAAAGATTAATCAATTTGAAAAAAAAAAACGGTTAGACTATGAAATTATTTTTTTGCATTTTTTTAAAAAAAAAGAATTTTTAGCTATTTGTTTGATTTTTAAAAAAATGTTATAGACTTTGAAATTGTAAAAATATCTAAGTACCATATGTGTGCAATATAAAGTGATTGATTACGAAAATATCCATATTTTGATAATTGATATGCGTAAATAATTGACCTATTTGTGTGTCTATTTTCATATTCATATATTACAAAACACACAGTTTGTAATACTTTGTGATTTCATAATTAACAACTTCATAGTCTATCGCTTTCTTTGTTAAACGAATCAGCCATATTTCGATTTTTTTAAAAAGAATCTTAATTTTTTTTCAAAAAGATTATTCTTCTTGTAAAATAATAAATTCATAATCAACAACACTGTACACTAATATTCCCCTTAATTTGCCCCCCGTACACTAATATTCCCCTTAATTTGCCCCCCAACAACTACTATATTAGTATCCCTCTATTTCTTTGTTGTCTGCGTTTTCCGATATCCTTCTATTTCTTTGTGGTCTGCGTTTTCCCTCTATTTCTATATTGTCTGCGTAATGCGTCTGCGTTTTATACCGACCCCAAATTGTATCGATACAACTGATGATTGTTAATCAACTTTTGTAACTTTGGGGAGAAATTAATACAAAAATGTTATTTAAATGAACGTTTCCGAGATGACTTATGGTGAATGAAAATTTCGTTTCTTTGGCAAAAACAAAATATAGGTCGGCTTATACCGAGTTCAATGATAGCGAGGAATAAAAAATTCTGTTTTACCGAACATCTTGCTCCAAATTTACTGCTCCCGTGTAGCTCTTCAAAGATTTGCCGCAACGTTTTATTTGTTTCTACAAGTTTGATCTCAGAACAACCACAAAAATGGACGCATTTATCTATTTTTACCGCAACCAAGCATCGTAGTTGTGCAGCAATCTTCAAATTCATTTCCAATGGTTGCGATAGCGCAGACTATTTCCCGGTTTACGCAACTGAAATTCCGAAATATGTCTCGGTAAAAAAATGCAGTTGGGTTAAAATTTAATGGTCGGTCGGAGGACCAGAAATGGGAATATTTTTTTTTCAGCCTTAGGATCAGTCAATGTCTGTCATCTGTCGTCGTTTGTCCACTTTTCTAGGCTGTTAACACTCTAGAGGTCACAGTTTTTATTGGATCTTCATCAAACCTTGTCATATTGTTTGTCATAATGAAATCTTAGACAATTTTGGACATGGGTCATCTGGGGTTAAAAACTAGGTCACCAGGTCAAATAATTGAAAAACCATCATGGCCCTCTTGTTTTTGTATTCATTTCATGTGGGTGACATGTTCATTTTTACTCAGAAGCCAATAAAAACAAGACAGTAAAATTCTCTCCTGCGCCAAAAATTTTACCCAAGTCCATTTGGCAGTATTATATTTTATTTCTTTGCATTAGAAAACTTTATGTTTTGAGTGATATGTTTTTGATTAATTTTTAAGTATGTCATTTTCTACTGCATTTCCATGGTTAATTTGTGACTAATGGTGTGAAATTTTGATATAAAGCTGAGTGGAATACACTATGTATAATGTATTTTCTTGATTATAATTTATTTCAGTCTCAACATTACCTACTTCTTCTTAAGTAGAAGATTGCTTAAATCCATCAACTAGAAGTAAAGAAATGATCATGTTTGTTATTTATCTCACAGCTGTTTGTTTTCTCCATAAAGTATTAACAGTACTTTTCTATTAGCAGTAGTTTATGTAAATGTCTATGATTATTCTGTAAGGCAGATACATATTTTCTGAGATTTTGCATTGACCCAAATAAATCGTATAAATAAATTTACAATACTCTGAAGTGGTGCATATATGTTTAAACCTAAATATTGATATTTTTCTGGCTAGTTATTTGTGTATCTTCAATAACTGGAGAGTTGGGTACTTTCTAAGACTAATATATTCAATAAATTTAACTTCAAACTGATCTTTCAAACAAGGAAGTATTTGCATGAATTAAAAGAATTTACTGGTCTTGAAAACTTCACATGTTGATAAATCTCAGTCCATGCGAGATTTAGTAAATTTTACAGTTTGTCTATCGCTTTGATACTTAATACAGTTGTTGCCTTGCAACATTCCCAAAGCACCCGTATCACTCAACCTCTATTATTTGAGCTTGACCTTGATAGATCTGTTTTAATGGGGGTACTTCTTGGTGAACTAGATTTGGCCTTTTTGTCTAGCACCAACTCTACTTACTTTGATGCTCTCACACTTGTTGCCATTTTGACAAGCACCAACACTACTTACCTGTACTGGTTTTGGTTGTTATCACATATTTTTGGTACAGTTATAGGATTTGGTTATTTTTCCAATATGGAATGTAAGGGCTATTACGTATATTTAAAATTTTACTTCAATTTTATACATTGAGCTCACTATATTAAAAATTTATTGTCAAGCATGCCACCTGGAGCATACACATTTATTGAATGCAGCATTGTGTTTAATGATGTATTTGAATGAATTTCAGATATATTTGACTATATTTGTTACCCCAAGCACAGATTGTCCATTATAACTCACAGAAAATCTCAGAAGGTAAGTGGTACAAATGATTTTTGTATCGGCTCTTATTTTTTTCTGGGGCAAAAAGATTGAGGGCAGCTGTCCTTACTGAAAAAGAAACACTTGAATATCTAAACCCAGTAACATTTGAAATATTTCATCTACAAATGGCAGTTTTAACCTTGTTTTATTAAATTCTTTATCATCGCACTGATGTTTTCACTCTACACTGTGTCAAAAGCTTAGATTATTGCAAAAAGATGTTAATGGCCAGGATGTGAAAAATCATTACGACAGCTGCAAGGAACTGGCTGCTCTGTCATAAAGTCTTATATAGTACTTGCCACATTAGAGCATTATAATTTGCCCAGTCCCAGTTCCATGTCCCTGACTTTCAGCTTATGTCAGATGATGAAGAAAGACTGGATTGTATCAGAAATTACACCTCTTGTTAATTGGGTTACTTCAAAAGGTAGGAAAGTTTTCAATGGAACCTTTGTTGAAGAAATAAATCCAGATGTAGTCCACAGTTATGGGACTGTATTAGTTGAACTTGCATTGATCTTCCTTGAACTATGTGACATCGTCAAGTTGCCAAATAGAAAAAGATTAATAACGTGTCTATACTATCTGTTGCTTATTTTGAAGGGGCACAACACAAAGTCTAAGTATGCTCTTGAAATGTTGTGTTTTCTAAGCCAAAAGTATGCCCTTTTGAGTGAAAAGGATTCAAGTGCTGCTGTATATGGATTATTTGTTATCAGTGGAAAGACCATCATTCCAGCATATCTCCAAATGGAACACCTTGTTAGAGTAACCAAAACTCACCTTCGCTCCATACGCTCAAATGTCTCAGAGCAGTCATTAATTAAAAAAAGTTATGCATTCTTTAGAATGAATGAGATTTGTGAAGTGTTCATGCTGTTTTATTCTGTTTTCTTGTCCCTGAAGCCCATGATTGTAAGATGAATTCTGCAGCAGGTTGTGAAATGCCTTGATCTTGGGGTCTTTGCCTGATGTTTCTGCTGCGACTATCTTCAGTTTTAGAGGATGTTCCATACCATTGTGTTATAATATCAAAAGATCTTTGTTTCAGGGTAACCTGGTAGGAAAATTAGAAAGATATTTTAACATTAGTGGATACCATGACATAGATAGCCAATATGGGAAAATTAGCATTGCCTTTTCAACTTCATCTTGCCTTATTTTGTTAAGAACCTTTCCAATCAAATTGAATGGTGGAAATAAAAATGGTTTGAATTTATGCCAAGACCTAGAAAAGGGCTTTGCAGAAACAGCTCCAGGCTCTGGAAACCAACTCACAAAATGATCAAGTTGTTTATTCAATCTTGAGGCAAACAAATCTATATGAGGTAAAAAATATTGATTACATAAACGATAAAAAAATTGTGGTTTGAACATTCATTCAGTACAATAGCATGTTTAGCCTCATATATTGCCATCTACCATTTGTATGCTCATGTGAATTAATATCAAAACCACCAAAACCTATAAGAGATACATCAGTACGACACTGAATGTCAACTCCTCTTGGTTTAATCAATTTTCCATTTTTATTTTCTATTCCTAACCACCATTTAAACTCCATTTTACTATCATCAAATAATTGAACACAGTTTTCAAATTTCCTGCTATTTCATAATCCCTTAATTTTATCTCTTTCTAAACTTCTGTAGTAAAGAGGGGATTAAAAATGGCATAAAAAGCATTAATAATCAATCCAATAAATGATGCCAAATCTCTGACATCAACAATTTTAAGATTGAGAAGTTTACTTGTTTTATGCAGAATTTTATTAATTTTTTCTTTCGTCAAAAAAAATTAAATTCTGTTGAATCAATTATAAACCAAAGAAATCAATTCTTTGACATGGTATTAATTCACACTTCTTATGATTTATTGTAAATCCTAAAGACTCTAAACTTGTGTAATTATTGTATCATTGTTACCACAAACAATTTTATTTTGATTCATATTTATAGAGTCGTCAATATAGTATGAACATCTAATATTCTGTTGTCTAAACCAAGCAAAAATGGGTTTTAAATTATTTTTTGTAAAAACATATGGAGCACTTCATAAACCAAATGAAAGTCAAATCATTTCGTATAAAACTCCATTCCAAAAATGTTAAAAATCTGATAATCTTTGTGAAAAGGAACTAAAGAATGCATCACATAAATCAATTTTTGTAAAATAGTCACCAGTCTGAATCAAATCCAAAACATCATTGAATGTTTCTTGTTTAAAATGTTTGTACTCAACAAATTCATTTAATTTTTTCAGGTTTAAAATTGGCCTGAATTTGCCATTTGGTTTTGGAACAACAAAAATATTGGAAATAAATTAATCTTTTTCAGAGAATGATTCAATAATGAACCTTTTTAATAAGTTCTTCAACTTCATTGTTTACAGAAATCCAATGAACATTGTTAAATTCAATTTCATTAGCGATTTTTACTTGAAGAGGTTTTTTAACGAATTCAATTTTGTATCCCTAATTGCATCTAAAATCCATCTATCAGTTGTATATATCATCCAATTGTGAACAAATTTTTGTATATTACAAACAGTATTTATCATTCCCTGTTTGGGGCCACTGGTTGGTTGACACTACTAGTAGCTGGAGCACTCTTCGGGGATCTAGATCTACCACCTCTGTAAAAAACTCTAGAGCTTGTGGAATAATGCTGGTGTCTGCCATAGCTGTTAGAATTAGAACAATACATTCTATTGCCTTGAGGGTATTTACCCCAGCTTCTATCAAACATTTCTCTTACATTCTCCTTACCCAAGGAGACAGTACTTTCACAATTTTTCACTTCTTTATTAATATCATCTCCAAATAATTTGGTAGATACCGTAGTGGACATATTGCAAAGACCAGAATATTTCTTCTTTAAACAGGGTCTTATAAAATACCTGCTTTTAATAGACAGATTATATTGTACTTGAGATAAAATAATCGAGGAGTCAGACAATAACTTTTTGGCCTTATTATTATTACTGATTTCATTCTTGAGCAGATCTGCTAATTGTATAATTGGTACAACACCAACAGAAACTAAGTTTTGGATGTCAACCATTGACTTATCCTGTTGATGTGCCCTCTTATCAAGAATCTTCCAGATTTCCTGGTTGACAATAGGTGGACTAAGCAGGTCACAATCTTTGGTTACTTTATAATTATGAAAAAACTCATTTGTCTCATTTTGAGATGAACAGGCAACATTAACTAATTTTGCCAGCGAACTGGATACTAGTTTGCCTTTTACAGGAGCTTTAAGCTTAGAAAGTTCCCATTCATTATCTACAATAGTGTCACATGAATTATCAAATAAAGCATTACTTATGCTTTTATTAACATCATTTAATTCATGATCAGACTCATAATTATAAGATAGACCCTCTGTGTCAGAAATTTCATCTCTGTCTACTTGGACTTGCAGGTTAGGCTGTGAACCCAAGTCAATAGAATTTCAACAGGGGTTAAAATACCCAAAATTTCTCTTAACTTAATCATATCAGACTCGGTGTGCAACGACCGGAGACTTTGCACTGTTATCGGAGGATTTATTTTTTGCATATTTATTTTTGTCCAAAGACGCTGGTTGGTCCAAAGACTTGTCCGAAGACTTGATTTTACTTTTACTCTATTTTGAAGTCGTTGGAACAGAGTCTTGACTCGGCAAGGATTTACATACATGTGTGCTTTCATCAGGCGAGCTAAACTTGCTGAATTCTTTGTCTTCAGATATACTGAAGAAACTCATGATAAAAGACAATTGAGTAATTTACAGAAAAGGTAAAATTATACTTATTACAATGGTTTACCATCAACAGGAATGAAAGACCATACGTATGAAAGACCGTCAACTCCAACTCAACCTCACGGTACAAGCACTCGGAAGAATATGATGACAATCACCTGACTGCGCAGGTGCTTGATTTGGTTGAGTGAACACGTTTTTCTCGAGTTCTTTAAAGTGATGGTCTCATAGGTATAAGCCCAGGAAGGAATGCTCATACATGTGATGCTGGTGGCTTAATGAAAATAAAGTCATTGAGTTGATATAAGTTGGCTACCACCAAATTTAAATTGTTAAAAGCATTGACCTTCTTCTAATTACAAAAAGTTATTAATCAGAAATGTTCAGAAATGTCGATAAATTTATGTATAATTATGAAATGTTTGTATTTTTTCAAGTTATGGCATGTGGTGTGTGATGATGGGTATGCATACTTCTTTAGTGTACAGTCTTATGGAAGCTGGTCACTCAGACTTTCTAGTGGTTGAAATTGTAATGAAATTTTATCATGTTTATTCATCCATTCAAAAGTAGCCCTAATTACAGTGTTCATAGCCTTATTTCTGAATTTCATTTTGGTATATAAAAGATGGCAGTTATTGATAAATTAATGTAGTAATTGACTTTATAGTTATCAATTAATTATTTATATATAACTTAAGTTGTTCATGTTTAATGATTTCATTGATTTATTGCACTGTTGCCATAAAAGTGGAAATTGAATTATTGCTCTGGTATTTGTGACTATGTCTTTGAACCAGTGTAAAATGCTGCTATGTTGGAACTTTGAGGAGTTGTATGTCCTATATTTCGGGTCAGATGACTAGTAACATGATTATCAATTAAGTTCATATATTTCCTTTTTGAATGTTTCTTCTGTCAATGTCAAAATGTCAGTAAAGTAGAGACTCTGAAGGTATTGCTATCTAATGGCAATATTGGTCCTGAAAATGTCCTGAATATGACATGTAATTTTAATTAATGATGGAATTAAAATGTATACATATTTTTGGATGCATAAAATGGATTTTGTCAGCTGAGATGCTTTTTAATGAAAAATCCTTAATTTTGATTTTTGTTCCATCTGGTTACCATGGAAACCTGAATATTATTCATGTTTCAGTGATATAATAATGTGCTGGTTTTGGTATTGACTTTACATGTATATGAAATTATACCATTGCACTATTCAAAACAAATAGTTTGAAAACGTTAAATGAGCTTACTTTTTTATTCTGAAAGTACATGTAATTAACAATTAAATGTAATATGTATAAGAGGACAGTACCTGTTGTTAATTAATGATAGTTCTGTTATTACGCATGTTGGGCAACTAAAATTTTGGATTATAGTCCAGAATATATCTAGGTATCAAAATATAGAAAAAACTCATTTTTGAAATTTCCTAATTTGGGATCATTTTGTTATTGCTAGTCACACATAAATACTCATCATTGATTAGGGTACAATTTTCAGCTTGTGTTCTTGCAGAATAGGAGTGAAGTTTAATGAATTTAATCAACATTTTCTACTTGCACTTATATATTGTATGCACCAATTTGACATTCATGATATATTTTATGATCAAATGAATGACAGAGTAATAAAATTCTTATATAAACATGTATTAAGGATTGGATTTATACTAGTTAAACAGATACACAGCTGTTAATGCTGTTAATTAATGATGTTCAGTATGAAAAAGCCTATTTATTTACTCTTTCTTGTCCATTTCTGAAGTGACTCCCTTGAACTTCAAAAGAGAAACAATTATATTGCATTATGTATAAATCATGTTAACAAAACATAAATCAACTGAAAAACTTTAGTTGATAAAGTATTCGTGCTGGAAGTGTGTAAATAAATAGATTGAACTTCATATGACAGCATACTTAAACTGGCTCCTGGATATGTATGAAGTTACTAGGGTTGATATTATTTTGCATTAGTTGTAATATATGATACAATTTTATTTTTACAGAATGGAATGAAAATACTTTTGTTATAAGTGTTAGTCTGGTACAGCCTGACTAGTTCATGCCAGTTATTAGAGATGGGATGGATCGATGTAAGTTTGAATTTAAAAATTATGTAGGTTATCTTGTTTCTTATAAAATTAGGTTAATTAGGGTTTTGTAATTCTAAAGCATTGGCAGATGTTTTGCTGGACCAAATTTATAAAATGCCTTTTGTACTGTAAGAATAACAAACTTACCAGTAATCAATCAAATTAACTTAAAATTGTTACAAAGATTTAGTTGACTTTGAACTGTGTTGATTTCAGTTGGTAAATTTTGCCTGTTAGTCAACACTGTGATTTATTGTTATTTATATTTCATCCAAAACCAATTATCCACTCTTTGATGGATGGAGGTCTAAGGTAATATTATGCGTGTGAATGTGACTTAGTAATGCTGCAAAGTAATTTCACCACTAATTTGGTAATTAGTCTGTGATATGCTTGTCTGGCCAGCTTTTCTTCGGCACAAACTTTTACAATCATTATTTGAACAATGATAATTCTATAAAAGTGGACTCTCATCAAACTTCATTTCTGTATTGTTCATACTACTTTTTAGTTTGGTACTTAAATCTGTGGTGCTGAAATCAGAGCATCCAATTTATGGTTTTAATGAATGTAATTAGTGAATGTTTTGTTAGTGTTTTGCAAGCAAGAGCCTTTGAATTAATTTTACTGATTATGCTGTATTTATTAACATATTTTTCAGAACATTAATCCAACAGATCTGTTGAAGGCACATATAACTGGTATGATTAACCATGGACATGATGTTTTTTTTACTTACATAGATTTTAATCGTTTGCTACATGATCCTAACCTTGCCATCAACAAGCTATTGAAGACCATTGAAAAAATTGAAGTTGATATGGTAAGTACTTTCTCACAATCAATTTTCTGGTTAGTTTTAAGATCACTATTTTGGTATCAATATTCTTTATTGTTTATTTTGTTTAGATACATAATGCTTTATTGTGACTTTTATTTGATTGGCTCGAAAGAATCTGTTGTTTATATAGTAACTGAATAAATTACTAAACAGTTTGATTTAGCTTTAGATATTTGTTGTAATCAATGTGCTCAAACCCTTTCAGGGCAACAAGTTACCCCAATGTTTATACATTAAGGCAGATAACTGTTGCAGAGAAAACAACAATAGATATGTTTTGACCTTCTTGGAATATTTAGTTGCTGAAGACATATTCAAGGAGGTAGGTCCCTTGCTTATTACTAAGATACATGTGGTCAGTACATGACATTTTTATTTGCATCATGGTTCAACTGTCCTTGCCTTTCTTACAATCTATGCATGTGATGCACTCCAGTTTTTGATTTCTGTCATTGTGTGGCCATTGCACAAAAATATTTCATTTTATGGAAAGTTTCAAAGAAATAAAGCATCTACTAATTTCTTTTATGACCAATGGGGAGTATAATCCTTCCTAAAAGTAATTAAATCTTTAAGTTAAGAAACATTCAAATGAAAAAATTTGGTATAAATGTGTGGCAACGTCAGCAGAAATCAGTCTACTGGAGGCATGAGTTTATTTTTCAGTACACGCAGTTAAACATGACGTAATAATTACTAATGATTTGTGTGAATTTGCATGGATGTAAAGGTGTTTTTCTAGTGAATGCTTCCAGACGTTTATAAGATATTTCACACCCACGGACTCTATGTTGTTTACTTGGTTATTGTGCTGATACCTATTAAGGTGTTTACGCAGTTTTTCCTATTGGTAGTCAGAGGTCAGATAAAGATGGCACGCATCTGAAATACACACACACTGTACCGTTTCAATTTAGAAGTACATTTTTGTTATAAAAAGGCACTTGTCATTGGCAAATTTCATTACACATATACCTAGCAGCATACACAAGACAGGTAAGGTGTTACATTGCATCTCAATTGTTGTGTTCTAGAGAACATTTGTATTTTCATTGTGACAATTGTGGCGTATTTGTTTTGAGTAATCTGACCTGGAAGTCTTCAATGTTGTTTGGTAGTAAATGCAAAATGAAACTGAAAGTTTGATAATGTCTCAAGAAAGTATGTGTAGTATGATACCTTTCAAGTTATCTCCGGGACAGGATTCATTATTTGTTGAAGAACTTAATGTTGTAAATGAACTTTATAATCAAAATTCAAATATTGACAATGTAACAGTACATTCAGTACAAATTTCTGACTCAGAAACATCACTGTCATCAGTCAACAGTGATTCTGGTGTTGATTTCAATGATAATTCAGATGTTGATGACAGTTACAATTTTAACGGTATTGATTGTGGAATTCTTGATAAATATATTGAGCCCACTGACACTAAGGAATCGGCAAAGCAAGACAAATTCAAGTCTGATTCTTGTGGGTGTTCTGTTTATTATGATGGAAAACTATGTGGTGAAGTGCTTGATTTCAACTTAATGATTGAATTCTGTCGGAATTGTGCTGAACTGTTTAAAGATGAGCTAGATCTTGTTGTAAAGGCCTCATTACACAATCACAGGCAATCTGGTGTTAAGACATTGAGTAATAAACATAAGGCTGCAGACAGAGTTAAACCTTCTCAACAATTTTACTTTAGAGGAAATCTTATTCGTCCCAGTACTTTTTGTTTTTTGCATGTAATTGACAAGCAAAAAATACAGGTTATAGGAAGGTCTTTCAATAAAGATGGTTTGAAACCTTGAGTACATGGTTTGACTGGTAGAAGCCATCAAATAGTCACACTATTACAGAGCAAAGTTGCATCTATACATTTCTGAGGTAATATGCAACTGATAATGCTTTGCTGTTCCCTACCCAAATTTTAAGCATGCCCAGGTCCTTTAGTTGCCAGCAGATATACATGATGTTTATGTTAAAGCTGCTTCTGAATCTGCAATCAGAAGTGCAAGTCTGTCAACATTTATTCGGACATGGAAAAATCTTTTCCCAAACATAGTTTTGTCCTAACCAAGTACAGATTTGTGCCATCAGTGCCGAATGCTATCATATAAAATTTCATGTAGTTGATCTCTTAATGAAGAAGAGAAAATGTCTATTATTGAAAAGTACAATTCTCATGTTAGACTTGCTAAAGAACAGAGAGATATCTATAGGTGTTAGTTCAATTCGTTTGCCACTTCTTCAGAAGCAGTGGTTTTTACACTGGACTGGTTTTTATCATTTCTACATGAGAAAAAACTGGCACCAATATTAAGTTTTCAGATTTTAGATTTCACCCATTTTGTTGATGTCACAAATAGATACACAGTTGATGGATTAGCCTGTTAACCAGTCCAACAAAGTGAAAGAAGAAATATGGCCTTAATGCACTGTTGGTTTTTATTTAGAGCTTTATTTTGGTCCCTAATATCAATTATTACCTGCTGGAGAGTGACCATTGCTCAGAAGTGACCTTTAACACAGGTTTGTACAAAAAATGTTTAAAAACTTAAGTTATCAAGTAATATTTTTCAGCTCTAGCTACAAACCAATGTTACAGTTTATCAGATGGCTTTTTCATGCAACGTAAGGATCTGGCAGATGCTCCAAGTTGTTCATTAGCACACAGAGCACCCATAGCCTTATTAGGTAGATATAAATAGACATAATTATAGTAGATGGTAGTATTTTCATATATATTTGGGCTGATCTGATAAAATTGTCTTGATAAGATTTTATGACTAATGTCATAAAGTAACTTTGTGTAATTGTTTATTAATATAATCCTGAGTTAAGTCCTTTGAACATGCAATTATACACGATTTCATGAAATTAATGATACATATTACCATCTCATTGAATTTCATTGGTACCATATTTTATGGATATCTGCCTTCATAAATTTTTAACCTTACATTGATAAAACGTGGGTCCATCTTTTCAAAATTCATTCTTTTGTTAGTTCAGCCTCTTGTTGCTGTAAAAGTACAATCATTTTTACTTGATTTCATAGATAAGCTCACCCACAAAATCCATGAAATTTAATGTTCCGCAAAGTTCATGAAGCCACAATATTAAGAAAACATTCACTAAACTTTTGTTGGTTCAATAGTCTGTGATTTCTTAGATTGCTGATATTTATAGAATTGTCTTTTGTTCATATTATTTCTATTGTTTATTACAGGATTGTGTTTTGATGTAACTGACAATGTGGTGTGGGCATTTAGTAATAATTGGATGGACCAGTTTTATATTATCCAGGACATGAGGCTTTGTATCATGTAGAACCAAAATTTTGCATACAAACTTCCAAACCTGACCAACAAGCAGGTATAGATAACTGTCTATCTTAGATAACTTGAAGTAACTTCAATCTTATAAATTGTTCTTTAAAGCTTGAGTTTGAGATTCAAAGTACTACTCCATTGTATTAATTTGATTATCTGTTAATCTGAATGAGTTACACTTCCAACTTTCGGTTTACATTTCAAATATGCTGTGAAAGTTATCGTGAGTACCAAAAATGTTAATTCTTTATGTCCATTCTTCACTGTATACACAGACATAAAGGACTTGTGGAAGGTAGTGGAAGAATAATGAATTCACTTTATTTATTTTTTTGCTTGAATATCTGAGTTCACTATACCCATGTTTTAATCCACTTTAAACAGAGGAATGAAAGATTATGATGACTGAAGTAATTAGACAACTGTTACGTTATGTTGGCAGTATACACGGTGACTTACTGTATACACCATTTGGTAGTTACAAAATTTGGTCAACTCGTCCCCCCTTGGTCAACTCGTCCCCCATTTTAGTTGATATGCTTTACTGATTGTTTTTAATTATTCATAACATGAAATTAATAAATGTTAAAAGTTGGTGATTATAAAATATGATCATCTATTGTATTATTACAATGCATAATGATTTATTTGAATGTTGGAAATGATCATAAAATGAAATAAATCATATATTGTGTGGTGCTTTTTTGTTTGTTTGTTTTTGTCCAACATATAGAATTGAGATGGAATTGTGCAATCAGTGAACTAATTCAATTAAATAATTGAACACAAGGTTAAACAGCGATTAACAAGTTAAGTGTTTGTTTAATCAATGCCCATTAAGATAATCCTAGTTATAATTAGGGTAATTATACTACATTGCATGTTTGGAAGATTTCAGACTTTGAAGTGTGTCCCTTACAGAAATATTAACACAATACCCTTTTGATCTCATTAGCGGTCAATTTAGAATAATGAACATTGTGTTTTTGTTTATATTTACTTTTCATTTTTTCATTGACAAATTATGTCAAGCTCTATTTTGAAATTATTCAGTTATTAGAAATCAAAACAATGTATATGTTTACAAACAATAAACATTGCATGTAAGTATAAAAATATATCAATAAAAGCACACGATGCCACTAATTATTGAGTTATAACACAACAAATTAATAAGACGGACAAGGACCAATAATAATTGTTAATCCAATCATCACTGATTAATGTGTATAGTCATTGGCAAGTCTATAGGTGTTATAATCCCATCACTGCTGATTAATGGGTTCAAGTATCAATAAAGGTGATAATCGATACCGTTCATAACATACATAGAAAATAATTAATAATGAATAAATTAACAATGTATCATTAAGCATTTAACATATTGTGCGAATCATAGAAAATGCAAAGTATGAGTATGTGTACAAAATAAGTGCGCTACATTTATTTTTCGAAAGTAACAGTTTTTGTATGATGCACTGACCTCTTCAGTAGGAACCGTCCTACCTTCGTTGGGCATAGGAATGCCATCAATGTCCCCCTACCCCCAGCTCCTAGGTTCTATGACTGTTGAGCTTCCTCAGGCGGTTGCTTCTCGACATACAACCGCTCCGCATTACGGTACGTAATCTGGAGGAGCTCCTTCCACGGCACACCCAACACTTCACTAGCACTTGCCGCCGCCATCCCTAAAAGAGCCGGGGTTGACCTTCGATATCCTTGCGGGGCAAAGTACGGGGAATCAGTCTCCAGGAGGAGCCTGTCCCAGCTGATCTTCTTTACGGCTGCCACTTGACTGGGGTTGTTTTTGCCATCAAACTTACTTACCACCAATGTAATGCCGAAGTAAGAATTTGGAAAACTCTCCAACCACAAGTCCAGAAGAACTGTGGTAGCCGTGAAACAGTGTACATGGATGAGCTGTTCACGGCTAACGTTGGGATGCACCATCAGCATATACATCAAGGTAAGTAAGGCCTCATCCGCAAAGGGCTGTGTGCTACGGGCATGCAGTACTAAGATGTGGTGACTTCAACAAACACACGACTCTTTGAAGCTTCAGCATTTGCTTCACCCACATCTCCTGAGGTTCCGTCCTATCCAGTCCTACTTCGCCCAACCAAACCACCTCCGGTTCTTCCAGAAGGTTCTTGAGTTTCTGGAAACCTTCTTCCGTTAGTGGTTGTTTTGAATGAAGGTCCATCACTGGTATCACTCCCTGCTCCACCCAGGATTTCAAACCCTCTGGACTCGGATAGGATTCCGGGTCACAGAACACCCTGACGACTCGGCTTATTGTTACCTCATACGCCTCCTGGGGATCCACTGCTGCCAAAATAGATCCCAACTGAGGGTTACTGGTACTCAACCCCAAGTCCCTCATCGTCCGATCTAGGTGGCAGTGGCTGTCTATACCGCACGGGATTGTTGGTAGACACTGGATTTCGTCCGGTTCCAACGGAAACTGGTTCCTCAGGGTCTCCATTCGATGATTCTCCAGAAGAGACACCAACAGCATCAACACCCTCCAATGTAGCAAGGCGGTTGGAGCATTCCCCTTACTCAATATTGTCCGCTCCCTTGGTTGATCTATCTGGAGTGCCTGACAGTTCCTCCATTGCTGTAATCAGCTCTGGTTCCAACTCTGTCTCTGTTTGCACACATCCCGTGCACTCCAAATATTTCATGAGGTCACCTAGGGATGCTCTCAAGCCCAATAGCCATCTACAGGCAAGCTTAAGGGCTCCAATTCTCCTACAGGTGATATCTTCTCCCCTCAACATTACCTGGAAGATGGCAGGTAAATGCCTGTTGAAAGCGTGGGACCTGCTAAGCTCGGCACCACAACCCCGAATCGGACAACTAGGTCTCCTTGTTTCCCTAGTGGTTACCATAAGCTCCCCCCTCCTGACCCACTTGTGAATGCCCTCACTCTGGCTTTCCCTTGATCGGCTTCTGGAGGTAGCCTGGTAGGTCCTTGGGCGATTCTGCACCCTCACCGAGCGGTCCCTGAAAGTACTACTAGGACGAACTTCCTTCTTGTCAGGAGTAGGTGAGCGTCTTCTTGGCCTCACCGGACTGATGGGTTTGACTGGCCACGAGGGTGACTCTAGTAGCTTATCCTCCTGATCAGACGGAATGGTTTCTACCTCCATTTCATCTGACTTTGCAGGGCTGGACAAACTTCCCAAGTCAACAACCACCCTTTCCAGGGATGGATCAGTTGTCAGACGAATGTCTTTACACATTCCTTGTGGCATCTCTTCACTGATTGTCTTGACCCTAGCAGGAGCTAGAGGGCTAACAATTTTCTAATATCCATTCCCTTTTGTGGAACTGAAGAGCGTCCAATTCATGCGAAAGAGAGGATAACCATAACCTCCTATTGGCTTGTTTGGCAACCCCCACTTGCCTCAACAGGGCATCAATACCCCGTTGTTTGTCCTTACAAGCTGTCACCTTCTTTGCCAATTCTTTTGGAGCCAGCAACTTCCCCTTTGATGACAGGGTGTTTGCTCTTTCTAACCCATCAGTTATACTACTACTAGCCATAACTGAAATATAAAAATGAAAACCAAGTTTTAGTTTGCGGCTTGCTTTCTCCTTTTGCAATCAACACATTTGTAAATGTTAATATCTACAGCCTCTGATGGTGTTATATTAACACAAGCCCCATGATACCATTCCCCACAGTAATTACATTGGATCATAAACCTTCCTTGCCATGGTTGTCTGCATAAGCAATATACCCAGTCATCTCCCTGATTTGTGGTCACCTTTTCATCAGGTTGTTTGAGCCAATGTTTTATCCACTGAGGGGTTTCCCTATCTGTGCATTTCTTAATACGGTCGTGGTTTACTACCAATACCACATTTCTTAATTTCACCATGGTTTGCCATTTGTTGTAACCAAGCTCTCTTCCCACAGAGGGCTTCGGGTTTCTTGGATGGTCCCCAGTGGTCCCAAGTCTCCCAGAGCTGCCTCCCTATCCGTGGCCAATGGATTTGACGTTTCCATTCTGGTGACCAACATCACTGCATCATCCACTGTCTCCAGGAAGGTACCCCAGTTTTCCTGGGCCTTCCGACAGAATTGGCACCCACCACAAGGCAGCTTATCGGGCTGTATCTCAGAATGAGATCTTGTGCATTGTCCATCCTTGGGTACTCTGGACAATGCGTCTGCATTACCATGGTCCCTACCCGCCCTATATTGTACTATCGTATTATACTGAGACAGCTCCTCTAGCCATCTCGCCAACTGACCTTGTGGCTGCCGAAACCGCATCAACCATCTTAAACTTGAATGGTCGGTCCGTAAAACAAATGATTTCCCCAAGAGGTAATGCCTGTACTGCCTAGTAAAGCGCACTACTGCCAATAACTCTTTACGGGTCACACAATGTCTCTTTTGCTCTTTCGTCAGGGCATAGCTTCCATAAGCTATGACCCTTTCCTTACCCTCCGGCATTTGTGATTATACGGCCCCTATAGCATTATCCGAGGCATCCGTGTCTAACACGAAGTCGTCATGCAGGTTTGGTAATGCAAGTACAGGAGGTTGTGACAATGCTTCCTTCAGTAACTTGAAAGCATTATCTTGTTTTTCAGTCCAGACAAAATTGTTTTTGCCAGTCACTGCATACAATGGAGAAGCTATCCTAGAGAAGTCCTTTATGAACCCTCTATGATAGTTTACCAACCCCATAAATCTTTCTACATGTTTGGCACAAGTAGGAACTGGCCAATCCCGTACAACTTTGATATCATCCTCCGTAACTGCCAGTTTGTTGTGACCTGCCTTCCTACCCAGGAATTCTACTTCCTGTTTAAACAAGGAGCATTTCCTGGGTTTCAGTTTCAGAGCTAAATCTTTGCAAAGCTTCCCTCAAATTTTTCAGATGATCTGAGAAACACTAGCCAAGCACGATGATATCGTCTAAGAAGGCTAACACGGTTTTCCATGTCAGTCCTCTTAATACATTTATTACTATATTGTATTATGTATTATTATAACTTTACATATTTGATAATAAAGGCCGTTTTCTTTCTATCCTGTTCTCTAATCTTTAGCAGCCAGTAAGCTGAGTTGGCATCTAATTTAGAAAACATTACATTGCTGGATACTACGTCCAGGCAGTCGTCTATGAGTGGGAGTGGGTATAGATCTTTTACGGTCACTTCGTTCAACGTTCTATAATCTATACACCATCTCACACTTTCATCTCTTTTCGTTATCAGTACTGGGGCTGATGCCCAATCTGATGTCGACTCTTGAATGACACTGGCTTCCAGCATTTTCTTGAGATGGGCTTCCACCCCAGCGGAACAAGCAGGAGTTCTACGCATCCTCTGCTTTACCGGGGTTGCATTACCTGTCTCAATCTTATGCTCTATTGCCGTAAAGCTACCAAGGTCAAAATCATCCTTAGCAAATACATCCTGAAATTCAATCAATAGCTGAGCTAACTGAATTCTTTCATCTTCGCTAAGGTTCTCAATAGCGTCCTCATATAACTCTCTTAAATGTTTTGGAATATCTAGACCAACATGATTCACGTCAGGGTTTCCTGAAGCCGACTCTCTGACTTCTTGAATCATTGTTGTATGCTATTGACATTCCAACACTCTATCTACCGGGTAGGCGCGACCTATTTCCATTCCCTTGCTTACGACCCTATACCGGTCACTTGGGTTTAGTATACACACAATAGGCTTGCTTCCACCCGGTCTAACTACCCTAGGCATCACTAAATTAGTATTACCTACATAGTCTGGTAGGTTATCACTGATTTTACACTCTACCTTGGCCACAGATTCGGGGGGGGGGTGTATGACACGTTTTTTCGTTACAGTCACCCTGGCTACAAGAGGACTCCCCTCAGTTTTCCCAAGTCCAGAGTGATCTCCATTCCATCAAACAGTTCCCCTACCCATATCTAGGACTGCTTGGCCTCGGTTTCTGAGACTGTCAAACCCTAATAACATGTCCTGTTCAATAGGAGCCACATATACATTCTCTTCATACCAGCGATCACCTATTTTTAATCTAACTGGTCCTACAATAAAACCTTGCATAGACATCTCCCTCCCTGCAGCCATTAATTGGACATTTCTGACAATAGGGGGTTTGTGAGCCAGTGACTGATAAACCTTATCAGAGACTAAGGTTACCTCAGCGGCCGTGTCTACCATAGCCCTTATTTGCCTATCCCCCACCTTTTCCCCTAATGAGAATTGGGATATTGATGTAATCAGACAAACCACTATTGGGTTCTCTGATAGTATCCGAGAACTTTTCATTTCCGTCAGTTTACTTCCCTCACTTATGCTTGGGTTTATTACTGGCGGAAACTTAGCGGCCATTTTAAATTTCCTCATTTTTGGTTGGGGCGGGGGTAGGCCTCGGTCTCCGCCCCCTCATCATTTAACCCTTGGTTTTCCAAAGGGCATTGTCTCCTAATATGACCTACTTGGCCACAGCCATAACATTTAAAAGGACGCCTAGGACCAGCTTTTTTATCAGACATTATGACCTTCAGTAACCTATCCTCTAATTCTTTTAATGCCTGTGCGAAAACAGACCCTTCGGAAGGATCCTTCGGGGCAGTTTGAACCGCACATATCCTTTCTGGTGTTTCAGCTTGTGCCTTGGTATCTCGCTTCGATTTACCGTACATAGCCGACTGAACTTGCTGGTACTTTCTGACCATTTGTATGGCCTCTTGGATAGTATGTGGCTCTTGCATACATACATAATGACCAGCCTCACGATTTAACATACCTTGGCAATATCGGTTTATTATCTGAGAGTTAGTAAACTGCTCAGGTAATTTCCTAAAAGCACGCGTTCCGAGTGTGAGGACTTTATCGGCCCAGTCCTCTAGCGATTCGTCAGGTAACTGCACATCTTGCTGAAACTTAACCTGTGCAGCTTCTGGCAATTCACGTTCACCAAAACGCGCCTCTAACTTGCTGAACAGACTGTCGTAGGAAATGGATTCCCTACGTTCACACAGCAAGGTATAATATTCCGCCGCCTTGCCGGTCAGACACCAACATAGTCCGTCCAGACATTCCTCCTCCGTCCATTCCGACGCGACTGCAAACTGCGAAAACTTGAGGCGGAAGGCCTCCCAACTACCCTTACCATCATAACTAAGAAGTTTAGGCAAAGATTTAACCATATCCTTCTGCCTTTTCTTATTCATCCTAGCGCCTAGCGGGGAATACATAGGAGATGCATCCTCGTCAAAACGAAGTTTCCTCCTGTGTGCAAAATCAGACTGAGCATATTTCACACCTGGGTCACTGGCAAAATCTGCTGGGGACATAAGCCTAATGGATGGTTTGGTCCTTGGTTTACAACAACTAGCCGTGCTATCACTGGCCTGTTTTGACAGAGCCGTGACAGGGTTTTATTCTTTTTAAAGTCTATCATAGCCATCGTTGCTTTCAACAATTTGCCCCTGGATAGACTCCCAAGGATTTCTGGAGTTATATTCCCCGCATTGTCCCTAACACTGCAGATAGTTTTTGCCAGCTTGGTTTTTATCCCTGGAGTTCCCCTAAGCTCTTTTTCACTAGCATAATTAATGAAAACTGGAAAGCCCAAGTCTTCTTCCACAGGTATTTCAATATCCGGTGGTTGTTCGACATTGGAATCGCCAGAAGCCATCATGTACCAGTGAATTACTGCTCGGGTAATATCAAATTACTATTCTCACTAAAATACCGCCTTGCGATACCACGTGACAAAAACCGCGCGAAATGCAATATCAACAAAATAGCCAAAATAATTTAATTTACCTCAAAAATACCACCAAAATATTATAAACGAAAAATAATTGCAAAATAAATGTTCAATTTTAAGTCTAAATACCCCAAAATACCAAGAAACCAAATT
The DNA here is from genome assembly GCA_008271625.1 of Lutraria rhynchaena. Lineage (NCBI taxonomy): Eukaryota > Metazoa > Mollusca > Bivalvia > Venerida > Mactridae > Lutraria > Lutraria rhynchaena. The sequence goes on along the minus strand of VIBL01000073.1, from coordinate 326,887 downwards.
AAACAAATACCAATTACCCCCCCCCCACTTCACAAAAATAAGCTCGAACAAAAAAAAATTCACGAAAATAAAGCTGCCACCAATGTTGAATTTACCCAATTCGCAATAATCAGTATCTAAAACAAACTTACCGATCTTCTGTATTGATAGATGCTGTCTAAATTACTCCAGTACGGCCGGATAGTCGTATCGTCTCTATCAGAATGCCAGTCTTCCACGAGCGCACTTCCCAGGATGCCTCACTGTCCCGCTCTCTTCCGGTTGCTTCGTCCCCCTTGGTATTCGGCCCAATCACCACAACTCTAACAGAAACTAATACCCATAACTCATTGAATACAGACCAAACTAATACATGTATTACCAATAGTCTTATTGATGCCCACACTGTGCAGGATGTCTCCTCACAATTAACTAGTAGCTTACCACCAGTCAGGTTAGGTGGGGACGACATAGCAACCCATGTCCCAAATTCTTTAAAACTTCGGATCCTTAGAGGTGAGTATATTAATCTGGCTTTACTATTAAAGGGAGCTGTGGAACTTGCAGAATTTTGTAATGACAGCGTATTAAAATTGAATCGCGCCAACGGGAATGTAAGGACAAATTAAGCTCTATTGAAAATGGACTGATGCTTTTATTATTTACAGCTCCATTTATTTAGCAGCAAATCCATATAAAACTCATGAAATGTTTCATTATATGTACAATATTCGAGAGTGTGTAAATCACCAGGGTGGTGATGCCTGGAAGGTACATGATGGACAATTTAGGTTGCGCCAGGCTTTGAACCGTAGCTACATCATGGTCACAGATTACAATGACTTGTGGTGGAGATGCATGCAAGTAAAGAGTAAAAAAAACAGTCTCCAAACCCTGGATATGACATACTTATACATGTAATGAGTTCAATAGTGGGATGTGTCGGTGGCCAAACTGTAGGTTTAAACACACTTGTTCTAAATGTGGTGGCCCACATGCATTATTGAGTTGCTCGAGTACTCGGTTACTCCCCCAGTTCATCTGACATGTCCCACACAGCAGCTCTAAACCCTCGTGGTCATTCCTTTCATATGAGAAACTACTTTCGGGGTCGAGGCTCTGGAAGGGGAGGCAAGCAGTAATCTGGGTGAGTTCCAAAACTCTAGTTTATCCTTCTTGGCTAAGTTGCCAATAAATATAGAAATGATGATAAAACATGCCCATGCTTATAATTCAGCTGATTTGGCATTCTTAGTTAATGGTCTCAATAAAGGTTTTCCACTTCAGTATACAGGACCAAGATTGAGTGGAGATGCAAAAAACTTAAGGCTGCAATTGCAAATCCATCTGTATTAGAGGAAAAAGTTAACATTGAGATACCTGCTGGATGAGTAGCTGGTCCTTTTGATGAGAAACCGTTTCAAAATTTTATTGTATCACCTCTTGGTCTTGTCCCAAAGAAATGTGATGATGAGAATGTCATGCAATCCAAAAGGTTTTGCATGATTCACCATTTGTCATATCCGAGTGAAATTTCAATAGACCCAAAGTTAGCTACAGTCCAATACACCAGTTTTGATGAAGCAGTTTCATTGATCCAGAGGTTGGGAAGGAACTGCAAATTTTTTAAAATGCATCTAAAAAATGCATTCTGTCTACTCCCAGTCAGAAAGGAGGATTTTGAACTTCTTGGTTTTAAATATAAAGAAAAATTTCACTTTGATAAAGCACTACCTTTCAGGGCTTCTATCAGTTGAAGTACATTCGAAAAGTTTGCAACATTTCTCAAATTCTGTATCAAAAGGCATATGACATCTTGTGAACTCATTCATTATCTGGATGATTTTCTAGGGGGTGATAAATGTGAAAGATCTTGTTCAAACATAATGGCAACATTTCGAGCAGTAATGTCAGACATAAACATGCCGATAAGAGATGAAAACGGGGGGGACCATTAGAGGTGCTCGTTTTTCAGGGTCTTGAACTAGATTCCATTAACATGTCAGTGAGAATACCAGCAGAAAAAAAATTACACTGTTATTGATAAAATAAACACATTGCTGGCAAAACCGAAAACAACACTCAAAGAAATGCAGCCAATAATTGGAACATTAAACTTTTGTTGTCGAACGATCCCAATGGGCAGACCCTTTTGTAGGCAATTAATAGATGCAACCTGTGGCTTGAAGAAACCTCCCCACCATATAAGCATTAATGAAGGCATAAGGAAAGACTTAAAATGTGGTTATGTTTCTTTAATGGTGTTTCTATTTTTCATGACAGATTTTGGGTTTCTAGTGACGAATTAGAATTGTACACAGACAGTGCAGGTGGGGCAATTCTAGGGTTCAGAATTTATCTTAGAGGACAGTGGTGCGATGGTAAATGGCCTATTAAATGGCATTCATCGGGGATTACAAGTGACATTACAGTCCTAGAACTCTTTCCCATTGTAGCGTCTTTGTTCATTTGGGATGAAAAATTCAGAAACAAAATCAGGTTCAACTGTGACAATAGTGCTGTTGTATCTATTATCAATCCTCAAAAAATGAACATGTTATGTGTCTCGTCAGAATTTCAACTTTAAGGTGTTTGAACCTTAGTGTGATTATAAAAGCAGCTCATTTATCAGGAACAAAAAAAAAATTTGTGACGCATTATCACGCTTTCAGATGGACCGTTTCCGTCAATTGCCACCCGTGGCGGATCTAGAACCTCTAAAGGTACCCAACCTTCTTTGGAATGTCCTCAGCACAGAGCTGGACAACTTCTTAGAGCTGGTATAGCTTCAAATACCCAGTTGGATTATGCCACTGGTTTGAAAGCTTTCGAGAAGTTCTGTTCAAGTTACTCGTTGGATGCTACATGGCCAACTACACAACCCCAAATAATATTATTCATTGCCTATGGATTTGAAATAGGCTACTCACCCAGAACTATCTCCACCTATCTAGCAGCAATTAATTACTATCACAAACTACTTGGATGGGGTGTCTCTTATCAAAGAAAATGCTTGAGGGATGTCAAAAGTCTTGGAAAGCTAAGGATGCTAGAGCACCAATCAGGGGAAAGGTCTTGAATGACATTTGCACAGCTATACCGTTGACATGTTATAATGATTATGAATCAAAACTTTTTAAATCTCTTTTTACAACAGCATATTTTGGGTTATTTCGAGTAAGTGAACTAGTTGCAGTCTCAATTATTTCAACAGACACTGCACTAAAAGCCCATGATGTATACATCAAACAAAGCTCCGCATGTAATACTTTGCATAAACACAAATCAAGTCAAAGAGGTACAAATGTCACCATAAAACTTCTGTCTGATGATAACGTTAATATATGCCCTGTTAAAGCAATGCAAGAATATGCCCATGTCCGCCCAAAGAATGCTAGCATATTTTTCTGTCACCAGAATGGAACACCTGTCACAAGGCCACAGTTCTCTGGTGTGTTGGCTAAATGTTTATCAAAAACAGAATTTGGCTGAGCTCATTACAAGTTTCATTGTTTTAGAATAAGCAGGGCTTCAGATCTGGCTGCTCAAGGTTTGCCTATGTCTAAAATAATGCAACTTGGGCGATGGCAGTCAGATGCATGTAAACTTTACATTGGTAATTGAATATTGATTTGTACCAATAACAGTAGTAGATAATTGTACATGTAGCTGACTCTCCCCACAAACTTTTGTTGCTCATAGTGAAACTTGCGTGAAAGTGTACATATAATTAATAGGTGTTGCAAATTTTCAATTGTTTTGTCCTTTCTTCCTTTTCATAATTTTTAGATGTTTAGATTCTGGGCGATTCCATCCCCTATTGGGCTGGCCGTCACGCAAGGGTCATTGGCAATTCAATTCTTAGGCAATCTCTGACAATCGCTTGGAAGGCAGTCTGGGGTTTGGGATGGAAGTAACTACGCCATTTGATTGAAACAGATGTTCTTTTGGATGACCCACCCAAAGTCTAAGTAATTCATCTTGGAGGAAATTACCTCGTCACCCTGTCAATTTGGCAGATCCATAACCTTATCGATAAGGAGGTAAGGTACTTTAGGGCTGCTTTTCCTAATGCTACCTTTGTGTGGGTTGATATCCTCCCCCGCAGGGTGTGGTAGGGAGGGCACACAATCAAGGCCATTGATAAGAAACGGCATAGAATCAATAGATTGGGTAGGCAAATTGTTAGAAAACTTGGCCAATCCAAATCTCTTTCAGTAGATATCAAGGTCAAGGAGTGTATTTTTCAGGCCTGATGGAATCCACTTTAATGAAGCAGGCCTGGAAATTTACCTTGATAGGTTTAAGGCTGTGTTAATAAAATTAGCCAAGCCTTAATTTCGTGACCTTTTTGGGGAAACTTTCTTTATGGAAAAGTTTTGTGGCGGAAAAATAAATTTTTCAGGTGAGAGTTGGTCGAGCATTTCTAAAAATCTCGGCTCCTAATGTTCAGGTCAACCTTCTCACGATGTTGTGGCTTATGCTGCATACCCATCTACGAAGGGGAAACCATATTCATTGGGCGAAGTTTGTAAAATATTACAATATCAAGGGAAACATAGCTCGAGCTATGGTGTCTAGCTTTGCAAAGTTTGAATATTTCAGCCCCCTTTGTGTACTCGTAATTGCTATTTTGCCTCCACTTAATGTGTTGCCTTGCATGTTTGCAGCCATGGTTATACCCAGTTCTTATTAGTTTTCCCCCTTTTCTGTACTGGTAATTTGTAACATTGTCAATTCTTATTGTTACATTGCGTGTTTGCAGTTTGGATTCTTATTAGTTTCAGCCCCTTTTGTATACTGGTAATCTGTAACTTTGCCAATACTTAATTTGTTGTATTGCGTTATATTGCATATTTGCAGCCTGAACCACGCAAGTCTTACTAGGTTTTGCCCTTGTGTACTGGTAATTCCTAGTTTTGAGTTACTTTGTGTGTTTGCAGTCATGATGGCACCATGTGGTGGCATTTTATAGCGTTTTGTTTACTTATTGTGTTGCCTTGTGTGATGGGTAAACCTTGATCGCATGGTGTGTGTTGTTATGGCCTATAGCAGTAGTATGTGGCCTCCAAGCAGTTTAGCTCAACTTGGGTAATTTTCAGTTTTGGATATTACAAATATGCTTGACCTTCTCTTGCCTGAATGAATTGATATTACACAGACCCACTTGTTGCCCTAGACAAACCCAAGTGAATGTGTTTACTCTTGTGGCCTTTATTCTGCCACTAAATAATGTCTTTATTGTGAATATGTGTGTCGCATCTCTAATCAGTAGCAACAACCCTTGTATATTAAAATATGTCAACTGCCAGTATTGTGACTGTGTAATTTTGAATTATAAAATAATAAGTGTGTTCCTATATTCTACCAGTTGACAGAGTATGGACCAGAGTTATTATTTCAATTCTTATGACAAAAAGCTTTTGCATTTAATCATAATCTTATTCAAAAATAACAAAAACTACATCTTCTGTTGGTTGTTGGATTTTACTTCTCTTTATATAATCAAGTGGTCCATAACATCATTAGACATTATATTTGCTAGGTTACAACCCAATGTGTAATATTGGGCAGCCAACTGTGTTTTATCATAGAATAATGTATGGGTAGATTTCCTCTATGTTGATTTTGGCAAATGTTACTGATTTTGTTTGATTAGATGTCAATAATTGGTCACTTTAATAATGTTTGTTCTGTTGCATTAATTTCTGTTATCAAAAAGTGTCATTTATACTTGATTACTCTTTTAAAACCCTCTGAAATATATAAATAACAAGACATATTCCTGTCAATTTATAGGTAGTGAAGAATTTCAATGTTGCCTGATTATCTTCATGTGTACAGAATGAATACATTAAGTTATTAAATTTAAAGGAGTAAATTGTTTATTCCAGTTGATATCCAAGATGAGTATTTTGGTGCCATAAAATCAAAAGAAGAGTATGTGATACATAGAACAAGGTAGGGTTTAGTATTTTTGTGTGTGAAAATTGTTGATAATACCACATTCTGTTTATTAAAATGGAGTTGAATTATAAAGCAAACACGCAAATCTGGTTACAATCATGCAATGATGGAACAAAAACATGGCAGAAAAATCCACTTGATTCTCGATAATGAGACCACTTCAACGTTAATACATGATTTCTGTGGTCTATAAGATGGTTTGATATCCAGGTTTTACTTTATTTGAAACAATCAATCTGCATATTAACACTAAGATTAGGAATGTACCTAAGTTATAAATATTCAATTGAGGAGTTTGCTTGATTGGTTTTATCGTAATTTTCTTTAATTGATAATTGTAACATTTGCAAAAACAATGTTTAATTACCAGTAATTATTGTTTTATTAGGGATCTTGTATGGAATTTGATATCATTATCTGAGGGTCATGAAGGGATTACAGCATTGTATAAAGTACAGAACGAAGCTTGTCTACTTGTTGTTAGTGGTTTTATAGTGATGTTCCCATCTTCAAAATCTAGAAATGATCTCATGTTGAAGTTATTAGAGGGCAGTAAAAGACAAAGTGGTAAGAATTTCTTCACAATCTTTGTTATTTATACTTAAGATGATAAATCAATTTGTGAACAACTCATGTGATTTTTCCTTTTATACTTGATCAATCAATTTGTGAACAACTCATGTGATTTTTCCTTTTGGAAGATTTCCACTTTTCAGACTCTATCTGTTTGAAACAAAAGTGTTAAAAATAGTAAGATATCTAATCTATTACTTTGTCTCAACAATGAACTGATTTTGAAACCATTATGACATATGTTTTAATTTATGAAGGGTACTTTACAATCTTTGCGCCAGCCCACTTGCTGAAAGCCATGGTAAATTTCTATTTGGGCTGGTGAACTTTCTAAAAATTTTGTATTTCAGCTAGTAGTAAATTGTTTGTATTCAATAGCCCACTTTCCGTTTGGGCTGGTTCTCTAGGATTTTTTTCAAACACTGCTTCACAAGGTTTGCTATTATGTTGGCAGGTGTCATATTTTAATAAGCCTTAAATGGTTAACAAGTTGAAAAAATAAAGAGTAAACCTTTTGTATAAAAAATCAACTGTTCAAAAATGGTAAATGATGAAGTGGTAATACATTAGTGGTTGACTGATTTGTAAAATCACTATTATTGCCTTTTCTAGCTATTATTGATTATTTTGTCACGGTGTTACATAAGAGAGCAGCATCAGGGACTTTCATGTGATATCATTCTGGTAGATCTAACGGATCAACTCAAAGGAAAGGTCACTAAGTTAGAACAGTTTAACAATATCAGGTAAACATAGCATGATGTACAGATTACTTGTTTTGAAATGGAAAAGTAATGGTCAGTTAAAATAGTGCTTGATGATTAGCCGGAATGTGTTTTTTCCTTCTTTCAGAGGATTTCCTCTTTCCAGGTTATATGTTTAAACCAAAGTGCCTTGATCCAGTCTGACTTTTTCAAAAAATGATGTTTTTGCAAGATGGGTGGGTATTTTCCTCCCCTCAAGCATTTGTTCTGTCACATTTCTAGATTGATGATTTATAATTATTGTTTAGCTGTAGTACTCAGTAAGTTAAGCTGTACCTGAATCTATCATTTGTAAAGCTATAGTCGTAGCTTAGTCAGTAAATATACAAAAAGTAAATCATCAATTCTTCCTGTCTGTATGCAAAAGTGTACATTAAATTATTTGTTAGTTGTGCATTGGCCTGTACATATTTGTCAGTATTTTAAAACTTCCTGTTCATAGATGTTTTTAACCAGATTTTCCAAAGGAAAAGACTGGTTATTAGATTGCTGTATGTTGGTGAGCCGGTGGCGGGCATCAACAATTGGTTTCCGCTCAATAACTTTTGTTTTAATTGACATATTTTCACCAATTTTTTTGTATAGCATCCTTACATAAATGCCATCTTTGGGATTGTATTTGGTGGTTCTAGATTTAAGTTCAAGGTCGCTGTTTCTCAAAATAAAATAGAAATCCCCATGTCTCTTCCAAGCGGGACAATGTAACTATACTGTTGCTAGTTACTCCCCATTATATCACACTTACTTTTTCATGTAATAAGGGCCTCTTGATAATATTGAAAGCAACATATGCCTTTTACATATGCTTCACATACAATTTGCATGGAATCATCAGATTCTGATATACCAGGACTACAATAGAATTTTTTGTGTTACCCTATTCATATGATCTTAAGTCTTAGTAGAAATTAAAATCTTTCTTTTAGCTCACCTGAGCATTTAGTTTTAATTAGGTCTTCACCAAACCTTGTCAAAATGATTGTTTTAATGATATCTTGGTTAAGTTTGAACAGGGTCATCTAGGATCAAAAACTAGGTCACCAGGTCAAATCGTATAAAATTTTGCTAACACAGTTTTTATTGGAGGTTCACCAAACTTTGTCATAATGCATGTCTTAATGATATCTTGGAAAGGTTAGAACAAGGGTCATCTATGGCCAAAAACTAGGTCACCAGGTCAAAGCTTTGGAAATCTTCTTAACCCTCTGTTAGTCACAGTTTTGATTGGAGGTTCATTAAACCTTGCCAAAACCTTTTTCTTAATGATATCTTGGTTAAGTAAGAACACGGGTCATCTAGGGTCAAAAAGTAGGTCACCAGGTCAAATTATAGAAAAACCTTGTTAACACTCTAGGGGTCAGAATGTTTGTATTTATGATATCAAGGACAAGTTTGAACATGAGTCGACTGGTTAAAAACTAAGTCACTAGGTCAAGTCACAGGTAAACCTTAGATGTTGCAATCTTACTTAGGAAAGCAAAAAAGGTCCATCTTGGCCCTCTTGTTTATCATATTTGTTGTTTATCTTGATGATAGTCAGTTTTTAACCAGGTTTTGTGAAGGAAAAATCCTGGTCATTAAATTGGTGAATGTGAATGGGCATCCACTTTTTTTGTGTGCAACTCCTCTACATTTCTCAAGGGATTTCCCCCAAACTTTTGCATAACTATTGTCACCAAGTGCCCCGGCACATATTGTCAGGGTTTTGTGATTCTGTCATTTTTTTTCCGGAAAAAATGGCCCTTTGTTTAATTTTTGCACAGGTGATATTCTAAAAAAACAGTATCAATTTATGGACAACAAATTCTATTGGGTACAGTACAGTTTTTGGTAGGAAAAGATTGTGTGGAGGTAGAAAACTTGTTGTGTACTAACCCTAGATTGAAGCCTTGTTAATGTTTATGCCATGTAATTTACTTCCGGTAAAGCCGACAAACATCGGTACTGTCGGCTATTTTCAGGAAGAAAATCAAAGAGTACTTTGGGATTGATCGGTTCAATTCGGAATGGGGAATTCTCCAAGAAGTCATGTGACAATTTGGAATTTCTCAACATGGCTGCTCGCGATTGTCAAGGGAAATTTACGAAGAAATCGAGTAAATGTGGCGTTTTTAGGAGCGATAAGTCAAGGTCTGACCACACATACCACAGGAAATCTAATTGTGATGGACTAGATTCTTCCAGCAGCAAATTTGATTCAGTGAGTGATGAGTTACCGGCGAATTGTGATTGCGATGGGTGGAGACGAGGTTGCCGGATAATTTAGTTGGGTGTTTTGCTTGACAGCTTGAAGTTTTGCCGAATGTGTAAACTTGGACCCGTTCCTCTGACAAGCTACAGTTTATTAGGAGAACTAAGAAAGGGTTTAGACGGATATTCGTATGTTCGATGCATGAACTCAGATTGTGTATGTATCAATCGAGTGCCATGTGGAAAAACTCATAGATTGAAGAAAAAAGGCATGCCATGCTTTGTCACTAATACCAAGTCAGGAACAGGTGAGTCATAATTGGAATAATGGATAATTTGCTTGCTTATTTCAGTATAGCATGATATACATCAAGTAATGTATGAATGCTTAAATGAATAAACCTGGAATAAGTAATGTAGTGATTGTTGGGACTGACTTACGACAGGCGCCTAAATAGTTCAATTGTTAGAGCTATGAGCTGGTAATACAGGCGATTTTAGGTTCATCTCTTCCTCAGGTGGTCTTTTTACTCCTGGTTTACCATAGTAACTTGTCATACATATTCTCAGAGTTTTGTTGGTGCTGTTGTTATGGATGATGATGATAATAATGATGAGATTGGTAACAGTGATGATGATGGTGACGGTGAGAATATAGAGTTTAATTTGGCATGATTGTCAGAAGTTTTTCTTCTACTTCTTTTTGAATATAACTTTTAGCACATTCATTTATTTGCATCACATGAATTTGAGACCAGTTGATCAATTTCATTGATGTTGCTTTTTTCAGCAATGACTGATGGCCTTCTTGGATCTGGCGGTGTGAACAACATGCTGTCGACACTTAACATAAAGCCAGTTCAACGTAACAATTTGCAGCTTATGGAAAGACGGGCCGGGGCATTTGTCGAATCTGTGGCAAATCGTTCAACCAAAGAGGCAGCAAAAGAAGCATTTGCTCAAGAAATGAGGTACTGTTTAATGTTCATTTACAATTTAAATTTTTATTGCACAAAAATATTTTTCAGTAAATGTCATATATATTGTTGATTCTTTTATCCCAACTCCATGTACAGAACAGGGCACTATTGTTGGCATTAGGATATTTGTCTATTTTCAAAGATTTGTGATGGTTTTTACATAGGGCAATAAAAGTTCAGAGCTTCTACATCATTGTTCAAGTCTTGGACTTTATAGAATATATGGTAACACAATTCCTGGTAACATGGTTATATTTTTTGAACATTTAGTTGAGCTATAGATAATGTTTTATATTAATTTGCAGAGACATTGCTGAGGAAGAATCCCACCAGGCTGAAAAGTGTGTGGATACACTAATCTCAGACCTTGGCGTTGGACTTTTACCTGGTTCATCACCATCTCTGAGGTAGGTACTGTAGATGTGCTCCTGTGCTTTTAGCCAACAGTTTTTATGGTAATTTTCTTTGTATACTAAGTCTTTGTTTAATTGATTCCACAATTCAACACTCTTTTGTATAGTTCTTATAATGTTTAACCCCACAGTAATATTTTGATAACTGGATCAAAGTATAAAGTTCTTATTGCAGAGAACATCAGGAAGCATGTGCTAGTCAGAAGCCTAGGGACATAACACCTCATACCACTTCACCACAGTCAAAACTTCCTACACAGATAGAAGAAAAGTATGACTGTTTGAACAATTAATATTCATATGTTAGCATAACTTGTTTGACTAGTGCAGTAAACATTATTGTGTCTAGTGATCTATAACTGCAACAATCCTTTGTTGAATCATTTGTTCAGCCACTGCTTTTTTGTGCTGTTATGTATGAAAATGCATTCTGAGCAAACTAAATTAATTTAACATGTCATTTCAAGTGGTACAGCAGTTAGGTAGTCATGGTTATTCAACTATTGTTGTTGAACCAATATAATAAAGCAAAACAAATAAACCTATAGAATTCATGTTTAATTTTTCACTGTGTTCAAGCTGTATATTAACTTTTTCTTTTTATTCTCATGAAGCCATTACAAGCAAGGAAAAGTTTGTCTAGCCTGTTCCAATGTAAGACAAGGCATGGCATGTCTTGTGCTGTTGACACTGCCTGGCAGAAGCGGGGTTTTGACAGTCTCACTTGTAAGTTCTATTTTGTATTGAAAGAGCTAGCATGAACAGTTATCACTAAAATTATGGTATACCATGTAGAATTATTGCCAGCCTTAATTTTATTGTTTTACTGTACATAATTTGAAACATAGGAGTGGGAGCACTCCTTTAGATCCCACTCACCTAGTGGTCCAGTATGACCAAAATGTGGTTTGCATTGTCTCATGTAATAAAAAGACTATCATGTAGTGTAATGCACTTTGGTGTCAGAATATAGGCTTGAAATTTTGTTGTATTGCAATACATATATGAGAATCATAATCTTCATAGCAGTTACCTTTGTTTGAATGTTATATTGTCATGTCATTTCAGCTCACACATTTTTCATGAGTAAGGCCAAGTGTAGGAAAAAAGTGGTCAAGAGCTTAGTAAGTCATCGGTCATGTGCAACCTGCAAGTGATGGAAACGAAATAGACCTGGTCAGCCAGTACGCAGTCATCGTTGTGTTCACAACCACATCGGGAGTGCCAGAATGATGGAAAGCGTAAGTGGTGTTAAAGGTGTCCATCAAATGGCCAGTGAAGGAACACCAGTAGAGTACATCGAGGGAGATGGGGACAATACTTTAATTGCCAGACTGAAATCATCAAATATAGACATAAAGAAGAAATTTGATAAAAATCATGTGATAAAAAACATTGGGAAGAATCTGTATGACTTACAATCAAACAAGGGGGTTAAGATCAGTAAACATGTGATTTCCCACATTCAGAAATGTATATCGTATGCGTTTTCAAAACATGTTGGTGACAAAGAGGGACTGGAAAAAAACTTCATACAGATCTTTGTTATAGTTTATTACTGTTACAAATAGTTGTTCCATTTTGTTGAGTTAGTACTGTTTATTGTTGGGTTTGTTTCTTTGTTCATGTTTCAGTTATTTCGTTGTTGGAGTTGACATTGGCATGTGGCACTCGGTATTTAAGTGAATAAGGATGCTCTGAGAAGTAAGTTTTAAACTTTTGAGATTCAGTGACTGTCAGATTTTGAAGAATCCATTATTATTGCTGAGGGCTACTACTAAAATTCAAGCTCCAATTTAGCTCTGCTATACGACCAGAGCTTATTTTCAAGGAATATATTTTATTTTATCTTTGTTACTAAACTTGCATTCCGTGACTATTCTTAATTGTATAATGGAAAATTATTCTGTGTTATTGAATACAGTTATCATTTATAAGCATAAAGAAAAGTGAGTAATCCCAAATCAATGATCGTAGCTCCATGGTTTACAGCATGTTTTCACAAAATAAGGACAGTATGTATATGTACAGAAGTCTGTTAAATGTGATGGTAATATGATGTTTCTGAATAACACAAATAGGTAAATTCTGAGGCTGGCCTGTCACCTGGAGAATACACTGTTGATTATGCTGACTGATGTGCTAAGAAACATAAACATTCTCAGGAGTGATTGCAGTTGCCATCAACAAAACGACGGCATCTGTTTTTGAAACAGGAAAGGACAGTTACTCAAGGGGCACATAAGAAACTTGAAGGAGTTTCCTAGCAGTCAGGTAAATAGTAGTTGTGATTTAGAGTGGATACTAGGCCAGAATTTTATGTAGACATGTTTTTCATATCTTTGTGCCAAAAGCAAACATCCAACGTTCAATGAAGTATACCAGTATAGATGATTTTAACTCCCCTGTTATTTTTTTAAAAAAAGTTATTTTGTTCTTAGTCTGGCTGTTAATCATGTATCTGTCTGACATTAATCATAATGGAGCACTTATATTATAAATAGCAATTTTTATGCAGGTATTGGTCATGAGGAAGATGTTGATGTTGACCAGCTGCCTGCTGCTGTACCAAGAGGTATCTTCAAACCAGTGCCAGTGAAACCAGACAGTGCAACCTATGTCATCATGGACTTGGAAACTACTGATCTAAGTATGCCACCTATTACTGTGTTCCCCTATGGAATGATTCAGTAAAGGCTAACTGAAATTTAGTATCATTATGAAAAATATAAGCATTACTGAAGACTGAAAAATTTGAATGATCATTTTTACCACTAAAGTGTAAAGATATTTGGTGTGTTTTCCCTATTGCATTTTACTGACATCTAAAAGGAGTTGCCAATCTCCACTGTGGGTTCGAATCCCACTGGGAACTAATAATCTTTCATTTGAGGAAGCCATCCAGCTAACTTATGCAGTAGGTAGTTCTACCCAGATGCCCACTCATGCATGAATAATGCCCGAAGAGGTCTTCCTTCAGCAATAAGCTGGATAATAGCTATATGATCTATATTGTGTCAATGTGACTTCAAAGCCAAGTAATGTAATATAATGTTACTGTTTGGTTATGAGTACTGTTAATATGGAATATATGATGGATTAGTCAGAATGTTATGGATTGTTACCAAGAGATAACCTAGTTGAGTTTACTAATTAGCATTTCTGGTTGTTTTGTTTTTAGTTCGTGGAGGACAGATGCCTCACATTACACAGCTGGCGGCTATGGAAGTTCAGACTGGATCAATGTGTTGCAAATATGTATTTCCTGAGATACCCATCACAGAGTCGGCAGAACGTATAACTGGTATAGGTATGGTTGTATAGGAAATGATTGTGAATGGACAAAGAGTTGATGCCCTTCCATTGAAGCATGCTTTAGATAAAGTTCTTTATGTGGTTGTCATCATTCTCATATGTGGTTTTGTGCACTCACAATGGGAAGAGGTTTGACTTCCCAGTATTTGTATCAGCTTGCAAAAACGTTGACTTATATGATTTGATGGTGAAATATTTTTATAATTCACAGAGGGGTTTCTCATACAATGTACTAGAGGTCTGTAAAACGTTTTTCTGATTTCTGATTGGTGACTATTATCGCGGATCAGACTTTAAGCTCAGATTATTAGTTTAGCGGGGTTGTGTTTTTTCATTGACCTTCAATGATGTACAGTTTATTTTAATGCTTTATTGTCTTTCTTCAGCTGTCCATGTTTACATTACTTGATGGCTATGCAGTCATCCTTGCTGAGAGTGCCTGTTTAGTGTACACCCAGTGAGGATGAAAAATCCAACTCTGAGAAAGATACAAAAACGGTAATTTCACCAAGAGAACTCTTGTGAAGTATAATAATATTGTAAGTTTTAGTTGAATGACTCATAGTGTTATACATGATAAATTTAGACATGGGGTCATTTCACATAGCAATGTTGTAATCATGTTTATGTACTGGTAATACTGGTTCTGTTGCACTCATACGTAAAACTGTTCAGTTGAACTATTTATTGCTATTTATTTTGGGGTTAGTTTTTCTATACTTCAACTTGATAATGAGACAAGGGCCTTTTTTCCTTCTATAATGGAGGCTAATATTTGGTGATTTCCCAATTACAAAAATCCTTTTTTCCCTATTTGGGGAAAGAATTACCCCAATTACAATACTGAAATTCCAGTTATGTTGAAATTTTGATTCTCCCAAAGTCTATTTTTCATGTTCTGTGAATAAAACTTATATTATTTAGTGGCAAATAAACTGAAAGCAGATTTTTATTGGCTAACCGAAATAAATAAACCAATTTAGATAACCATTTTAAATGGTTGAATTTGACAAAACCTCTTAATGGTTACATATTGTCAGGTAACATTTTTTATCATTTGTCTATTTTTAAAGCTTACTACTCTGTAAACAAAACCTTTTTTATGATATGAACAATTTTACTCTTATTTTAGCCATTTTGCAATCTGGGGTTTAGTGCCTTTATACTTCTTACATTTATAGAAAATATTTTCCTGCATCTGAAAATGATTATGTTCATCAAGGCCAAAATACCAAGCTCATATATGTGCAAAATTCTGTAATTTCTTCCTTTCGTAACACCATCCCAATGTCAGAGGTGAAGGTCACACTTCATAATATAAAATTCTGCATTGTGATCCATTCAAACAAGAAAGAAATAGGAACATTTGACATGTTGATGGCCATGTTAGAGTACTTGTCATAAACTGCTGCATTCTTCAGTTTTGCTTTTTAGTAAATTTGTCCATTAACTACCGGAAGTTCATTGTAATCAGAAGAAGTTTGTAAGCAACCAATGCCCAACCTGCTTATCAGCAAACAATGCCGAAGAAACTTGCCAAGTAGTGTTCAATTTCAAGAAAGGAAGTGAGCCTAGCAACAAAACAATTGTATTCAAACAAAACCTGGAAAGAATGATCAAGCAACAAATTGCAAAAATCTTAATCTCATTAAATTGCTCATAACAAAATTACCTATACACTTCAAGGCAGGAGTTTCGAACTGGAAAAATTTCTTGAACAGTTGGTGAAGGCAAGTTTCGCTTTATATAAGAGAATTTGAGACCACACTGCCAAAATAATCATATATTTGCTAAACTTTGTTTATAGCAGCCTAGTCATTACAGAAAAACAAGTTAAGTTCTTGGTTAGTTTAAATGGCATAATTTTGCTGATGCCAAATAAAAATTCTGTGTTAATGGCAATAATCTAAAAAAAGTAGTATGTCTTTATTTCTGTTAAACTGTCAAAAGCAAAATATTTAAAAGCTTATAAACTTACAAAATACATACTGCATGCAAAGGTTATAGCTACTTCAGTTTTTTCTTTGATTATTGCCCTTGAAAATGTTGACACTTCCTTTTTGGTTTTAGTTTCTGTAGTTATTGTAAAATACTAAATTTAAAACTTTGAAACTTAGTTTTTCATAATTAAGTTACTGAAATTGGTACTATTGTAATGCCTTTCTGCTGTCTGCATGATTTTTATGATAGTATGTACCCCAGTAAGAGAAAAATATTGTTACTTAATTTTTGTTTTTTATGTTTGATTCATTTAATCTAAAAGTTTTTGTTAATTTACGTCAAAGCTCAGTTTGTGTTCTTATATGCAAGAACTTATAAGATTTTTAAGATAATTCAAGTGGGTTGTATATCAGAAAATATAATAGACCATATTCCATTGCAAAATCCAGATGGTTTTGTCCATAAAAATTGAAAAATATTTTGCAAACTATGCTCAAAAGCAGAAATTAAATGCAAAAGTTTAGATTTACTTCAAACATTTGCTTATCCTGAAATTTTACAGATTGCTAATACTGTAAACTTACCAATATATATGAAAAATATTTTTTTCCATACAAATTTTTAAGGCCTTTAAAATTATTTATAAGTTATTTCCACACATATAAATGCTTAAATTCATTATACATTCACTTTCTTACTTTTACATATGTAAATAATCATGAGCAAAATGCATGTTTTTTACACTTACTGCCTTTAGGATGTTCTATTGTCAGAAAGTTAGAATTATGTTTTGTAGTCCAGGTATCGTACTATGAGTCAACCAAACCATTGGTAACTTCTGTTGATGTTTTTATGCGCAGTTAGAGTAACTTTATTGACTTATCTTTTTATTTGTTTTGTCCTGTTTTCTAGTTAAAGGTTGTGTAGTTTTAAGTATTGTGTTATTCTATTGTTTATATATTTTTCATTTTGTAATGTTAATTTTTCTTATTACTCGTTTTATCTTGATATGCGCCGTAAGGTCCAATCAATACAGATCAATGACAGCAAACATTTGATAACCATTACCATGATAACTAACCTCCTGTTGTAAACCAAAGAGTAGTGTAAACAGATGCCACAAGCATTGTTCTCTAGAGATCTCTTTTATGGCAAATTTCAGTTAGACCATCAAAACTTCCAGTTATTTTTGAAACTTTGTGTTCAGAATATAACTTCTATTTCACTGTTGCCTTAAATGTGTGATCCTAGTGTATCCAGAATTTCATCCGAATCTATGCAACATTTGCAACATCTGAAACCACAGGGGGCTAGCACATTTGAGGGATGGTGTATAATGGTGTATTAGGCTTAAAATTGCCACACAGACCAAACAAACTTATATTACATATATACATCGAAAAAGTACAATACCCACGCCAACTGCACCGCCGTCAACTGCTCAGAGCTCGCCACCTTCATAGTATCGCTCAATGGACGCTCCAACTCCCTCATCCTTCTAGTCCTCCAGTACCTTCGGCGGCGGGGGCCCAGACCCTCCTCCACCTCCTTTCTTTGGCAAACTTAGCCTTGCCTTCTTCCGGTCCGGAGTACACAGGGGGGTGGAGCGCTTCGTCGGAGTGTACTTGTGCCTCTTTATTTCCACACTCCCGTTCGCCAAAACAACATCACCACTAACTCCAACACCGTCACTAGCACTTACCCCCGTCACGTCCCCCCCCGCCACCGAACTTGAACAGCACGCTCCCAGACTCTCGAATCTTTCTATGTCATCCGATAAACTGTTGTTCTTCAGTCTCTCCAGTTCTTCCCTCAATCCAGCCAGGCTGTCACCCAGACGTTCGATTCCCGCTTTCTTCACGGTCTTTTCCAACACGGTCAACCTCTTGTCAAACTCTTGCCATCTACCCTTACTCCCCACCAACATGTTCAACATGAACTTCTCCAGCGCCTCGAACTTAGCCTCCATCGCACTTTTATAATCGCTCAACATCTCTACATCTTCCTTACACATACACTGAAAACGAAACAACACTTGCCTAGTTACACACACATACTTAAATAGTTACACACACATAGTTACGCATAGTTAGTTACTTACATAGTTACTTAGTAACATAGTTACACTTAGTTACTTAGTTATGCATAGTTACATATTTACTGGGTACTTAGTTCGATCCATCGCAAAATCCATTACAACTTCCGAAATGACAGCGTCTGTACCAAGTTTGTTTACCACTACGTAACTTTTCAAGAAATCGCTTAAATTTTTAATAACTGGTTTCTACAGATAGCTAATACATTATATTACACATAACCAATAAACATTTGGTCCAATTCAAAACGATGAAGCAGATCTTTTTCCATCGAAAAATCGTCAATTTCGTTTAGTCGAACGGGACCTCGCAACCAAAATGATCAGAATTACCATTCCAAATATACATTAAAACAACAGGTACAGTAATGACAACACATGCTTACTATAAATATTACTAAAATACACTGATTCAGCGCAAAAATGTAATCCAGGAACTTTCTATTCACGTTCAATTCACAAAAATCATCGCATGATTGAAACTCCAAATATTATGATGCGGTGACCTTTGTCCCGTATTTTGTCTGTAAGCTGACATTTCATTGGCTGAATCATAATGGCGTAGCGAGGTGGAAATCTATGACGGAGTCGACGATTTTGTTAATTTTACGTGAGTAGACCATTCCTGGATTATTCTCTTGTGCCGGATCAGTGTAATTTAGAGATATTTATTTGAGTGATTCTTTAAAAAGTTACGTAGTTTTAAACAAACTTGGTGCAGAAACTGTCATTTCGGAAGTTGTAACCCTTGTATATGTATACATATGATATACGTGTTTTTGGTCCGTGTGGCCATTTTAGGCCTAATACGCCATTTTACAACGTGTGTTACACAATTCCTTTGCAGCCACTTTAAGCTTGTGTAAAACCTCGCTTGTTACAATATTATGTGTGTTTTAGAACATATTTGTTTGAGAATATTTCTTCTACTATAGCAATAAAATTTAATGCATTGCAGAAAAATGCCTTGTCATTTATTTATAAACATACGTGAAAATTAGACAGATTATGATAACTTAAGAAATTAGGTTTGAATAAAATGAACTATGTTACCATGACAACAAAATGAATACTGGAATAAAAACGTCGTTTTATTTTTTAATCTCATATATTACAAGAAAATATACATTAAACAATCAATAGCAAAAATTCTTACTGTTGTCATGGTGACAGTTTTGATAATGTTTTAAGAGTCATGTTTTCTTCAATTGTGGTGGGCAGCAAATATCTAATGAAGGTTTTAACAGAATTTGACGCAGGGCCATTTTTACGACTTAGTGAAGCTATCCCTTTCATAAAATAATATTTTTTTCATTGATTTATTTTCAAAGCGCATTTTACAAGATGTAGCCATTATATTGCCAGCATCTGTTGATGTATGTCTTACCTAACAATTGAGACCATAACCGGGCCTTTACGGCATCCATGATGATCTCAGGATTCAATGTATGGAAGTCGGGGAGAGTAAATTTGCCAAATTTGATTATGAGAAATTACGCGTACAGTTCGAGCTTATATGACAGCTTATACCCATATGATACATGGTCGTGTAGGTACGGGTCCTAGCAATTATGGTTCATGGCATATCTAAGAATGTCGACCTTATTTGCAAAATCTCAATATTTAGCCATTTTTTCAACATATACCTTCAAGATAATGGTTATATTGATATGGATCTTTGCTAATAAGACATTATTCAAGCCGCTTGGATATCCCTGGAGGTTACACCGTGTCTTACAAAGTTTACAACACAGTAATTGTGATATAGACAAAATTACTATTTTGAAAGTATGTCAGCGGTTTTGGAGCCGTTTCGAACCCCAGAGACTTGACGCATACCTATATGACACATGGTCATGGAATGGGCCGTGGCTACCGTTTGAGACTATTTTAAGTAGCTGGGATACCCGTATGGGTCACAGCATGTATAAAACTGTTCTTAAAGAAAAACATCACTATTTTGAAAGTTTGCCAACAGTTATCGAGACCCTGGGATCCGGTGCATATCCCTATGATACACAATATTGTACGTGCGGGTACTGGCTATCAATTAAGGCTATATTTGAGTAGCTAGGACTCATGGCATGTTTAAGAAGGTCCGCAAAGGCACTGTCACTGAAATATGATTATTTAGAAAGATTGTGAGTGGTTTTGAAGCCGGTTTCAGCCCAAGAGACGTATAGCCATATTATACGTGGTCATTGGTACGTTTCCTGGCCATCGTTGCTATCGTTTTAGACCATAATCAAATCGATGTGGTACCCATGGGGGTGATAAAATGTGCAAGAAGGTGCGCGTAGAGTTTTTTCTTTATATACAATGTAGTATGAGAGAATGGATGTTTGTGCGAGGTTTTAAAGCTCGTACGGACGGACGAACGGTGCTATAGATTATATTTGGTAGATTGATAAAGCTTATGAGAATAGCTATAAAACAAGATATGATACACGTTTATATAGGTATACTTAATGAAGTTTAGATGACTGAGATTTAAGATAAATTGGTGTATTTGTGAATTGAGGATTGTGAATTAGTTTTACGAGGCGTACGGACGCAAAGACACAGTACCTAATGTAAATGCGCCTCTTTTAAGGAGTAAAATATGCGTTTGTGAGTACCAATAATAAAGTTATGATGAAATAATAGTGGAAGTGTGTAATATGTCGGTGGAAAATAGCACCTTTAATATAATTTTTGGGTCGTACGGACAGATGAACAGCGGTAGAATGCTTAATTTTGTATGAAGATGAGTGTATTTTGTGTATATTTGTGAGAACGTGAGATATGTACGAATATGTATATGAGTATTTTTAACGTTGTATTAGTGATATTAGGTTTCGCTTTGTGTATATTAGTGGGATAAGTTTGAGGCTTGATGTTTAACGTTTGTTGGTTTGGTCGTAGAGTAAGATATCTTTTGAATTCTTGTAGACAACTTCAAAAATTTGAAGTTGATATCTTAATTTTAAGTAATTTGAGATGCAGTTGAAATGGTAAAAAAACGATATTATTCAGCATCCAGGAAAGTGCATGTACGTTGTCTTTTTTGCTTGTTTTAAGTTTAATTAGGCGCGACGGATATTAAGTGTTTGTATGGCGTAAACATGAATTGTGTGTTATTAATATGAAGCGCGGAGTCTATTTACATAAATGAATGTAAAATATTAGATATTAACTAATTTTGAATAAGTTAAAATATAGGACTTTTGGTGTATTTTAAATTCGTAGGATTTTTCAGACGGAGTCGTCGTCGGCTTAGAAAATATGTTTGCATTTTTTTTAAACTTCAGTGGGAGGTATAATACAGAAAAGACTTGAAGCGAATATGTTTGATGAAATTACTTTTAGAGCGGGTTTTGGTGAAAAAAAAATGAAAAAAAAATGGGCGATTTTGTGCAACTTTGGTGCTTGTAGAAAAATTGCTGAATTTAGTGTATTTCATTTGGTTGGAATAGACACCCAAATAGGAGTCGCACAGACCTGATAGTTTGGTTGTGAAAGAATGTATCATTCTTATCACCACAGTTTTACAGTAGTAGATCAGCATCTAGTGTCTGTGGTTTCAAAAGCTTTAGAAAGACACTGTACTACACGTGCTTGCAAAAATATTAGGCACGCCACAGTAACAATATATATTTATTTTTTCTGTTGATTGATTTAAATTGTGAAATATAATCCTCATTTATTTAACTGCGTAACTGGTACATGTGTCGGATTTTTTTATTCGTATTGGTCATTTCATGGTAAAATTATTAGGTGAACTTTCATATTAAAGATTTGCGTATTTGGGCTTAACATACGATACCACGTGTATTATTAACGCGGGCTATGTGTCATTTGCGCTACATTGTTCTTCCTTACAGATTTCCCATTCGCATGTTTTGCACGAACATATCGTGCGTTGAGTCGCTCCATACACAGTGAGGAAGATCACGTGACTCCGATATGAACCATAGTAGAATTAAAGTACTGAGTGGACTATAGCGGACAGATTTTGAAATGTTCTACATGAGTTGAGCTGACAGTAAAAACTCAATCGACGCCAATGCAGATGCAGACGACCTAACTTTTACGATAAGGCGACCTTTTTCTTTGTAAAGTCGAGCTAAACATCAACATGCAACAAGAGGGTAATTACTCCAAATAGATGTATGCCACTACCGCCTTTGTTTTTTTTTGTTTTTATGTGACATATTGTCACTAGGGTTTAACGCCATTTTTCAACAATTTTTAAGTTGACCAGTTCTCCTGGACTAGACTGCATACTAACCAGTACTAACTTACCCTTCCACAAGGAGCCGGCAACTTCTCCACATATGGAGGAAAGTCGACATTTTTGTCAAAATTTCATAGAAGGGTATGACCTGCCGCAACCGGGATTCGAACCCGGATCTCCCGGTTACAAGTCCAGCGCGCTAAACTACCGCCTTCATGTATAAAGATTAAGTAATGGGTAATGTAATGTTAGTTAACAAAAATTAAATTTTCTTTAGAATTTGACGTTATGCGACAGAGCCATACCTTTTTGCCGCAAAACGTACGTCCAAAAAAGTGGACGATATGCAACGATATATACGGACGTTTTGCGGTGTCACGATGCTTATTTTGTGAGATACTGACTAACATACCAGGAAGCAGTCAACAAATATCATCTTTAGCGAGAACTTTATATTTCATACTCCATTTCATCACACCTGCGAACAAAGGACACATGTCCACAAAGCTCAATGGTAAGTAAGATAGTACTGCTAATACCGAGTCCACCCATCCTGTTTCTTTTTCAGATTGCAACCAACCCGATTCGTCGACCAAGGAGTCAAGACCGAAGTACACTATTCCCGCTAGACGCCAGAAACGATCTGATACCCACCAACCGAAGAGAACAAGGGTCAAACCTAGGTGGATGAACAACGACTGGGTATATAATTGATCACTTTGTGAATTATATTGAAAATATGAATGAACTTTAAAGTGAACATTTGAATAAATTGAATAATATGTTGTGGATATGTCTTTGTCTGTTTTTTAGATTTAATTGATTGATGTCTTTGTGTGAATATCATTCAATGTGAAGTGAATATAATTGCATGAAATTTATGTTTCATACTTAAAGAGACCTGTAGATGTGATGTTTGTGCTTCACAGTACTATGGTGAATGAAATAAGTTGTTGTTTGTACACTGTAAGTACTGTATATGTACCGGGTGTCTTTAAGATTTTTTTTTATTTTTGTAATTCTCACGAATATCTTCAATATAATTGTGTATTACCTTATAGTCACTCGTCCTGCTCCCCATAGCTCATCATTTATGTCACCTGCCGCCCCTGCACATACCGGAAATTTAGCATACGTATGTTCCGCTTGCGCACTACTGTTCACACGCTAGTCAGTTAGAACAGGCTTTCCGTTCTGTTGAGTTGTGTTTTCTTATTTTCTGCGTTTGTGCCTTTGCAGGTTTTGCCATTTGTTCATTTATTTAGTTTTCATTTGTTTCAGCGTCATGTATTTGTTGTTTGTTCATGTATTAGTTTGTAATAATTGTCGTACGCACTACTGTTCACACGCTAGTCAGTTAGAACACGCTTTTCGTTCTGTTGAGTTATGTTTCTTATTTTCTGCGTTTGTGCCTTTGCAGGCCTAGTTACATCCGTTTTCCAAATGGTGTAGAATCAGTCTACGACATGATGTTTAATCAGATGGTTTATTGTTGGTGTGGTTGTTAATTGAGATGGGACTGCATTTTCATATTGATTTTCTAATCGTTGTTATGCTTTTAATTAGATTGGGCTTCCTGTGAAGTCTGGTATATCGGAAGTTATGATTGTTATACCCAACATAATGGTTGTATTTGTGTGGAGCCGGGGCTTGATATGCGGGGTAACTACGTGGAGTGCCTTTTGCTCTGGTGAGACTTTGGCGCAGGAGCCCAACTACTTAGCTCCCTTAATAAGTAAAGCATTCGGTTCATAGTCCTCACGTTCATGCGTCCAAAACCTGGGTGCGGCACATGTTGTCTGTGACGATTTTGTTGTTGGCATAAGGTCTTAGGCCATCGTTATCCAATGCTGATTCGAGTGATTCATGTGACAATTAGGCCTAAAAAATAGGTTTGTTTCCGGTTATCCGACCGACCCATCTTTTACCTGCCGACTCAAATGTTTTTACAGCATCCAAATCGTAGTGCTACATTGTAATTTTCACAACAGTGTTGCCGATATGAGTAAAAAACGTAAAAGAAAAAATCTCTACCTACCGACCCATATTTTTTGGGCACGTAACCGGAAACAAACCCCTTTTTAGCTCACATGAGCACGTAGTGCTCGGTGAGCTATAGTAATCAGTCAGCCTACTCCGGCGTCCGTCGTCCACACTTGTTTTTGTAATGCTCTAGTGGTCACACTTTTGAGCGAATCTTCATCAGACCTGGTCAGAATGTTCGTATTAATGATATCTTGGTCAAGTTCGAGCATGGGTCATCTTGGATCAAAAACTAGGTCACCAGGTCAAATCACAGGACAACCATAAAAGTTGCAATCTTTACTCAGGTGAGCGAAGAAGGGCCATCTTAACCCTCTTGTTTGTCTAGGTTTTACATGCGGAGAACAAAGTTAGTACAGAATCCAGGAACACTAGTTATGTTAATTACCCACCAGCAATGATGTTAGAAAGATTTGACATATCATATAAGTCTTCACACTATTTTATTTCTTAGAAGTTAAATAAATAAAACATTGAAAAAGTGATACTGGAATCTTAACTTGTTGTAATAATATACTTATTGTTTGGCAAATAATGCTTTGACTATAATGCTAAATGTCTGTCATAATAATAAATTATGCAAATATTTGTGTTATATCTATTAATTAATATCTATTACTCAGTGTGTAATCAAAATCACTGTGCGAACCATTGCGTTGTTTAATATTTCAACTTATACTATTTTTTGCTATCACAAGCACCTGCTACTTCCAATCACTGTACGATTTATTGTGATTCTACAATTATAATTCAACTTGTACGGTTTATAGTGATTACCGGAACTTGTCTCGTTTGCACACCTCGTATTAGGGCACATTTATTGGAACTGTTTAAGGGCAGAATACTAAACAGTGGCTATCTTAACTAATTCATGCCGTGCATGTTGTCAAGCATGTAACATTAACTTCACAAAATAATCAGAGTAAACCTCGTTAATGTGACCTCTTTCGGGACCCAAAAATCGGGAAAATGGTTTCATTATCAGGTTGCATTATAGGAGTTATTGAAACCGGTCTGAAATAAGTGGTCGTTATAACAAGGTTGTCGAAATATTGAGGTGGTCGTTATTAGAGGTTTTACTTTGTAGGTATTTTGCATTTTTTCCCATTTTTCTTTTCGAATCTATGTTTAATTTTCATCAGTATGACAATCTGAGATTTACACAGATGAAAGTTAATCCTTTCAGGCGAACGATTGAAACCAAGGCTCGAGGTTATAATCCTTAAAAACAATCTCCGAGCTCGTATCTCAATTTCGTAAGTGAAACATTCTGATTTGAAAGATATTGCAGTGTAATGATTAAATACGTTATTAGATCATTTTAGCTGGCAGAATAACTTAGGATTGAAATCTTCATTGTTAAGAAATAATTAAGTTAGAAACATTGAAGGATAAAATATGAGAATTTGAGATCGGAGACCGATCTCAAGTTTTATAACCTTGGACACAGAGCTTCCGATGTGGTTAACCTGTTATTCTGTGTATGCAATGGTGATGTGTCTGCCTTAAGATAGGTATTCCTAGGTTAAAGGGACCAGATACCAGATTTAAGATCTATCTTTGGAATTACGGAAACTCCTTTCATTTGAATGTTGATATGATCTAATGTCCAATCAATGTTGAATACTTTCACTTAATAGATGTCCTCATGGATTGACACGTAGGTAAGGGGGGTATTTTATAGAGATAATACATGTACTTGCAAAAAATGTTTTTTTTTTCGACAGCATTCAAACTTCATTATTGTTTTTTGTAAAAGCATGTATTTTGATAATCTCTACATAAAGCAATTTGGAATTAATAAGTTCATGCACCGAATACATGTTACATATATAAACTGCGTGGTCTTGTTGAATAAATAAAACTCATGATACAATACACCTCTTATTCGGATTCAAACCAAAAGGTATTTCCTAAAAATTGTTCAATGAAACACGTGCAGTCATTCTTACTTTGTATTAAAAAGCTGTTTCATGAGGACACGTTCAGTTGATCCCGAGTTGGACTGTATATATTACATATTTGCTTAATGCTCAGTATATGTCTTGGATATTGTTGTGTAAGCGGTTCATATGATAAGGAATGCTTTTATTCATTGGTGTCTGTTTAGATAATACTGGTTAAACAGTTGCAAGACTACAGTCTAAATATAGTAGGCGTGGGTTTTCAGCAAGCATGTTAGAGTAACAGTACATGACAGATATAACAATCATGATCATAAGCAAATTGTTTCGAATCTTTTGTTTTTTCGAAATTAGAAACTCTCATTTCATGTTTTGCTTTGTATTGTAGATTTGCTCTGAGTGATATTGATAAT
Source organism: Lutraria rhynchaena (assembly GCA_008271625.1). NCBI lineage: Eukaryota > Metazoa > Mollusca > Bivalvia > Venerida > Mactridae > Lutraria > Lutraria rhynchaena. Next base: position 300,094 of record VIBL01000073.1, on the reverse strand, counting down.
TTCACGCGTTTCTGATAGAATAGCGTGAAATGTATGTCTTAACGCGTAATGAATTACGGAGGGTGAAAATGTGTACAGTGAGGACGATTTGCACGTGCTTTGGTACGTTTGGGTAGTTTTGGTCAGTTTGAGTTACCGACTGATTCAGTCCAATTTTTTTAGGATATTGAAATCAAATTTTGTTTTCATCAAATGGTCATTTATATGCATTATGTTTTGATACATTGTATTTTGTTTGACATTATATTGTACTGAATAGTAAAAGATGTGTAAGGTGCACAGTACTGTTTGCTGTTTGTTATTTCTAGTTGGGGGGCGGAAACTGAATAAGTAGGCTGGGGGTCCAGGTCCAGGGCGAATTGTACGTTATGTCATTGTGTTACTGTACTCGCAACTTATTGCACGCGTACCTCCACTTCCCCCTCCATGAAGGGGGTGTACAAAAGATAATATTTTTGGTTTGTGTTGGGGTAGTCGGCTCGCAGTATCCTGATTTTACACTGATACATTATGATGAATCGGGATAATGATGATAATGATAGGAATTTAATATATAATGTTGATACTAGTGAAAATAACAACATATTCGTTTAACAATCGCAACATTTTTTCACTGGGGCTTATGTCGCGCCAACGACCCGAGTCATTTGATGGCTTTTCAAGCTTTCCCAGTGGAGGAAGACCACAGACGTACACTTGAGAAGAACTACTGACTTTCCGTAAGCTATCTGGACAGCTTCCATAGGTGCGAAATTTGACTGGTCCCAGATGGGATTGGAATTCAAAGCGGATAGGGACTGGTGATTACTACCCACAAGCCATAACCACTGGACGACGGAGGAGCCTTCCTCAATATTGAGACCCAATATTTTCGGTGCAAAAGTGGTATAAATTTCGAGGTTTTAATATGAATAAAATCAGTATGGATCACTGATATGATATTCTCTTTTATCCAGGTGGGGGTTCAAACCGATCGATGATGTACGGCGATTTAGACACCAAAGAGCGGCAGAGATGTTACAGGTTGGGCTTGGATTCGTATAATACTGAGGTAAAATCGATCGAAGGTTTGAAGCATCGGATAAGACAAAATACAGTGAAATCAAATTCAACAGAGATCCGACATTAAGCGTTGATGAAGGTTTTAAAAGTAATACTGATATGTAATGCTAATAGTGAACTGGATTCTCTTTTTGAAGGGGAAACATTATTGAATCAGATATGGATGATTCCAATAAGCCAAGCTCTAAGTACATGTCTGGTTGCTATGGTAACTTATTGTACGATTAAGACATTTGATAACCTTTTTCCAAAGTGGACAAAAGTTTTAAATTATGAAAGAATTTCAAATTTGAAGAAAAATACGGTACATGCCCTTCTCAAGCCCATATACTTTACAACCAAACATTTGACGAAAACAGTGTGGCCTGCCTAGAAAAGCTGTACATATATGTGTTCAATTTACAGTATACAGACTGCAGCAATATCATACAGCTATTAACTTTACAATACTGATTTTCCACCCCAATATAGCCAAATTAAAACAAGACGGTCAAAATATTGCCTACATGTTGATTTTATGCGACAAGTTAAAATATAGACACACATACAAACTATTATTAAAATAACCAATTGTCATTATATATTGTTAAAAAATTTATTGTCGTCTACATTTCAAGAAAGTTATTTTGTTAAAGATAGTGAATGCTCGCCCATGTGACATTCATTTGGTGGCGAGTGTAAACAAACACGAATTATCACTTGAAACATAAACAATTTTTTGCTGTTGTTCGCTCGTAGCTATTTTGGCTTCTTTGCTAATACATTTTTTTTAAAAATTTTCAGTTGATTACTGGAAAGTTGCTTTGCAATTCGCTTAAAATTTATTTAGAATTATTCACGCGCGTTAATGATTTCAGTTAAATATTGTTCCGGATTTTAAAGCGTTCAAAATGTCTTATTGTATAATATTGTGTATAACTAATTACTTAATCATGTATTATTTGTATAATCTTTGTATTTCTGTGAAACTATTGTTATATGTCATGATTTCATCTACAATTATGAACAATAAACATTGTATCAGAAACTTTTACCACGTGACTGCTTGTTTATGTAGTATCCAGCTGACACCTCACCAACAGTGACCGACACGATTTTGAAACCAAAAATTGTTCTAGTATAATCTACACCAGTCTTTTAAATAAACAAACTGGCTTGCGCCGAAAATTTGCATGTGTAACCTCTGAATACCAGACTCTGTCCGGACCAGTTCAAAAGTCAATAGACCAATGATATTTGTGTGTGTGTGCGTGTGCGTGTTACATTGAAAGTGTATATCGTAATTGTTGTGAATATTACGTATAATATTAAGTCGTTAGTATTTTGCAAACTCAACAAAATGCTTTACGTTTCAAAATTTAATATATCTGATTAAGAGTATTAAGGAATGAATAATCTTAAAATTCTAGACAATCTTGATACCAATGATTGGTTATTAGTTTACGCTTTAGCTATTATTACGCATTACCACTTAAAGTAAACAATAGATGCTTGACACGTTTGCTAATGGGGGGGGGGCAAAATCATATTGTTTCAACAATAATGTGGACCCTCCACAAAATTTTGACACCTTGAAAATGCCGGTGTCCGGAATATTCGGATATTCTGAACAAAAATAAAGAACAGTATAAAGTCTGTGATGCGGAAAGATCGTCCGGTTTCCGGAATTTAGAGCGTACGGTATTCAGAGAATGTCTGATAAAGGACTTCACAAAGTGCATAGCTGGGCCTCAAATTTTAACCAACGTAAAGAAGGGAAATTATTGCATCAACTTGTTATCATGATATTTTCGACTAAATTGTTGGATTTTTGTTTTGCAAAGATAGGGCATTATTATTTGCATAATGAATTTAGCATTTTCATATAATTTATATTTAACTCGCTTCTGTAACAAGTACGTAAATATTTTTGTAACCTTGATTCAAGTGGTATTTTTCATAAATCTACGTGTACGAGCCTCAGTGTGTGTTAGGATAAATTGAGTATCGTACGATATTTTTGTCCTGAATTCCACGAGAATTCCCTGGGTTTTGTAATTCTCGATATTGGGTGTGGCAATTTAGCTCTATATAGGTTTGGTTTTGGGTAGTAAATTCGCACACAGACGTAATACGTTGGAAAGACAACACGTTGTTTTATGATATGTTAAATCATTATTATGCTCAAAGAATTGAGGTAAGAATTTATTCATTTTTGATATTTTATTTTGTGCGTAATGTGATTTCTTTCTGATGCAGGTTTGGTAAATGTTTAGCTAGTTTTATGGGTTCGTTCCACAACATTTCGTGCGCAGGTCGGATATTATTTGAGTTAAGTTATACTCAGTTTAAGGGTTTTCCTTAGCGTCTCTGGGTTGTTGATGCATTATGAGGAATCTAATGTTTTTATTATGCTATAGGAATAGTTAGTAAATGGAATTGTATCTCGTTCAAATTTTCACATTGTTGTTGACCTTGGTCTGCATCTATGAAAAGCCGGTGTTGGCTTATGTATAGCTATGTAAAGATATTTTCGTATTAATTACCTTGTCATCTCCATACTTTCGATACAGTCTATGGACACTCACAGGGTAAGACTGTTATTGTTTGTATCTGGTAAATTGAGCATGAAATTACTTTATATTTGTCTAAGGTATCAAGACATTTCGTTAAAAATATTTTAACCAGTATGCAAAAAGTTTTGGTCGTCAGTTGTTTTATTATAATTACAGAGTCGGTGCACATGTACATTATTGTTGCTGCTAATGTGTTTACACACGAGCAATCGGAAGGATTGATTTATACGAAAAACGTGTTTCTTGGAGAACGTTTCATTGTAACGATAAAGGGATTAAGAAAAAAGAAGTCACGTGGTACTAATTGTGTTCAGATACCCAAAAGCGTGGTTAGTTTTGAGTGAATTTTTCGCGCATTAGTGACAAGTAAAACACAATGAAAGGACGTGTTTTGGGAATTATACATTTATTGTTTCAACAACGTGGTGTGTTTTATTTAATAGATATATCTTATTCGTCGCTTTATTGTATGAATACATTTTTCATTTTTTGAAACAACTGTTGATATTAATTTAAATGATTATAATTTGTATACATACTCGTGGTGCGTTTGTTAATGTGTTAGTAAAATTTGAATTATTTTATCATGTTTGCATGAATCGATACTCCAGTGATACTCCAGTCTAATTACTTATTACATATTCATTAAAGGATGATGATGATGATTAGGTTAGGCAAAAAAAGCTTTATCATGGAAGAAAAACAATAAACTTTAGGTAAACTTGTACTTCAAAATGTGCTCGATGTATGACATCTATTTTTTCATCCGATGAACATTTCTTAAGTATTCTCTATTGAAAAGTGTTTCATTAATTTTACCACATTGACCGGTACCTGTGATTTTATCACAAGAATTATTGGACAAATTTTAATCAAACATGCACTATAGTACTTGTATTTCCATTGAGAATGTGTGTCTGTTTATCTTCATCAATTTATTATTTTCACGAAAAGGTCACAATGAGTACGATAATGCAGGTAGTTGTAAGCTTCACAAGCCTCAAGATCAAAGATAGTGTAAATGAAATAAATTCGAGGACATACAGAAAAAGAGACAATCAAGGGACGATATTTGAAGTAAGCGAACCCTATATCATTTAGCAATTTTGTCTAAACTGAAAATTAAGTATATCACTTTATTTATTCTATTCTTTTGGTTAAAAACAAGACTAAAATGAGAGAAACAAGCATAATACTTTTTGGTTAATTTTTTATCCTTCATTTTTTGAATAATACATTTTCTTGAGGATGTGGTTGCAGTCTGAATGTTTGTGATGTTCTGTATATTAGATAATAACATTTTTGTATATTTCCTGCTCTCAGCAATACTTGGAAAGCTAAATTTATGAACGGTTGATTTGTGTCAAATTGTGTATCTATGTTAGCGTTTATTCAGACGTACCTCCCGTGATTCACATGCTTACATATACATCACACACACAAACACTTGCAACACTATAACACACATTCATATCTCAATTCATCATCTTTTGTCATAAAATGCCTTACTTTGAAAATTCATGGCTTTGATCATAAGGTATAACATGTGTCATATTGCACATTAAATAATTGATTTTATCGCAAATGAGTATTTTTCTGTTTCATATTCTAATTGCTTTTCACTTCTTTCTGAAGTCAAATGATGGCACAATGTGGATACTGTTGGAAAATGGCACAATGTGGATATCATGGGAAGATGGTGATATGTGGATGACCTTAATTACCAGCCCTTTACAAACGTTAGTAATTTTCTATCTTTAATTTACAAATATGTTCATTCTTCACTTTTTGTCATGAAATGGACTTACTATGAATATTCACAGCTTTAATCGCAATCTAGATCTGTCTGTCTGTGTTCTTTCTGTGATTCTGCTGCCCCTGTAGTGCACTATATGGATGCGTGCTACATAAGTTCCTTATACACAATTGGAATTTGTGTTTGTTGGATGGATGAATGATCCCGCAAACTTATTTACAAACGAAAATATTATTTATCCTGTTTTTAATCACATTCTAATTGCTATTATACATATTTTCTATTTAGCGAGGTCAACTGAGGATACTACATTGAGATGGCACAATGTGGATACTATGAGAAGATGGCACAATGTGGATACTATGAGAAGATGGCACAATGTGGATACTATGGGAAGATGGCACAATGTGGATACTATGGGAAGATGGCACAATGGGAACCAGCCAGCACATGAAAAATGTCAGTATTTTTTATATTTCGTTCAAGTACATAGATTCATGTGTTCATGCAGGTATGTTAATCTAGTCCCACACTCACACAATACACACCTACACTCACCGTCACATACATTCACATCACTATTCTTCATCTTTTGTCATGGAAAGCCTTACTATGAATATTCTTTGCTTTATTCACAATCCAGATCTGTCTGCCTGTGGATTTCTGTGGGTCTGCTCCCCCTGTAGTACACTATATAGGTGTGTATTACACAGGTTCCTTACACACAATTGGACTTTTTGTTTATTTCAGCTTGTTGGTTAACTATCCTTCTGCATCCCAATTTGAGTTGTAGGCTCCTTACCGGCCAAGTGCTCCGAGTCGCGTATTTAGATTCAAGTTGGACATATAGGGGTAAAAGTTAATATATGTGGTGTGCTCTGCAGTTGGACGAAAGTAGGGAATCTTGGTTAAACTGGTTGTGGACGCTTCCACTAAGAATGAATATTGTGGTGGAACTAGTCAGAAATTATGGTTTATTTGATGGTTGTCTAGTTTCCTATCAATTATTCAGGAAGTGTCATATTTTAAGGTAGATTGAGCACGTGTAATAATGCATCATTGAATATATTGGCTTCATTGTAAGTTGGATGGATGAATGAGCTCACAAACGTATTTAATGAAAATGTTTATTTATCCTGTTTTAAGAACTTTCTAATTGTTTTCTCTTTTTTCTATTTGCGAGGTCAACCAGGGACTCTACATTGTAATGTAGAGTCCCTCAGTCAAGAGAGGATACTACGAGAAGATGGCACAACGTGGATACTATGGGAAGATGGTGTCATGTGGATTCCCTTTGGAACCAGGTAGCACATTGAAAATGGTAAGGTCTTTTATCTTTCTTTCTGGTTCATGTGAAAATCTATCAGATGAATGCTAATTTGCGGACAAGGAAAGTAATCTCTCCATTCATTCATTTTAAGCATGGCTAGGTTCACATAAACTTATCCTCCGGATCTCGACATCGTCTAAGAGTCAAATTTGGCTTAATTATTTTCTGAGCACTCAGCTAGTGGGATGATTGCGTTATGTTCAGTGTAGCAACAGCCGTTAGGCTGCCACATGTTGAATGCCTTCCGGGCGACGGTATGTTTACATACTGGGGAGGTGATTTGGCATGAGGCCTGCCCACTTATCAGTAAGTTATATGTACATATAACCTTTAGTGGACTGGCGTATCACATGATTCCTGCGCAAAAACCTCAGTGGGTCCGATTATGTAGACAAAATCTATAATGAAATTTGCGTGTCTGCATAATAATTCTTCTCTCCTTTTTGCTGAGTGTTCTGTAGATGGTTGGTTAAAGGTTAGGTGGCTTTTAGACGCTCTGTTTGGTGAAAGTGGTGTAGAATATGTGGACTGATGCCACTATGAATTGAATAGGAGAGTAGGAAAAGGCTGGTGCCGTTACTTTTTCTCCTTCGTTTGTAAGTTCTGTGTTTTCTGGTCCATAGATTCATGTGAACACTACTCTCTTTTGAAATTCTGAAATGCTTATTTATCCTCTTTTAAGAACTTTCTAATTGTTTTTCTTTTCTTCTATTTGCGAGGTCAACCAGGGACTCTACATTGTAATATATGTAGAGTCCCTCAGTCAACCGAGGATACTACAAGAAGATGGCACAACGTGGATACTATGGGAAGATGGTGTTATATGGTAGCACATTGAAAATGGTAAGTTCTTTTTATATTTCTTACTGGTTCACATGAAAATCTGTCAGATGAATGCCAATTTGCGGACAAGGAAAGTAATCTCTCCATTCATTCATTTTAAGTATGACTAGGTTCACATAAGCATATCTTCCGGACCTCGACTCCGGCTCAGAATATGTGAACTGATGCCACTATGAATTGAATAGGAGAGTAGGAAAAGGCTGGTGCCGTTACTTTTGTTCGTGAATGATACATTTTCTGGTCCATAGATTCATGTGTTCATGTATTTTCAGGTATGTTAATCTAGTCCCACACTCACACAATACACACCTACACTCACCGTCACATACATTCACATCACTATTCTTCATCTTTTGTCATGGAAAGCCTTACTATGAATATTCTTTGCTTTATTCACAATCCAGATCTGTCTGCCTGTGGATTTCTGTGGGTCTGCTCCCCCTGTAGTACACTATATAGGTGTGTATTACACAGGTTCCTTACACACAATTGGACTTTTTGTTTATTTCAGCTTGTTGGTTAACTATCCTTCTGCATCCCAATTTGAGTTGTAGGCTCCTTACCGGCCAGGTGCTCCGAGTCGCGTATTTAGATTCAAGTTGGACATATAGGGGTAAAAGTTAATATATGTGGTGTGCTCTGCAGTTGGACGAAAGTAGGGAATCTTGGTTAAACTGGTTGTGGACGCTTCCACTAAGAATGAATATTGTGGTGGAACTAGTCAGAAATTATGGTTTATTTGATGGTTGTCTAGTTTCCTATCAATTATTCAGGAAGTGTCATATTTTAAGGTAGATTGAGCACGTGTAATAATGCATCATTGAATATATTGGCTTCATTGTAAGTTGGATGGATGAATGAGCTCACAAACGTATTTAATGAAAATGTTTATTTATCCTGTTTTAAGAACTTTCTAATTGTTTTCTCTTTTTTCTATTTGCGAGGTCAACCAGGGACTCTACATTGTAATGTAGAGTCCCTCAGTCAAGAGAGGATACTACGAGAAGATGGCACAACGTGGATACTATGGGAAGATGGTGTCATGTGGATTCCCTTTGGAACCAGGTAGCACATTGAAAATGGTAAGGTCTTTTATCTTTCTTTCTGGTTCATGTGAAAATCTATCAGATGAATGCTAATTTGCGGACAAGGAAAGTAATCTCTCCATTCATTCATTTTAAGCATGGCTAGGTTCACATAAACTTATCCTCCGGATCTCGACATCGTCTAAGAGTCAAATTTGGCTTAATTATTTTCTGAGCACTCAGCTAGTGGGATGATTGCGTTATGTTCAGTGTAGCAACAGCCGTTAGGCTGCCACATGTTGAATGCCTTCCGGGCGACGGTATGTTTACATACTGGGGAGGTGATTTGGCATGAGGCCTGCCCACTTATCAGTAAGTTATATGTACATATAACCTTTAGTGGACTGGCGTATCACATGATTCCTGCGCAAAAACCTCAGTGGGTCCGATTATGTAGACAAAATCTATAATGAAATTTGCGTGTCTGCATAATAATTCTTCTCTCCTTTTTGCTGAGTGTTCTGTAGATGGTTGGTTAAAGGTTAGGTGGCTTTTAGACGCTCTGTTTGGTGAAAGTGGTGTAGAATATGTGGACTGATGCCACTATGAATTGAATAGGAGAGTAGGAAAAGGCTGGTGCCGTTACTTTTTCTCCTTCGTTTGTAAGTTCTGTGTTTTCTGGTCCATAGATTCATGTGAACACTACTCTCTTTTGAAATTCTGAAATGCTTATTTATCCTCTTTTAAGAACTTTCTAATTGTTTTTCTTTTCTTCTATTTGCGAGGTCAACCAGGGACTCTACATTGTAATATATGTAGAGTCCCTCAGTCAACCGAGGATACTACAAGAAGATGGCACAACGTGGATACTATGGGAAGATGGTGTTATATGGTAGCACATTGAAAATGGTAAGTTCTTTTTATATTTCTTACTGGTTCACATGAAAATCTGTCAGATGAATGCCAATTTGCGGACAAGGAAAGTAATCTCTCCATTCATTCATTTTAAGTATGACTAGGTTCACATAAGCATATCTTCCGGACCTCGACTCCGGCTCAGAATATGTGAACTGATGCCACTATGAATTGAATAGGAGAGTAGGAAAAGGCTGGTGCCGTTACTTTTGTTCGTGAATGATACATTTTCTGGTCCATAGATTCATGTGTTCATGTATTTTCAGGTATGTTAATCTAGTCCCACACTCACACAATACACACCTACACTCACCGTCACATACATTCACATCACTATTCTTCATCTTTTGTCATGGAAAGCCTTACTATGAATATTCTTTGCTTTATTCACAATCCAGATCTGTCTGCCTGTGGATTTCTGTGGGTCTGCTCCCCCTGTAGTACACTATATAGGTGTGTATTACACAGGTTCCTTACACACAATTGGACTTTTTGTTTATTTCAGCTTGTTGGTTAACTATCCTTCTGCATCCCAATTTGAGTTGTAGGCTCCTTACCGGCCAGGTGCTCCGAGTCGCGTATTTAGATTCAAGTTGGACATATAGGGGTAAAAGTTAATATATGTGGTGTGCTCTGCAGTTGGACGAAAGTAGGGAATCTTGGTTAAACTGGTTGTGGACGCTTCCACTAAGAATGAATATTGTGGTGGAACTAGTCAGAAATTATGGTTTATTTGATGGTTGTCTAGTTTCCTATCAATTATTCAGGAAGTGTCATATTTTAAGGTAGATTGAGCACGTGTAATAATGCATCATTGAATATATTGGCTTCATTGTAAGTTGGATGGATGAATGAGCTCACAAACGTATTTAATGAAAATGTTTATTTATCCTGTTTTAAGAACTTTCTAATTGTTTTCTCTTTTTCTATTTGCGAGGTCAACCAGGGACTCTACATTGTAATGTAGAGTCCCTCAGTCAAGAGAGGATACTACGAGAAGATGGCACAACGTGGATACTATGGGAAGATGGTGTCATGTGGATTCCCTTTGGAACCAGGTAGCACATTGAAAATGGTAAGGTCTTTTATCTTTCTTTCTGGTTCATGTGAAAATCTATCAGATGAATGCTAATTTGCGGACAAGGAAAGTAATCTCTCCATTCATTCATTTTAAGCATGGCTAGGTTCACATAAACTTATCCTCCGGATCTCGACATCGTCTAAGAGTCAAATTTGGCTTAATTATTTTCTGAGCACTCAGCTAGTGGGATGATTGCGTTATGTTCAGTGTAACAACAGCCGTTAGGCTGCCACATGTTGAATGCCTTCCGGGCGACGGTATGTTTACATACTGGGGAGGTGATTTGGCATGAGGCCTGCCCACTTATCAGTAAGTTATATGTACATATAACCTTTAGTGGACTGGCGTATCACATGATTCCTGCGCAAAAACCTCAGTGGGTCCGATTATGTAGACAAAATCTATAATGAAATTTGCGTGTCTGCATAATAATTCTTCTCTCCTTTTTGCTGAGTGTTCTGTAGATGGTTGGTTAAAGGTTAGGTGGCTTTTAGACGCTCTGTTTGGTGAAAGTGGTGTAGAATATGTGGACTGATGCCACTATGAATTGAATAGGAGAGTAGGAAAAGGCTGGTGCCGTTACTTTTTCTCCTTCGTTTGTAAGTTCTGTGTTTTCTGGTCCATAGATTCATGTGAACACTACTCTCTTTTGAAATTCTGAAATGCTTATTTATCCCCTTTTAAGAACTTTCTAATTGTTTTTCTTTTCTTCTATTTGCGAGGTCAACCAGGGACTCTACATTGTAATATATGTAGAGTCCCTCAGTCAACCGAGGATACTACGAGAAGATGGCACAACGTGGATACTATGGGAAGATGGTGTTATATGGTAGCACATTGAAAATGGTAAGTTCTTTTTATATTTCTTACTGGTTCACATGAAAATCTGTCAGATGAATGCCAATTTGCGGACAAGGAAAGTAATCTCTCCATTCATTCATTTTAAGTATGACTAGGTTCACATAAGCATATCTTCCGGACCTCGACTCCGGCTCAGAATATGTGAACTGATGCCACTATGAATTGAATAGGAGAGTAGGAAAAGGCTGGTGCCGTTACTTTTGTTCGTGAATGATACATTTTCTGGTCCATAGATTCATGTGTTCATGTATTTTCAGGTATGTTAATCTAGTCCCACACTCACACAATACACACCTACACTCACCGTCACATACATTCACATCACTACTCTTCATCTTTTGTCATGGAAAGCCTTACTATGAATATTCTTTGCTTTATTCACAATCCAGATCTGTCTGCCTGTGGATTTCTGTGGGTCTGCTCCCCCTGTAGTACACTATATAGGTGTGTATTACACAGGTTCCTTACACACAATTGGACTTTTGTTTATTTCAGCTTGTTGGTTAACTATCCTTCTGCATCCCAATTTGAGTTGTAGGCTCCTTACCGGCCAGGTGCTCCGAGTCGCGTATTTAGATTCAAGTTGGACATATAGGGGTAAAAGTTAATATATGTGGTGTGCTCTGCAGTTGGACGAAAGTAGGGAATCTTGGTTAAACTGGTTGTGGACGCTTCCACTAAGAATGAATATTGTGGTGGAACTAGTCAGAAATTATGGTTTATTTGATGGTTGTCTAGTTTCCTATCAATTATTCAGGAAGTGTCATATTTTAAGGTAGATTGAGCACGTGTAATAATGCATCATTGAATATATTGGCTTCATTGTAAGTTGGATGGATGAATGAGCTCACAAACGTATTTAATGAAAATGTTTATTTATCCTGTTTTAAGAACTTTCTAATTGTTTTCTCTTTTTCTATTTGCGAGGTCAACCAGGGACTCTACATTGTAATGTAGAGTCCCTCAGTCAAGAGAGGATACTACGAGAAGATGGCACAACGTGGATACTATGGGAAGATGGTGTCATGTGGATTCCCTTTGGAACCAGGTAGCACATTGAAAATGGTAAGGTCTTTTATCTTTCTTTCTGGTTCATGTGAAAATCTATCAGATGAATGCTAATTTGCGGACAAGGAAAGTAATCTCTCCATTCATTCATTTTAAGCATGGCTAGGTTCACATAAACTTATCCTCCGGATCTCGACATCGTCTAAGAGTCAAATTTGGCTTAATTATTTTCTGAGCACTCAGCTAGTGGGATGATTGCGTTATGTTCAGTGTAACAACAGCCGTTATGCTGCCACATGTTGAATGCCTTCCGGGCGACGGTATGTTTACATACTGGGGAGGTGATTTGGCATGAGGCCTGCCCACTTATCAGTAAGTTATATGTACATATAACCTTTAGTGGACTGGCGTATCACATGATTCCTGCGCAAAAACCTCAGTGGGTCCGATTATGTAGACAAAATCTATAATGAAATTTGCGTGTCTGCATAATAATTCTTCTCTCCTTTTTGCTGAGTGTTCTGTAGATGGTTGGTTAAAGGTTAGGTGGCTTTTAGACGCTCTGTTTGGTGAAAGTGGTGTAGAATATGTGGACTGATGCCACTATGAATTGAATAGGAGAGTAGGAAAAGGCTGGTGCCGTTACTTTTTCTCCTTCGTTTGTAAGTTCTGTGTTTTCTGGTCCATAGATTCATGTGAACACTACTCTCTTTTGAAATTCTGAAATGCTTATTTATCCTCTTTTAAGAACTTTCTAATTGTTTTTCTTTTCTTCTATTTGCGAGGTCAACCAGGGACTCTACATTGTAATATATGTAGAGTCCCTCAGTCAACCGAGGATACTACAAGAAGATGGCACAACGTGGATACTATGGGAAGATGGTGTTATATGGTAGCACATTGAAAATGGTAAGTTCTTTTTATATTTCTTACTGGTTCACATGAAAATCTGTCAGATGAATGCCAATTTGCGGACAAGGAAAGTAATCTCTCCATTCATTCATTTTAAGTATGACTAGGTTCACATAAGCATATCTTCCGGACCTCGACTCCGGCTCAGAATATGTGAACTGATGCCACTATGAATTGAATAGGAGAGTAGGAAAAGGCTGGTGCCGTTACTTTTGTTCGTGAATGATACATTTTCTGGTCCATAGATTCATGTGTTCATGTATTTTCAGGTATGTTAATCTAGTCCCACACTCACACAATACACACCTACACTCACCGTCACATACATTCACATCACTATTCTTCATCTTTTGTCATGGAAAGCCTTACTATGAATATTCTTTGCTTTATTCACAATCCAGATCTGTCTGCCTGTGGATTTCTGTGGGTCTGCTCCCCCTGTAGTACACTATATAGGTGTGTATTACACAGGTTCCTTACACACAATTGGACTTTTTGTTTATTTCAGCTTGTTGGTTAACTATCCTTCTGCATCCCAATTTGAGTTGTAGGCTCCTTACCGGCCAGGTGCTCCGAGTCGCGTATTTAGATTCAAGTTGGACATATAGGGGTAAAAGTTAATATATGTGGTGTGCTCTGCAGTTGGACGAAAGTAGGGAATCTTGGTTAAACTGGTTGTGGACGCTTCCACTGGAACTAGTCAGAAATTATGGTTTATTTGATGGTTGTCTAGTTTCCTATCAATTATTCAGGAAGTGTCATATTTTAAGGTAGATTGAGCACGTGTAATAATGCATCATTGAATATATTGGCTTCATTGTAAGTTGGATGGATGAATGAGCTCACAAACGTATTTAATGAAAATGTTTATTTATCCTGTTTTAAGAACTTTCTAATTGTTTTCTCTTTTTTCTATTTGCGAGGTCAACCAGGGACTCTACATTGTAATGTAGAGTCCCTCAGTCAAGAGAGGATACTACGAGAAGATGGCACAACGTGGATACTATGGGAAGATGGTGTCATGTGGATTCCCTTTGGAACCAGGTAGCACATTGAAAATGGTAAGGTCTTTTATCTTTCTTTCTGGTTCATGTGAAAATCTATCAGATGAATGCTAATTTGCGGACAAGGAAAGTAATCTCTCCATTCATTCATTTTAAGCATGGCTAGGTTCACATAAACTTATCCTCCGGATCTCGACATCGTCTAAGAGTCAAATTTGGCTTAATTATTTTCTGAGCACTCAGCTAGTGGGATGATTGCGTTATGTTCAGTGTAACAACAGCCGTTATGCAGCCACATGTTGAATGCCTTCCGGGCGACGGTATGTTTACATACTGGGGAGGTGATTTGGCATGAGGCCTGCCCACTTATCAGTAAGTTATATGTACATATAACCTTTAGTGGACTGGCGTATCACATGATTCCTGCGCAAAAACCTCAGTGGGTCCGATTATGTAGACAAAATCTATAATGAAATTTGCGTGTCTGCATAATAATTCTTCTCTCCTTTTTGCTGAGTGTTCTGTAGATGGTTGGTTAAAGGTTAGGTGGCTTTTAGACGCTCTGTTTGGTGAAAGTGGTGTAGAATATGTGGACTGATGCCACTATGAATTGAATAGGAGAGTAGGAAAAGGCTGGTGCCGTTACTTTTTCTCCTTCGTTTGTAAGTTCTGTGTTTTCTGGTCCATAGATTCATGTGAACACTACTCTCTTTTGAAATTCTGAAATGCTTATTTATCCTCTTTTAAGAACTTTCTAATTGTTTTTCTTTTCTTCTATTTGCGAGGTCAACCAGGGACTCTACATTGTAATATATGTAGAGTCCCTCAGTCAACCGAGGATACTACGAGAAGATGGCACAACGTGGATACTATGGGAAGATGGTGTTATATGGTAGCACATTGAAAATGGTAAGTTCTTTTTATATTTCTTACTGGTTCACATGAAAATCTGTCAGATGAATGCCAATTTGCGGACAAGGAAAGTAATCTCTCCATTCATTCATTTTAAGTATGACTAGGTTCACATAAGCATATCTTCCGGACCTCGACTCCGGCTCAGAATATGTGAACTGATGCCACTATGAATTGAATAGGAGAGTAGGAGAAGGCTGGTGCCGTTACTTTTGTTCGTGAATGATACATTTTCTGGTCCATAGATTCATGTGTTCATGTATTTTCAGGTATGTTAATCTAGTCCCACACTCACACAATACACACCTACACTCACCGTCACATACATTCACATCACTATTCTTCATCTTTTGTCATGGAAAGCCTTACTATGAATATTCTTTGCTTTATTCACAATCCAGATCTGTCTGCCTGTGGATTTCTGTGGGTCTGCTCCCCCTGTAGTACACTATATAGGTGTGTATTACACAGGTTCCTTACACACAATTGGACTTTTTGTTTATTTCAGCTTGTTGGTTAACTGTCCTTCTGCATCCCAATTTGAGTTGTAGGCTCCTTACCGGCCAGGTGCTCCGAGTCGCGTATTTAGATTCAAGTTGGACATATAGGGGTAAAAGTTAATATATGTGGTGTGCTCTGCAGTTGGACGAAAGTAGGGAATCTTGGTTAAACTGGTTGTGGACGCTTCCACTAAGAATGAATATTGTGGTGGAACTAGTCAGAAATTATGGTTTATTTGATGGTTGTCTAGTTTCCTATCAATTATTCAGGAAGTGTCATATTTTAAGGTAGATTGAGCACGTGTAATAATGCATCATTGAATATATTGGCTTCATTGTAAGTTGGATGGATGAATGAGCTCACAAACGTATTTAATGAAAATGTTTATTTATCCTGTTTTAAGAACTTTCTAATTGTTTTCTCTTTTTCTATTTGCGAGGTCAACCAGGGACTCTACATTGTAATGTAGAGTCCCTCAGTCAAGAGAGGATACTACGAGAAGATGGCACAACGTGGATACTATGGGAAGATGGTGTCATGTGGATTCCCTTTGGAACCAGGTAGCACATTGAAAATGGTAAGGTCTTTTATCTTTCTTTCTGGTTCATGTGAAAATCTATCAGATGAATGCTAATTTGCGGACAAGGAAAGTAATCTCTCCATTCATTCATTTTAAGCATGGCTAGGCTCACATAAACTTATCCTCCGGATCTCGACATCGTCTAAGAGTCAAATTTGGCTTAATTATTTTCTGAGCACTCAGCTAGTGGGATGATTGCGTTATGTTCAGTGTAGCAACAGCCGTTAGGCTGCCACATGTTGAATGCCTTCCGGGCGACGGTATGTTTACATACTGGGGAGGTGATTTGGCATGAGGCCTGCCCACTTATCAGTAAGTTATATGTACATATAACCTTTAGTGGACTGGCGTATCACATGATTCCTGCGCAAAAACCTCAGTGGGTCCGATTATGTAGACAAAATCTATAATGAAATTTGCGTGTCTGCATAATAATTCTCCTCTCCTTTTTGCTGAGTGTTCTGTAGATGGTTGGTTAAAGGTTAGGTGGCTTTTAGACGCTCTGTTTGGTGAAAGTGGTGTAGAATATGTGGACTGATGCCACTATGAATTGAATAGGAGAGTAGGAAAAGGCTGGTGCCGTTACTTTTTCTCCTTCGTTTGTAAGTTCTGTGTTTTCTGGTCCATAGATTCATGTGAACACTACTCTCTTTTGAAATTCTGAAATGCTTATTTATCCTCTTTTAAGAACTTTCTAATTGTTTTTCTTTTCTTCTATTTGCGAGGTCAACCAGGGACTCTACATTGTAATATATGTAGAGTCCCTCAGTCAACCGAGGATACTACGAGAAGATGGCACAACGTGGATACTATGGGAAGATGGTGTTATATGGTAGCACATTGAAAATGGTAAGTTCTTTTTATATTTCTTACTGGTTCACATGAAAATCTGTCAGATGAATGCCAATTTGCGGACAAGGAAAGTAATCTCTCCATTCATTCATTTTAAGTATGACTAGGTTCACATAAGCATATCTTCCGGACCTCGACTCCGGCTCAGAATATGTGAACTGATGCCACTATGAATTGAATAGGAGAGTAGGAAAAGGCTGGTGCCGTTACTTTTGTTCGTGAATGATACATTTTCTGGTCCATAGATTCATGTGTTCATGTATTTTCAGGTATGTTAATCTAGTCCCACACTCACACAATACACACCCACACTCACCGTCACATACATTCACATCACTATTCTTCATCTTTTGTCATGGAAATCCTTACTATGAATATTCTTTGCTTTATTCACAATCCAGATCTGTCTGCCTGTGGATTTCTGTGGGTCTGCTCCCCTGTAGTACACTATATAGGTGTGTATTACACAGGTTCCTTACACACAATTGGACTTTTTGTTTATTTCAGCTTGTTGGTTAACTATCCTTCTGCATCCCAATTTGAGTTGTAGGCTCCTTACCGGCCAGGTGCTCCGAGTCGCGTATTTAGATTCAAGTTGGACATATAGGGGTAAAAGTTAATATATGTGGTGTGCTCTGCAGTTGGACGAAAGTAGGGAATCTTGGTTAAACTGGTTGTGGACGCTTCCACTAAGAATGAATATTGTGGTGGAACTAGTCAGAAATTATGGTTTATTTGATGGTTGTCTAGTTTCCTATCAATTATTCAGGAAGTGTCATATTTAAGGTAGATTGAGCACGTGTAATAATGCATCATTGAATATATTGGCTTCATTGTAAGTTGGATGGATGAATGAGCTCACAAACGTATTTAATGAAAATGTTTATTTATCCTGTTTTAAGAACTTTCTAATTGTTTTCTCTTTTTTCTATTTGCGAGGTCAACCAGGGACTCTACATTGTAATGTAGAGTCCCTCAGTCAAGAGAGGATACTACGAGAAGATGGCACAATGTGGATACTACGCCATAAAGCAAGATTGTAAATGAAATACAATCACGTTGTGAAAAAGATATCTTGTGAATGTGTAATAAGTTAAGAGAAATGTACTGCATGCATTATTGGTATGATTTGATGTATTGACTTTTAACATCAAGCCACGTGGCGGAGAGACCCTTTTCGCTGGTCTGAGCTTTGGATTCTCCCTACCTGCCCCTCAATCCAAATGGAGTTAGTGTTGGGGTAGCCGGCTCGCAGCATATTTGGTTAACCAATCATTACAAGCAGTTTTTAACAACAAATTGTCAAATTAGGTAAATTCTACTACAAGCCTAATATTTTACTTGATTTATATGGATTTTTTACTGTTTAAACATGATAGTTTGATGTGTATTTTTGTTTTTATGAGCATGTGAAGGTCAGTCCTTGTATATCATTTAAAACTTTCGTCAAAGTGTATTTTTTTAAGTTTAACAGATTGGCTCAATGAATAACTCAATAGAACAAAGTGAGACAACTTGAAACTTCATTTATAGAACAACTCATATTGTTTCTACATGTATTAGTTTTATCTTTTTTATTTAATATAATGTAAATTTTTGTATTTGTTTTATTAACATTTTTTTCTATGTAATATGGTTAAAATGCAAAATCTTATTTGTTATTATTTTTTTCTATTTAATATGGTTTCAATGAAAAATTTTGTTTTATTATTTTTTCTGTTTAATATGGTATCAATGTAAAATAAAAGTATTTACAAGCATTTGTTCTATATATTTTGTCACTGTTTCTAAAAATAAAATGTCCAATTAGGCAAATTCTTCTACAAGCATACTATTTTACTTGGTTTATATGGATTTATATTTTTACTGTTTAAACACGATAATTTGATCAGTATTTTTGTTTATAAGAGGATATGAAGGTCTCTCCCAGTATATCATTTATTGGTAAGATTTTAGTGAATGCGTATTTTTTTCAAGTTTAACAGATTGGCTCAATGAATAACTCTATAGAACAAAGTGAGAAAAACTTGAGACTTCATTTATCTAAATTTGAACAACTCATATTCTTTTTATTTGCTTTATTTTCTCTATTCAATATGGTATTAGTGTAAAATCTTTTTATTGTTTCATTAACACTTTTTTCTATGTAATATGGTATCAGTGTAAAATATTATTTATTTTATTTTATTTCTATTTTATATGGTTTCAATTTAAAATCTTTTTTTTTTTTTTTTTCTATTTAATATGGTATCAATGTAAAAAGTTTTTGTCTAATTGACTTTTTTCTATTTAGTATGGTATCAACATAAATAAAGGTATTTACTAAATTTACAAGTATTTGTCCATTATATTTTTGTCACTGGCCCTTTAATGGTAAAATTGTAATACGTTTTATTCAGAAAAAAATGATCCCAAATTATCTTGAATGGGCTCACATTCTGTGACAATTTTTATTTGAGCCATTTTTTTGGGAGGGTATGTCTGGTAATTTTGAATAATTGTACTATCACTGGTCCATTATAATATAATAACCTTCTAATACCTGGATTAAAGAATATTCTAAGCAGTTGATATTGACAATGCAGTCATGACAGCTTTCATAAACGTGCCCAAAATAATAAATCTAATCATCATCATCGATATCTCCATAATCAGTATTTTTATCATCAGCCACATCAGCAACAATTATTAAAAATTCAAGAATAAACAGTCAACAGCCGTCATACCATAAATAGCTTAACTGCAAACAACAAACATATAATAATCATCATCGTCACTAGCAGCAGCAGAAACAACAACAAAAATAATAACAACAGCAATAGCAATCAACAATATTATGTGTACGCAGCAGCAAAAAAAGCATCACTAGCAGCAACAGTAGCAAATTTTAACTAAAGTAAAACTTTCAACAAAACAAACCCCAATATCAAAAATAATTTAAACTGAAACATAAAATCTCATTATCATAATCTGCTGCAGCAACAACAGTATCAGCAGGAACTACAACAATACCAATAAAATATAACACCAGGTCAAATCATCAGCAGCAGTGGACAAAATGAAATAATATGCAGTCACAACATAAAGTCTATATTTTCTCATCAGAGCCTAGCCAACAAATATAGACAGCAGCAGCAGAAGCAAAACTTAACAACAGATACCATGAGGAGCAATTATCAACAGACTTTATCAGCAAGGACATCAATGATACTGTGTGAATTCCAAAGCATGCATTGATATGAGATATTATGACAAATAAAACTTCATCTAAACTGATTATATCACTGAATTTAAAAAATCATTTAGATTAGAAGTTTCTGTTCTTGTCACATAATTTTTTTTAACAATATATGAATATATATGTATATTGTAGGTCTTAGTAATATCCATAATGGTTTACATGACATTTTAGAAAATATATGATGAAATATAATTGACTTGATAAAATACTTTAACTAGCATTGAGATACAGGATGTGTCTGTTGTTATACATGTGACTATTTTTACCTTAGCTGAAGCAAGATGTCAGATGAAAGAAAGACTTTATTGACAACGCATACACACAATAAATATTACTAACATACACTGATTCAGCTCAAAAATGCATTCCAAGAACGTTCTATTCACGTTCAATTCACAAAATCGTCGCATGATTGTAACTTCAAATATTATGACGCGGTGACCTTTGCCCCGTAATTTGTTTGTAAGCGGACATTTCATTGGCTTAATCATAATGGCGTAGCGAGGTGGAAATCTATGACGTAGTCGACGATTTCGTTAATTTTACATGAGTAGACCATTCCTGGATTATTCTTTTGTGCCCGATCAGTGTATTTTAGAGATATTTATTGACAGCAAGCGTTGTCATTCCTCTACCTGCTGTTTTAAGCTGTATTCAGTATTGTAATTCTGATCAATTTGGTGTTACGAGGTCGCGTTCGACTAAATGAAATTGATGATTTTTCGGAGGAAAAAGATTAAATATCTGCTTCATTATTTTGAATTGGACAAAGTGCTTATTGGTTATGTGTAGTATAATGTATTAGCTATCTGTAGACACCAGTTATTAGAAAATTGAGCTATTCCTTAAAAAGTTACGTAGTTTTAAACAAACTTGGTGCAGAAACTGTCATTTCGGGAGTTGTAATTTAATTGTTGCGTGGTTATTTTGTCGATGAATGGATGTATATTCGTTATTATCGTGTGACTGTCCTGATACTAGTTATCTGATAGTTATCAATAATTGGTACCGGTATTACCGGACATTAGTCTGTTCCATTTTGTTTGTAACTGTTTCCCGGGTCATATCAATGCACTGAGGTTTTGGACAATGCCCAAGGGAACCAGTCCATTTTCGTTTTAAAAAGCATGGAAGATTTGTGTTTACATTTTTGTTATCAGAGATTCTGGCCTCCAGTAGGGGTAAGTTTATTCTTAAATTTACTTTGTTTAGTTTAATTAAAGGTCTAATTGTAATTTTACTGAGTATTTTGGTATGTCATGCAATATTCTTTCTGAAAATTCTAACTGTCTTGTGCCTCCTATTCGCGAGAAAGTTACCTTTAAAATTCTTTCAAACCTTATAATTGCATATACAGATCAATGTAGTAGAGCATACTTTATGTTGTGTGATAAAACATTGATTAAGTTGTGTGTAGATGTATTACATGTGTGGATGTGTTTTATTTGACCAATGTATCATAAGGAAAACATTGTGTTGTACTTAGTGACTTGTAGGGTGGACATATCACTTATGAATTTGAGTGAATTATGTCAGATCGCTTGGATTTTTCAGGTGATTATACACGTATCTGTTATCAGATGATACATACCAATCGAGCGATGAATGTCATGTTTTTGAAAGTGTTAGACATTTGTTTGGACGCATCAACATTTGTATGGAATACATAAATGATATTAGTAATGTTTTATGTTCAATAAGAAATTTGCTTTGCATTTATTATTTGTTCTGTTATCACAGTCATTTATTTTACAGATAAAGTGAAAAGAATTATCAAAGTTTGAATACAGTCTCTTTTCTTGAACTTATTTGATGATTATGCTTGGACTTATTTATCTATTTAATGATAATTAAGGTGTAATGTCAAATCAATGACTGCTCACTACGTGGAGTTAAAATTATATAAATCAGAGCTACAGATAAGCTGCGTATTTGTGTATTTACTCAATTAAATTTACAAAATACGCAATTGAAACTATTTTAGATGCGAATCAAAAAGCGATTACAAAAGCAAAATACCCAATTTAAATATTTATGATGCGTATTGAAACCAATTTTCATGAATATACACGCATATAGTCATTTTCGTCTGTCAGTCGTTCCTCATAGTCTCGGACAAACGTTGTTGCGATGCGGTTCAAAGACAACCAAATGTGTACAGTTTAGACTTGATAAGTAAGAGCATGAATTCCCAATTGATGTAAAAATCATGGACTAACAGGTTTTAGGAAACCCAATTATATTTAGCAAATACCCAATTCGAAATGAAATGATGGAGTAATACCCAATTCACTGAGAAAGCTTATCTGTTGCTCTGATAAATGAATAATTTTTATAGTGGTTTCATTGATATTCATACTAATAATATAGTTCTAACCACATGTGTTTCAATTCTAGGGTGGTTGTTTGTGGACCTGTCACATCATCACCAAGAAAACCTAATGAATGTGTGGATGATATAAAAGTATGAATTATAGTCTACTTATTCTGTTATTATTCTGTTTAAGCTGCACTCTGCTTAATTTTGACTTATTTATTTTATTGAATAAGTCAGCTGATTTTATTAGACTAATTTAACTTGTATGCAATGTTGACTTCATTATCCAATATTTATACGAGAACCACATATTTTATTATTCCAACAGATGGGGAGGACTATCCTGAATTGTGTCAATGACTAACAGAATCAAGACGACCAATCAACAGCAAATATCAACTAGACCAAACCAGATTACCAATGCTGAGACAACAAAAAGGAAGATTTCTGTAAGTGAACTCTACTTGGTATTTCTTGGTATATAGGATATATATTCTTTCTACTATTTTACTCTTGTGATTTTATCCTTTAAAGATTTTTACAAATGTACATTTTAATCCTTTTCAAATTTTATTCATTATGATTTTATCATTCTAAACTTTTACTTTTAAAATGTTTATTCTTATTATGGTATTATAATTTTAAGGTTTTATTATTTTACAATTTTTATTATTTTATGATTTTTGTCCTTTTAGACTGTTATGATGTTATTATTTTAATCTCTTATTATTTTACCTTGTGTACTTTTATTATTTTATGATTTTATTCTTTTACTGTTTTAATCATTTTATCCTTTTAAATTTTGAATCTTTTACAATTTTAGTCTTTACACTTTTATTATTTATGATTTGGTCCCTTTATGATTTTATTGTGTTAGCATTCACACATTTTACAGCACTGTAAAACTGCACTATTTTATGAAACATTTTATTCATTTGACGTTTCAGAGTCCACTTAAGTTTTGAAAATCAGTCATGATCTCACTGGTAAATTTGGAGTTCATATCTGCAGCACACGTTCTTGCTGACTAATATAGGGCCCATAATTGCAGTCTACAAACTGACTGATGATTCAGGAGTTCATACCTGCAGGTCATGTCTCACTGATATGTCTAAATATCATCTCTACAGTCCTATGTTCTCACTTTATAAGGAGGAGATTCCTGTATCACATGATTTCACGGGTATGTCTATGTGATGTGTCTTGTAGTGTTTTTCTTTTTGATGAATCTAGAGTTTGTCCAGTAAAAAATTTTTCCTCATGGAAGAGTCTGTAGATCAGTATTGCAGACTATGGACGTTTTGGTTTATCTGCGATTCTGTCTGATTGTCTATAGTCAATACCTCCTTTTTAATTTTGTTAGTATATTGTACATTTCCAGGTATGGCTTGGTGTGATTTCTAAACAACCATGATGAAGAGAAGTTATGATGAAGATTTATATCAAGCTGATAATTACATCAAATGCTGTCTGGTAAATTCAAAAATCAATATTTGTGTTGTCAAGAAATTAAATAGCTTACTTCTAAGTTGAATCGTAACAGAAAGTCATAAGCTAATATGATGCAATACATTGTACGCTATATTGTCAGACTACTATATTCCAGACTGGACACCAGTATATGTTCACTATACTGAACTTCAATTTCTATCCTGGTAAAATTTCAAGTTTACTTATATAACAAATGTGACAATGTATTCAAAGTGAAAAGAAACCATTAAAGCAATGAATTATTGAAATTTCTATTTTGTGTTTAATCGACTAACATTGTTTACCTGACACTGGAGAATAAACTAAAATGTAAATTGTCAGTGTTTACACTTTTCTTTAAAATGGCATTTTATTATGTTACTTTTTACCTTAAACTTACAATCTTATCAGAGCACTGACATAGGTATTTATATCTCAGGGTAGGAACAGTAACTCTGGACAGACATTGAATCTACTTATTTCTGTATTTTGCATGTTGTGAGGAATATAATATTCATTGTAAACTGTCAGCACAAATGACTTGTTTAATATAATATTCATTGTAAACTGTCAGCACAAATGACTTGTTTAATATAATATTCATTGTAAACTGTCGGCATAAATGACTTGTTTAATATAATATTCATTGTATACTGTCAGCACAAATGACTTGTTTATTATAATATTCATTGTAAACTGTCAGCACAAATGAATTGTTTAATATAAAATTCATTGTAAACTGTCGGCATAAATGACATGTTTATTATAATATTCATTGTAAACTGTCAGCATAAATGACTTGTTTATTATAATATTCATTGTAAACTGTCAGCATAAATGACTTGTTTATTATAATATCCATTGTAAACTGTCAGCATAAATTTCAGGAAGAAGCTTTTGTGATTTAAACATCAGCAATGATGAGAACGGCAAAGATGATAGAATAAACATATACCATGTGATACTGGACCACTGGATATAGACTACATGAAACTGAAAAACACTCTTACTTTGACCTTGTTCTGAGGTGATGAGTAGATTTCTGCCTACTTGAAAGTTTGGTTATAGAATGGAGTACTTTACAAAATTTGATGAATTGAGGAGTGTAACATGAAAAAGTGACATCTAATAGTCTGACTTTACTTACGGAAATACAATACAAATTTATGTAATATGTCCAGTAAAGTGTGTCAGGACCGAACCAGTGTGTTTAATCATGGTTAGTGTTTGTGTTTTTTGGACAAGAACAGTACAGTACAGTACAGTATTGTGTTGCTGACTATTATTATGAAACAACAAACATATCTTCATGTATTTATGTACTGGTTAAAATGCTTGTTGACATTCTGATGTGAAATCTCATGTTCCATTAATAAAAAAACACAGTTTTGTTCAAGATAATCTGTTAAAAAATGAGTTATTCTGTTATTAATTAACTGTATTTATTATATTAACTTACATTTAAAAAGAATTACTATAAACAACTATCACATGTATTGTTTGGAGTTTAATTTTGTACAATTTAATGTTTCACTAGAGAATACAGTTATTTGCAATTTATTCTGATATACTCAATCTAATGGCATCGTATCATTTCATCAATTGTGGAACACTCAGTTTATGTTCATTTTTATTTGTTACATAAATATACATGTACAATGACTCAAGAAAATAATATTTCAGCCATCAGAATGTGTGTAGCCTGTTAACATTGAATTTCAGATGTATAGATTCAGATTGTTTTATAAAAATCTTGAACTTATAATTATAAGTAAAACAATATCTGCTTCTAGACATTCATTTGTTATTTACGCTTATAGTGTCAGTTGTTGTACCAAAATGAATAAAATCACTTTTTAAGGAATGATTTTTGTTGTGATTAATGTTTAAAATTGACAACCTATTTTGTCTATGTAAGTCTTTTGTTTCCAAGCATCATAATAACCGACAGTTTGATCTGTGGAACCATTACCTGTCAAATCAAATTTTAAGGATGAAAATTCTGGATTCTCTGATGATCTTTCTGCAGTAATCACTGTCGCCTATCAACAAATAGACTCCACACTGGAAAATGATTAGGCAACTACATTTATGAACAGAACAAAACATAATTTTTGTCTACAAAGTCCATTATATAAACAAAGACATACAACATGCAATAATAGTCAAAGATATATGACAAAAACGTTTCTAATACATTGTGAGGTAAAGCTAAGTCATGTTAAAAATGTATATGCTACAAACTAAAGCATACTAAAATTGAAGGTAATGATGATCATTGTGCTTGTCATTAAAACAATCAAGATCATAGAACTATGTCTCTATTGTACAAATTCATGCCTAATTTTACACATGAACAGAGAATATAGGTTATAATGTTAACAATTCTCAATAATCTATATAAATCAAAATATAAACCAGCATCCTCTGATGCAAAATTTGCACTGTTCCAACTCTGCCTAAACATGTAAGAATAATTTCCATCAATAAAATTAACCATTCAATAGAAAAGTTTTGATACATGAATTTTATATTAAATACAGCTGCAAATAATACGGCATATATCAGAAAAACTGTGTTACAGTCACCAAACTTGTGAAGGAATATTATTTGAATGAAATATCCATACATGTAGTTCCAGCTAATAAATAATTTTCATCTGTGTGATTGACAATTTTATTTTTTATGACTCCTAGCTTATAGTTTTATAATTAATTGATCTAATGTAAGACATACAGTCTTTAAATCTTCAGAAATTATTTCAAACTGAAAAATCACAGAAGTTTCAATACTCTTGCTTATCGTTGTCATTATTCCTTAATAAATCATTCAAATAAAGGCTCCAACGTTAATGAAATTAGTTTTTGTCCAATTAAAGGGAGGCTAATCTTATAGAATTTATTTACCATATATTTCAATGGTAAAGAAGTATTACAATACAAAGCACTTAATTAAGCATTGATCCTGGAGAATTGACATTAAGTTCATTAGTTCAGTGGATTCTGTTGATTTGTTTCTGTATTCCAACATGCTAAAGTGTTCAGCAATGTCAGAATCAGAAAATTCTTGAAATAATTCTTTAGTAATTATAATAATTCAACAGTATATTGTGGGTTGTCTTGAAATAATTCCTTAGAAATAATAATAATTCAACAGTAGATTTAATCCTGATGATATTTTGAATAAATAATCTCTTTCTATGTGTATTTTTAACGTAATATATTGGGAAACACACTGTTCTTTATTATACCTTACTGGTTGGTAATAGCATAATTAAGTGAGCTAAGTGGCCAGCCAATGTTATGTAACTTTTTTGTGACACTACTTCGGAAATCAAAATCATTGCAAACCTATCTAGCCACAGCTCTTTGTAACTTTCAACTTTATTGGTTAGATGTTTCTGCCAAGGGTTATTGAGCAGTGTTCTAGTTGCGGTCTTATATAAATTACATATGGTGAAGTTTTGACTTGCCTGTTTTGGGTTTTGATGTTTCTTTGGATAAATTTTAAGGGAGCTTTTTGCGTTAGAGGTGATGTTATTTATATGGTGGGTCCAGTTTAGGTCTTTTGAAAAAGTTACTCCAAATGAAATGTAATTATTTATAGTTGAAATAAAGAAATATAAATGCTGCAAATTGCGCCTGCGTGCAAAAATACAAAAACAACAAATGACAAACACGACACAATGTAACTGTCATCCTATGTAGCCAGAATGAGTAATTAATGAATGTTGGTCTTTA
Source organism: Lutraria rhynchaena (assembly GCA_008271625.1). Classification (NCBI taxonomy): domain Eukaryota; kingdom Metazoa; phylum Mollusca; class Bivalvia; order Venerida; family Mactridae; genus Lutraria; species Lutraria rhynchaena. The sequence continues at coordinate 272,129 of VIBL01000073.1, read as the reverse complement.
TTAAATATGTTGTATTACAGGTTATACAAAGTTGACCGTTTTATGCAAATGAGCGACATAGTGATGTACCCATTTAGATTGTGCTTGCTAGCCCAACATCGTCACACAATCTGGTATGTTATGAATTTCAACAACGCAGTGACCTTGAACAATATTAGTAGTGGTACTTAAAACACATCGTTATAGCAGTTAAATTTATTTACGTGTGTGAGAGTTGAATGAAAAATAAAAATGGAAAAAGCACCAGAAAACATGTTTTTTCTTTTGAAATATTAAATGGATGACACTCGAAGAGTTCTATTTGGTCCAGCGCATTTTTTTAGCGTATGTTATGTATAGGTCCTGATTTGATGTTCCAGGACGCAGCTATTACGTACCGCACTTACAGTCGCACGACCGCAGAATACGATACAGTGATTTTCACGTTAATATAAATTTTACGTTGCGCTGAACGTGGTTGCATATGGTCACACTAAATATCCAAAGAGTTTTATTCGGGATTTTTAGGGCGACGGGTTGCATATTCAACATTGGGATAAAATAATTACAATTTTGAGGTACTTTTGCGTGTTAAAGGAAAACTTCATTGATTTACTCTTGTATGAGACATCTTATGGGTGCACTCTTTTTTGCTGACCATAAAAAATTCGCTGACACTTAGGGCAATCTCTCCACACCACTCTTGCATCAATTCGCGACAAGCAGACGAAACAACTTCAACTTCAAGACTGTTTGTTTCAGATTGTTTATCTTAACACTTGCGCAGATTGAAAAAAAAACATACTGTAGTAATTTGTATGATGTGATGGTTTAACATTATTATGATGAGACTGTTATTAGTATTCAGTTATTTAATAACCAATATTGTTTTCCATATTTTGTTATCTAAATTCAATTGTGGACAATTTTTGCCAAAACAGCCATAAAGAAACCTTCAACTTAGTTCAAATCAAGGGATAAAGCAAAAGGTAAGCTTCTTTGTAAGACTCTGATGGTTTTACATGGTGTGACTTAGCTGTGCCTGCATTCGAACATTTTTTGCAGTGTAACAGAGTTGTATATATAATTTATGTGTTTATAGTAGTTTGTATGCCCGTCTGCCCGATTAGCTCAGTTGGTAGAGTAGCTGACTTGCAAGCAGAAGGTTGAGCCCTGAAGGGTTCGAGCCCCGCATCGGAACCTTATTTTCTGCCTCCTATAACAGCAGAAAAGTGAATGACAGTAGTTAGTCAAAATGAATATTGGGTTAAAATTAATGAAAATGCTACCATTCTCGGCGGTTACTTAAGGATTTTACTTCCACTTGCCCGAGGGCCAATTTACTTGAACATCTACTTGCCCTCAGTGAAAACAGGTTTCCCCATTTTTGAAGTTAAATTTTAACATAAATTTTGTATAAATTAAGTTTACTATTAAGTTAAGATTACAATGTATGTTCATATATGTATTTTGTTTAGAGTGAAACAGGATGCTAAAAGATTGCCGAAGCCACCGCCAAAACAAGATGCTGGGTACTGCTTATACTCCTCCAATAGTGAAGGTCAAGTTGTGACTGCTCGGCTGGTAACAGAAATAGATGACTCTATAAATACCATACCACAGTTAGCATTGACATTTAACCTTCAAACTGAGATTGACCTTGCCATACAACCACTGAGAAGTGAGAATAGTCAACTAAGGAGGTATCATAAGCATAACTTATTTTAACCTGTCCTTAGACATGTCTGGTATGGAAATATACCAGTATACAATGTACATAACCTTTCAACCAGGTTTTCTGAAAAATCCTGGTTATTAAATTAGCAAATTTTGACACGCGGGCAGGTGTCCACAATTTCTTCTGCATGCAACTCCTACATTTCTCAAGGGATTTTGACAAAACTTACTCATAATTAACATTACCAAGTTCCACAGTGCATATTGTCAAGGTTTTGTAATTTGATTTTTTGCGGAATAATGGCGCTTTGTTTATTTTGTGCACATGTAATATTCTGTGCGCAACTTTTCTTAAAAACCTGGTTTTCTGACAGTTCCTGTCTAGTGAAGGAACCTATTTCATATTGACAAATCTACTAACAACCATACTATTCATGTTTACTTGATACAGTTTGCCAAAATTTCAACATTTTTTGTTTTTAAATTGCCATACCGGACTTGCTCTCAAGAAGTAAAAACATATACTTTGAAATAAATTTCAAGTGATAAACTTTCATACCATTGAAAAGGAAAATATAGGAGAGATAATTTTGAATATTTTGTTTGTTACAGATAACTGAGATTACTAAATCAACAAGTGAAAGAGAAAGATTTGGCTGTGAATGAAGAACTGAATATATCAATTTTGAGAGTAAGAATTCTACTGATCATAATGTTTTTATTTATTATAATTACACCCAATGTTACAAAATTGAGCAATGAGAAGTCTTATGATGCAGTCTTGTACTTTTTTCTACTTTTATTTATTAGCTCATCAATTTTGAAGAAAAAGTTGAGCTATTATGATTGATTGCGGTGGTAGCATTGTCATGCAAAAGCTTAATATAGCCCATTACTCAAAGACTTTTAAATACATCAACCTGACACTTGGACTACTCGATTATCATGGCAAGACACAGTTGCAAGATAAGAGGCATTGTTTTGAAAGGTATATTTTTGGAGTTATGCCCCTTTTTAACTCCAAATTTTGGTCAAAATTGCATATTAAATAGAATGATATAAAACAGATAAGTATTGGTTCTGCTCTGTGGAGCTCTTGTTTTATACTTGAGTTTGATACAAATGACAAAACACTGGTTTGTAACTTTTCAATAAATTTACACAATGGACATATAACTGTTAAAACTTAGTAAATTGTAGACATTTTATGTCTAATTTTGTACTTATTTGTTTTGTTTTGTCAAGAACACCTTTATTATTTTTTTTCTGTTATTTTGGTAAATCGTAGAAAGTTTGTAGTAAGAAAATAGTTAAATTATTCTGTGTGTCTGGGAGTTTATGTTGTTTTTTTTCTGTGCTGTTTTAGTTCTGTACCTACAGACTAATGATGAAAACTCACAGAAAATGTTGAAAGAATAATGTGAGATAAAGAAAAGACTCGCTGTTGAAGTACAATATCTGTATAAAGAGATACATAAAATGAAAGTAGAGAAATCTAGACTGTTTGCTAGTACCACTGATAAGGTATACTCCACATTTTCAGGGTTTCCACTGGACATTATATTTTTTCCACCACATGTACGGAGGGGAAATTTATGCTTAGTTTGATCTTTTTTTTCACCACTGGCAGATATTTTTTGCCATTTGCGAAACTGGCAAATTGCAGTGGAAACCCTGCATTGTTGATAATTTATCCCTATACCCGGGATGCCATAGCGAGAGAATTTAACTATGACCATGCTAGTATCATAAAATTTCATCTTGGAGATACTTACAAAGTATGCATGTATTGTATCCAAGTTTAAGCTGTAATAGCTATCTTCTATGTAAAAAAGGACCAAAACAAAGTACATTGGAATATTGTCCCATTAACTAAAATATTAATCAAATGTATTATACATTAAGAAAAATGTGATTTATGCTCAGAGTTTTAATAACTGTTTGTGTATATATGCTATGCTATTGTTGCATTTCATGCTGTTTCAGGTGAACACTGACTTCTTCAAATGAGATGAGTTCCTGATTGGTGACATCATCGACGACAGTCAACGACACTTCCTCTTTGTGTCTGACTTCCAGCTGGCTCTCCTGCAACGGTCGAAGCGTTGGTACATGGACAGTACATTCAAAGTAAGTATTGTCATGATTATGCTCTGACAGTAAAGCTCATTCTATAAGAAAACTGACATAACTCACATTAAATGGTTTACACTGCTGGATTAAACATGTTCACTCTAGGGTTATTCTAAATTTGATAATACTGAATGTTGAATGTAATGACCGAATGCTTTCAGGTTGTCGGCAAACCGTTCAAGCGCCAGGGACAGCTGATGTCAATCTACGCCTTTGTGGAGAAGGACGACGCGTCCAAGCAGCTGCCACTTATTTTCTGCCTGATGAGCCGGTGGATCAGGGCTGACTACGTGGTGTTAAGTATATGCAATTAACAGTCGACGTAGATATAAAAGTAATAGCTTATTCCTTGATGAAATAATCATTTGTCCGTCTGTCCCTCTAAATAGGCAAATTTATAACCACAGTCTGCATGAAAAAGTTCTTTACCTATAGTCCTTCAGACTATACTTTGTAGAAAAAGTTATAGTCCGAACCATACCTTAGTTTTCCAGAATTACAAATTTAGAAATCTACTTTAAACATGTTTATGGCAAATAGCTTTATTGAATGAATATTTATTTCTGCATATATGAATATTTTGCCTGGTTAAATATACACATAACACGAACAATAAAAGATTCAGTTTACAATATACTGATGATTTGCAAAAATGAAAAAACAAACTCATCAATGCAGATTATTGCCTTAAAATGCTCATCACTGTAGTCAATAACAACATTTTCCTTTTTTTTTATTTTGTTACACAATTATACATGAAACTATGTAACAACTATACAATATTAATGTTTTTTTAATTTTTTAATAATATTTTTTGGTCCCGTAAATAAAAATCTGCTCTTTGAAAATATGTAATGTATTATGAAAACAGTTTGATTGTCAACAATACTGTGTGAATATATAGTTTGTTACTTTACAGTAAATACTTTGTGTTGCTGTTTTCAATTCCTACAATCAGTTTGTGGTTGTTTCTATCATAACACACTGTACGTGGTTCTATCACATCATCACTTCTAGTAACAATCTCTCCTATATATTGTCCACCTGGTTTTAGTTGTATTACATTATATGACATGTAGCCACATACAATCACATTACTAGCACCATCAGTACACACTCCACATGCTCCATATAGTTCTGTACCAGAATATCTCCATACAATATTACCATCAGTATCCAAAGTTATCACACCACTACACCTGTCAGTTACATGAATCATCTTCTCATCATCACTCACAGTAATATCCTCCATACCTGAGAATATATTATGTCCTAGTTTGTCTGTATTGATAGTCTTCATTAGTTCACTATTCAATGTATAAATATATACAGTTGTATTATCACATACATACATCTTATCTCTGATGACAGCCATACAGTTGCAGTAATGTTTCATACTAAGTGAGCGTGTTGGTACAAGTTTATCACATGTAGACAAAAACTGTATTGTTTCATAATTCAGACATACTGCTGCTTCTGTCCTACTCACTCTACATACTGTCCATGGTTTAGTACTCAATGCTAATGATGATCTGATTCTATATGTTCTACCATCAAGTAATTTTAACTTGTAATTGTTGTAATCACACAACAAGATATCGCCATTATCTAAAATACAGGATGACCATATATCACATGTCCTCTTGTCATCTTGTTTTTGTATGTTGTACTCTGATTTATCTACTATTTTATAAAGATCATGTTTCTTTGGTTTCATTGCAGCTTGTTGTCTAGTAGAGTCAGTTTTGTTTTTCTTACCACCAGATTCTGATGAACTTTCAGTTGATTGTTTTTGTTGTGGTAGTTTCCCACTTGAGGTAACTGTTAATTGGGTAGAATCTTGTACCATTTGGGGGGTCAGCATTCCTAATTTAGCAATACTCAACAAGAATGTCATGATGTCCGTATTTCTGGTAAATGTCAGTTCTGTGGTGTGGTCCTGGGATAATTCTTGCAACTCTCGACTTCGCTTGATCATACATTGACTCAGTTTAGCTCTGGCAAACTTCTGAGATTCATTGTTTTGATCTGACTTAAGCTCAGATTTGAACCGTACTAGTTCATCATGTACAACATCTGTGTTATATTTTGTATTATCTATCTTCTGTTTAGTATCTTTATGTCTTGTATCAAGTTCTGCAAGTGTTGTTGCTTGTATTTGGTCCAAGATTTGGTTGATGTCATCTCTGTATTTCTGTATTTCTTTCTTACATTTGGTTTTGCTTTTCTCCACGTTGTCATCCAGACCATTGTGTTGTTTTTGAAGTGTCTTCATTTCCTTTACAGCTTTTGTTAATTCGTTGTTGATTTGATGAACTTGTTGTGAAGGAAAGTTGGTTTGCACATACTCAGGTATGTAGTGGATGTCATCGCATGACCTGGAAAATATTATATAGTATGTAAAATGGACTGTAGCAGACAGGGGCAGGTGTAAAATTGGTAATAAAAAGTAAACCAATAGTTATGTTGCAGAATTAGAAAAATAATCAGATTTCAAATGAAATCTACTTCTATATGTTTAATATTTACCTGATCTATAAACAACATTCAGTTATCATAATCAGAGTGGCTATAAGTTTGATGGTTGTTTACTGTGGTCAAGGACCCTTTTCATTGCACTGGACCTCAAAATGACCTCTAACATTGAAAATGACCCCAAAATATCACATCTGTGATAATGACCCCTTATTCAAGACTTAAGGAAGTGAAAACCTTGTTACTTACTTATGACCAAGTGTAAAACACACAGAACAACCCACAGAGCCATTATCAGCACAATACATGTTAACCACTTCCATGGGATGATGTTTACACAGTTCTGTAGGAAGGCCTTGAACTTTACCTCCCGTTCCACTTGTGGAAGGTTTAGAGACTTCTGCATCCACCAGAACATGTTCAGACAATACCTTAAAACTGTTGTGACTTTTCACGCAAGTTACACAAAAGTATTCTTTACAGATAGCACAATATTTTGCAGCTTGTTTGTTTAAATTTTCCTTACTGCAAGGTGTACAGCATAATTCAAAATATTCATCTCCGGCATTTCTTTGTGAACAAGTTAATTTTTTCCTCCTTTTCTCCTCTGCCATCTTCACTGATTTTGTTGGTTTAAAGGGGAGTATTGTGGTACATCATATGACTTCAATACCCAGAATTCTGTTTATCTATCACTTAAGGAACAACTCATATTAAAATTGGTGATAGTACTAATGCAGTCGTTTCCCCTGACTGGCTTTTAAACGCAAGTTTGTTTTTTAAGTGTTAAGTAACTTAGGACCAAAACAAAGTACATGCATTGGAATATTTCCCTTGAATTAAAATATTAATCAGATGTATTATACATTCAGAAAAATGTGATTTGTGCTCAGAGTTTTGATAATTGATAGTTTCATTACTGGAACAAAAATTCATAATGAATGCAATCATGTCATCAATGTCTTATTAGAATATAATGCTGTTTTTTTCTTAGGGTCATCCAGTTAAATATCAGACAAGAAATGACATTGGAATTACAAAAATTGAAACATGACCTTGACCTTGATAAGAAAGAGCAACAGGTGACCTTGAGTGTATGGAAAAGTAGAACTATATATTGTAGATTACATTGAAGGAAAGAGACCACGAGATTGCCAGGCAATCTGAGATAGTAGAGTATGTATTAACTTGTGTTTTATACAGAATTTATTAAATTCTATTCAGGACCCATGGTTACTGAAGGGAATTAGGAACCAGTGTCAATATGAAGTCTTACTACTGTAAAACCTTGATAATGAGACGACCTTCAGGACCCCGAAAAATTGGTCATAGTGATGAGATGGTCTCATTATCAAGTTGACTTATAAGGGAGTTATTGCAAGCTAGTCCGAAAATAAGGGTCATTGTAACAAGGTGGACATAATATTGAGGTGGTCGCTATTCAAGGTTTTACTGTGTAATTTTAAGACCTCCTTTAAAGCAATCTGTCAGTAGCTGAAGACAGGTCTCAGATTGAAATCTTGCTATTGTTCTGTTTTGAACTTGTAATCATTGGCAGCAAATCATAAGGTTGAATTTTGTTACCGTTTTGTTATTAAAAGTAAATAAATAAATAGAATTAGGTTTTAACCCCAGACTTAGTATGTTATACAGTTACATAAGTTAAATCTATGCTTACTTAGTGATTTCTTTGAGTGTTTTGATCCATTTAGTGATTATGATATTATTCTGATCAAGCAAGATCACCATGTGGTTTCTATGTATCTAATGATTTCTTTGACAATTTTTCATTGCTTGTGTCAAATCAATAAAAATATCACAACTAGAAAGCCATTAAGCTAATTTTGTTCAATGATTTAGAAGGCCTGGTTACACTTATATGAAGATAATGTCTATGTAACTCTAAAAGTCCCTAAAACTTTGTAATTTTGAGAGGCCATTGGGTATGACAATTGCTCAATATAAACTGAGTGTTTTTAATGTGCTTTGTCACAAAGTTTCACTGTATGTATCAAGTATTTGTTTGAATTTTACTGCTATAGATTGAAGAAGGGAAGCATTGCTGAATTACTTGGATGGTTAGAACAAAGTCGTGTTTGGTGAGAATACTTGGGATCATAACAATAGTTATAGATTAAAAAGATTGATGAAGATTTTTGAAGAAGAAAGGACTAGGTATGATTTTCATTCAATGTTGTTATATTATTGTTAATGTCTTACTTGGATGTATGGTAATACAGTAAAACCCCTGAAAACCAGACTCCATGATAACTGGAATTCTCTGAAAATTTGACAATTTTTCAAGCCCCATTTTTTCTCTTCTATTATCAATAGTTCTCAGAAAACCAGAAGCCGCAGCCGTGGTCCAGTGGTTAGTGCGCTGGACTTGTAACCCAGAGATCTGGGTTTGAATCCCAGTCATAGCAGGTCATACCCTTCTATGAAAATTTGGCAAAAATGTCGATTTTCCTCCACATGTGGAGATGTTGCTGGCTCCTTGTGGAAGGGTAAGTTAGTGCTGGTTAGTATACAGTCCAGAAAAACTGGTTTGGTGAACCGGTTGCCGTATATAACTGAAAAATGGCGTTAAACAACAGTGACAATAAGTCGCATAAAAACAAACAAACAGAAAACCAGACTTTTAGATAAGTCCATAATGGGTCTGATATTCAGGATTACATTGTAATTGAACAGATCAGTATACTCTTATCTTTCATAACCTACCCAGAGTTTTCACTAGACATCAAAATTGAGGATCAAAAATAACCTTTGGCTGATAATAGTTTGAAGAGTCAACAGAATTTTCTTATAAAAATTTTCTTTATAAAGAATTTATTGCAGTTTTACTATCACAGGTCTGTAACTGATGTCTATGTACTCATAAGGTCAACATAATTTTCTTCTAATTTTATTGTAAATTTGATCCTTTGGTACAAATTCTCAAGAGTCAAAAGCATGATTTCACTGATTTCAGGTGTCAGAATGCTGTTTTAAAAATCAAATGAAAGCCCCATCTACCGGTATTTATGTTCTATCAGAAATAACTGGATCTGTGGCGTTCTAAAACTCCAAGCTTTTGTTTTGTCTCCAATTTTTCTTTGTTAGTTTTGATGAAATAATGATGAGACTAATCCTATATTATTCTATCAGCAAAATTGAGGTGAATTTTTATAGTTAGGTCACTGAACATATAGATCTAATCTATTTGTCTAAATATATTTTTCATACTTTGGACTATGACTCATCCCCAGTATTTTTGTACTTTGGATTTTGTTGTTATAAACTTAATGGTCAGTGCCAAAAAATGTGGATGGTCATGTGACTGTAAACATGATTACATGTTTTTCATGGACTTGTAATGTGATATGTTTGATAAAATGTTAAGACATTAAACCTTGTTTCAGGTTCCCTAAGGAATAGATGTGAAGAAAAGAAAGACATGACAGGTGACATCATCCTGTGGGTGGAGGTACACTTTATCTAGATGGGCGTCAAGGTCCAGCATCAGAATCTGAATTAGATACACTGGTTGAATTGCAGGGTATAACCATGCAACTGTTGACTCATCAACAAAGCCTGGACACAGGAAAACATCTTGCTTGTCACCTGTCAAGTTAAGAAATGAACCAACAACATCAAAGACTCCATCGAGACAAGGTAAGTTACGAGGTATTGGTAATATCCAGTCTGACTGGAAAACAAGATATGGTCAACAAATGTGATGAAGTACAAGAGTTGTCTCCTTCTAGAAGACATACCTAATCTCCACATAGAAGAGGACCATTGAGTAGGAAAATGCTACCTCTAAAAGAAGAGTTCCAGCATTAAGTACCAAAAGTACTTATTACCCAATTGGTCAATGTTGATGGTATAATACTCTTTGTGCAATTTAGATGTTAATGCTGAAACTGATAGGATAGGATCACTATAATCAATTGAGTTCAAAAGCTCTCGTGTTATTTATGGGTACAACTCTCTAGAATTTGGTTATTCTAATTAATTGTACCACTAAAATTGTCCCAATATTTGGTTATTCTAATCAATCATACTACTAAAATTGTTCCAATATGTTTTCGTCAAAGTACAGTTGATATTCAGTATGGGAATTTGTCATGCACATTGAACCTTACTTTGGTTATTTACATTGCCTTATTGTTAACAATCTATCTATAGGAATCGTCAAACCATTTGGCTGATTTATAAGATGAGAAAAGTTCTTGGTGTATGGTTTTATGTTGCTTCATGTAATGTTATGTGACATCAGTCCACGCTATATTAGCCCAACCACTGCTTTGACTAGTAAAAATCATAGCTGGAAAAATGTTTGACAGAGGGGGGGTATTCTACATTCAACAAGAAGTTTATTTGTCTGTCTGGTATAAGTTGACAATCTTTTGCTTAGATTGACTTTTTATAATATGTTGTCTTGTGTAAAATATTCATAAATCAGGGTCTGTATCTATAAGGCTTAATGATTTCTTGCTTCTGTTTGTGGTCCATACATGATATGTTGATGTGTTGAAGTGTGTTCAATTTAAATGAATATTTGACTGTAGAACTCTTATTCAATGTTTATCATTTTTTAAGGCTGTATTTTAATCCAATCAATTTTTATTGTGATTTAATTTCATGTATCTATTTCAAACATTTTTACAAAGTGGATATTTTCATTGTGGATTTTAGTTGTTTCTTTATGATTTGTAGCTTAACTATTTGAATAGGGGGTTATGAATTAAGGTCACAGTAAAGTGTCAGGAATGTTAATTGGTTATCTAGGTAGAAGAGGTTAATTTTTAAACCTAATTTTGTTCTTGTTTGCTGTGTGTTTGTAAAAGACATGATTTATCTGAGAGTAGATTTATAGTATTTTTGTAAAATCAAAATCTTACCACAGAGATAAATAAATGTGATCAAAACAGTGTGTTTGAATTTAAATTAACCAGTAGTTATCTCCTGTTCTTGAAATAACTTAAAGTAAAATCTCACTTAGGGACCACCTCAGTATTATAACCACCTTATTATAACAACCACATAATTTCAATAACTCCCCTATAATTTAACTTGATAATGAGACCACCTAATTATTATGTCAGATTTTTCGTGTCCTGAAGGTAGTTTTAATGTCAAGGTTTTACAATATATCATTCAATGTGTTTCAGGACAATGTTGACGCTTTCAGTGGACAGAAGTTGAGTGCTTGTGAGCCACATATTTACGCCATCGCTGAAGCAGCATTCCAGAAACTTAACGACAACAACAATGGTGCTGATGGAAAAAATAACCAGTTCTGTATCATCAGTGGAGAAAGTGGGGCAGAAGAAATGTATGCAGAAGTCAAGGGTTTTGTAACTCAAATTTTATACACAAATTAAGCATTAATCCAGAACCGTAGTTGTCCTTAATAGGAAGATTTTCATTTTAAGATCTATGTACACTTGAATGCTGAAAATCTAGTCATCATTATTCATCTTTCTTCAATAATTTTTTTTGTAATAATTCTACTTGAGTTTGCTTTGTTTGTTATCTAACATATCTTAAAAATTAAATCCTGTTTCAAGCGTCAAATTTAAAATTGGAGGCCAACTCCTATAACAGTATTATTTGTTGTAAATTCTAATCGTAAACATTGAAGTGTTTATGAAATATTATTGATCATGCTGAAATGAACTTTAACTGTGTTTAATCACATCATTTAGTATGTTCAGATGGATGTTACTTTCTGGGCGATGTATCTTGATTGAAGACAGTAGATTTACTATTATGTAGAATAGAATTATGTCCCAACTAGTTTGACAAAATATATATTCAGTGCTGTTTATTTCTTGATAGAAATAAATGTTCTGATTAGTTTCAGTGTTCTATATGACTGATAAGTTTATATCACTTGCAAAATATGTCTGGGTACATAATGATAAAGTGCTTTAAGAATTGAACCTCTAATTATGAGCAGCTAATTGGCTAATCTTGTACACTAATTCTGGAATAACCAATGAGAAAGCTGCATTCTAAGACTGGTCTCATGTTTTCTAACTTTGGCAGCCTGATGTAGAGTTGGCCAAATTAGACCAGTCTGGAATGTGTTCATTGATTGTTTATTAGATTTATTTTAAATGTTTACATGAAGCTTCACTGTTAAATTAGCTGCTTTTCAAATAGATGGATGGATCTCAGCATGGTAAGCGCACAGAGTCAGTAGAGCTTAATGCATGCTCGGCTGTCTCATGTTGTCTTGTGTATGTCCCTGGTCCATACCTAGAAACACAGATGACAAAATAATATAATTTGTCTACAAATTTTATCATCAGAAATCCAATATACAAGTGATGCCTGGAAATCAGAATTCAGAGTTTATAAAGGTTTTTGTGATCTCGACTTTAATTTGTCAAAATAACTCTTGAGCAGACATTAGATTTAAGCTCATCCTGTCAGCTTGGCATTACTTTTGGCTAACTTGTAATAAATTGTCAAAAAATTTGATTAATTATGGAAGCTAGACTTCTAAAATGTTGATAAAAGAAAATGCTTTACTGTTATAAATTGTTAGTCTAAGCTGTTTTTTCCCTAATTATGCAATAAGTTTTACAAAGCAAGTGTTTATTGAATGTCATAAAATATTTCTGATGCATAATAATGTTTTGGTATACTTCATTTGAAAACAAGATTCAAAAAACGATAAATTTCCTTAAATGTGGTTATTTAAAAGATACAATGTTCACATTGCTGTATTAAAAATCCTTATTTAAAAACGAAACTTTACTTATGTAACATTTACATAATTATTTAATCATTTGAAAGAAGTGTCATATAATGAAAAAAAACTAAACAGTATAATATTATGCGATATTTCATAAGCAAAAATAAGCATCATGATCACTGTAACAGTTTCATAGTCTCACAATACTGGCATCATGAATGTATTTTCTGCCATGAATTTTAGCTCTTTTACCTGTGAAAGCATTAATCATATCCAGTATTAGACTGATAAAGTAGATTAATATCTTAAAGCTGCATCTGTCCCAGATTGCCTGTGTGCTTAATTAGTGGATAATTGGAACTGACAAGTGCTCGTTTTTTATTGCGAGAAATCCAGAAATCCGTACTGTATTTATTTCCATTCTTCAGAAGTTTTTTAATTATCCTCTGATTTTTGACTGGCTGTATGCAATGTACTTAAAGTTTATAGTTATACTTAATTGTCTCTCAGAGAAAGAGCACACAGCTTATCGAAGATGGAATGTATTGAACCTGATTTCCCATAGGGAGAATGAATAGGGTTCCTCTTTTTGGGGGCCACATAGAAAAGAAAGTTGCTCTGTATAATAATAAGGCACATATAAGTGTTTGCTTGGAATGTATAATTATGTAAGTAGTTATATGTTTATGATGCTGATATATCAACAGTCTGCCTTCAATCTTACTGCACAGTACATTTATTTCCATGTTGTGGAAACCACATGCAACTCTGTAGTAGTTCCCAATTAACAGTAAGGTCATCACACCCTGTACTTACAGGCTAACAGTAATGTGATCACACACTGTTCTTACAGGCTAACCAATATGCCACTTTCCTCCAATTTACTTACCTTGGCTTTCAAATGCCATCAAATTTTACTGTTGGTCTGATATGTGTTGGTAAATATTTTAGTAATAATATAAATTTACTACATGCTAGCTACAAAGTCTAAATTCTTGTTTTCCTTTTATGAGAAATCTCATTAATTTAATGATTTGATGAGATATGAAGAAATGTAATAAATATCTAGTGAGATAAAGATTTGAACAGAAAAATAACTTACTCGCTTTTAAGAAATGAGCGTCACTTATAGAATTCTACTGTTAATCTTTTTTGTACAATGTATGGAGCATAATTTTCACTATGTAACTTCTCATTTTGATCAAAGTATGAAAAGCTGAGAATTGGTTGAATAAATAATGCCTTCTCGACTTTTTTAAAAAAAATTCTGTATACCATAGGTACCTAAGCTTTAATTCTTTTCATAGTCGGAGCTTTTTTCATAGATAGTGTAAGGGTTCTTTTCCTTAAATTTGGGGGAAAATGACATGGTATGTTTGCAAAAAGGAGAGAAAAAAAATTGATGTAAACTGAATTTTAGGAGAAAACTGCATTATTTTAAAAATTTTTGCTGAGAGAAAGATGCTTATAAACGGCCCCTGCTATAGAAGGAATAAATCCAGATTGTTTGCTTGTAGTATTTATGTATCATTGCAATCTGTCAAGGTTCCGCCATTGAGGATTGTGTATTTATCATTACAATCTGTCAAGGTTCCCTCATTGAGGATTGTGTATTTATCATTACAATCTGTCAAGGTTCCCTCATTGAGGATTGTGTATTTATAGCTTGTCTCATATTTCACTCGTCCTAGGTTTGCGACTGATGGTTATATGATTACTATTAGGAACATACAAGAAGCTTAGAAAACTGGTGCAACAGTAAATGTCCCTTCATTTATTGATATTTTTTTACTTGTCTTATTTCAGACTGAGAATAGCAAATTCGTTCTACAATATTTGTGGTCTGTGACGAATCATACATCATTCTGTGTAGAACAATAGATTCTTGAAGCCAACACAGTACTTGAAACTTTTGGTAAGAGTTGTATTATAAGAATCATTATTTTAGCGTTATAACCAATGACAGCCATTAGACATTTACTGGACCTAAATGAATAGAATTTATTCATGTTTTTGCCAGATTGACGTTCAGCTAACGTGCTGATAATCACTCCTATATTTAGTATACTCTGTCTTCCTGAACATTGATATACTTTAACTGAAAGCTAACATTTGGTTGTAATATTCAATTTTCTTCCTTTCTGAAACAATGAAAATTCTGAAACATATAAAAATCGCATAACAGGGAGTTTAAACCCTTGACCCTTCGATTGGGAGTTCTGTGCTGTGTTGATTTTTCTGCATGATCTGTTGACATTGAACATTTATGTGAAAACTGATCAAGCAGTGATGAAAACCTGTCTGATGCAGATGTCTGTTAATGCTATCTTGCTGTTGCTGTACCATTAAGTACATTGTGATGTATTGGTACAAACTGCATACCATGGTGTATTAGCTTAGACCTATAACAAATTGCAGTAGTCTTGCAGTAAACATGATATTGTAAGTTGTCATATGAACCAGTCAGGTCTTGTAGATATTATTGTGATTAAGTTCAAATCTATCTCTGTTGTGTTTATACCATGATCAGCGACAACAGAAGATGATTTGTTGCTCTGTAGTTTATTCTCCCATTCTACAGGTACTCAGGGACTTGGGACAAAATTCATGGTTAAATGTTTTCTGGAATTTTCCAGAACCTCCTGTTTTTCCCAGGTCTGGACTGTACTGGTTTTTATTGTTTCTGCGGCACCAAGCTTGAGATTTCTGTTCTTTTTTTTGGAATTTCCAACTTTTACCCATGATAATTTATGATTATTTATGGTTTATGTCCAGTACACGTCTTTAATTGGATATTGATTTTACATAGAGTGAATTTATACACTTGCATTTTAATCAGGATATTAAACAGGAAGTTGAAATGATACTCTGTATGTTGTCATTTGAAAGATGGACAGTTTACGACATTCCAACCGTAATTCAAGTGATTTTAACTCTTTGCCTCATAATACCGCATTCCCCCCCCCCCGCATCTGAAGCAGACGACATTTGAAAACATTTCGGCCTATGAAATAAATGTCTGTAATGAGTAATGGCTTCTTATGTATCAATGTTTTCCACTCTATCAGAGAGAATTAACCATTTTTTCATAAAAAATTGATGTTTTGTATATTATCTTTGAATTTGGAATACTAGTAGTCCAAAATATGTTTATGAGGCAAAGGGTTAAGCACCAACATGAGATAATTATTGGTTTAGATACATCCTTGTTAATCTTCACAATTTGTTCAAATTTTGCTCTGTAGTTGGTGTGTTTTGTGTTGACTTTGTAATTTGATTTATAGAAAGAGCTATTAATGATAAGCTTCCTGTTGAGTAAGTTATCTTGACTGAGTGAAAGTTCTGGCTGATACTTGAGGTTGAACTTGGAGTTTATGGCTTGAGGAGACGTATTGTATTCTGTATGTGTAAGGACCTACAGTTTATTGGACATTAACAGCGCTAATGCTTCAACTAACATTCATATTGATTGAGAGTCTTCATAATATACCAGGTTGTTGTGACTCAATTTTGAAAGGAGATAGTGCTGCTCAATAATATGTAACAATGAATATTTGAATTTTATCCTTTAGAAATGTAAAACAATGGATATTTAAATGTTATTGCTGAATTATATATAACAAAGAATATTTGAGTGTTATATATTTTTGTATCTCAGGCCTCCAAGTCTTGAGAAGAGGCTGTAGATACAATTCTGACAGTTACTGACAAGTTATTCATCAGTGTCGGCAATGTACACAAGATGGTGAAACACGTTCATCAGCACGCTCGGGCCACTTCAATGCTGGTTTGCACCATACGAGGCTTAGCCGAGTCCCATCCTGACTCCAATGTTCAAAAGAGACTTCTTGCTGCATGGACAGAAACCAGTGGCCAGGTCAATTTTGGCATTGCATGGCCAGTTTTGACTGTATTGAAATTCTAGAAATTAGCGCTTGCGAAAAAAATCTGTGTGAGTTGCAGAAAATTTTTGATTTTTAATATCTCTGCCATTATTCAGAGTAAAGCGATGAAATTGCACATGCTAGTAATGGACATGCATAGAAATCAGAGGCACGAAAGATGTGGCCATGCTACGTTTACATTCGACTTTATTAACATTCTAGAAATGACAGTTTGCGAGAAAATTTCCTCATGCCTGCACTTTTCGAGAGATCTTTATCTTTCACTTACTCTTTAATCGTAGACAGTACAGCATTGGAACTTTACAGACTAGTAATTGGCAAGAAGAGAATTCAGTGGTTAGGATGGATTTGGTATGGTATGGTTGCTTTTGGCTTTATTGAGATTCTAGAAATGACTATGCTGCAGAATTTGCCCGCGTCAGCATTTTCCTACAAATGTTTGTTTTTTATTTCTTCCTTAAGCATTAATAGTACAGGTCTGAAACATTACTGACAAGTAGTTGGCATGGATAGAAACCAGTGGCCAGGTCGATTTTGGCATTGCATGGCTAGTTTTGACTGTATTGAGATTCTAGAAATGAGCACTTGCGAAAAAAATCTGTGTGAGTTGCAGAAAATTTTTGATTTTTAATATCTCTGCCATTATTCAGAGTATAGCGGTGAAATTGCACATGCTAGTAATGGACATGCATAGAAATCAGAGGCACGAAAGATGTGGCCATGCTATGTTTACATTCGACTTTATTAACATTCTAGAAATGACAGTTTGCGAGAAAATTTCCTCAGGCCTACACTTTTCGAGCAATCTTTATCTTTCACTTACTCTTTAATCGTAGACAGTACAGCATTGGAACTTACAGACTAGTAATTGGCAAGAAGAGAAGTCAGTGGTTAGGACGGATTTGGTATGGTATGGTTGCTTTTGGCTTTATTGAGATTCTAGAAATGACTATGCTGCAGAATTTGCCCGCGTCAGCATTTTCCTACAAATGTTTTTTATTTCTTCCTTAAGCGTTAATAGTACAGGTCTGAAACATTACTGACAAGTAGTTGGCATGGATAGAAACCAGTGGCCAGGTCGATTTTGGTATTGCTTGGCTAGTTTTGACTGTATTGAGATTCTAGAAATGAGCACTTGCGAAAAAAAACTGTGTGAGTTGCAGAAAATTTTTGATTTTTAATATCTCTGCCATTATTCAGAGTATAGCGGTGAAATTGCACATGCTAGTAATGGACATGCATAGAAATCAGAGGTACGAAAGATGTGGCCATGCTACGTTTACATTCGACTTTATTAGCATTCTAGAAGTGACAGTTTGCGAGAAAATTTCCTCATGCCTACACTTTTCGAGAGATCTTTATCTTTCACTTACTCTTTAATCGTAGACAGTACAGCATTGGAACTTTACAGACTAGTAATTGGCAAGAAGAGAAGTCAGTGGTTAGGATGGATTGGTATGGTATGGTTGCTTTTGGCTTTATTAAGATTCTAGAAATGACTATGCTGCAGAATTTGCCCGCGTCAGCATTTTCCTACAAATGTTTGTTTTTTATTTCTTCCTTAAGCATTAATAGTACAGGTCTGAAACATTACTGACAAGTAGTTGGCATGGATAGAAACCAGTGGCCAGGTCGATTTTGGTATTGCTTGGCTAGTTTTGACTGTATTGGGATTCTAGAAATGAGCACTTGCGAAAAAAAACTGTGTGAGTTGCAGAAAATTTTTGATTTTTAATATCTCTGCCATTATTCAGAGTATAGCGGTGAAATTGCACATGCTAGTAATGGACATGCATAGAAATCAGAGGCACGAAAGATGTGGCCATGCTACGTTTACATTCTACTTTATTAACATTCTAGAAATGACAGTTTGCGAGAAAATTTCCTCATGCCTGCACTTTTCGAGAGATCTTTATCTTTCACTTACTCTTTAATCGTAGACAGTACAGCATTGGAACTTTACAGACTAGTAATTGGCAAGAAGAGAAGTCAGTGGTTAGGATGGATTTGGTATGGTATGGTTGCTTTTGGCTTTATTAAGATTCTAGAAATGACTATGCTGCAGAATTTGCCCGTGTCAGCATTTTCCTACAAATGTTTGTTTTTTATTTCTTCCTTAAGCATTAATAGTACAGGTCTGAAACATTACTGACAAGTAGTTGGCATGGATAGAAACCAGTGGCCAGGTCGATTTTGGTATTGCTTGGCTAGTTTTGACTGTATTGAGATTCTAGAAATGAGCACTTGCGAAAAAAATCTGTGTGAGTTGCAGAAAATTTTTGATTTTTAATATCTCTGCCATTATTCAGAGTATAGCGGTGAAATTGCACATGCTAGTAATGGACATGCATAGAAATCAGAGGTACGAAAGATGTGGCCATGCTACGTTTACATTCGACTTTATTAACATTCTAGAAATTACAGTTTAATTTAAATTTATAATCAGTGTCTTATTTAGTTGGTAACCTTGTTTTACGCTTTATTCATTGGACGATTAAATATCTGTAATATGGACAAGTGGAGTTGTTTTTGTATAATCACATACGTCTTTCCAGCTGGACTTGAGCGTGTTTGATCGTAGAACAATAAACTAGGCATACGTACGGTCGGTAAAATCCCAACACCCCAATTGGGAAAACCGAACTACGTACAGATGTATCACATGTCATTGATGACACATTTCTTGGTCACATGATTTCTATATTTTCACTCTCCTCTGTGAAAGATTTATATTAAGCAACAATGAAGAATCTAGTTTCATGGTTTCATAGATTTTACAGTCCGATCGGACTAAACATGAGGATTTTATAGTGTGGGCCATTTTTCATAGCTTGGGGCTCAGACTATTTGTTCACAGACTGCTATGATGACCTTTATTTGAAGGTGGATGCATGCACTGGTTTGACTATAATAAGAATAAGAATTAAGTTTTGTCCCGGTTCAGTTAAAGATTCTTTCTTTCTTCTTTATTGATGCAAAATATAGTTTTCTGAAGTACTAACAAGTTCAGAATAATTATCTGTTGTTTATATAGTTACATTGTATTTTATGGTGTAGTGGCTGCTGGAAAGAATTATCCATTGTTTTGTTGCCATATTCCTGCAAGTAGATTATACACAGTTTGAGGTTTATATTTTCATGTTTAAGTTCATTTTGAGGTTGGGTTGCAAAATCACTCTTGTCAAGAAATGAAGTAGATCATTTTTTATAATTGTAGAATCGTCTTGTAGAAGTCAGTTGTCAGATTTACGTGAACGTGTCCCAGCATCAGTAGGTGTATATCTACTGAATACAATGACCAATATGACAGAAAGTTGTACACCTGCTGACCTTGACTTTATAGAAACTATCACCGTGGCAATATTTGAGGTTTATTTTATTAATACAGTGCTCCCTCCCAAAACGTCACATCCAAAGACCCATTCTCTCCAAGAAACGACAGTAAAGGGCACTCATACACATAATAAAAACACCTTCGGAAATGCATCAATTTCCTCTGAACAACAACTCCCTCCAAAGAACAACACTTTTTTGCGACTCTGAGAAGTGTTGCTCTTCAGAGAGAGCACTGTAGGTTTTATTTAATATGAATTCAACTAGAGGTCTTCTAGACTAACTAACTGAGGTGTTTGATGTTCAAATTTCTTATTTTTCTGTTTAGATCTTCTTACTGATCAGAACGTGGAACATTTTAAGAAGATATCTTATTTACCTTGATTGCCATTAATAAAAGTATTTAAGACACTGCTGGTATTTGTATATTGATTAAATTATACTATTTCACTAACATACACTGCTCAAAGCAATTCATTTTCAACTTTTTGACATTTCTGTTATTAGTTTTTTTGTTCTTTAGTCCTTTCAGTGAATGTAATGTTTTATAAAAAGAACGGTATGAAATACCTTACTGCTGTGATGTGGCAGTGCACATGTCATGAATGTTTTAAGGATTTCTCTTATGTCTATGTGCTGATAGTTGATAAACTATGTTATTATGTATATTTTGTATTACAGGTGTCATATATATGCCCTGAAACAATAGATGTTTGTTTCTAAGATTAGAAAAGAATTGTTATCTGCTGTTATAACTTGTCATTCATGTATGATGTCTGTACTGTACAGAAAGTCAATGAATACATGTTGAAATTAGGACAGGTATATGAATGTTTATAACATAATTTCGGGCTTCAAATTATGACACAAATTCTTACAACACTGGTTTTATGCCTCATATTTAAGGGATTATGAAGAATTCAGTATCTAGCTACTAATCTGACTGCAATACACAACCTGATAAGGAGGAAGGGCTTAGCTTCCTTGCTATGCTATTAAACTATGTGGATGTTTCATAAATATTGGTCATTAAAATTTGTGCAAGCATGTAGCTTTCATGTTTCAATTTAGGTTAGTTATATATTGGGTACTCTTTGATTTTAGACTTTTTCGTAATCAATGTATGTCATGCAGAAAGGCCTCCTTGTTAATCAATACATCTAGGCAAGAAAAGTAAAGAATGAATAATTAGTTTGGTGAAGAAATTATTACATATCTTTGTTAGTTAATTAACATTAATCCCTTTTGTATAAACTTGATCAATTTTATAAAAGATGTGTAGCTGCATTAGTTGTATGAACTTAATGATGTTTCTTAATTCTATTTTTTCAATTATTGATGGGGCTATGCTTGTTCCAAGGTCTTTTTATGGAGACTTGGCTTCCTATTGATGCTGACCTGCTTATCATAAGACATTGGCTTCTCAACTCTAATTTATCATCACCAGTAAATCATATGGCTCAACAAGTATTGAGTAACATGAACTGGGGATGCTCAGCAAGGGTATGTGAGATTTGTTTAGTATCTCGTTTTTTGAAACTCGGGGTGCTCACTATGCATAATAATAATAATAATAGTAATAATTTTATTTGACAAGTATACACAACATGGCAAATTTAAACAAAATGAATGGATAAATAAGTACAATACAATAACAACTGTGAAATTCATCAGTCGAAAAAATAATAGTAATACATAAAGAGAATTTATGATTATACATATTCAAATAATTGAAACCATGCAATGCACACCAATACCAGGGATAGCACAAAAAAGAGGAAAGGATTCCTTTTATTTCCATTTATTTCCATTAGTTATCAATAGTTGAGTGTCAAAAATGACCCTTGGCTGATAATAATTTGAAGTCGACAAAATTTCCTACTAATGTTATTGTAAATTTGACCCTTTGGTATGAATTCTCAAGAGTCAGAAGCTTTATTTTATTAAAGAGTCAAAATGCCATTTTAAGGGTCAAATGATAGCCCTGGAATTTGTATGGAATCTTTCAGATTGAGAAATACCAAATTTAGGAAATTTGTAACAGGGAAGAATATAAAAGTAACATCATTAGTATTGTACTGGATCTATCTAGAAAATATAAAAATAAGAAAATCAAGGTTATGTATTTCTTTGTAGCATGTTTTTTTCTTTCCAAATAAACTAATTACAACTGAATTACAACTTATATAAAGAGCATTAATCCTATCATGCTGTCTTATTTGTCATACAAAAACATTTGTTACAAATATCAAGTCATGAAACAAGAACATGTAGTTAGATGCCAGTTGAGCTACACATCTTTGTTACAGGAATATGTTCCAATGAAACTTGATTTTTCGAAGTGGTATAATGTGGTTGTATTGAAAACTTATCCCTGCCCCTCTGTATGGTTTGGGAATCATTACAGTTCTACAAAATGTACTTTTATTACAATTTGTCAACAGGCTTTAGGACAGTGAGTGAGTTGATGGTCATTGTTTGATCATTTTATCATTGTGTGAGATATGATGACATTTTTCAGGGGGACAGGTTGATGGTATCAGGGTATATACATAATCAAGTTGCTGTTCTTGTTGTAGAAGCTTATCAAAAGTTCATCTTTGGTAAACATCTTGGTTCTATGATCATGGGTGGAGTGAAACAGGTATGTCTTTTGTCAGGAAGTGGTAACCTAAATACAATTATCATCATAATGTAGTTTTTGTTAAAGTTTTAATAAAATTTTAATAAAGATTTAATTTAAGGATTTTACTAAATAATAAAATTTTACCATTGAATATGAACATTATCTTGTTGGTGCCATGTATGGTCATAGGTACGTTTGAAAGTCATATATTTTCCTGTCATTCTCTGACATCAGAGCCTTGCACATGTGTTTGATGTGAAGTTGCTTATATGTAAGGCATTCTGAGTTTAAATGGAAGTGTTTGGGGTTTTGTTTTGCAGTAAATAAGGCTAAATATGATTGATGTAGGTTTTATATTCCTCATTATGCTGGTAAAAGCCTTCCTGTCTTCAACCTACCTTTGAATGTTACTGTAGTCCATAAATTAATTTCATGTTCAGATGCCCTTTTCTTCTTTTATCTGCAGTATTATCCTTATAAAATAAGCAATTTTTACATTTTTACAGCATTCAAGACTTTCTGTCAGAAGGTGTACCATTGCTGTAGATACTATCCGCTCAGGAGTACCATATTTTACAACATTTCCATATTATAGAGAATCATAAGCATATTATAGATTGCATGAGGTACGTTACCTTTCATCCAACGAATGCATTGGAAACAATGTATTCAGTGTTCAATACTATTGTTGTTCTATCATAATATCCACGAGTTACCAAATACATGTGTATGATGTACCTGTTACTGTTATGTTAGTATAAAGTATGAGGTACGTTAGTATAAAGTTTAATCTACATTTCATAGATTCTGGTTTTTATGTGTCATAATTAATAATACAGAATATATAGTGTTATCTAAATCCAGGTATGTGTGTCTATCTCATAATTAATTACACAGCATATATTATAGTGTTATCTAAATCCATGTATGTGTGTCTATCTCATAATGTTGTCATCAATAATTGGTTTAAGAAAAAAATATGCACTTATGACATGAATGTAAGAACCATATTGTTTGTGCAAAGGTCAAGTCATAGTTCACAAATACCAGCATCCATATTTCACATTTTCTGTGTCATCCCATTACATAGTGGGGGCAATTATTTCATAGTTTACAAATACCAGCATCCATATTTCACATTTTCTTTGTCATCCCATTACATAGTGGGGGCAATTATTCCATATTTCTAGTGTTTCTTTAATTTCGTCTCAGTTCTTGCATAAATGTGATGATACATACTGTTTTTATCAAAACTAACAGATCTATTTTGAATGTGTACAGTATTCTAAAGAAGTTAATGCTTATAATATCAATGATACTTGTGTACTATTAATTGTTGTTCTGTTTTAGATTGGAGTGTTGATGGCCATTCTACAAGTGGATGAATCATACTTCATAGCTGTAAAAAGGTTATTGTCATACAACTTTCCCAGACCAATTACAAAACTCTTAATATCCATGATTCAGGTATAGAACTGTCTCATCATTTTTATATTCTTAGATCAATCTATTAAGTTTTCATTAAGTCATACAGGGAGCTGGCTCTTCATCTTTGTTGTACAGAGAATATTTCTGTTTTCATTAAGACATACAGGGAGCTGGCTCTTCATCTTTGTTGTACAGAGAATATTTCTGTTTTCCATCTATTCTTTTACAATTGTAATGTTAGGAATTAGTGTTCAACTGATTTTAATGTTGTTATATCATTGAAAAGGTAAAATTTGTATTTTTTTATTGTTGTCATAAACGTTTTGCCAACTACCAATTAGCCTACATTACATGAACAAATTCTTTCATTAATTGTAAATGTTACCTCATGTTAATTGACAAATCAGTAAACAGTTGACCGAATTAAGTTAAATTTAGACCAATGTTTGATTTTATTGCTAATGATCATGTTTTGCTGGATTTGTTTAAATGAAAAGTGGACTTACATTGTACCAATGTGCACACTGGATATGCATATTTGGTTTCCATGTTGAATTTAGAATCAGATTGAAGTTACAAGTGGAACATCTGATGAAGCCATGTGTATGATTGTAGTCTGTGTACAAATACTGTTAAAGATTCCAAAATGGTACCAAGATAGGTAATATTGTGACCATCGTTCTGTTATTTCTTGCTTATGAAATGCTATTTCGATAGATGATTGATTTAGCTGAGTTTTATAGCACTTTTACTCTGTTATGTCGTAAATTGTCAGGTTGATAGGTTAATGTAATGCTATCAGTCTACTTGTGGGAAAATTTGTGAAAAAAACACACAGCTTATGTGTAACATTTCTTTGAAGGTTAAACATTGTGTAGTTATTCCTGTATAGAAGTTATTAAACAATGAAATGATTTACCCTTTGTTTATCTGTTGTTTAACGGCCCATTCAACAGCTATGGTCATTTCAGAGTTGCCTCAGAGAGAGGGGAGAAGATACATGAGAACGGGACTCTTCTAATAGACCTCCTGGTTCTTTATCGTGCCTGATGTAAAACACTGAAACATGCCTCACCCATTTCCTGTGATTTTCTAAACACAGTACTGGGCTCAGTAGTAGAATGGGGGACAATGAAAAACATTCCTGAAAAATCAGAAGCCAGAGCTGAGATTCAAACCCACAACCTTTCAATTGGTAGTCGAGCGCTTGACCATTAGGCCACGCCTGGTTAACCTTTTAATTACATGTAGTTGTTTATTGGTGTCCTTATATTTCAGAAACTGTTGTTGTTTTCTTGGTGATCTGATTAAAGTAACATTTACCAAACATCCTGTTTATCATTCAGTGATGGAAATATTTACAGTAAAGTATAAGGTACATGTATTGATATTTTTAGGTAGTATTGACTTAGTTAGATCAATCAACTTGTTATCAGCTCATGACTCCATATTGCTTAATACAGTGGAACCTCACTAAACCAGACAGGGTCCAGACCAAACAAAAATTCTGGTTTAGGGAGGATTCCGGTTTAGAGGGTTTTTTGTATTTGGAACAGGTTTACTCATTATATAGATGGTCTTAGTGTTGAATATGTCTGTATTTGGCCAATTACACTGGTCAAAAGGGTGGTAAGGATAACAACATAAAAGTAACATTTATTTGCATGGACATCAATGATGATTTAAAAGTAATGCATATAAAATATATTTTTACAAGTTCATTTAATATCGTTTAAATGCAATAAATATAATACATGTACACTGTAATGAGATCAATGGAAAAATAATGTAAATGTATGTAATAATAAGAACAACTGAGTTTGTTCTCAAAATATTCCGTTATTTCTAGAATAGTGACAGTTTCCTCATTGTTGGGAGGCACTAGTTCTGACTGATTTTGCATGTTCTCAGAATATATTCCGTTATTGCTAGAATAGTGATTGTTTGCTCATTGTTGGAAGGCACTAGTTCTGACTGATTTTGTATGTTCTCAAAATATTCCGTTATTGCTAGAATAGTGACTGTTTCCTCATTGTTGGAAGGCACTAGTTCTGACTGATTTTGTATTTTCTCAAAATATTCTGTTATTAGTAAAATAGTGATTGTTTCCTCATTGTTGGAAGGCACTGGTTCTGACTGATTTTGGAAAAATTCAGTTGTTTTGCTCTGAAATTGGGGAATTTTTACACTTTCACAGTTTTGTGTGATTCTTTGTTGCATTAATTCACAAATGTGTGACAAAGGAAAGAAAAATTAGACATTTAACATCGTTAGAGCACAGTTTCTCTATTTAGAAAAAGTTGTAAAAATTCATCCGACCTATTTATGTTGCACACATAGGAACTGTCAAGTGAAAGTATTCATAAATCCATGTATTATCTGATTTTGACTTAGATCAATATGCTAGAAAAATCTTTTGGATTTTTTTTAAAATGTTAGCACTGTGCTGATCCAAATTCATTATTTCCATAAGTGTTGGATTTATTGTGAGAGTTTGGTAATGCTGCAGTAATACTTTCTCATGGAAGGTTTTGTTTCTGTTGATTTTGTTTGTTGATTGAATTGTTTTCTAGTTTGTTTGAATGATTCGTGTTTCCATCAGTTTCCTAGGACCTCAGCAATTTGTCCATATTATTCTGTAAGAAATGTATACCAGTAGTTTCTATTATTTCTATGCTTATATACAATGTTGTTGCTCTGTGTGAATTCATATTATGAAATAAAATAACAACAATGAGCAAAAAGAGCAACATAACATTCATAAAGATGGTATATTTTTTTAAAAAATGGCGCAAAATTAAACAAAGATGATGCAGCAGATTCATTTTATGCTTGCAGGAATATCAACAAGAGCAGAGAGGTCAAGGTGAAATGTCTTCCATAGTAAACAGGTTGACCTCTGGTGTCACCTTGACAAATCATCCTGCGGAGAATTTTCCTGGTTAAAATAATTATGTGATATTGACTTTGGAAGGAAATTATGAGACTGATTCTAAGTTGTGGTCTAGTTTACAAGAGGAGATGCTGATGAATGAAAGACAGGGAGCTGATTCTTGTTTGAAGGTGGGCAGATATTTTCTTTACTTCACTACAAAATAGTTCAGATTTAAACTTCTTAGTATATGTTGAATATATATTTAAGCCATATCACTTTGTTTTAGCTGATGAAACAAGTTTCTACTGACATTTTCTTAGCACTTGTTAACAGATTTTGAGAGTTTCAGAAGAAACAAAAGTGCATTACTTCTCTCAAGAATGAACTATGGTTTTTATTTGATTTCAGAGAATGTCTGTGGCTGCCATGTTTTACCTCAATTTTCATACTGTAGTGGAAACCATCAATTAGATATCTGATTTAAAAGCTGATTTCTTTGATCAGAATTTATCACCTGAGAGCCAAATCATGATACTGGCCATTATTTGAACTTTGTGCAAATGTACATCATATTATTCTTTTATTACAGAAGTGTATAATGAGATTAAAACTTGACCAAGCACCAACTTTTGCTCTACTGAACATCTTCAGATGAGGTCAGCAAGCTATTGATATACCAATGGATCATCCTGATCACAGCGTTGACATGGCAACAATTCTTTGTTCTGTTTCTAGGAAGATTACACGTTATCCAATCAAAGTAAGCTGTTACAACAGTGATAAAATTTCTGTCTCATCAGCGAAATTGTTTATTAGGAAGTCAAATATGAAAATTTGTGGACATGTTAATCACTAACATACTTTTTATCACATTTTCACTCATACAAGTTTCAGTTGTTGTCATGCACTCTTAGACTGAAAAATACTTAATACGTATCAATTACTGTGTTTTTATTTATTTTTGCTGTTACTGGGTATATCAGTATCTGTACACTCAAAAGGATAAACTGAAGATAACAGAACCATTCTTATTACTTTCATGAGAAATATGGAGCTCTTTATGTATTTATTTTATTATTTTTGTGTTTTATTATTATTATTATAGTCAGGTAAATAAAACAAATTAAATTGATTATGACTGATCTCTGCTTATGTTGTTGTATCAAGTCGACTTCAAAATTTAAAATAATATGTACATTTTCACTGATTGTATTTTTTATATTGCAGTATTCCACAGAGAGCTAGTGTAGGTGAGAGGTTTCTCTCAGGGTTTGGTTACTGGAAAGATGAAAAACTGGGTCAGACAGCTGATTATTTCACTGAACAGTGTGGAAAAGAGACAGATGGTATGTTACTAAATAACATGATTTGTTAAGAACAAATAAAGCTTTCAGGCATTTGCCATGCTATACATTTTGCTTTGGTTAGTTTTATGTTCGGGAGCATAAGTGTTGAAAGAAATTCATTTTTAATGTAACCTTGTTCCCTTTGAATGTCTGTCTACATATTTACATGGTGTTACTACAAACATTTACAAAACACAACATGGAGCACTGATTTGTAAATAGCTGTATACAAAAACCTGTCCATTAGTGTCTATGGTTTAGTGTGCCTTAAGTATATACTTTCTAATGTAAAGCATGGAAATTATGTTATTCTTTGTATTCATATTCAGTAGATCAAATAGATAACAGTGATAATTGTGGATCTAGGAAGGAAGTGTGTTACAAATTAGCTAGATTATACCAGACCATGCAGTGGAGGAACCATTACGTCGTGATGCTACGTTATACTTACCATCATTACCTCCACAATATCTGTCTGATAGATTGCTGGCAATCTTACATAATAGGAAGGTTAGTATCAAGTTTTTGTTTTCTGAATCTTTCAATCACACTCTGTATATGTCTAAAACTTAATATTTACAGTAATTACAAATTTCTGTCTGTTTGATTGGATGTGTGAATGAAAGTCATTCAGTCATAAATTCTTTTTTATACTGAAGGGAACAAGCTTTTGATTGACAGGGCTAGTGGCATTCATTTTTTTTCACTAGGTTTAACTTTTTCACAATTTTTCACTTACGTATGGCGGCAGGTTCACCTAACTAGTTTTCCTGTATTCTAACCTGTACTAACTTACTTTCTACATGTAACCAGCAACTTCTCAACATTTTTGTCGAATAGAAGAATATGACCTGCCTTGACTGGAATTTGAACCCGGATGACTAGGTTACAAGTCCAGTACACTAACACGGCTTAGCTCTGACATTCATTAATGATCATTTTGTTGATCATTTGTATGTGTGCAAATATGGTACAGCTACATTGAAACTTGTTTATATCTACTGCATGACTAATGATATTGATACTCTACCATATACATTGTATTAGATACAATAATTTGAGTTTGAGATTGTTGCATTATGCTTTGTAGTTTTTATGTATTTTCGTAATTATACATACAACCACCCTGATGTTTTCATCTCTTTTTATAATTAAACAATCAAATTAGAACTTTTGGTCTTATGTAAATGCATTAATTTGAATTCAAAGAATTGTCAGTTTATTAGAAAGACAAAACTGAAAAAATACATGTAACGATGATCTGAAAATAACTATAATTATATTTTACTTGCACAAATTGGAATCAACTGAAATATTCAGGCACATATGTATATCTCTTTTCTATGCAATGCAACTTATCATCAGAACTTCAACAAACATTAAGTATCAGTGTCGGAACTAGCATCATTTCTCAGTGTCAGGTCTTAAGTTGACCTTTAATTTTAGATCGGGTCTTACATTGACCTTTTATTTTAGATCGGGTCTTACATTGATCTTGTTTCTGAGGATGGGTTTTTTTCCACTTATGTTATAGATCCCATCTTTCTCTTGGTTTATCTCTTAGCTTGGGTCTTGATTACATTAAAGTCTTGTAAATGTTGGATCTAATACTTTCCATGTGTCTCAGATCGGGCCTTACTCTTAATTTATGAATTAGGTCCTGTTTAACTCTTAACACATGACTCAGGTCAGGTCTTACGATCAGCGCATGTCTTGCTCTTAACTTGTGCCTAAGGTAGGGTCTTACACTTCTGCACTTCCTGTTGAACAAGTCTGTATTGTAATAAGGTAGTTCGTGGGTATAAATCTGTATGTTAGAATCTTCAGTCATTTCTATAATGTCTATATTTGATAATGAATCACAAAAAACTTCACACTGACACAGTGGGACATGACTGTTTGATGTATACTGTATTTTTACATAAAATTCATCATGAATTGATGAACTGAGTACATTATCATAAATATATTACAAGCTGATTCTACTTTTTAGGTATTGTCAAGCACTGACCATCATATAAAATGACAAGAATGGACATAAATACCAAGCCAGCGTAAGGTTAGTAATTTTTTTCTTCCAATATATTGTACAGTAAAATAATTCTGGTATTTACTCTTGATATTCTAGCGGGGTGAAATTTTTTGCATGAATGAAATAGATATAGCAATACAGTGCAACCTCTTCAAAGCAGCAGCCTTTGGGAGACGCATCATTATGTGGTTGTTTAGAGGGTGCTGCTCTAGAGAGGTTAAATAATAGTCAAATCGTACAATGGGGAAAAGCATACTGTTGTTGAAGGGAGGTTGTTGCTTGCGACCACCTTAATTACAACTTGTGAACAATGATTAAAAATTTCATTTTATAAATTTTTGACATGCAGGTTTGGAAAACTGTTCAATTTAAAAAATTTGTTACATCCTACTGAGGACATAATCTAAAATTCAAGTGGATAAATTGCCTATATCCAAATTTTGCAGTTATCTTTTTTTTTTTTTTTAAAAAAATTTCTAAAATGAAAATTTTAATTCATAGTTCTTGTTTGTGTATTATAATTGTTATAAACATATACATTTTAAACAACAATTTTTAGATATAAATATTTTGACTCCAGTGGGGCTTGAACTCACAATCTCCAGGTTATCAGTCAGGCATCTTAACCACTACACCACAAGTTCTCACATAAATCTTTACACAAGATTTCATATATAAATTTACTATTGACTGTCACATGTCATGTCATATGACCTCTGATGTGTAAAGGCTATTTTATTGGCTGAGTAATTTTTCCAAAACAAATATGGCTGATCAGAGTTTATGTATAACATGTGCTGGATTACTGTTTAGATATATATCTTGTAAGTAGATTTTATACGACTTAAATTCATTTTTGATGTTTGTTTTTGTGCAACTGACTAGATAGTGTGTGTTGTCTGCAAGTTGGTCAGTGCCTGGGCCACTTTGTTCAAATAATAACAATGAAATGATGCTATTGATTTTTTCATGTCTGAAAATTTCATTACTGGTCAGACTGGCCTAAATGTCAAGGACTTTTGTATGAGTTTCAGATTTAATTGGCACAACTCTCCTCGAACATTTTCCAGTGTTGTAAATTTGAACATTTTGTAAATGAAGATCTATTTCATTCAAATTTGTATTTTTTTATATATTTTCATGTCACAATTTTTTAACATTTTTATATATTTTTTAAACACCAGTAGATTTTATGTAGACTGTGATCTGTAAAACTTACCTTTATTTTGAAAAAAAACTTTTCGGAAATGTACCAGTAGTTCTCTTTTTTACTGTTACCACTGCAAATGAAAGAATATTGTGTACAATATAAATATTTTTTCTCAGGATTTATTTTTTATTTATGAAATGGATAAAATCAATCCCAGATGGCCTTTAATAAGAGTTTTTAGATAAAATAGGCCAAATAAACTCTAAATGGCCCCTTCTTTAAAGGCCAACTTTGTGTAATGGCCTTTTTCACAAAACCAAATTATGATTTTTTGGACAATGTTAGATTTTTATTATTTTTTTCTATTTCTTAGTTCCATATTTTTGGAAATGCGCTTGTGGTTCTCCTATACTGTTACCATAACAATCAGAATAAAGTTTGGGAAAAAAATGCAAAAATAATGTATCTTATTGTCAAAGGGAGGTAATAATTGTGCGTAGTTACCTCCCTTTGACCATAAGGTACATTTTTTGTATTTGTTCTTTTTTTTAATCAAACTTTCTTCTGATTGTTATAGTAACAGTATAGGAGAACCACAAGCGCATTTCACGAAAAAAAAAATTTAAAAAAAAAATTTAAAAAATTAAAAATGGAAAATTTATTTTATTAGATTGTAGTTTCTGATTTAGTTCCTTGCTCTGTTTTGTTATGGTGTGAGTGGTGTACATGTTATGTTATGAGTCAGGTTAGGGTGTTACTAGTGTTCTTGTTAGTATGTGAGTGGTGCTCATGTTAGTTTGCATGTTAGTGTTAGTAGTGCTCATGTTAATTTGCATGTTAGTGTGTTATGAAGGTTAGTTACATACATGTCATATTACAATTTTATACAATTCATACAATTATTTATACATATATAGATTTTCACCTACCTCTAGTGGGGCTCGAACTCACGACCTCCGGATTGACAGTCAGACAGCTTATCCACTGCGCCACAAGCCCACACATTAATCTAGATTCAAAATTTCATATATAAATTTACTATAGGCTATCAAGAAGCATTGTAACAGCTATTTTCATTGGTTATGTCATGTCACATGATCACCTAATCTGTAAAAGCTGTTTTGATTGGCTTATCATAAGTCAGCATGGCTGACCAAATTTTACAATATTGTTTGTTGGATTAATTTCAGGATTATTAGCTCGTAAGTAGATTTTATGATTTAATATTGATGTTTAATGACAGGAAATTGTTGTTATTAATTAATTGCTGAATAGTTTTTTCTATAGTTTAACGTTTTTAGGTGATAATTTCATTTCATTACTGTGTATCACTGAAGGTCACGGGTCGTCCAAGTTCAGGCGCTTGTTTCATTATTTCTTTGCTTTTATGATTTAATGTTGATGTTTAACGACAGGAAATTGTTGTTATTAATTAATTGCTGAATAGTTTTTCTATAGTTTAACGTATTTAGGTAATAATTTCATTTCATTACTGTGTATCACTGAAGGTCACGGGTCGTCCAAGGTCAGGTGCTTGTTTCATTATTTCTTTGCTAGGACAGCAATGTTTTAGCTTTTAAATCTTGTTACCCTTAGTTTATAAGTATAAAATGTTACATTAGATTGTCAGCTGTTCAGGGTAAATGTCTGCAATATATGCCTTTTCTGAGAATTCTGGTAGTTGTAAGGTTTTTGAATGTTGGACTTGCTGTTAGAAAGTTACCTGTGTAGAATAATAATACCTATGTACTGTTACACCAGTTGACAGATTTTATAACTGTATTGATATGAATGGTATCAAAATGATTAAATTAGAAGAAGTTTGTAATGTGTTTACTGTTGCAGTGTTCTTATGTCAATTTTCCATATTCCATATATATATATATATAATGTATAGTCAGTGTTTGAGACCACCTCCAAGTAAAGACCACCCTGTGAATGAAGGCCATTCTTTAAAAACCGTCACTGGTTATTTAAAAACTGTCTGTCTAAATAAAGGCCACATTTTATCTTTCCTGAGGGTGGCCTTTGTTCACAGGTTCGACTGTATTTTGTGAACATGTTACTGACATGTTGTTCATAGTGTATTTCAGGTATGGGAAGTTGGACAGGTGTCAGATTGTGGTTTGAAATGATTTCCTGACCATACCTTTGATTTACCGTGTAGGAAGAATCAAGAGATTTGACGATTGAACACAGTATACAGTAAATCATGGTGATAGAGAATTTCAGTAAAGAACTAGACAAAGTGAAGTATTTATTAATGAATTTAAGTTAGTAATTATTTAGGTTCCAAAAGTCACTATTACCACGATTTAATGTATACATTTATATTTAAAATCCTTAACTACAACCAATGGCATTAATTTTATTGCGAGAAGCATGTACATAAAACAATTATAATACATTGTCTCCAATTTCAAAACAAGACACTGATCTCTTTACTCTATACTTGTTTTTTGTTATTCTTTGCGATTTCATGAGAAAGAATTGAAAATGAAAGTTGTCAAGTTCAAACAGTCAATGTAAAACCATTAAAGAAACAACTGCTGCATTGTCACCAAATCAGGTTTTGATCCATTTTCCTATTTTTTTTTACAGGTGACCTTGACTAACAGAACTCAAATCCCAAGCCAAGCCATACACAAGTATACAGTTATAAAGATCAGAGACTGGCTGGTATTGGAATATACTCATTAAAAACACAATAAAACACATGAAAACAATTATGTACACTATCAGGCCATTAAAAAATGTTGGTTTGCAGTTCCACACATGGCATTAAAAATCCATCCCTATCCCAAATATTATTTGATCTACTTCAGCAAAATCATCCAAAAACTCCATTCCATTCCATTTTCAGTACAAGCATTTATATACAAGTATATGATGTTAAAATTGTCTGATTATCTGCCTTCCCACTGTCAATAGTTTTGGGTCGAGTAAGCACAAACCGTTTTTTTAGGATGGCCTTAATGTTCACAATTATATGAAATTATGGACAAATTCAGGCGTATTTAAACAAGAAACGGTCAAAATATAGTCAGTTTGAGATTAGGATACATACATGATGAAATCTCAAACCCCTGACAATACATGAACACAGTTTGGTGCTAATAAAAATTACAGATTATATATGTTTTATTCAAGTATCTACAACATGTGGAATAACAATAAAACAAAGCACATTTTTTTTTCAAATTAGACCAAAAGCATTGATAATTCTTTCCACAAAAATCCCTCCTCCCCAAAAAATTAAATCAGTAGGACAGCAGAATTTTTCTGTAGTTCTGAAATGCAGTTTATATGGAACGAACTTCTAAAAACTCTCAATTTACTAAATGATTACAGATCAAGAAAAACAAATTATGTTGGTTTTGCACATCTGTAGAAGTCCGGAATTAATGAAAATATTTGCAAGAAAAAAATTGAGTAGAGACCATAAGGTATGGGGTCAGTAGAAAGAGCAATTTTTTCCACTTCATAAAGTCTCACACATTTTCGTTATGAACTTAGCATAAAATCCCCCGATGATGTACACAATTCAAATTTCATTTGCCTTTTTTTTGTGAGGATTCAAAACTTGAACATGTGTAAAAAATGAAAAAGACTTGATAGATCCTACTAAAAATTATTCTTATTCTACCAACTGAATTCTCACTTTAACCTGAACTTCAGACATTAACAGTAGTTGAAGTCAAAATAAATATATTATCAAATCAGTACATATTTTTCATTATGTTATCAATCAACTTTAGAAAGTTTGGGGCTAATATACTAATTAGTATTAACAATGAATCAATTACACATAAAAATAACAATTAATCAAAACAGCAAATATACAAAGGGCCATAACACAATCAATTCATGAAATATAGTAATTGTCAGTTGTCTCCCCTGATAATGAAAAAGTACAAATGGTGGACAAAACTGATAGCACAAAGGAATTGCTTTTAAAAAATAAAAACAGTAGCATTGAGGAAAAACAGTACAGTCCAGCATATCTGTATGCTTACGATGTTGTATAAAAAATCAATCCATCATTACAGCATATTACAACTCATGAATATTTTGATTTGCAAATTTCATAAACATGGAGAAAAAATATCACTTTGACCAAAAAAATTTCATGATGCACAGACTATAAGACAGAAATACACAAAACATTCTAAGTCGATGACATTTAATAAACCAAAAGGAAGGAAGAAAAATGAATGAAAGACAGCAGGAAATGTTTATATGATCATTTAAGTTTCCATGGTAAAAATCTTATCTAAACAAGTAAAAACAGCATTATAAACCAAATATGGAGCAGTCAGCAGTCTTACTATAAAAAATCAAGATTACAATATATGTGGTAAGTACAAAATAAAGATATGCATAATTACAATAATAGTCATATGCCATATATGATATGGAGAATACAATATAAAAATCTTATCAAGTACATCATAAATTAACGCAACTTCCCAGACTTATCTGGTTCATATTTGACATCAAAAATCATCAGACAACACATAAATGACAATATACTAATTAATTTGTATAATGCATAAATTTGTTCCCTCTGAATTTTTGGGTACATGCATGAAAAAGATGTTAAAATAGCTGTAATCTTAAAAGATTTTTTAAGGAGCTAAGATCACAGACATTAAGCAAAGAAAATTCAAACTATATGACAGGAATAGGAATTAAACAAAAAGAGCCTGGGGACTGACTGCTTGTTGAGAAAGCAGGAACTTGTGTACAATAATTTAAGTTCATATGTACCAGATAAATCTTCAATATCCTATTTTAGTCCTCAAATATTCAATACATGTTGTTAGGTTGTCATTTCATGGACATGTTATATCTACTAAATGTTCTCAAGTTTACTTGCAAAATTGTTGATTATCTGTGTTACACACAGTCCAACTAAAGAATACAGGGAGAGAAGCAATGTGGACTTAATACACGGGTGTTCTTTATGTAGAAGTTAATTTAGTCAATCAAGTCAAAAAATGTGTGCACTGCTGATTCAGAGTTTAAAAAGTCTTAGTTCTGATAAACCTATGAAATGACACCCTGGTGTATATGCATATTAACAAATATCAGACTGTATCTTCTAAATGGCTGTTATGGGAGTGATCTTTCAACATAATGTATGACTGGTTTTGATGAACACTCAAAACAGACGTCCAAAATGATGCCTGGAAATATAAAACAACATATGTGTTATCAATGACACTGAATGAGTATAAAAATAAGTACAAATAAACTTTCTCTTAGCACAAAAATAATACTAAGGACAAGTTAGATATAGACTATTGCCTCATCACAATGTCTGAATTACAGGTGTAGTCTGGATAAACAAGTAAGCCTTGATGTAAGCCCTATATTACTTATCTGAATGACCTAATGACCTTGGTAAACAAGTGACTAAAGGGACAGAACCAAATTCAACCCAGTAAGCAAAATCTGAACAATCCTAGAAGAGGACCACAAGACAATGCTGCGCAACAATTATCAAAACCTTAAAACATGCAGTTTGTTTGTTTTTATGTGACATATTGTCACTGAGGTTTAATGCCATTTTTCAACAATTTTTCAGTTATGTACAGCAACCATTTTTCCTGGACTGTATACTAACCAGTACTAACTTACCCTTCCACAAGGAGCCAGTAACTTCTCCGCATATGGAGGAAAATCGACAATCTTGTCAAATTTTCAAAGAAGGGTAAGACCTGCCGCGACAGGGATTCAAACTTAAAACATGCAGCTTAGACAAGAAGATTTTATAAGATTTTCCCAACACAAATCTATGTATAACCCCATGGACAGGGTCAATTTTGACCCCAGGAGAATAATGTGAGAACAACTAGACAATGCTACACACTAAATATTTCAGTTAAAACCCTGGCTTAGAAGTTTTTAAATTGAAGTCCATGTACAAAACAAGTGACCATTTGGGCAGAGAAAATATGTAATATGATCATGTAATAATTTCAATTGAAAACCTCTGAAATACCAGAACTCTCTGAAAACCAGACATATGACCCTGTCCGGACAGGATCCAGTGTTCAGAGGTTACACTGTATTATTTTATAATAACTAATAGTGACTAGTGCCTAGTAAATAGTACAAGGTCAGAGAACCAAAGTAATTATTTTATTATATCCATATTTCACTACATCAATAAAAATGAAATAAAGTAGGGTCTGTGTGGGAAGATAATTTCTCTAGAATATATGTCAGCAGGTCAAAGGTGATTAAATATCTTGGAATGCTGTATACGAAATTGCTCTTTGCTCACTAAGGAGCTATCATTTCATTCAAGACCTGCATCAATAACTATAAGGTTGTAATGATTGTATTTCATATGTCCAAGATATAAATGTTTCTTTGAAAATGAAATTTATACTTTAACTTCAAGACGATTATTGAGTTTTAACACCTTGGGACCTGTACTGTAGCAGCTCTAGTGTTTTCAATTTAATAAATTTTAATGTATCAGTATATTATAATCACATATTAATTAATATTTTATTAATTATTGATAGTCCCAAGTTTAAGTAACTGATTTATAATAATGAAGATTATTTCAATAGAAATAATCAAGTTTATTTTGTTAACCAATTACGTTGGTTGCCTGATTTGTTTACTACATTTCATAGTAAGTAATGGAACCCGAGTTAATCCAAATGATTTGGTGATCACATAAATAGTGACTCTGAAATTTCATGACCTAAGGGAACCAGCATGTTTTGTAGTGGTTTGATACGGGAACCAATGCTTACCCTTCAGTTCCTTTACAAAGTTTTCATCTGCAGCACAACTACACAGCCCCACCCTCCACTCCCCTTGTTGACATATGGTAATGTCAATCATAATGTATAAAATGGATGCTATGCTGTTTGCTGCTGTTTTGTTTTGAATTATTTCAGTGCACTGTAATGAAGAAGTGCAGTATGGCGATGAGGATCATCTTAAATAGGGACATTCAGTGTGTTTCGTAGATGAATACAATCAACCTATATACTGACGGGGCTCCAGTGTTGAACTGACACCCAGTTGTGTACTGACATCAGCGTTCTGTAGATAAATATAATCAGCGTACTGAAAGCCAGTGTTATGTAGATGAATATAATCAACAAACTGACAGCCAGTGTGTGGTAGATGAATATAATCAGCATACTAACATCAGTGTGTTGTAGATGAATATAATCAACATACTGACGTCAAATGTTTTGTAAATGAATATATCAGCATATTGTCATCAGTGTTTTGTAGATGAATGTAATTAACATATTGACACAAGTGTTTTGTTGATGAATACAATCAACGTTGATATCAAGTATTTGGTAGATGAATATTATTAACATATTGACATCTAGTGTTTGTAGATGAATAGATATTAAAATCAACATATTGACATCTAGTGTTTTGTGACCAATACAATCACCATATAAACATCTAGGGCTATGGAGATGAATACATTAGACTGGCTGCTATTTATCCAAGCAAGACACCATGATATCTAGACAGAGCTCGTTGAAGAAAGATTAAAGTGTTAATAGAAATAGTGACATTTGGTGTGATATATATAATAACATGAGAGAAAAGACATTGTTTATTTAAAGTCATCACAACTTTTATGTGCTGATTTTACACTTGAATCAAACCTATTATTGTCGCTTTGGGGGGGGAGGGGAAATTCAGTTAGCTGAAAGTCGGCCTGGAATGCACACTCCATATAACCATGGTACAGTAAGGTAACACACACATGGTTAGCAAACACTTTAACTTCTACTAGTATCTTGTAGTAGTTGAAAAACAATCTTGTGGTCGCAACCTTTTATAGGCTCAAATTTGAGATATCCTATGTTAGAGAGCTACCACTGGGTTATTACAAAAAACTTATTTTTTGGGAGAAGTGGGTTTTGCCCGGATCATTATTGGTAACTCCCACCTCCTTTCGGCATATTTTCATGTTAGTAGCAATTTTGGATTGTTGGCTCTTTGCAGGTTTTTTAGCAGTTTGGAAATGACTGCGGAATGTATGTGACCTAGTGCCAGATAAACAGCTTTGGACTATAGCTGCGATTTGTTTATTGATTGATTTAAGCAGTTTAGCTATATAACTGTGGATTTTAATGGCTCATTGCCGGTTTACATATTTTGGTCATAGTTGACTGCTGCCTGATTTAAGCAATTCAGCAATGGAATGTGGCCTGGTGCCGGATTGGAATGGCTCAGTGCCGGTTGGTAGGGCTTAGTCCCGGTTGGTATGGCTTAGTGCCGGTTGGTAGGGCTTAGTCCCGGTTGGTATGGCTTAGTGCCGGTTGATAGGGCTTAGTCCCGGTTGTAATGGCTCTGTGC
This sequence comes from Lutraria rhynchaena, assembly GCA_008271625.1. Taxonomy (NCBI): domain Eukaryota; kingdom Metazoa; phylum Mollusca; class Bivalvia; order Venerida; family Mactridae; genus Lutraria; species Lutraria rhynchaena. The sequence goes on along the minus strand of VIBL01000073.1, from coordinate 232,118 downwards.
CGGATTTTTACCTGTGTTTATATTTGCTTGACACATGTCTAGCAGGAAACAATTATATCTTTGACCGAATTTAGAGGTTGTGTGTTCCAGGCTGGCCATCAGCTCATTTTCCCAAAAGCAGCCAATCTGATCCAAATAAAACATTTATTTACAGATCACTGGCTTATAATTTTAAAGTAAAATTCAATACTTACTGTGTTGTTGTCAATTGGTTTATTCTAAAATAAATCGAAAACTTACTTGTCAATTTTACTACATTCTGTGAGTAGTATCCCAACACTGTTTTAATCAACTTTCTTCACAGCTAAAACAAAAATAAACAAAAAAAACACAGTATTTACTTGCCAGTCCAGTATGATATACAATATATACATACGAAAATTACAGACAGAAGAAAAAGCCATAAATTTGATGATAATTTCAAAATATTAAAATAATATTAGTAGGCTGATTATGGTTATGTGAACTGGATATTTCTGATGATGTCCTGAAAAAAAACATGAACGAAAGAGACAACATGGTTAACATAACATGGTTAAGATGAAGACACAAACAGACAATATGTTGTTGAAAAAATAATCATACTTATTGTTTTCCTTTAAAAGTGTACTCACATTGTACTGACAGCTTCAGCTTAATACTAGATTCTGTAAGTAACACCTGAAAATAACAGTCTTCACTGCCATTTGTAGAGCTGAAATTAACAAACAATGTCTGATTTTACAAGTAAGTCTAATATACTACAAACATTATCAAACTTGATAATAGGATAAAAATATCAAAACTTCAATACATTAAAATAATAAGTGTGCCAATTCTCTATGATTTTTTCCCTTCAATGTCCTGAAAAAATATGACAGAAAGAGAAACCATGGTTAACATGTATAGAAACTTACTTGAAAAGTGAGAGAAGAGAGAATCAAAACTACAATTTAAAACTAATAGATGATACATTGTTGAACATTACACTCATTTTCTATACTTAGTATGTGGCTTTATCTAAGGTCATGGATTACTTAAATGAATTTCAATTTTCAAAATCACATCAGATAAGTATACGCCAATGTTTTTAAAAAACAAAATAGCAGACATTCTAAAAATCTGAACAGTAAAAGCAAAGAAGTTATCATAAACTTATACAGTACTTACATTGCAATTAATTAATCATTTTTACAAGGTTCTGTAAATAGCATCTAACACAGTTTAAATTACAATTCTTCACTGCCACATGTATTGCTGAAATTTAAAATAAAAACCTGTCAATACCAAGTTCAATATGTGATGGATATATTATATATACAGTAGAAACTGGTTTAATGGTCACCTGGACAGTTAATAAAAGAAGAAAACAAACAAGATGACGATAATATACAGATCCAATTAAGAAAAGCATGAGAAATATAAACATTCAAATGCATACTATTCATCATTTGTGCCATCATCTTATTGTCGAATCACGGAATGGGTAGCACTAATTGGATTATTGAAGTGTGACAGGTTCCGTATAGGTGTGATCAATCAACATCAATAATAATGATAATTGATTCTTTAATCATGTTGTCACATCTTTAAATCAGTTAGTCTGTCCTTTGAAGTAGTCACTTATGAAAAAATACCAACCATTTGATGTTGGTTATGATTGCAAGATACATTTTCACCTTTATCTATCATTTAGTTTAACCAATCAAAATATTTACTCATTGTCTCATAAAAAAAGAGAAATACAGAAAAAGTTGTAACATGATCGTAATAACAAATTAGCTTCAACCTGTATGTGCATTACGTTTTAAAAGAAAAGTATTACTTGTGTCTTTTTTCTGTTTATAATTACTGTATAGCTTGGGTACTTTATATTTTGTGTGGGTTTGTTCGTAAATTGAATTGTGTCAAAATGGCTCTTATTGCCAGATATAGTCAGGTGAAATATCTTCGTAAGTACATTGATGATCCTCGTGTTCACACAGTGTTTTAGTGGATGCCGTGTTAAATATCTTCTGCAGCTTTACGCATAATAGTTGGTCTATAAGTAAAATCTTAATTCAAAGTATTGAGAAGAAAATCAGTGTAATTATTGTGACACTAGACTACCATAAGAAAACTTATGACACATTAAGAATAATGAATGAGTTTACTGCCATGCAAGAAAAAATATAATGTTGGCGTCTTTCTGAATTATTTATTTGACATTTTCAATATTTCATACGAATGGTATAAAAACAAAAGATAATTAGGAACAAGTAAAGAATCTTTAGATAAGGCCATTTCCACTTTATTGGCATCAAAATTGAAATTGTCCGTAAAATTTCTAGGTCCAACTTTGAGTAAAAATTGCAAAAATGGGCCCCATTCAAATTTGATTGATTTTGGGTCTAAAATGCAAAACAGATTCAGACAAATAAATGTTGAAAATCTCAGTTTGGCCCAACAATTGAAGTCCGACTTTAAGTAAAAATTGCAAAAATGGGCCCCATTCAAATTCGATTGATTTTGGGTCTAAAATGCAAAATGGATTCAGACAAATAAATGTTGAAAATCTCAGTTTGGCCCAACAATCGAAGTCCGACTTTGAGTAAAAATTGCAAAAATGGGCCCCATTCAAATTTGATTGATTTTGGGTCTAAAATGCAAAACAGATTCAGACAAATAAATGTTGAAAATCTCAGTTTGGCCCAACAATTGAAGTCCGACTTTGAGTAAAAATTGCAAAAATGGGCCCCATTCAAATTTGATTGATTTTGGGTCTAAAATGCAAAACAGATTCAGACAAATAAATGTTGAAAATCTCAGTTTGGCCCAACAATTCGAAGTCCGACTTTGAGTAAAAATTGCAAAAATGGGCCCCATTCAAATTTGATTGATTTTGGGTCTAAAATGCAAAATGGATTCAGACAAATAAATGTTGAAAATCTCAGTTTGGCCCAACAATCGAAGTCCGACTTTGAGTAAAAATTGCAAAAATGGGCCCCATTCAAATTTGATTGATTTTGGGTCTAAAATGCAAAACAGATTCGGACAAATAAATGTTGAAAATCTCAGTTTGGCCCAACAATTACAAATTGTAGATTTTCCAAACAAAGTATAAATTACTAGTAATTTGATAAAATAACTGATTCAACAAATATATTTATGTTTAAAACACAAGTACAAAAATAAAACACAATACGCCATTTGATAGATTCTGACTCTGAGAAACAAACAAATTCAATTTGTCCTAATTTTGTCTGTTTCTAGTCATGGGAAAATTGGATGGAGTGCTATATCTATGTATATGACATACCCGATTTTGGATGTTAAAATATATGTCTCATACACAAATGATTACAATAATGTAAAGGAAAATGCGGCAGAAAGGTGAACAATTTAGAACATAAAAAAACACATCTCTGATGAACATTTCGTTACCCTGAATTTTTGGTTCCAATTTCATGATGCAGTGAACCAATGTACAGAGAATCAATGGGAACCAGTTTAATAAATCTTCTGTATGCTGAATTAAAGGGAAACAATCCAATAGAGAATCTTAAAGGTAGACTACTTTCAAATTGCAGTAAGATGAAATGAGTTTTCAGACATGCTAAATTGTTCAAAACAACAAGAGAAGGACATAAGTGCAGCCTACCAATCAGTGACACCTGTATGTTAAGACATTCAGGAAAACTTGAATAGTGTCTCAGTAAACAAATGACTTGTTAAAAGAAGTTTGTATGGACTAAGTATCTGAAACAAGATACTAACTACCACGCCAGGAATCAATGGGTGTGTCTATGAGGTTCATACAAAGTACAGCAAAATAAATTCAGTAGCAATCAACAAGCTTCTGTCCCTTTAACCCATTCCCGCTGGACTACGACTTTTTTGTTGTCTATCGATAGCCGCTCAACTACGCATATTTTGTTGTCTATCGATAGCCGCTGGACTGCGACTTTTTTGTTGTCTATCGATAGCCGCTCAACTACGCATATTTACGCGTCTGGTTTAAAGTGCGTATTTAGCCATTAAAAACTAATATTCGAACCTTAAAACAAACCTATACATAAATAATAAACATTCGCGAAACCAATAATCAAAAAAAAATGTGTAGTTGCTATGAAAACTTTTGTCGTAATTTACCTTTAAAAAGTGTTACTCCATAATATGAAACACGATTATTCCACACAGACAGTAAATTCTCCACAAAAAAATCAATACTTGTATCCCTTATGAAAATTACGTCACAAATATTTCAAGCAGACAAAACATTGACCTGTTTTTAATTTTGCACTAGAAAACACGCGTCAAGGTCGTTGTCAAAAATAAACGTCCAATGAAAAGTCGATAATTCATTGATCACGCGGGAATTCCCCATACAACACGTGTTAAGGGTCGGTGATTGTTTCCGAAGTTGACAGTCATAAAAGACGATTTCCTGTGTATATTTCGGGGCCATAAAACCTGCTGACACTGTGTGACACGTTACGTAAGTATATGTAATTGTTAATTGAAATTTATTTATGATGTTGATTGGAAAAAAATGCAGCCATGGGAAACTAAGCGATTATTTTAGGTCCGTGACGAAACTTACGACTACGATCACCAAAAGCTTCAGCTGTCTATAATTTTAGTAGATACGTAGTTTACGTATTTTTTTTAATTATGACAAATATTTTTGAAAGTGATTCAGATGAGTCTGATTTTTCTGATTTTGAGTTTGATGATTTATTGTCTGACGTTGAGATTGCTTCGCTCAATGAGAAATCCTCAGATTATGATAATGATGATACTTCCTAATGATGAATGAACATTTCACTAGGCTACGGTGTTTTTTTTTGAAAAATAATTATAAATGATGTTTTGTTTATTCAATAATTTAACATTTAATTATTGTAAAGTAATATATATGCAGCATAGTAGAATAAGATATATAAATGATTTGAATAGAGAAATGATCTCAGATATTGTCTTCCAAAAAGTCATGTCTGTAATTTTCAATAAATAAATAAATAATTATATGAATAAGAATATTCATTGTTTTTTCCTGTCATTGATGTGAAAATATCAGAAAAAATGCTTTATCAAAAATATAACAGTAGTCTGTGTGCTTAAATTTATTTTTACATTGTTACTGTGATTTGTTAATAAGATTATTTTTGTCATTTTTATCTTTCAGATTGAACAATTTGTTGAGAGGTCTGGACCAAATATTCCTGTTGACTTAAACATCTAATTCAGGAACATTATATCAGTCACTTTATAGGGAATATCTACCATCATTGTTTGTGTAGGAAGTTTGGATTGTAATAAGTACTGATTAGAAATCCAGGAATATCTGCTGTACATTTATTTATTCAGTTGGATTAGGAAATTAGTCAGTGTTAGTGTTATTCATTTATTCAGCCAGATGAGGAAATACATAAGTGTTATTTAGTTTATTTATTAAATCTATCCTATTCTAAAAATCACAGTGGACGATCTGAACATTATTTTGAAAACAGTGGGTTTCCAAGAATAAAATATTTCAACATAAGGAACTTTGGAGCCTCACATTCATAAAAAATGAGTGACAATACGTAGACTGTTACTATGTCAATTGTTCACATTTTTTAATATAACTATTTAATATTTATGAAATTATAACTGAATGACATGTGTTATATATTCTGTGTATTTGTTGAATTACTTTTTATTTGTTATAGTCTTCATATCAACTGGAAATAACATCATTTATCACTAAAAATCATATTTTGTCCTGTTTATTTCTCCATAAAATCACTTTGGATTGAAATACAGATAAAAAAATGGTACCATAAGAAAGGAAATTTAATTCTCTACAAACTTTACATTCATCATAAAATGGTTAAACCATGATTTATTATAGTAAATTCAGTTTAAACACAATAGGTATCAGATTTAAATATTTTCCCTATAAACCCTGATGGTACAGTGTACACAGCTGAAACCTTATCTAATGGTTACTGATAAGCCATATACTGATAGCACTGTATGAATATGTTATCTGATTTAAGTTATCTCTAAGTGGTAATGGGTTAAATCAAGCTAAGAATGCAACACAAACATATCACTAATACATATATTTTCTGAGACTTTCTCTGATTTGATTTTTGTTTAAGTCATTACAAAAATTCTTGTACACATATCTAATATGTTATCTGTTGTAACAATGTACTTTTGTAAAAAATGATTATGACACTCACCTTTTAAACATTCTACTAAAAAAAGAATGGTTCCAATTTGATGATAGCTCATTGCACTGCACTATCAATCAGGGAAACGATCATCCTGAAAAAAATAAAATAATAAAAATCAGAAAACTAAAATTATCAAAAAATATAACAGAAATAAAGTCAAAACAATTAATACAAAAATTACAAAATAACCTACATCTGATATGTACTATTCTTTACATAAGTTATTTTTGACAAAAATGTCAATTTTACTCCATATGAGGAGAAGTTGCCAGCTCCTTGTCGAAAGGTAAGTTAGTACTGGTTGGTATACAGTCCAGGAAAACTGGTTAGGTGAACTGGCGTTAAACCCCAGACACAATATGTCACATAAAAGCAAACAAATTACATAAGTCATTCATTAACAACTGAAATACATAAGAAATAATAAGAAATTATCCTATACAAAAAAGTAAGATATTAATCAAAAAAATATAACAAAATAACCTACACCCAAAATGTATTCTAATTTACTTAAGTGATAATAAACTGTAAAAAAATATTGACCGATAAGATTAAAAAACAATAACAAAAATTATCCTATCAAAAAAGTAAGATATCAATAAAAAATATAACAAAATAACTTACACCTAAAATGTATTCTAATTTACTTAAGTGATAATTAAACTGTAAAAAATATGGACTGATAAGATTAAAAAATAATACTTTAAGACACAATATGTAGATACTGCACTTTGACCAGCGGGCGCAACTGATCATCGTACAATTTCTACCTAAAGTGTATTCTAATTTACTTAAGTGATAATTAACTGTAAAAATAATATTAACTGATAAGATTAAAAGACAATACCAAAAATTATCCTATCAAAAAAGTAAGATATTAATCAAAAATATAACAAAATAGCCAACAACTTAAATGGATCATTCTTTACATAAATTATTTTTGACAAAAATGTTGATTGATTTTCCTCCTTATGTGGAGAAGTTGTCAGCTCCTTGTCGAAAGGTAAGTTAGTACTGGTTGGTATACAGTCCAGGAAAACTGGTTAGGTGAACTGGCGTTAAACCCCAGAGACAATACGTCACATAAAAGCAAACAAATTACATAAGTCATTCATTAACAACTGAAATAAATAAGAAATAATAAGACATTACCCTATACAAACAAGTAAGATATTAATTAAAAAATATAACAAAATAACCTACACCTAAAATGTATTCTAATTTACTTAAATGATAATAAACTGTAAAAAAGTATTGACTCATCAGATTAAAAAACAATAACAAAAATTATCCTATCAAAAAAGTAAGATATTGATAAAAAATATAACGAAATAACCTACACACAAAAAGTACTCTAATTTACTTAAGTGATAATTAAACTGTAAAAAATATTGACTGATAAGATTCAAAAATAATACATTAAGAAACAATACGTAGATACTGCACTTTGACCAGCGGGCCCAACTGATCATTGTACAATTTCTACCTAAAATGAGTTCTAATTTACTTAAGTGATAATTAACTGTGAAAAAAAATAATGACTGATAAGATTAAGACAATAACAAAAATTATCCCATCAAAAAAGTAAGATATTAATCAAAAATATAATAAAATAACCTACAATAACAAAAAGACAATAACAAAAATTAGCCTATCAAAAAGTGGATATTAATTAAAAAAACTCAGTGCCCCCCAACTCTCTCCAAGGCTCCCCCGACTCACATCCAGGCACCCCCAAACAACACGAAAGTTCCCATGACCCGCATTAGGGTTCCCACAACTCACGCCAACGTTCCTGTATCTCACATTAAGTCCTCTCAAACAAACACTTAGATTCCACCAACTCGCATTCAGGATACACTTGCCTTCTTCCAGATTCTGCCAACTCGCATTCAGGCTACCCTAACTCACAAAAGTGACCCTGCCACTCACACTAAAATCCCCACAACTCACTCTTAAGTCACTCTCACTCACACTCAGATCCCCTCAAGTCACACTCAGGTACCCGTCACTCACATCAAGGCTCACACACCTCACACCAATGTAACCCAAAAACTCTTAGGCATTCTATACACTGCATTCCGATCAGGGGCACTACTGATCGGCTTGCAATGCTTTTGAGAATAGCATTGAGACACAATATGTAGATACTGCACTTTGACCAGCGGGCGCAACTGATCATCGTACAATTTCTACATAAGGTTTCAATGCCAAACTCAGATCCTCAATCCTCCAGTGTGTACACACTGGTAATTTTGAGGATTTTCAGACTGGATGCCATTCTGCCATTAGAGTTTCGGATAACATCAATATGAGATATGGGAACCTTAATGTAAGTTAGGGGTACCTGAATGCAATCTGAGAGAACCTAAGTGCAAGTGAAAGCAACCTAAGTGCAAGCTATGTGAACCTTGATGTAAGCAACAGGATCCTTCCTGCGAGTAAGGGCAACCAAAATGTGAATTAGGACAACCCAAAAGAAAGTTCGTGTACCCTGAATGCCAGTTAGGGGAACCTAAGCGTGAGCTTGGGAAGCCTCAGTGTAAAATACGAGAACATCAGTGTAAGCCACAAGAACATCAATGAGAGCCATGTGAACAATCATGTGATCCAGGGGAACCCAAATATGAGCTGGAGAAACTTTGAGGAGAGTTAGAGGTCACCGAATCTGAGTGAGGGGAACCTTAGCACTAGTTAGGAGAACTTTAGTTGGAGATGTGGGAACAAAAAATACAAACACCTACCATCCACCTGTTTCTGATAACCATCCATTAATATTGCTTTCCTGCAGTATGATCTTCAATGATCCACATTAATGTTGTAACCAACTTCATGGACAATAGTTGAAGCTGTCTGGTCTCAATACGGCTACTCCTATAAATTACAAATTAAAATAGAAATGAATATTCATTCATAAACAAAATAAAAATAAATCAATGGAAGAAATTGATACCACATAGCTTCGTTTTACCGAATGGTCCAAATTTATTAAGTGTTCCAGAATTATTAATTCATCTTTAGTAAAAGCACTCGGCTTCCTTCATTCAATATTCAACCTAAGAGATAAATCAACACACTGAGAGGACTGTTGCTGGCTGGCTTTGCAGTATTGTGAGGCATTTAACCTGTTTTTTTGATGAATTTTTTTTTAAAAAAATTTCCTACCAACCTACCCACTTCTAATTGGCATGGGTCAATTGAGGGGAAACAAACAATATTTTAATTTAGGCCAAACAAAAATGATAAATCAACATCACTATGACTCTATTATGAACTTAACATTTTACAAAATAATTTGTATGCAAAGTGTCATTAGATAAATTCTTTGATAAAAACGACCAATGCGTTGACTGTTTTCGCAGACGACATTTTATAAGTTCAGGGCAGAAATCTTCCAATGCACCGCTCTGCATCGGGAACTATGCAATGCAAGTGTCTGCACGTTGTTTACATTAATGAAATTGTTTTAGAAAGAGTCGCTGATCGTTTTTTAATAATTTAATACACCTGTGATTAAAGGAAGTTAAATTTGGATGCATGCACGCATATTTGTATTTTCACATGATTACGCACGTTTTTTTACATGAATGGGAATGGATTTTTTATATTTTGTTGGAATAGTTGGTCTATAAGTAAAATCTTAATTCAAAGTATTGAGAAGAAAATCAGTGTAATTATTGTGACACTAGACTACCATAAGAAAACTTATGACACATTAAGAATAATGAATGAGTTTACTGCCATGCAAGAAAAAATATAATGTTGGCGTCTCTGAATTATTTATTTGACATTTTCAATATTTCATATGAATGGCATAAAAACAAAAGATAATAAGGAACAAGTAAAGAATCTTTAGATAAGGCCATTTCCACTTTATTGGCATCAAAATTGAAATTGTCCGTAAAATTTCTAAGTCCAACTTTGAGTAAAAATTGCAAAAATGGGCCCCATTCAAATTTGATTGATTTTGGGTCTAAAATGCAAAATGGATTCAGACAAATAAATGTTGAAAATCTCAGTTTGGCCCAACAATCGAAGTCCGACTTTGAGTAAAAATTGCAAAAATGGGCCCCATTCAAATTTGATTGATTTTGGGTCTAAAATGCAAAACAGATTCAGACAAATAAATGTTGAAAATCTCAGTTTGGCCCAACAATCGAAGTCCGACTTTGAGTAAAAATTGCAAAAATGGGCCCCATTCAAATTTGATTGATTTTGGGTCTAAAATGCAAAACAGATTCAGACAAATAAATGTTGAAAATCTCAGTTTGGCCCAACAATTGAAGTCCGACTTTGAGTAAAAATTGCAAAAATGGGCCCCATTCAAATTTGATTGATTTTGGGTCTAAAATGCAAAATGGATTCAGACAAATAAATGTTGAAAATCTCAGTTTGGCCCAACAATCGAAGTCCGACTTTGAGTAAAAATTGCAAAAATGGGCCCCATTCAAATTTGATTGATTTTGGGTCTAAAATGCAAAACAGATTCGGACAAATAAATGTTGAAAATCTCAGTTTGGCCCAACAATTACAAATTGTAGATTTTCCAAACAAAGTATAAATTACTAGTAATTTGATAAAATAACTGATTCAACAAATATATTTATGTTTAAAACACAAGTACAAAAATAAAACACAATACGCCATTTGATAGATTCTGACTCTGAGAAACAAACAAATTCAATTTGTCCTAATTTTGTCTGTTTCTAGTCATGGGAAAATTGGATGGAGTGCTATATCTATGTATATGACATACCCGATTTTGGATGTTAAAATATATGTCTCATACACAAATGATTACAATAATGTAAAGGAAAATGCGGCAGAAAGGTGAACAATTTAGAACATAAAAAAACACATCTCTGATGAACATTTTGTTACCCTGAATTTTTGGTTCCAATTTCATGATGCAGTGAACCAATGTACAGAGAATCAATGGGAACCAGTTTAATAAATCTTCTGTATGCTGAATTAAAGGGAAACAATCCAATAGAGAATCTTAAAGGTAGACTACTTTCAAATTGCAGTAAGATGAAATGAGTTTTCAGACATGCTAAATTGTTCAAAACAACAAGAGAAGGACATAAGTGCAGCCTACCAATCAGTGACACCTGTATGTTAAGACATTCAGGAAAACTTGAATAGTGTCTCAGTAAACAAATGACTTGTTAAAAGAAGTTTGTATGGACTAAGTATCTGAAACAAGATACTAACTACCACGCCAGGAATCAATGGGTGTGTCTATGAGGTTCATACAAAGTACAGCAAAATAAATTCAGTAGCAATCAACAAGCTTCTGTCCCTTTAAATCAAGCTAAGAATGCAACACAAACATATCACTAATACATATATTTTCTGAGACTTTCTCTGATTTGATTTTTGTTTAAGTCATTACAAAAATTCTTGTACACATATCTAATATGTTATCTGTTGTAACAATGTACTTTTGTAAAAAATGATTATGACACTCACCTTTTAAACATTCTACTAAAAAAAGAATGGTTCCAATTTGATGATAGCTCATTGCACTGCACTATCAATCAGGGAAACGATCATCCTGAAAAAAATAAAATAATAAAAATCAGAAAACTAAAATTATCAAAAAATATAACAGAAATAAAGTCAAAACAATTAATACAAAAATTACAAAATAACCTACATCTGATATGTACTATTCTTTACATAAGTTATTTTTGACAAAAATGTCAATTTTACTCCATATGAGGAGAAGTTGCCAGCTCCTTGTCGAAAGGTAAGTTAGTACTGGTTGGTATACAGTCCAGGAAAACTGGTTAGGTGAACTGGCGTTAAACCCCAGACACAATATGTCACATAAAAGCAAACAAATTACATAAGTCATTCATTAACAACTGAAATACATAAGAAATAATAAGAAATTATCCTATACAAAAAAGTAAGATATTAATCAAAAAAATATAACAAAATAACCTACACCCAAAATGTATTCTAATTTACTTAAGTGATAATAAACTGTAAAAAAATATTGACCGATAAGATTAAAAAACAATAACAAAAATTATCCTATCAAAAAAGTAAGATATCAATAAAAAATATAACAAAATAACTTACACCTAAAATGTATTCTAATTTACTTAAGTGATAATTAAACTGTAAAAAATATGGACTGATAAGATTAAAAAATAATACTTTAAGACACAATATGTAGATACTGCACTTTGACCAGCGGGCGCAACTGATCATCGTACAATTTCTACCTAAAGTGTATTCTAATTTACTTAAGTGATAATTAACTGTAAAAATAATATTAACTGATAAGATTAAAAGACAATACCAAAAATTATCCTATCAAAAAAGTAAGATATTAATCAAAAATATAACAAAATAGCCAACAACTTAAATGGATCATTCTTTACATAAATTATTTTTGACAAAAATGTTGATTGATTTTCCTCCTTATGTGGAGAAGTTGTCAGCTCCTTGTCGAAAGGTAAGTTAGTACTGGTTGGTATACAGTCCAGGAAAACTGGTTAGGTGAACTGGCGTTAAACCCCAGAGACAATACGTCACATAAAAGCAAACAAATTACATAAGTCATTCATTAACAACTGAAATAAATAAGAAATAATAAGACATTACCCTATACAAACAAGTAAGATATTAATTAAAAAATATAACAAAATAACCTACACCTAAAATGTATTCTAATTTACTTAAATGATAATAAACTGTAAAAAAGTATTGACTCATCAGATTAAAAAACAATAACAAAAATTATCCTATCAAAAAAGTAAGATATTGATAAAAAATATAACGAAATAACCTACACACAAAAAGTACTCTAATTTACTTAAGTGATAATTAAACTGTAAAAAATATTGACTGATAAGATTCAAAAATAATACATTAAGAAACAATACGTAGATACTGCACTTTGACCAGCGGGCCCAACTGATCATTGTACAATTTCTACCTAAAATGAGTTCTAATTTACTTAAGTGATAATTAACTGTGAAAAAAAATAATGACTGATAAGATTAAGACAATAACAAAAATTATCCCATCAAAAAAGTAAGATATTAATCAAAAATATAATAAAATAACCTACAATAACAAAAAGACAATAACAAAAATTAGCCTATCAAAAAGTGGATATTAATTAAAAAAACTCAGTGCCCCCCAACTCTCTCCAAGGCTCCCCCGACTCACATCCAGGCACCCCCAAACAACACGAAAGTTCCCATGACCCGCATTAGGGTTCCCACAACTCACGCCAACGTTCCTGTATCTCACATTAAGTCCTCTCAAACAAACACTTAGATTCCACCAACTCGCATTCAGGATACACTTGCCCTCTTCCAGATTCTGCCAACTCGCATTCAGGCTACCCTAACTCACAAAAGTGACCCTGCCACTCACACTAAAATCCCCACAACTCACACTTAAGTCACTCTCACTCACACTCAGATCCCCTCAAGTCACACTCAGGTACCCGTCACTCACATCAAGGCTCACACACCTCACACCGATGTAACCCAAAAACTCTTAGGCATTCTATACACTGCATTCCGATCAGGGGCACTACTGATCGGCTTGCAATGCTTTTGAGAATAGCATTGAGACACAATATGTAGATACTGCACTTTGACCAGCGGGCGCAACTGATCATCGTACAATTTCTACATAAGGTTTCAATGCCAAACTCAGATCCTCAATCCTCCAGTGTGTACACACTGGTAATTTTGAGGATTTTCAGACTGGATGCCATTCTGCCATTAGAGTTTCGGATAACATCAATATGAGATATGGGAACCTTAATGTAAGTTAGGGGTACCTGAATGCAATCTGAGAGAACCTAAGTGCAAGTGAAAGCAACCTAAGTGCAAGCTATGTGAACCTTGATGTAAGCAACAGGATCCTTCCTGCGAGTAAGGGCAACCAAAATGTGAATTAGGACAACCCAAAAGAAAGTTCGTGTACCCTGAATGCCAGTTAGGGGAACCTAAGCGTGAGCTTGGGAAGCCTCAGTGTAAAATACAAGAACATCAATGTAAGAGTCATGTGAACAATCATGTGATCCAGGGGAACCCAAATATGAGCTGGAGAAACTTTGAGGAGAGTTAGAGGTCACCGAATCTGAGTGAGGGGAACCTTAGCACTAGTTAGGAGAACTTTAGTTGGAGATGTGGGAACAAAAAATACAAACACCTACCATCCACCTGTTTCTGATAACCATCCATTAATATTGCTTTCCTGCAGTATGATCTTCAATGATCCACATTAATGTTGTAACCAACTTCATGGACAATAGTTGAAGCTGTCTGGTCTCAATACGGCTACTCCTATAAATTACAAATTAAAATAGAAATGAATATTCATTCATAAACAAAATAAAAATAAATCAATGGAAGAAATTGATACCACATAGCTTCGTTTTACCGAATGGTCCAAATTTATTAAGTGTTCCAGAATTATTGAATTCATCTTTAGTAAAAGCACTCGGCTTCCTTCATTCAATATTCAACCTAAGAGATAAATCAACACACTGAGAGGACTGTTGCTGGCTGGCTTTGCAGTATTGTGAGGCATTTAACCTGTTTTTTTGATGAATTTTTTTTTAAAAAAATTTCCTACCAACCTACCCACTTCTAATTGGCATGGGTCAATTGAGGGGAAACAAACAATATTTTAATTTAGGCCAAACAAAAATGATAAATCAACATCACTATGACTCTATTATGAACTTAACATTTTACAAAATAATTTGCATGCAAAGTGTCATTAGAGTACAAATCAATCAGACTTTTTCAATCCATAAATCCAATCAATAAATATCAAGATTAATCAACAAATCAATCAATTGATCAATAAATCTAATAATTCAATCAGTATGTTTTATATGAATAAATTAATTATCAGTAAATTCAACCAAATCAACAGGGCTGCCAACAGAGAAAATGGAAAGAGGAAAATTTGCAGGTCCAGAGCACAGCCCTGGTGGGGGACCAGGAGGCAAAGCCCACCAGAAGATCCCGGTATTTCAGCTTTTCAGACTGGTTTAGACTGAATTTTCTGACAATATGACACCTCTTCATGTTCATTAAATTCAGCATTCCCAATGATTTTTTAAACCTGGGTACATGTACCCACATATTGTGAGAAATTGTCACCAGTTTCTGCGACCTTTTCAAACGAAAATTAACAGGCGACTTCGGGAGTTAATAAGAAATTTCCAATAAAATACTCACAATTACGTTCCCATGGTGCTTATTTATATTAAGTAATCCAAAATTTGCTGAAAAAAGCTAATTTTGAACTATTTTTTGACATGAGGAAATGCACTATGACTATTTCGGCTATTAATGCATAATTTATAGTGTTTTTTGCGTCTAGTTAAGTCATACTTCTGGACTAAATTAACAAACTGACACTTCGCAGTGTATCAATATTTGTTGGTATCGAGAGACGGGATCAGTAAACGGATTGGTTCTAAGATAACAAACGTTGGAATTCAAAGTAAGTTCGGGATTCATGCAACTACAAGAGTGTAATAGGCGATATAGACAAAATTCTACACCTATATGAAAAAGAATTCGTATGCATTTCCTTATAACATACTGTTTCTTTTCTTTGATAAAAACGACCACTACTTGACTGTTTTCGCAGACGATATTTTCTAAGTTCAGGGCAGAAATCTTCCAAAGCACCGCTCTGCATCGGGAACTATGCAATGCAAGTGTCTGCATTAATGAAATTGTTTTAGAAAGAGTCGCTGATCGTTTTTAATAATTTAATACACCTGTGATTAAAGGAAGTTAAATATGGATGCATGCACGCACGCATATTTGTATTTTCACATGATTATGCACATTTTTTACGTGAATGGGAATGCTACTAGTTCATGACTGAAGATATGCATTTTCACATAAACAGTGTAGCTGAAATAGATTTATCAATTGGCTGTACATGAATGATCAATCACACAGATGACTACATCCAACCAGATGACACGCGGCCATTTGATTTTCACATATAATTTCAGTCAAGCGATATGATTGGTTGGTGCTGAATGAAACATGATCGCTGACTAGCGGAAGTTCCGGTAAATCAATATCAAATGATATTTTATCGTTGTCATCTCGTGCCAGTAGCCCCTACTCCCCCTAGAAATTTCTCAATGGATTTACATCGATCTCAAAAATGGCCCCAGGAGGATTAAATCTGCGGAATTCAACGGAAAATTGGCAGCCCCAAATCAATTGATTAATAAATGAAATCATTCAATCAGTATGTTCTATCAATCAGTCAAAATTGTAATCATCTTACTATTATTATACAGGAACTGACATTTTAAGATTCTTAATCCACAATATTGAAAATCAAAATTAAAACAATGCATATACTTATATTTACATATGAGCAATCACTTGCAACAAATACAACATTAAAAGATACACAAATTATTTGATGACAATTATTTTAAACAATTACTGTTAAGAATTGCAATGTGGGCCAAGACAAAAGATTGTAATCCAATGTTGTACTTTATCTTAGTCATATCAGAAATATTTTTCTTAACTAAGAGAAATAAACAATAAAATAAATGTTGGAACACTGAAGATGAAAATAAGTAATTTCTGATGTCTATAAATATTTATACCTTACTTTCTAGATATTCATGATTTTTTCCAAATTAATGTTGTAACCAACTCCATGGGTTTTGTATACAAATAAGACTTGAAGTCTGATGTCCAAGTAAAATTTCCATTGAACATCGTAACATATGTAGAGGTAAATCAATATGAAAATTATGTAAATGAATTAAAGAAAAGTAACTGATCTTATCTTTCATTTGCATACATAAAAATATAAATGTATGAAAATTATTTGTATAAAAATCAATTGTGAAACAGTGAATTTTGCATGAATATGTAAAGGCTAAAGATTGTTACAAGAATATATTAGGAGGAAGTAAACATATGACGTAGAAGTATGCTCAAATCAACACCAATTACCACTGACCTCCAGAATTGGGGATTCTTGCGACATTTTGGACAAAATTCGAAAATTGTATATAAACAACTTAGAATAATAAAACAAATATTAGATATTGTTTATTTTTATCTTTAGATAAACATGTTATTTGAGTGACTTCAATGTAAGTGAACTTTCTAACCTTAAATCCTTCCGAAGATTCAGTCATATGTACTTCTCAACTGACATCAGTTCCCTCGGTGTTTACACTTATGGCTTCTCCGTGCAGTGAATTTTGTTGGTAGGGTTCGTCTGAAGAAACAAAATGACACATTGTATTAAATTAGAATAGAACAAATTCTGTCCTTAAAAATGCGCCAATAAATACTGAATTTGGTTCGGTAAATTCATACTAGAGTATAAAATGCAATAAACTTTAAGTAGAAGAGATCCACAAACTTCAAAAACATAAAAATGGCGCCAGCAATAAAATTGAAAAAAAAGAAACTTAAATTAGACTAATAGTTCCCTCCAACATGAATTCTTTAACTTCGCTAGTTCAAACGCTCGCAGAAAGTTAAAAAGTCACCTAAAATCCAACCAATACCAATAAAAATGAATTCAAAAATACCTGTTCACTCGGCGGCCATCTTGACTGAGCCAGTGATCCTTGCGCGATACAAATCACGTGATTCGGACGACCAATCAGTGAATTCAATTTTTGAATTGTCACGTGCTAAGGTCATACTCCAGGTCATTTGGTACTCTGCGTAACATAGCGCATTGAATGTTGGGAAAAGAACTGTTTGACCCCCATGTTTATATCAAGTCACGTAGCCAAGATAATGAACTGTCATGATCTACTACACGCATAATTAATGGTCCCCCAACAGTCAGTGCTTGTAGGGTGCTGAGACTGTATCCGGTCTATCATGAAATTGCTTAACGACTTGATAATCAACACTACATATTGTATTCATATTGTGTGCTAGGTAACATTATTTCTGAAGAACATGCGTGGTAAGCTGAAAGATCTGACACTTACTGTGGTGGGAATGGCTAGAAAATCTTTACTTGGCAATGTTAGTTTTATGTGCTCAATTTTTTCATGCTTAAACGATGGTCAAATCCGAGAGTTGGGGCAGTATTTTCGATCAATGCTAAGCGGCACTCTTTCCTCCAACTTTTCGCCGCCCAAGTGTAAATAAGAATCCTAAATTGGATTGTAATGCATATTTGCCTTGGAGCAGAGAAAAGGCAACATCTGCATACGAAAGCCGTTTTTCATCACACAGGCCTGTAATCCACAGCAACATCAGGTCAATTATGTTATCACATGTTTTGATATTGAGATCTAAACGGAGTCTATGAAATACCAAAAATTTTCTTACTATATTAATAGCAAGATTTGTCAATTATATTTAACTGTATAATCTAGAATCTAACAGAACGTGAATGGGCCGGACAGAGTCAACGTGAATTAGTTTAAATCGAGTGCTAGATAGCAAATACAGGGGAGATAATCCTTTGTGTCTTTTCGATTTAACTGGTTCCCGCTGAATCTGGTGCATTTCAAAATGGAACAAGGACCAGTTTATCTTTTCGATATATATCAGTCTTTCGCTCAAAATAATTATAAAGATGGATGCGTCCAGTGTAGGAATGGGAAGCAATGCTGAAATTATCGAGTCTGAAGAAGAAAGAAAGGAGAGAGAACATTTTTCTAGAAAAATCAATGCCTTCGTGAATGAATACAGGTGAATTTTCTCGCTATGAATATCCGATCTAGTGTACAACGAAACATATTTTACATTCGTCATCAAAATGTTTCGTAATGTCAGCCGGCAACGGAAGACCTACACAAATACAGCTCATATATATATATCAAAACTAATTTTATTTTCGGGTTCAGCATCATCAAAAATGTATACATGTTAAAAACAGTATTTAAAAGTAATCCATAAAGTGATTTTGAAACATACTTATGGATTAATGCGTTTATAATAACACATAATAAAATAAATAAAAATAAAATATCAATAAAAAATCTTTATAAATTAGCTTTATTCCTAAAAGAGGCATTTTCACCAAACAAATATCTCTCTTCCTAATTTTCACAGTTAAATTTATTTCATTTCCAATCACTGAATGTATTGTACAGATACATTTATTAATGATTTTGTGTTGTATTTGTATGTATGTTTTGATATTTCTGTCATATTTGTACTGCTTTTGTTCTGTTTTGTGAACCATAGGCAAGTGTTTGCCAATTTGTAAATAAAAGTTTGAAGTAATAATTTATCTATACCACTGAATGCATAAGAGTTCTTATTTCCTTGATATCTTTACAAACATCAATTACAGCATTGATCATCATAGATTATTCCACCGGGTGCTAATTACTAGGTGACAAATAGCAATACGGTTCGTCAATGTTAGTATGTTGTTAAGATAAGCATGACATACAGATTTTTGGCGTCTGACTCAGTAGGAAACTTCCTTCAGCTGGGACATGATTATACACAGGCCCTGGCTGCAAAAGTAACTAAAAGAAACTCAGATCTGTAACAGATATATTTATTCAGAATTATCACATTAACAATATAAATAAACAAATCATAATTACATGTAGTTTATTGCATCTAATTATTCCATGAAATTAATAACAGGAAATGTCAATAGTCATGAAAAAGGTTGAACAATTGTGGTCCTAGAAAAAAAATAAACAGGTAGTAATAAACAAGGCACTTGACTATAAAAATATAAACCTGAATGCTGTTAATGATGTTGTTGTTGATAGTGTTGTTTATGATGATGGTGTTGTTGTTGATAGTGTTGTTTATGATGATGATCATGATGTCGTTTATGATGTCAATTCAAAGTCCTGTATAGAATTACCTTTTTTATTTTCATTTTGACTTTAAGCGTTCAGTGACAGAACTTTTTGAAAAACCGAAACACTCCGAATAACCCGGAGTTAGCTCAACAGAGATGCTGTAGGAAGTGCCTAATATCCCTACAATCACAGTCATGTTTTTCGTCTTGGAAAAACAACCAATTAAATCAGCAATTAAACTGTCTTTAACACATGGCATTCTGTTTCCCGCCTTATTTATTAAAATAAATCAGCTGGGTATACCGGACAAAATGGCAGAAAAACTGAAGTATGTTCCTGGTGCTAAACCTGGAAAAAAGATCCCTGAAGTTGCCAGGTGTTCGGCCACAAAACATGAAAATATAATTCGTGATAGAAAATGTTTGCTTTCATGGTGTAATAACAGGCCTTGGTTGCGATTTTTGAGCGAGACTGTCTCCATGTTTTGCGAATTTAATTCGGGCTAGTGAATTTTGATTCGGGCTAGTGAAAATTGCTTAGTTACTAGCCCGACTTGCTTGTAAATTTCAATCCTAATTTCTATGACTGCTTTAATCACTGAATCAGATTCATTATTTATTTTCAATGTTTCACATGTAGTTTGGGCTAGCACTTTAACAATAAATAGTTTGGACATATCTGCACTGCAATGTGCAGTTATTTAAATCTTCGTGTATTTGTTAGTTTGTTTTTATGGTGACTTATTGTCACTGGGGTTTAATGCCGTTTTTCAACAATTTTTCAGTTATATACGGCGACGGTTTCACCTAACCAGTGTTCCTGGACTGTATAATAAGTCAAACTTTAAACACATCTTAAATTATATCTATAAACAGACTAAAACTCTCCATACAATAATGATATAGACTATGTTACCATAGTAACAACAATTACAAAACTACAAAATATATACACAGTATATTGCATGGTGTAAGAAATTTTAAGTTGCAGATTTTGATTACAATAAGACCAAATAAGGTAACAATATATAAATACATAGTTAGCATTTACAAAGTATGTATCAATCATCTAGAATACAAAATTACTCAACATTTCATATAAAAATTACTAAGAAATACAATTAAAATCAAATTAATATATTATCAGAATAAAATAGCCTATTAACATGTATGTTTTCCTGCTGTATGTTATAAAGCACACATTGAATAAAAAATGTATATAAATTTAAAGTCACTGTTCACTGACTTAAAGAATGATTGGAGGATAATTCTGCATCATACTTGTACAGTAGACTCTAGC
The DNA here is from genome assembly GCA_008271625.1 of Lutraria rhynchaena. Taxonomy (NCBI): domain Eukaryota; kingdom Metazoa; phylum Mollusca; class Bivalvia; order Venerida; family Mactridae; genus Lutraria; species Lutraria rhynchaena. Next base: position 210,845 of record VIBL01000073.1, on the reverse strand, counting down.
GTAGACAAAATTCAACTCAATACAAGCATAAAACTAAAAAACAAACACTATCTTAATGGTGCACACTGACAAAAATCAGAACATTATATGTCTCATAACATGATATATATCATATGAGAACACATTTTAGAACGCATGATCAATTCAACAGCACAAATTTTCTGAACATCAGTTTAAGCTACATGGGTACAATTTGATTTACAGAGTATATGCTTTGATAATTAATAAAGGCAGTTATTTTGATATGAACATTTTTTAATAAAAATGATTTTCGATTATAGATTATAAGAAGACATTCATGATCAAGTTATTTTTAAAAATAAATATACAGTGTTGATCTTCTGAGTTCATTTTTTTACACATATACTTGGCAATAAGCAACATGATGCAGTCTTTTTTGTGTCACTATTGGAGACTATTTTCAGAAATTTTAACAAGTCAAATGACCGTCTTCTGTCCCCAACATTTTTAACATATAACCTTATTTCTTTCATGTGTACACAACTTTCTGTGGAGACTTTAAACGTATGTGAATACACATTTCCAATCTGGTTTCTCCAGGGCATATCTCCAACGTCTAACAATAGTGCAATATTCGCATATTTTCTGAAATAAAATAGGCAACAATTTTAGTAAAATTTAAAATAAACCTTGGACAGCTCATCAATGTCTGAAAGTGTTCTGTGATTTTGCTTAGAGAAGACACAGATATGCGGAAACTTTTGAATGAAAGTACTGTAAATCCAATATTATTCTCAGTGTTTTTATTTTTGTTATTTTTATTATTACTGCAGAAGTAAGCCTAATCTCTCCTAGCTTAATATTGTCGGTAAAAATTTGTTTATCTGCATCTTTAACATACCTAGCTTCCTCTCTGCCTTCACTATTAATTCCAGGATGTCATGTACTAACTGTATCATAATGCTTGTAATATTTGTGGAAAATTACCTGGCCTTGACAGCCACAAATTCACATCATTATCTTATTTTACGTGAAATATTCAGAAATGTTGTGGAATGTTAAAGACAAATTCTTTAACAAAGAGAAAAAGCTCCTGCAAACTCTAAATCAAGCAGAGTTATCGTTCTTGTACATTGAGTTTCTCCTCATTGAGGTCTATCTACCGATAAAGTTTCATATTGATACCTGCAATACTTTTTGAGTAATGCTCCTGACAAAAATTGTTTATGACACCAGACACCTGCCTGCCTGATTTTCACCAATCTGTATGTCACATATTTTCATTGAAAATCTAGCAAACCAGACCAGAAAGAAGGCAACTCTCAGTTGTCAGTTGTATCGTCCCATATCTATATTATCCTGAAAAAGTTAATCCGTGATGATACTGCTACCACACGAAGCACAGCGAAATATAACATCCTTCAACTGGTTTCCTAGCAACGATAACAAAAATAGATCAATCTTGAGCATTACTAATGAAGCAAAATCATGTACAGGACTCCAGAAAATGTCAATCGTGTCAAAATCACATTTTTTACTACTAAAAATCTGCAAATTGTATTTCAAAAATGTCCAGCAATCACAATCAACAATTTTGTACTTCAGCATTCTGAAAAGTTCCTTATCAGATGCAGATAAAATTGTTTGATTCATTTCTTTTACATCTTTAACTGGCAATATATGGATGTCAATACATTGTAATAACTATGTACCTTCTGTTTTGTCAGGAAATGTTTGAGCATTCTCAATAACTGTAAGACCCTTTCCTCTCTATGTGATTCTGTGAGGCAGGATATATCTGTAATAGAAAATTAACAGAAAATATAAAACAGGATAAACAGGACCATCCAACAACAACAACAACAACAACAATTTTTAGTCTGCATTATGTGACAGACTCATTCAAAATTCACTTAAACAAAAAAATAGTCACCTATCATATTATATATAACCCTGGCTGTTGGTGTGTCATTAAGCACTAATGGAAAAACGAAAATTAAAGTAATATAGTTACAATTACATTTAAAGATTACATTCTACTTACTTTGCCATTATGTCCTCTGATGTACAAATGCCTGGCGGCTGTATTGTCTTTCTGTACAATCTTTACATGAGGCATAAATCTTGCCATTCTAAAATAATAATGACTATGCTGAAATCATAAACACATACTTAATATTAAAACAATAGGGGCCTAACGAAAATCGATAGACATCAGAAAATGCCGTCAATATGGTCATGCTCTGATACTTCCATAGAAGTCACGGAAATTGATTGACATACACTGGAAATGCTAAATTTAGTTACATATTGGTTTCCAAATTCATTGGCAGTACATTAACAAAACAAGGAGATATATGCACAACATTTCTCTCTCTTACTGTGCTGAAAATAATATATATCTTATGAAAGTTTACAAGTAGCATGATACATTAGTTCATTCACTATCATCAATTATTCATTAGTGATAAGTTAATCATACTTAGACTAGAAAAGAAATAGTCATTATGGGTAAATGGAAACATGACTATTTTTCTGGCTTTAAGAGAAACATTTCTCTGGAAGACTGATATATGTTAACACTTTACATCAACAAATTATTTCAAACATTAGCACACTGTTACCTTAGGCAGCAAGAATTCACCAGGAAGCTCAACTTCAGCAGTGTTGAGAGAGAAGTTACTCATAAATCTACACTTTTCTTCTACCAAAAATGTCCTGAAAAGTCAATACAATCTTTTAGTACTGATGTTTAGAATACAATGAAACCAAGCTATACAATATACTAGCTGGAATTCAAAAATAAACTTGTACTCCATAATTTTCTTCCTTCAATTTAGCTTCAATATCAATTAAACAGTGCAATAAAATTGTAATAACTGTATAAATATTTAAGCCAGTGAAAAAACGACCAATTCAAATAAGAATAAAAATCATTCCTTTACAATGACATAGCCTACAAATTATTTACACACAAATACTACATATACTGCTCTAGTAGCCAGACTGACTGTTATGTTGAGTAATCAGAGGTAATACATAAATGCATGAATTAAAACTTCCTCTGTGACATAAAGAGGTCTGAATACAGAGGTATTATGTAGTTGAAATATACAGGAAATATTGAAAACCAATCCTAAATTAGTGGTCATAATATTGAGGTGGTCACTAGGTGAGGTTTTACTGTAGTATTTTTTCTCACGGGGGTTTAATGTCATACCCACAGCCAGAGTCGTTTGGTGTCTTTTCCAGCTTTAACAGTGGATGACCAGCCCAGGTGTACCCCTGGATAGAACATCCACCTTTTGTAAGCCTCTGGTACAGCTTTTTCACACATGAAATTTGTCTGGTTCTGGCTGGGATTCAAACACACAGTGGTGAAGGGCTAGTGATTACTAGTCAGATACCTTAACCTCCCAAGCATGGAGGCCCTGTCTTTACTGTAATAATGTTATACATATATTACTTACTTAGGGAGTAGTTTTGGCTTGGCTTCAAGTATTTTGATCCATCTTTTCAACTTACTGATAAGATTATGCAGTTCAGTAGATCCTGGAACGCTGAAATTCAGAACAAAGATAAGATTTAAATAAAATCCTAGATATTACAATGAAGGCAAGCACTAGTTTTGATATCATTTCAGTATTAAAAAGGATTCAAGCAGACTACCTATAGGATTGAAATGGGAACCAATGAATATTCTTGACTTCCTTCTTAAAATTTCTGTCTGCAAAACAACAGTAGAGTTATATTGAAATTAAGTAATTATTAGTATTGTCTTTTAACTAATGCACAATAGCAAATATTGAAGATATATCCCATGAAATTTAATCAAGGTCATTTAAGTTCAATGACTCAAACAAATGCGTGAATTATTACCTAAAATCAAAGTCTGTTGTGAACTGACTTTTCATTTTCTGGAAGATAGGATCCTGGGTTGTGGCTTGCGCTTAATGTGCTAGGGACTCTGATGCTGCAGTGGAGAAAGTTGTAACCTCATTGGTGACATTCTTGACACTCACACTGAATGTACTCATCAACTTTTTCACGAAGTTTAATGTGTGTGGTGTTGTAGTAGCATTAGCAACTGTTAAAATAATGGAGAGACAAACTTGATATTTCATTCTAAATTGAGAGCTAGAGACAAATGTAATAGAAACGGGACCTGACCCTCTCGGGCAATGTACCCAATACCTGATCAACTTAGGGCAATCAATTCACACTTTCAAAGAAGTTCATTTAGGTAAAGACTGAAAAAATCAGAATTCCAAGCAAATGATTACAACTAAATATGCAAAAACAGTATTAAGTTAAAAAGCAATGTACATGTATTATATCACACAGGACTGTGATCGGGAAATTAAACATAAGAACAACTAAAATTTACCAGAGGCTCTGTTCTCAAATGCTACAATGTAACATTTAGCAAGACCCTGTCATAATTCTTCCTAAATCAGACTATCTGATCTACGATACCTTCCAGTGAGGATAGAATCATGGGGTGTAACTCTCTGCATGTGCATGATACGGCTACATCACCACATAGGAGCCGGGGCACGGATTGGCCCAGCATCAGATTGACCTGGTGCCCTGCTAGATAATGAACTGCTGCCACCACTGCTGGTGGTTAGGGTGGAACTCGAAGTAGGAGTAGTAACCTCTGTAAAACAAAAGGATTATTTTAATGACTTACAATAGTTTGTGTAAGGTAAACATATCAAATGTGATTTTATAATATACCTGGTGCTAATAATCAGTAATATTGCATTTAAGACAGTACTAAACAAACAGCTTTCATTTCAAATCTTAATCTCCAAAACATACAAAAAAATCACTACCTATAATAGATTCTGAAGTCTTTGTCAATAATATATGTACCTAACCATGATAATACTAAGTTTGTTACTTGAATCATTATAGATAAATGTAGCTATTTCCAGGAAGTTTGGGCATACATTGTACATATATTTCCAATAAATACCTGTAACTGAGAGAGTAGGTTCAGGAGTGGAGGGCGTGGCCAGTGTGGGTGTGGCCGGTGTGGGCGTTTTCGGAGACATTAGACTGGATGATACAGAGCTTGAACTTGTAGGTACAGTCTGTGAGTTAGCTCTTACCTGAATTTACAAGGAAAAACAATATATTCTTCAAATCATGTACTGCTAAAAGATAATGTTATAAATTAGTACTAATTCATGCACTATTTTTTTGACAGAATACAAAAATCATCAAGCATGTCAAAATATAGCAAGATGGTCCTCATAAAAGCCGAGGGTGTGGTGCCCTGAAACACAAACATTTAAATTGACTGCCTAGCTATATTTAAATAAATTTAATGATTTGAAGCGGGGTGTCCACAAAGTCACACAAAGAATAAGTTGCTGACATCATTTCATATTTAAAATCTGAGATTTACCTTTTTTAGGTAATTATTAAATAGAACAATCCTCCCATGAAAATCCATTTTAACATTTCATTTTAAAAATCTAAATATTTTTCTTTCTTTTATCAAAAACACAATTGTCTGCTTTTATAGTAATTTATCTAAAAGCATCAGACATTTAAGGGTATTGAATGTTTTCTCAATATTAAGGATACAAGATTCTATCTAACTCACATCTTTTTCTCTGTTCTATCTTGTGGGTATGATACAAAGTTCTTATAAGGAAGTAGACAGCTTGTGGGTACATTCTTCCAACCTGACTAAATAGGTTCATTATTAGATGACCCTCATTTCTTACAAGACAAGTCAGTAATTGAGGAATCCTGAAAATTAATGCAACACTCTGTCATTAACAAAATGTAAAATCATAAGAAAAGAAATGATGAAACCAGGTAACTCACAAAGGTCATCTGATACAAACTACTGCATTCAAAATCACAATAAACTGAAACAAAGAAATGTATCAATACACATTTCAATAACTCTACAAAATTTACATTCATACATATCAATTTGTTCAATATTTCAAAGAAAAATTATTGAAATAACAGCAATGTTCATCAGTATTCTTAAAAATAGCATTGAAACTAAATTCAATATTTAAACACTCTCAATATAAATATACAGAAATAATAAATACCATTTATATGAAAGCTCAAGCTTTGCTGGACCAAATCTCCAAAACATTAATATCTAATATATGTATATCCACATATTCACATCAAACATTAACTTGAATGCAAAAATAAGTGATTTTTTATATTAACTGTTTTTCTACTACCTATTGTAAATCAAAATTAAGATGATACACAAAATGGAAAAATCTGTTACCATGGCAACCAGGATACATGTGGAACACCAACACAGTATTTGTCCACAGCTTCAGTGAGTGCAGACTTTTCATCATAGTAGGTAAGGAGCCATAAAACTTTAACCAGGTATTTCCTAGATTTACTCACATGACGACATTCCTTTAGAAAACAGGTGATAGCTGACACCCCATTAAAAATTTGTCTGTAAAATAATGAGATTCTCTAATAATTAACTGGGTTCCCATTATTCTATCTAGAAGAATCATAGTAACAAATCTTAAAGACAACACATGATTTTACATGATACATTAAATCCAGCTTTTTAAAGACCTGGTAAGACAATTCAAAATTTCCATCTTGATCATTTATTTTCAGTTCAACTGTCAGCATTTTCAGTTTTGACAGTTTGTAGTGTTTTGCAACAGAAATTCCCCGCCCCCTGCTTGAAGTAGTTGACAGTCAATGCAATCTCTAACATACACAGATATGATTGATTGTATTTTACAGAGCATCCAATCAGATTTAACCTTTATACCAATTAATTCAGCAATATTCTGAAGGGGTAAACTAAACATTACACAGGCCTGACATAGTGACAGGCCACAAATGGTCAATCAGATTTATGCTTGCGTGATACATAATGTTTTAACAATCAAGTAATGGTCAATCATTTACCAAAGAATCCTGCCTTTAACAAATGCATATTATACAACCATAATGTCACAACAGACAACATGTGATATATCAGACTTAATATTATTTGTATGAGTCCTCGAGGTCAAGTGTTTATGGACTCTGATCAGTAATCATTAGCCTCTGGCCGCTGAGTTTGAATTTTATTACGAAAGGTCGGTGGTTCTGCCCAGGTGTATGTCTGTGGCTTTCTACCATCATTAAAACTGGGAGAGTCACCAAATAACCCTGGCTATTGGTGCAATGGTAAACCCCAGTGAAAAAAAGCTATTAAGTACATGACATTCTTACTTATCACGAGTGAAGACAGACTCAAGATAATCTCTTCACAAGGCCCAAGCTTTCACCAGCATATCATGCATTCGTACAGCTGCTGAGAACAATTTATTGGCATCGTCTGAGTGGCCTGTCTGAGCCAGGAACATGCCCTTTAATGCATAGGACTCCCCTGTCATCACCTAGGTAAAATACTTCAAATTTGTAGACTCAATCACTTCAAGACCCTAAAATTAATGAATGTGACAATGCAATGATATTACTGAAACCAAAGGGCTGTGGTAGTCTTGCATCATTTGATTAACAAGAGAAAGTATGATCAGAAGTTAGCGGTGGAAAATATTTTCTTGAATGTGCCAATGTTAATGTAAGCTTAAAATGATCAGGATGTGACATTGTCATAATAACATGTAAACCTAACAACATACCATGTTATCATGGTAACACACACATAATGTATGGGTGAAAGTTGAAGAAAAAATTGAAAAAAAATGGAAAATTAGAGCTTGATGCTACAGAGACAATAAATATGCGCAAATGACCAGCAAAAAAAAATGGAAATTGTGACATGTGACAAAAACTTACACAAGCATGTTACACTGCCAAACGCTAACTCGACTTCAGGCCAACTAGTTCTAGAACATCTTAGGTGGGTCATTATTAACAACTTTGCTATGTAATGACCATGGATTAAGACTTGTACTTTTAAACCACCTGACACTGGGACCAGGCTAATTTAGCAGTGTCTCAAATAAATGGCAGGTAAATCAGGTAAGCATTCCGTATCTCCAACATGAATATTCCATATTCAACATGAAAACATAAACACCTGAGTACCACACCATACCTCATTTAGTTCAGGTTTACCCACTGTTCTACACCATACCTCATTTAGTTCAGGTTTACCCACTGTACTACACCATACCTCATTTAGTTCAGGTTTACCCATTGTACTACACCATACCTCATTTAGTTCAGGTTTACCCACTGTACTACACCATACCTCATTTAGTTCAGGTTTACCCATTGTACTACACCATACCTCATTTAGTTCAGGTTTACCCATTGTTCTACACCATACCTCATTTAGTTCAGGTTTACCCATTGTACTACACCATACCTCATTTAGTTCAGGTTTACCCATTGTACTACACCATACCTCATTTAGTTCAGGTTTACCCATTGTACCAGCCATCTCCAGGTAACACTTCCCCTGTTGTCTTATTTTCTGGAAGCAATCCACAATTGGTTCACCGGGTATAGTATGTATCCTGTGAGAGAAAGAAGTCAATGAGAATGCTTGGATAAATTCAATGCAGCATTTTCAACAGTAACAGACAATAACAAGAACATGGAACCAGACCAATTTCACATGTGAGGAAGCTGTCAAGCTTGCTTATGTGAGGTTGGTGATTCTACCCTGGTGTACACATGAGGTCTTCCTTCACCATTAAAGCTGGAAAAGTTGATATGGCATTAAACCCCAAACAAACAAACAAAAAAAATATATTTGATCATGTTAAATAGTATTTTTACTGATAGAATTTGAAATCTCCCAAGCTACACATCTATAATAAATTGCAATCTTTCCTAACATGTTTGTCTGAGTCACTTGCAGACATATTAAGCCAGTATAACTACAGAAACATCCCAACTTACCTGCTGAGTGAGTCCAGGCATACACCAGATCAGTTATGTTTTCTAGCAATTTAACCAAAATGTATGATTGTGCCAATGCATGGAATGATTGTTTTGCTGAAACAAACAGAAAATAAATACATGTATTGTACTGTTGAGAGAAAAGTCTAAGATTATTAGAAATATTTCAGTAAAACATTTATGATGTTAATTTATATCTTTCTGCAGGAGAAAATACAATGTCATGTGACTCCAATATAAATGTGTACATGTCTAAAAAGAAGGATAAAATTTGAGACCTATTATTTTATTTTGAAAAAAAAAAGTGGAAATTTGTAAAAACAAGTTTGATACAGCACGTTTCCACTGAATATATTATATACCTGATCCTGGGCAGCATGTGTGTCATAATAGTTGACTATAAACTGATTATGATGTTGTCTCCAGTGTGACAAATGGTCAGATATCATAGGTAACTAATTCCTGTAATAATACATACACACATCATATAGATAATACATACATATACGATGTACAGTGTATTTTCTAAATACCAAACATTCATGGAACCAGCAGAAAAATTTGGTGTTTGAAAGTTTTCCCATTTTTCTGAAGTTGTTAGTATATAAACTAGACAAGTGTTATAACTTCCTTTCAGGTCAAATGAACAGTTACTCATTTTACTGATGAAAAGTTTCTAAATAAAAACACAAAATCTTGTACTAGGCTTTACTTTATAAATGCCTTTCACTCAGTCACTAGACTACTAATTTCCACTGAGGATCTTTATTGACCTGCATTAATTATCTTTCTTACCTCCATGTTTTCACAATAGCTTTCATATCATGTAAACTCATACTTCAGGTGATGTTTGCTGGTTGTAAACCTTGATTGATCTGCGCAGCTTCTGGTAATTCCATTATCTGCTGTGCTGTGCTACATATTCACACATTATGTGCTGCCTGCAACATATACATACATTATGTAAGTCCTGTAACATATACATACATTATGTAAGACCTATAACATAAACACACATTATGTAAGACCTCCCAGCAAACACAGGACATCAGATTGACGTCAGATAGTTGTCGAGTTTCGACGTCAGATGACCGTCGGGAAAATTATTAGAAATGAAACGTTTTTAGATTTCAGTTTCCAACGTCGGGTTATGACCGAATTTCCAACCAACATCTGACCATAAATCTAACCATTTCTGACCAAAAGCCCAACCATTATCCAACCAAAATCCGACTGCTTCCCCGACCATATCTGACCATTTATCCAACTAAACCCAATCATTATCCAACCAAAATCCGACCATTTTGACCAACCAAATGGGACACTTTTTCAGACCAAAACACTGGCCATTTTACTTCTGCCACACCAGTTGTGTATATAAAAGAAATTAGGTCAGTTAATTACAATCCAGACCAATGAGTGATCTGTGTACTAATTGCTACTGGAGTACTACAAATGAAAACAATTTAACAGTTTAACAATTTATTTGTACATCAACTAGGCCATTTGCCCATGTGGCACATGGTTTACACACAATACATGACGTATACAAAATGCATGAAATTCGTAATAAATGTGCAATGAGATAATATCAATATAATTATGACGTGAGCAAATCATAACATTGTAAATCTATCATACATCTATATACTAAAACATCTATATGTGAGCAAATCATAACATTGTAAATCTATCATACATCTATATACTAAAACATCTATATTTGATTCCAGGCACAAACATAATAATAATTCCCCTTATTAATGAAGTCTTATTTCTAAACTTTGTAGCAAATAAAGTAGCACTTGACAAACAATATAGTATTACATGTACCAGCATTAATTTTAGTTCACATGTAATTGAAAAGTAGATCCATATTTGCCACTCTTCCTTCAAAACGAGAACAAAGTGTGACAGATGGATTCAGTTTGTATAAACACCGCATAATGTGAAAAACTTGTCATATAAAAATATTTAATTACTTGAATTTGAAGTCAAACAAGATATTTAAAGTGTCCTACATGAAGTAACAACTCGTTCAATAAACAAAATACGAGTTGCCAGCTGAAGACTTATATTTAAACATTTTACTGTAAAAACTAATTATACAATAACATTTCTAATGCAGAGATTATGTTTGAAAATTGATACACTATTTCATACATAAAAACACACATAATACAGTTTATACGATATAGTTCATCCAAGTCTAATCTACATGGTGACAATAATATTCTTTATGTTACATGTACATATGTGACAAATGAAACAAATATTGGAGAACAGGATGATCCATAAATACCTGAGACAATATTGATTTATATCATTTCATAGAATTTCAAATTTACATCAACATAGTTGTAAGACACTCAATTTCTTATCACAATGTACTGCTATCAGTAAAAATATGCTACTAAATGTATGGTTTAGCATTTCTATATACAAGATCACAAACTTTGAATTTGAGTGTCAACTAAGTTTTCAATTTTGATCAATTCAAAGTATGTAAATGTGAAAAGTTTCAAATAGATTAGATGACACATTAACAAATGAAATTACACATTTCAACGGCAATTAGAAAAATTAAGATTGGTAAAAGACTGCATGTTAAACTGTTTAATGTAAAACAGGAAATAATCATGAAAACATTATTTTCGCGATAATTGGCAATTTGACGTGTCGAAGAATTTTAAATAAACCCAATTTAGAAGTTTAAAGTAGATTATTGCTTTACATACAGCTATAGTTTCAGTTTTATAGTTTCATCATTGTATGTGGATATATACAAACATAATACATAAAACATAAAAGTCACAATACAACTTTACTGCAAACAGTAATTAAGAGGCTAGATACATCAATTAATACATTATAGAGCATCATTTCCATTCTGTATACAAAAACTTTTTATTGCAGCAAAAAAGATAGATATCTTCACGTGTGTTTGTGTGAAAAGAGTGTGTGTACCAGTAAGTGTTGGTGAGGGTAAGAGTGTGGATGTGTGTGTGTGCTCACTGCACGATTTATTACAGACCGTTTTCAAGGTGCTCGCTGAAAAATTAAATCCAACGGATTGTTCAATTCATTCATCTGCCCATTTGATCCTGTATTTTGATATTTTAACTACAATCCACAAGGATCTAATCAGACTAAGTAATGATGTTAACAGCTTTTGTAAACACACATCAATATGTAATAACTTACTTATACCAGAAACCATGTTTCAGTTTAAGAAATCATCATAATGCTTTTCATTTGTTAAATGACATAATAGTACCTATAACAACACTCATCAGCTATGTGTACCAGGAGGCCATCTTATTCTTATTATCCTTCATATTGAACTGCGCCATGATTTTATTTGTCATCAGCCTGGAAAATGGAATTAACATTATGTGAAAAGCTGCTGTCGTTTGGCTGTTGTTTTAAAACAGATATGTACTTTTTCCAACGTTTTCTTAATCAAAGCATGATGGCCAAAAGAACATATTCAACTCCATCATTGACCAAAAAAAGAACTGCTTTAATTCACTTTTTTGATACCCAATCTAATAGAGAAGAGCAGCTTTAAAGCTTTAAAGTTATAAGAATAATATTTTCTATTAGCTGCCTGCACCATATCTGGCTTAGCTACAATTACAAATTTTATAAAAGGGAGCAACATCCCTAAATTGTCTTGTTAAGGATCAGCTTCCAAACTGGTCAGATGCACATAATATAAGTTTGAAACTTTGAATCATTAATAAGATGTTAACAAATGAACTTACTTTTCCATTATTCTCTTGAAATTGTCTCAGAGATTGGTACCACCAACTTTTGACAGGAAATCAATCTGGAATGGGTATTTTAATATTTCAAATATTTTTTTAAATAACAAATACCATGAATACATTCATAAATAATATTGGCAACATTTTATAAATATGACTTTACAGAGCAAAACAAAACACCTTTTAAAAGGATACTTATGTACTCATAACAGGCGTTCAGTTACAGTTACACAATTTCAACACTATCATTTTTCCTGCAAATTAAAAAAAAATAATGTGAACTTAATTATATACCATAGCTTTTCTTTCTTCTGTTTTTTGGAAGAGGACCCTAGCTGAAGAAACTCATCAAGGGAATCAGCCCTGGTTATGGTGAAGTCACCAGTCAGCTGCTGGACTTTCCTCTACGCCTGGAGCTCCTTTCGAATGTACATCAGAAGATGTAGTACCCGCTTCTGGAAATCTGTAACATTAGTAAAGGGCAAAATGTACATGTTACACTTGTGACCAATATTATTGCCCCATAAATGCAGATGAAACAATGCTGACAAAATCAAAACAGGACTTGGCAATGCTCAATTTGGAATTCTTTCAGTTAGTGTAAATTGTGTGACATAAATTGTAGTGTATTTTGTTCATGAATGACAATCAAGTAATCAGTTATAGAAATCATAAAAACAAGAGCACCAGCCATAGGCTGTGCTTTTTGCTTTTCAGCCAAATACTTGAAAGTAAATTTTAAAGAAAAAAAGCAGTTGGAGATATGGGGAAAAAAGAACTTCAGACATTTGCTTGAAAACTCTCCCCCGTATGTACATGTAAAATGATGTATGCAATAATTGTATCAGGAAAAATGTACCTTGCAGCCTTTGAGACCAGCATAGGCCCAAACCAGTCTGCAGAAGAAAAGAGTGTTATGGTGTCTACGGTGTTCTGCCACTGCCCAAAGATTTTTATCTACAGCGAATAGCATTGACCTTTATCGGAGTGTATTGAAATTTATTATGTATATTTAAAATGATTCATAATATGCAGTTACTAAAGTAAAATTTAAAAATTCATATTGACTTACAATCCAACAGTTTTTCTTGACCAGTGGAACCAGGTTTGTTTGTCTTCTTCAGTTTGGAAGGCACCATCTCTGAAGGTATGAAACACAATGTTACAAAGAATACTGGAACGTGAGCACTGACCAGTGGCACACAGAAAATGTGTTGCAGTAGTAAAATACTTGATAAAAATGCCAATTCTGTGCTCACATGGTTCATCTAAATGTTCTACTAAATGTTCATCTAAATCTACTAATCTAAATGTGTAGGCTTTTATTGGTTAAAAACAATGTACCTGTGATGAAGTCATCAAATGCTTTTTTCTTCAGCATTCTTTATCCAGGTTCTTTGTCCCCTGAGCTATCTGCACCAGTCTCGGCTGCAGGTGTGCAGCTGTACTTGTCAGCTTCTTCATAATTTTCTAGTATATACAAGTAGAAAAACAACTTAATTGCAGCAATTTTGAAATACATGTACCACTTATTTACTATACAAGTTCTTATTATGACAATCATGAAGTTTGAGCAAGTGCATGTACATGTTATTAAGGAACTTGTATGGACTATAATACAAATGTACATACTGAATGATTGACATCAAAATAAAAATAAGTTTTGAAATAAAACAATCTGAACATCATCATAAGGTGAAAAAACATGCTTAAAATTTTAGAAATTGAATACAAATAACCTTTCAATAATTATTTACCTGACTGGAACTTGACTTCAATCAATTGAAATGACTACCAGTTGCTGTCTTTTCTTCACTGCTGCTTATGGGCCTTGACTGCACTGGGTCCAGGGGGCCAGAAGACCCTGTCCTCTGCCACCCAGCTATCTGGCACAACACCCGCCTCCTCTTGATCCCCTTCCAGCCACACTGCTCGAACCCACATCATTAAATGTGATTATAAAATCCTTCAAAACTGTGCAATATTGTAATTAAATGCATCATATTATAAAGCAGATTTACTTCATGCAGACTCAGAGTGCTGAAAAATGACAAGAGCATCCAAATGTTCTGCAAATAGCATGCACAAACACTCGAGAGAAATCTAATTCAGTGTTATCACGGTATCTTACTGTTATGGCATGGACAAACAAATATAAAGCAGGAAATTGTGGGAAAATAGCATGTACATACTGAAAGATGCTGCTATCAACAAACTTAATCCATTCTCAGTCATTGATTTATTTGTAAAAATAAACACTTAACACTTATAATTAAACACTTAAATGTCCTAGTCAACACCTGTCAATATAACAACCTAAATAAATCAGCTCATAGAAAGGTAGATTTTCTTAAAAACTTGCCATCTTGATCCTCACACTTGATAATTGTACAGAAATAAATTATGTCAAATCTATTTCAAACTAACAAATAAATTATACTTCATGCAAATAGCAATCAAGCCATGCTATTAATTGTGTGATTGTACACAATCGTACTAAACACTTACATTTAATTTTCACAGCCTTTCCACTCCTTGAAGCATTGGTATTAGAACATGTCCATCTTCATATGGCAAGCATACAACCTTTTTGTACAACAACTCTTTGGCAATTATCTTCCTTTTCATCCAGCATGTCCTCCAAAATACGATGTTGAGCAACTTTGATGAACATAGGGAACTGAAGAAGCAATCAGTTTCTTCTTGCCTCCCAATGTTGCACACATAATTTCCATCCTCACTTTCTTCTTTAATAAATACAAAAGATTCATCGTTCAGTAAAACGCACGAATTTCTTCGCTTTGTCGAGATATAAATGATAGTCACGTTTTTCAGTAAAAAATCACTTTTTATTTCACTTTCTTTCAATCTTTTTGTAACTTGACTTATCTGATTTCTAGCATTTCTCACCAAATGCTTGACTGTTTCATGATAGTTTTCAAAGGGAAAGCCAGAGATTTCATTTAAGTAACAACCAAAATGTCTTGAGTCATCAGTGATATGTTTTAAATTATGGACATTGTATACAACAAAGGTTTTACTGTAATGTTCTGTACATGTGTCCACAAAGTAGCACAACAACTGTTCTGCACATTTTAGGTATCCATTTCATTTCGCTGCATCAGATTCAAGTAGGATTGAAATACCCACTGTCAAGGTAAGAAAGTGGGCATACTTTTCTTTAGGAAAAATTTTCTTAAATACAACAGGATCAGTGTAAAGAAAGAACTGCCTAAATTCTGTTGCTTTCCATCTGTCCAGAAGAGACAATGGTCAGGGTTGCCTTGCAAATTCTGATGGAAGTTTTCCAGATAAATGCATTAATTGTTCAGATGTTTCATTAAACAAGTTATTGGACAATTTGCAGCAGTGTGGTCCTTGCTTTAAAAAATTAATTAGTCGTTTTACTACACCAAGACATATCAAATGCATATAGTCTAAAGGAAATTCTTTGACACAAGAAACACCACAGTCAATCAAAGGTGTCTCCCCAGTTTGATGTACATTGTAATGATATATAGCAAATTTGTCATCAAGTCTTTTTGGAAACTGACAATCCAAATGCATAATTATTCTATTTTCTTTCCAATATCCTTTTATTTCACATCGCTCACAGGAATGGTACCCTGTATGTGATTTAATGCTTTTAACAAAAGCTCTAGCGGGGGCATCACGAACAAAAGCTCTTATACTGACACTACAGAGAACTTCCCCAACCTGTATTCCACTGTTTTTCAATCCTATAACTTCATTTGAGAAATCTTGTAGGAACTCGTTGACATCTGATGGTTTTGAATTACCATAAAACAGTACTACAATAAATGGCTTACAGTGTTCAAGGGAGCAGAGAATGGGCCAAAACTGGGTGTTTGATGACTTGAACTCAGGAACACCATCTATGTTCAATGTTAAGTTCAATTGAGAATCAAATTTTCCAGCATCAGTTAGTAGAATTTTTTCAAGATTTTCTTAAATTCCCAAATAAACATATTTTCCACCACATTTTTCTTGTACATGAACCTCTCTTGGTGTTTGAGTGTATGATTATCTCTGGGTAAGTTTTCATGGCCATTCCTGCGCAGTATTGAAAGTAATTTATCTAAACTAGCATTTTTTATTTCACTTTCCACCATCCATTCTCTCCGCTCTTCTTGGAAGCCTTTTTCTTCGGCAGACTCATTTTCATTGTTTGATGAATAAGCAGTTGAATCTGTCATAACAGAGTCAGAAGATGAATTCAGAGAATCTGATATTTCGTCAGACTCATTTCTGCAAACTGATGGCTCACATGAGTCTCTTCTTTCAGATGGCAACTCGAATGACTTGTTACTTTCAACCAGGCTTTCAACAATTTCATCATCATCTGAACTCACTTCAGATGTGTGAGCCATAGCGAGCACAGCGGAACGACATTACCTCCATCTCCTTAGTCTTAAGGATGCCATTTTGACCTGAATGCCCATTTGAGCAATCATAACTCCATGCATAAAATTGAAATATAAGAGGGTTGTAACTGTTATCTTTCAGTTTTAAATTTAATATCATTGATGGCAACATGTTTTGTATATTTCCTCTGGTTTGCAAAGAAGGGGTGTTAAAAATTACATGATTTCAGATTCCCAGGTAGCAAGCAGTCTGACATTAATTAAATTTCAATAAATGTAATATCTGAGTAAGACCTAAAAAAAATGTATGTTTAGAATTCTGTTACGACAATGTGATTGTTATGATACTATAAGTGTGTTGCTTTAACAACAAGTCTGAGAATACAACACACTGACTGAAAGAATGTTTGTTTCAAATAAAAAAGCTAAATAAAAGCACAATTTTAGAATCATCCATGCAAAACACAATCATGGTCATTATTTTTTACCAAATTTGTACTGCAGGGAAAATCAAAATTGCAAATTTTAGCCAAACTAATTTGTTGTGATCATCAGGAATAATGAGCATTTTTGGTTTCATATACATTATGTACCAAATGAATTTCTTGCATTTACTACAAACAGCATTTCAAGTTCATATACATCAGGTACCAAATGAATTTCTTGCATTTACTACAAACAGCATTTCAAGTTCATATACATTATGTACCGAATGAATTTCTTGCATTTACTACAAACAGCACTTCAAGTTCATATACATTAATTACAAAATGAATTTCTTGCATTTACTACAAACAGCATTTCAAGTTCATATACATTAATTACAAAATGAATTTCTTGCATTTCAAGTTCCAATTTCCACCCAGGTTGCTAGAAAAACAGAAGTTGTAACAGTATTTTTAACTTGCTGGATTCCCGTTATTGTTTATCAAAATACTACATCAGTGAGATGTAATTCACCCCAGGTTACATCAAACTGGTCACGAGGTGCTGATTTGCATTTACACAGGAATTTGGGTACATGAATTATTTTTAACTTTTTTTTGACATACAAGTTTACCATGCTGCTACTGATAAAACCGCACTCCTTCAGGTAACGATTGAAGTTGAACATTATTTTAGACTAATCGAGGTCTGTCTATTGATTGAAGTCTATCTGCCTTAAGTCATGCACATATAGCTCAAATAATTAATGGAGGAAATAAAGGCTGTAGAGTCATCTATGATTATCTTCTTCTAAAGTCATACTTATCTCATAAAGCACAAAATAAATGGATAGAGGAACTTAGTTTGCCCCAAAATTTTAATTGGAATCTCATTTATAAAAATTCTTTTAAAATCACAAAAGACTCAAAGCTTCATTGGCTACAGTATAGAATTAACCATAGAATATTGCCCAGGGCACAAACCAGCTCTTATTCATAATGGGTAAAAGAGAACAGTAAATATGTTTTTGTCATCAAAGTCCAGAGACAATTTCTCATTTATTCCATCACTGCAGAGTTGTTAATCAATTTTGGAATCAGCTTAAAACTTGGCTTTCTCGTATTGTTTTAGATATTCATACAGTATGGTCAAAATGTGTCAAGTGCTGTTTGGTAGTATAAATAAATGTATTTCATCAAATGTTATTGTTCTATTAGCTAAGCATTATTAATTTAAATGTAAATCAAAAAAGTCATTACCAAATCTAGAAGTTTTTAAAGTATATTTAAAATCGTATATTTTAAGTGAAAAATATTATGCTTTTCAAACTGTTAACATACCAGATCTTTTTCTAAAATTGTGGCATAATTTTTCCATCTTCTGGACTTCACATCAACCAGACTCATAATTCCTTTCTATTTTTAAGTTCTTTTTTGCTAGCTTCCCAACCTGTTTGCACTATTTAACATCTCAGTGCTTTGATACAACAGGAAAAATATACATGACCACACTCATGACCATAATTTTTTTTTAATTCTATGAACTGTTCTGTAATACTGTTACTTGCCCACTCAGTTAAAGTTGTAACAGCAACAATGTATAATATTTGATTTTTTATCTAAATTGCAGAAATTTAGACAATTCAATAACATGCAATTGTATTTCTTACTATGTTAGTATAATATTAGTTGTTGCAGAAACAAAAAAAAATACTATTGGTAAAACTATATACATGTATCATGTAAGATGAAAGCTAGATTATATATAATTGTATTTATGTATAGTGCATGTAATTTTTTCAGTTAGTTAATAAAGATAAAAAATATCAACATGGAAATGTATGAAATGGGAACTTGAAATACAATTTGTATCCCAGTACAACCAATTTTCAATCACCTAACAACTGAATCATTAATAATTGTCACAGAGCACCTCAGCCACATTTTTCAGCAACAACTTTACGAAAAGCATTATTTCATATGAATATTTGGGAAAAATCACCATCTTAGGTCAAATATGTTATTTTTTCAGCAGACAAAATCAAGGGGACCCTACTGTTTGGTCTAATCAATTTTTTCAACCTATTTTCGATCACCTTCATGCCTGCAATGAGGATGCTAGAAATTACTCTGTTTTACCTGTCAGAGCTAATTTAATGAATTTAGAACGAACACGCACAAATTAATTTGAATTTATACTATTGCCAGCATTGGACTGACGTGATTTAATTTTCAACCAATCCAAAATAAAGGCAGGTGCAATACGAGAGTACAACTGGTTGTAAAACTTTGAATTCCTATGGATTGTCTCAATGCGCCAAAATTTAATTTCAACGCCCTGGGCCTAGTGTGGGTTGGGAATGCATGCAAAATATTTTCATCCATGCATGCACAAAACAAGAGAGATAATACATGCTATCTGTCTTGATTTAAAGAAACTGAGCAACGATATATTGTTTGCATGCATATATATAACCCAAAATACCTTTTTTGATGGAAAGATTTCTTGAATCAGAGAAGCTTGAAACTGCCTGATTCATTGAAAATGGAGCCGTTCAAAAAAAACGCACGAGACTGTGCGTGCGCGAACCATTGGTTTTATTTTTGTTTAATCTTTTTATCTGACCTGCTAGGTTTATATACAACCAGAATTCGAAAATAAATGTCAAAAATATTTTAAAGCAGATTTTAACACATTTAAAGGGGTTCAATACAAATACCGCGAAATTCGAAATTGCGAGGTTTGGGTCAAATCTAATAACAGCACCGATAGGGGAAATAATGATCAAAACAGATTTAAGTACCTTTGCTACTTCAACAACCACAAACAAGATGCTTGCTGTTAGTTCTGAGCCGTATCGTAGTTTTCTCAAATAATAATGACAAAACATGTTCCCGACGTCATATTGACGACTTTTTATGACATCTATCCAATGTCAAGGTGCGACGTCGGAACAATGTCAGATTTTTGGTCACCGATGGTCATGACCAAAATCCGACGACAATCTGACGACAATCCGACGTCATGTGTTTGCTGGTCTATAACGTATACACACATTATGTGAGGCATGTAACATGTACATCCAATTAAGGTTATCTTTAAAAATGGCGGTTTATGGTTACAAGAACCAAACTAACCAGTGGGTAGACAAGCAAACATTTACTTTTCGTAAACATTATACACTGAAAACGAAAAGTTGGGATAAAGAACAAATTTTTTTGGGGGATCAGTCGTAATTTTTGAATGAGTCTCTCACATAACAGCAAACCAGTTCTTTAAGGGTGGTTGAATACATTTGTTTACTGTTCATTATACTGAGTTTTACTGTATATACTGGGTGTATGCGTGGAGTCTTCCTGAACCATTAAAGCTGGAAAAGTCAGCTGTTGTTGTGATATTAAGCCCCAGTGAACTAGTATCTATTTAATCATCATAAAGAAATGATTGTCC
Source organism: Lutraria rhynchaena (assembly GCA_008271625.1). NCBI lineage: Eukaryota > Metazoa > Mollusca > Bivalvia > Venerida > Mactridae > Lutraria > Lutraria rhynchaena. The sequence continues at coordinate 189,970 of VIBL01000073.1, read as the reverse complement.
AACATAAATTACACAGAATTAAGATCATTATAAGTTAAAATAAACACAGACGTAAAGGAAGACGTACACACACGAAGTTGAAAGAATCATAAGAAGCATGTACTAGTATCTTGATTCCAAAATAAACAGAAAATTTGCCATTACCTAGTTCTGTTGCATTTTATAAGATTAGTTTTGTTTGTTTATTGGTGTTTTATGGCAACAATAGTCATGTAGCCTGAACTTAAAAAAAGAAACTTAAAAAAACTTCTAAAAAAAAAACTTAAATAAAGGGAAAGCAAATAGAATAAACCGTGTATAAGGATAATAAATTAATAAGAATGAAGGATAATTGATATGAATTGGTTAAAATTGATTTGTAGTAACAAAACATTTCATGAGATTTCAAACTGACCGAATGTCTGACACTTTTTTCCCACTTTCGCAAAGACTGTTATATTCCTACCTGGATACTGAGCACCAGGTGTACACATTGCTGTCTGGCCATCATGACAACATTTAGTTCTCTGTCAAAATCATCATCCAGGGTTCACAGATTGTGGTAATTATAGCAAGGATTTTTACAGGCAGACATCACTGGGCAGTAATCTAGTTCTTCATCACCTAAATACATACAGGAAAAATCATTTATATAGCTACAGCTATAACCAAGGCCATAGGCCAGTTCATTGCACTTGATATGAGACCTTACAGTATTGTTCAAACCCAAAATTGAAATGTTTGGTAGGTTGTTTCCATCTGACAATACATATCACAATATGTATTGTATTGTACACACTGTACCGCGATACATATCGTATCGTAAGGTGAGCGTATCGTGACACCCTTACAGATTACAGTGATTGGTTCTTTTTGGTAATTCTTGACCTAAAAATTCCCCATTTTGGCATCACACCGTGCATTTTCCCAGAAGAGCACAAAAATCACTGAATTAATGCTCAAATTACCTTAATTTTATTGTCAATATCAAAGTTGTTCACTGGCAATCCTGAAGAATTGTTAAAGTATAGATGCCATCATGAAATCCCATGTTCCAGAAAGGTAACATAGACTGTATTCAGCTCTTTTGATTATCAAAAAGACCCAGAAGGTGATTGAATAACCACACATTTTACTGCATTCTCTATCCAGAGTTGTCGTTCGTAATACATCGCATACATCTCTGTCAACATCTGGAAAGTAGTTCAAAAACACGTGTTCGGGTCTCCTTTAGTTTCCATCTGATGCACAGAATCACGCTTTTGTTTCTCTAAATGTACATTTGCTGTCATAATTTTACAAGATTACCTTCGACTTCTGCGTTTCATTTCCATTTATGTGGCGTAAGTTTGGGACCTAATTACCAAAAGAAAACAAACACTCTCCGTCGAGAAATAGTGCGCTAGATAAATAAAATAATTTCTCTGATCTTCTGGTCAATTATAACCTCTTTCGGGTTTTTTTAATGAGAAAGTGACGCCGATAATCGACGTCTTCCCCTCGACATTTTTTTCCAAAAGAAGCATTTCCCCCTCGCTAAGATGCATAATTCCTCTTTGAAGCTATTCAAAAATAGGCAATTTCAGTTTTAGTAGATTTAATTCTGCCAAAATATTTATCAGACCAAGGTTTATCGGCATTTTTATTTAGAGTTTACTTGTTTTGTAATGATTGAACAAACCTATCGGGATTTCCCAGCTTCATAAGGATGTCTGCCGAACCAATCCGAATGAGCTTATTCCCTGTGATAGTAGAATGATATACACGGTGACAGGAACCAATACTCGATCCCGCTAAGGTACGGAGATGTTGACGCTTGGGCTTCAACCTTTGCTTTTGAGAGGGCGATAAGGCAACATTGCCTTTTAAAACATTGTGACAACACTCGGAGACGCATTGAATCACTTCTTTAGGTGCTCCTTGTATAATCTTTCCTCTCATTCCCTTTTTGGGCTTGAATTAAACCCAACACCAGATGACCGTACTTGCGTAGGAGTGGTCGCTTTTGAGCCTTGATATCAACTGACGCGTTTTTTCACACATCACTGTTTATATAAAGCATCTAAGGCTTGTTTGGAAGCTGAACCCATAGGTAGGGTTCTCATTAAGTTCACACGTCCTTGTAAGATAGGTTTCAACACCACCTGTCTTGATAATTGGGATAATTTCAAGGGTGAATATCGACTCAGGGGTATCTGGAGATGAAGAACTGATGTAGGAGGTAGAACTTTTACTGCTTCTGCTTGACACACTTCTGGATCCACTTCTGGATCTGCTTGTCCACTTCTGGGTCGAACAGCTGCTTGAACTGCTTCTGCTTGACCCACAGGTAAAACAAAGCTTTGACTTACAAGAAGTAATCAAACTGCTTCTTGACTCTGGAGTCCTGGGAGGAGTTCTCAATGGAGTTCTAAATGGAGTACTGGCTGCAGGGGGTGACCATCGTGTGGCCGTGTAGATAGGAGACCCACTGGGAGACCCACAGGGAGAGTTAGATGGAGTCTGGGGTGACCCCATGGGAGGTGAACCACTTAAAGAGGACCCATTAGGTGACGACCCAATGGGTGACCCAATGGGCTATCTTCTAGATGATCCTCTGGAACCTCGTCGAAGGGTAATAAAACGTTCATCGATTGTTGGCGAGAGTGTAAATGCAGGTGTTTTCTTTGCTCTTTTTGCTGGGGCTCTCTTTTAGGAGCTCTCTTTGCTGCAGCTCTTTTTGCTGGAACTTTCTTTTTAGTAGAACGTTTCTTTGCTGGAGCTCTTTTTGCTGGAGCTTTCTTTGCTGGTTTTTGTATAGGAGTTCGTTTTGCTGGAGATTTCTTTTTAGGAGTTCTTTTTGCAGGAGATTTCTTGGGGCCAAATTTACGAATGGTCTTTTGACCATTCCATCGAAGTAAACTTCGTATTATGACCCCTCCAAGAAATCCACTCCCTCCTGGTTTCAATATGAGTTGACGTTTGGTTTCCACATCCACTTGATCATCGCCTAATTGCTATAGTTCATTCTGATGTTTTTGCGTAAAGGTTTGTGTTATAACTTCCATAAGAGAGACAACACTGCATCGTTTAATTAATGAACATGTAGACCCAAGCGCAACTATAACAAAACTGAATACACAATATCTTAAAAGTATTGGAGAGGCTATTGTCTACACCCCATAGGTGTGGTTTAAATGTCTATCATATAAGATATAACAACTCTCCCCTTTTTAATTTGAATGTCAATACATAAAATATCATTTACCACAAAATTCTTTAGCAAGTCTAAATAACAACTGTTTAAGTGCATAAAACATGAATGAAATAGTTTCCTCTCATTAAATCCATCTGGAAATTTTCATGCTATGTTTATCATCTATAATAACATTTTTCCACGATTAGGGTTATAGTCCAGTGATATCTTCAAGTGTAAAAGATAGTGATAATTACTTATAATTACAATAACAATACACTTGCTCTATAAATTTGGTGCAACACGTTCTAAGGCCACAGTTAGATTGAAAACAACACAACAACACATTCTAGTGTCGCACTTTAATTGAAACCATATCTCTCTAGTGGTTTCCTATCTCTTAATGGGTATCGTCTTTCTGATAGTTTCCCATTTTTCTGTTCATTGCCTGTGATAATAGTAGGTGTTTGACCTGAACTGACCTGAGTTTTCTCAGTGCCAATTGACTCACTGTCTGATTTTTGAGAAACATTTGTATCGTAAGTTGGACTATTTTGCGGTAATGATTTTTCATCAAACTGCTTTTCTTGCGGACAATTAATTGATCTCGATTGAGTCATTTCAGTTTTTCGTAACTGATTCACGTGTCTACGCCACAACGTTTGATATCCTACAACCTTGTACATAAGAGGATCCTCATATGAGTGAATAATACCACCAACCCATTTATCTCTGCTCCTGTAATCTCTAACTAAAACATTTTCACCTAATTCGAAACTACGATATTTTCTCTCATCAGAGAAAGCAGATTTAATTTGTTTATTTCTGACATGCAGCTTTGTGTCGGGTTTGACCAAATCCAACCTACACCTTAAATTCCTACCAAGAAAAAAAGCTTGCAGGAGTCTCATATGTCGTGCCTTGACTGATATTGCGATACCGTAGCAAGAAGCAACTAAGCTTTTGATTTAAATCCCCTGTTTGATATTGCATTGCTCTAATACTTTGTTTAAAAGTTCCAACCATTTTTTCTGCGAGACCGTTTGTACTAGGATTATACGGTGCTGATTTCAAATGCAAAATACCATTGTCTTGCATAAATTTAGTGAACACATCTGACACAAATTGTGGACCATTGTCGCTAACAATTTGTACAGGTAATCCGTTTCTCGCAAAAACCGTGCGCATGACTTTAACTGTCTTCTCAGCAGTTATACATCGATCCATATCAATAATTTCAGGCCATTTACTGTAAGCATCTATCATGATTAGGAACATTCTGCCTAAAAGTGGACCTGCGAAATCAACATGAACACGTCCCCATGGAGTGCTCGGATACTCCCATGGATGTAGGTTTACAGCAGAAGGCATCTTTTGCTGTTTCTGGCAACCTACACAACTCCTCACCAAAATCTCTAGATCTTGGTCGCATCCCGCCCACCATACATAGCTACGGGCGAGACTTTTCATTCGCGATATTCCGGGATGACTTGTATGTAACAAATCCATGATTTGTTTCCGTAGTTTAACAGGTATAACGACACGTATTCCCCACATGAGACATCCGCGAATGATTGATAACTCGGTTTTCCGATTAAAATATGCCTTCAGTAGCATATCATCATTTTTATATGATTTCCAACCGTTCATGATATTTTCCAACACACGCGACAGTGTTTTGTCACGGCGTGTCTCACGTGCTATTTGAGCGCTAGTAGCCGGTAAATGCTCAATCTGAGATGTGTAAAACACCTCTACCTCGTCAGGACAGTCGTCCTGTTCTGTAGGCACGGGTAAACGCAATAACCCGTCTACATTTGAGTTTTTTTTTCAAACTCTTGTATTCGATATCGTAATCGAATCCCGATAGGTACAATGCATATCTGGTAATACGTTGCTCAGTCGTTACTGGCAAGTCTTTCTTTGGACTAAATATTGACACAAGACTTTGGCAATCAGATATTAATGCGAATTTTCTACCATATAAATATGTAAAGAACTTTTTCACAGACCAATATACAGCCAAAGCTTCGCATGAATATTGTGCATACTTTGTTCTGTTTTAGTCAACGTTCGGCTAGCGTATGCGATAACTTTTTCAGAACCGTCTTGCATTACATGTGAAAGAATGCCGCTTATTCCGACTGGAGAGGCATCACAAACCAATCTTACGGGCAATTCGTGGTTATAATGCGTTAGAATCGGCTATTTCCAAATTGTCTAATTCTTTCTCAATTTTCGGTTTTAGAGATAAAGAAACCGGTCTTGCCTTTTTGAACACTGGCTTTGCATTGTCCTTTAGAGTCAATTTGGCCTTAATCCCGTTGACTTTCCCAATGCCATCACTAAATACATCTGGGTATTTTTTTAAAACCGATTGTACTCGATTTGCTGTAATCTTTGAATTTCCCTGTCTGACAGAATTAACTTGGAATACATTATTCCAGTCCACTTTAATGCTGTACAGCCAGTCCCTACCAAATAACGCAGGACCATCATTCTTAATGATGCACAGTTTCAATACACTCTTGTGCCCATTGTAAGAAACTGTGGGGCGGTAAATTCCAACTTGTTCTATTGTTTCCCCTGATTACGTCTTAAGAATAGATTCAGGATAATTTAATTTCACTTTCTTTCCAAACAAATCCCGAAACTGTTTGTGTGACATCAAACTAACTGATGACCCAGTATCAGGTTTCATTTGAACGGCTTTGCCATTAATTTCTGGCGAAATCATGAGTTTGTTGCCCTGTCGAGCCTTAATCTTATTTATTATAAAAATTTCATTGACGGAGACCTCAACAGATTTCACGCCTTTCTTAGACAGCCTTTTGCACATACTTTTGATATGGCCTGTTTTCCTACAATTGTAGCATTGTTTTGTCTTGAAGTAACAATTGTCTTCACTGTGATTTGTTTTACCACAGTGTTTACAACTTTCTGTCTGCTTTGATTCGGTACGTTTCTTTACCGGAGCTTTCGTTTTAACCGTTTTGTTAACATTTTCTACCGTTCTTAATCTGAGGCATCCTTTGACGCTGTTTCCATGGCTACTGACTCTTCGACAGCTTTCTGGAATGTCAATCCACTCTTGGACAGCAATTTCTTCTGTATATTTTGGTCCCTAAGACCACAGACAAATATGTCTCGTAAAGTGTCATTCAAAGCTTCGCTGAATTCGCAATGCTCAGAGAGCTTCCGTATTTCTGCAACAAAGTCATTTACACTCTCTGAAATGGTCTGGTGCCTTTTATGAAAACGAAATCGTTCTGCAATCACCAATGGTTTTGGTGCAAGATGGTCCTTTAGCAGTTTGCACAGTTCATCATATTTTTTGTCTGCAGGCTTCCCTGGAGCAGTCAAATTTCTCAACAATCGATAAGTTTTACACCCTAAAAGAGTAAGAAGTGCAGATACTTTCTTTTCATCCTTAATGTCATTAACATTAAAATACTGTACAAGTCTCTCTTCACAGGAAATCCAGGATTCAACACTCTCATCGAATTGTTCCAATTTCCCGATACGTCCCGCTATTTTAGATGTTACATCCAGTGTCTAACTCACAATTTACCTTTTTTGCAAATGGGTTAAATCCTTGAAATGTAACTTTAAATGCATGATACTAAAATCCTCGTCGCCAATTTGTCATAACTTCCATAAGAGAGACAACACTGCATCGTTTAATTATATCTTTAATACGGTTAACAACCCTTTAAGAGGAAGTTTTTACATAGAGCTTCCAACAAAGGTGCTTGCACCAAAGAAGGCGATCATAAATATAAAAAATACTGATAATAAATGTTTCTTATGGTCTGTATTAAGGGTCATGGGCCCGGTAGAAGCACATGCCGAGCGTGTAGATAAAAATCTTAAAAGTAAAGTATGTGAATTAAATATGGAAGGTATAAAATATCCCGTTTTGTTGAAAGGTATATATATAAGTTTGAAAAACAGAATCCAGATATTTGGATATGATAGGGGTGTTTACCCTCTTAGAAAAAGTGCACACTTAAACAGGAGGATGATAGTAGACCTTTTGTTGATTTCTGATGGAGAAAAGCAACATTACTGTATTATAACAGATTTAAGTAGATTATTAGCTTCACAGGCTTCGAAGAAAAAGGGGAAATGTTATTTTTGTCGCAACTGTTTAAATCCGTTCATTTCACAAGAATCATTGAACGAGCATAGAAAATATTGTGAGGCAAATGAAAGTATTAGGGTAGTTATGCCGAAAGAGGAAGAGGAGAAATCTTTAATAGCTCAATAGGGGTTCCTTTCAAAGTGTATGCCGATTTGGAGTGTTGTCTTCAACCTATTGATACTTGTAAACCAAATCCGGACGAGAGTTTCACTAATCAATATCAGAAACATGTACCGACGAGTTTTTGTTACTACATTAAATGTTTTGATGATAAAGTGTACATCAAAGACCCAGTCACATACACCGCGAAAACGGATGACGAAGATGTAGCGCAGAAATATTTAAAAATGTTGGGAAAAGACACAACAGAGATTTTCTAATATTTACCTTAAAAAGATGATATTTGGCGAAAAGGAACGGAAGGATTTCGAAAAAGCTACAAAATGTTGGATCTGTCATAAGGAGCCTAACTGCATCGCCAAACCGAAGAAGATTACATTAGTTTTACGAAAACGATTAATGTCGATTCCTACATCAAGGAGGGCAAACCAATCACTCACCAAATTAGATTTATCGATAGTTTTAAATTCAAGGCTTCTAGTTTAGATAAACTTTCGAGCAACTAAACTAAAGACCAAATCACGAAAGTATCCAAGTATTACCGCGGAAACCAACGAGATTTAGTGCTAAAGAATGGCGTGAACCCCGTACGAATATATGGATTCGCTAAAAAGTTTGGATGAAACGAAACTTCCGCCGAAAGAAGCGTTCTACTCGAAACTTAATGATGAAGGTATAAGCGATGAAAAATACACGCACGCGCATAAAGTATGGAAAGAATTCAACATGAAAACGCTAGGAGACCATCACGATTTTTATGTCTTGTTATTGGCTGATGTCTTCGAAAACTTTAGAGAAGTTAGCCACAAAAATTACGGGTTTGACCCGGATTGGTATTACACGGCCCCGGGGTTAGCTTGGGACGCCGCTTTTAAAATTACGAAAGTAAAACTGGAATTATTAAAGGATCCCGACATGTTGCTTATGATAGAAAAAGGTATCCGAGGAGGCGTATATATGATTTCGACTAGATACGGGAAAGCTATTTTGCCTCGTGAGTTCGTCGCAGATGGAAACCAACTCATTTCTAACGCCCGTGTTGCCCGCCTTTTTACTCGCCATTAACAAGTCTAGTCTTTCGAGTAATGCGTTGGGGTCTAAGACGCTTCCTTCGCAAAGACGTTTGTTTTCCCAAATTGGTCTACCAATATTTTTCCATTTATCCCCCTTGCTGGCCTTTGGGCGTTTAGTTTCGGGATCATTATTTCGAAAAATGGCTTTCGTTTTAAACAACAGCTCGCCGTAATTACCACGATCCTCACCAGTGTATATATTTTTATCCGGATTCTTAGTCATGATTAGCTCCGATAACCCCGGCGTTCCCGGATAATTTTCACCGTCCACAATTATATTATCATCTTTAATGGTAACAGGTTTATCACCTAGATAAAAATTACTGCCTTTGGTGTACAGCCCAAACGTTTTATCAGTCTCGGATTTACTAGTAATTTTTTTTTTAGATATTCGGACGAGATTAGGTCTGTAACCTGCGTACCGGGCCATTCTAAAGCCCCCACGGTTCCGGGGCCCGCAATAGCGGCGATTGGCTGCAAACTCGCGAGATTTTCCTTTATTTCTTCGGCGGTGCTCTTCTGCACATCTGTAATCGGTTTAAAAAATTCCCGAGATTTTCTTGTAAATCTTGTTCACCCGTTTTTTCCTCGAGAAACCTGTCTTTAATTCTTTGTTTCGTCGCGAGATAATCTTTTTTTAATGATAAGATTTTTTATCTCAGTTTTAACGCGATTTTCAACTCGGAACACAACATCAGTTTTCAATATATTTTTCCTCGTTGTTTGTCTTACTTCTTCTTTCATCGCGTGGTATTTTTCCAATTCCGAGATTATAAGTTGAAACTCCTCGTCGGTAACTTTGTTATCATTTAATGCTTTTGAGATATACGAAGAAATATACGAAGAAAAGTTTTGTTGATGCGAGTGTCTTTATTTTTTCGTGTTTTTCGGCTTTGGCCGAAAACCTTTTGCTGAGGTATTTTCCCACGGTGCTCAATGCTCCAAACCCAGCCGCGGCGCTTTCCATAACAACAACGGCCGGCACCACCACTATCGTAGATAAAAGAACAACATCCTCGGCGACAAGACCCATTGAAGCGAAATTTAGTGCCATGTCAACACCGTCAACTATATTTCGCACTCGTTGATACTTTTTGCTAAGCTGCATCCGTTTTGTCTCCTCTTCCGTAAGAGACCTTTGAACCTCATTAATTTTTCGTAATGTAAACTCTTGCGATTCCATCCTTTTTAAATATACGCGGATTTTTTTATCATAATAAAATTCCGAAGATCGGGATATTTTTAAACGGACTGTTTGGTCCTAGAAGCACCCCTTTCCCTTCGTATAATGCTCCTTTTTTAAGGTATAAACCGTCACCAACTGCTCCAAACCCGGAGCCGGATGTTGGTGTTAGATAAAGCCCCTCATCGTCGGTTTCTACTTGGCAAACGCATCCTCCCTTTTTAAGATACAACCCCGACCCGATAGCTTTTTGAGCGGCCGTGCTAGCTAAACACGATAATGCGTCCACACCGAGAGCCGGCAATATCTTGCCCGTTAACATAGGTAAAACTCTGGCAGCAAAGCCGGCCAACAAGCCGAGAAATCACCTTCAATTTTCATATTATGCGCTAACTGCACCTTGCTCATTTTAATCGTTACTCCTACACCATCATCGTACGCTCGTTTTATTTTATTCGCTTGCGTTTGGGTGATTGCGATGATGCCATCACCAGTAAGATCTTCCCTACTTAAACGTATACTCGTGGTAGTGGCACTTTGCACGGCTCGTTGTATTTTATCTTTCTGCCCTTCGGAAATATTAACTTTTACATTTATATAACTCATGCTTTTTAATATCAGTATGAATTTTTAAATTTCTCTAATATGAAATCTAATCTTTAAATTCCCCCCTCTCAGGTTAAGCGGTACGCCGTTTTGATCCGTAAGTCTCGTTTCGAGACTATGAATTGTATCTAAAGTTATAGGTAGATAGACCAAATTGGTGGGGGTTTCAACTATTTTATAACCCGGGCTCACGTTGGGGAAAAAGCTGTAGATTGTGTTTTGCGAAGAGCCATTTATGTAACTACCTGAAATAATATCTATATCAATGACTATGGTCTTGATACTGAAGATATCGACCACGTTTTCAGATTCATGAATCCCGGATGAATAAAACCCTAATACTTTACCTATGGAATTTGGGTGCCTAAAATCGACAATGAAACTGTCTCTTATCGCCACTTTGGATTTGAGAGTATTGGGTTTTGCCGAAATAGTCACGTAGTAATCTTCATCAAAATGACTGCTTCATCCGTTCCTGTATAACTCTCTTGATATCGATTATGTCATCATTATGTCAACTTCTCTCGGGTATCGTAAATAACTCCCAATTTTTGCCATTATCGTTAGAATACCTAAAATGATTGTTTTCGTCCGTAATATTTGGGAGAAAATAATACGTCTCCAGATTAACAAGCGCAATTTCGTACTTTATCTTTATCGAGTTCAGGTCACGCGGGTCGGGCACATCTTCGGCGCATTCGTAAAAATCGCATTCCAAATCGCATCCCGCGTGGTCTTGTCTCGCGTCAAAGCGTCAATTAAGAGTCCCGGCAAAATATCCTTTTTGGTAATTTCTTCGCGCCTATCGAAGAGCCGAAGTATTTCGGCTTCGTTAATGTATTTTTAAAAGCTTTATTTAAAATGCGATACTCGGGCTGAAACAAACTCTTTCCGAAAACCCTGAGTTTATCGTAGTCTAACCATACTGGTTGAAGTAAGAGGTTGAGCATTAGGGTAGTTTTACAGCAACCAGATTTCCCGACGATTACCCCTCTAATACTTTTGGGTAAAAGGGGATGATTGTTTCGCTTGGTCGTTATATTCCAAGATAAATCCTTGATTTCCATTTTTATACTTCTTATTTAAATTTTAATAAGCACATATATAAAAATGTTGTATTGCGTCAAATGTAAAAAACTTACTGAAATTCACAATATCGAAAATGTTGTTATAAAAAACAAAAGACCCATGAAACGGGAAAGTGTGTAGTATGCGGGTCGACAAAAATTCAAAATGAAAGGCGGCTCAATATTAAATAAAGCCATAAATAACCTACCTTTCGAAATGCATCTACCGGATTATAATTTCACGGGTCCAGGTACTAAACTAAAAAAGAGACTAAACCCCGATCTCACTCCAAAAAGTTGGAATAAACCTATAAACAGGATCGATAAAGCGGCGTATCATCACGATGTGTGTTATCTGAAAATCAAGGACACCGCTACGAGGAATAAAGTATGAGATAAAAATATGCTAGAAGAGATGAATAATATTTATAATCCGACTCTAAGGGGAAAAATAGACAGATCGATCGTTAATAAGATTATCGGAACAAAGATGAGATGGGAATAAAAAAAAGATGAAATGGACGGACGATTTAGCCGAAGAATTGCACAAGCCCGTTGTTAAAAAAATTCATAAAAGACGAGTGCGCGTAAATGGTATTGACGAAATATGGGCCGCAGATTTGATAGATACGCAGGCGTTCTCGAAATTTAACCGCGGCGTTAAGTATCTGCTGGCCGTTATCGATATTTTTTCTACATACGGTTGGTTGATCCCATTAAAAGATCAGACCGGAAAATCGGTCGCAGCCGCGTTTAAAAAGATATTTAAAAATATGGAAAAGAATTTAATTATAAAAAGGTACAGGACTTAGTCGAGGTATATTCCACCGAAAATGAGGAAAAATCTAGCATAGTAGAGAGATGGAATAGAACTATGAAAGAAAAAATGTGGAATAATTCCACGCAGACGTATATCGATGTGTTGGACGAACTCGTTAATCGATACATTAATACGAGACATTCGTGATTAAAAATGACGCCCGTTGAAGCGAGTAGAAAGAAAAACGAAAATGAGGTTTGGCAAAATCTTTACCCTGAACATTATGAAATAAAGACTTAATTCACAATTTTCGACGGGGGATAAAGGAAGGATCGCGAAGAAAAAGAAAACGTTTGAAAAGAGATATACACCGAGATGGACTGAAGAAATCTTTACTCTATCGGCCGTACAAAAAACTACACCAATTACGTATAAGATAACGGACTATAACGGGGAGGAAATACAGGGCACGTTTTACGAACAAGAACTACAAAAAAACTAGCCAAGAAATATTTAGAATCGAGAAGATAATACGCCGTAAAGGTAATAAATCGTTAGTGAAGTGGTACGGTTATCCAGCGTCATTCAATAGCTGGATCGATAACAACCAACTGCGAGAGCTATAAATAGAACGTGAACGGGAAAACAAACACGGGAAAGACCCGTGGACTTGACTTCGTAAATCGATACGAAATATTTGTCCCATAGCTCTCATTTTACATCTACTGGCCACGGTTATGGCAAATGCGCACGGTGAATGTCTCAGAGTCCAAGCTGAATGCCTTCCATATGAGATGTCTCCGCACACTCAACATTTCATGGAAGGACAAACTCAACAAAGCCAAAACAGTAACCACCTTTACAATGCTCAGCGAACGAAGACTGCAATGGTTTGAAGCCAGGTAGGATTTCTCTACGGGTAGCTTGAATGTGGCACTCGATCAACGGGACGCCCAAGTCTTAGGTATAGAGACACATGCAAGCATGATCTTCGGTCCACCCATATTGATGTGGAAAACCGCAGCAAGAAATGCTGATCGCTATGAAAAAAGAGAGACACGACAAGATGACACCGTCTTTATCTGCGTGGACCGCACGAAGGACTGTCACTCCAGGATTGGTCTGTACAGTCACCGCAGATGTTGCTCCAGTATAACAACAGAGCGCAATCCATCGTCAACAGGGACCTACGGAGGCCAATGTTTGTCACTTGGGTTTAACGCCGTTTTTTAACAATTTTTCAGTGATATACGGCGACCAGTTCACCTAACCAGTTTTCCTGGACTGTATATTAACCAGCACTAACTTACCCTTCTACACCCATACATTACGACAATTTCGCTATTAAGACCACTTCTTCAAAGAACCATAGATGGTCTTATTAGCGGGGTTCTACTGTTCGGTTTAGAGTCACTACTATAGCATTCTAGTGGTGCATGTTGTCTTCGAGGGAGCGGGTGTGTACGCGCAGTTTAATGTATATACATGCTCATGTTATGAGTGCAAAAATGAATGTCGTTCTGTCACTTTGTAAATATTTGCCGCATGGGTCAATGATCTTCCGGTAATTAATGAAATAAACTTTGAAAAACATGCGATAAAGTGTAGACCTTGTTAAAATAGTGTATTTCCCTTGCGCAGGTGGTTGTAATTGCAAGTTTGACCATTCTTTTGCGTCCAGTAAATGAATCCAATTTCGCGATATAATGTAATTACTACCAATTTCTATCCATTTCAACTTCCCGGTTTTTGCTTTATAATAAATATTTCATTGGTAAAAACGTATAATACTTTATGTATCGGGTTCAATATGTTACAAGTGTGTTAAAAATCTTATTTGACAACATTTGCGCAACGATCCGGAGTGTTTGTTTGTTTTGATGTGATTTATTGTCACTTGGGTTTTAACGTTGTTTTTCAACAATTTTTCAGTTATATACGGCGATCGGTTCACCTAACCATGTTTTCCTGGACTTAATACTAACAAGTACTAACTTACCCTTCCACAAGGAGCCGGAAAATTCTTCACATATGGAGGAAAATCGACATTTTTGTCAAATTTTCATGGAAGGGTATGACCTGCCGCGATTCGAACCCGATCCTCCGGGTTACAAGTCCAGCGCACTAACCACTGGACCACGGCCGCGGCTGATCCGGAGTGACATCAAGATTTAAGGACAATTTCTACATAAAGCGGAACGTGCATACACGATGCACACATTTAGCATTTGTTAGTTGTTTTGAAAGCAGTGCAAACAAAACCATAATTAAATGATTACGTAAATAAAACCATAATTATTATCATAGAAAATGAAATTTTCGCTGCAATTTTCAATGAAAACTCGAGTAGGATCTATTTTGTCTATTTATCGATAGATTGCCGTTTGAAATCCGCTTTACAGTTCGCAATTTTTATCACCAAGTTCGATTCTCATACGATTTCTCATTTGTAAATTGATGTAAATTTCCAATAATTATCGCCGAAATAACAATTATAACTGAAGGTATGGTACAGTGCAACCTCTCCTGAGCGGCCCTCTCTTGAGCGACAACCTCCCTTCAACAACAGAATGTTTTCCCCACTGTACGATTTGACTATTTATTCAACCTCTCTAGAGCGACAACCTCTCAACAACGGCATAATTTTGTGTCTCCCAAAGGGTGTTGCATTGGAGAGGTTATGTTGTATACACATACATATACAGTGGTTGTATTCACAAGAAACATTAAACTTTTTTCGGATATTCATGATCACAAATTAATACAGATCATTATACTAATAAAATATCACGTACAATATTTGAATTTTTCATTTCCTTTTTTGTACGACTTACATCATTACTAGACCAATCTCAAGTTATATATATTCTATATTGGAGTGTTGAGACCAATCTCAAGTTATTACATTTGGGCCGTTGTTTGACATGGACAAAAAATAGTTTAAGCAGAAAATAGAAACATCAAATTAGTAGCAACATGAAACATTAAAAATCTCCGAAAACATTAAAGTATTGGATTATTTAAAAAAACTTTTCCTGAAATTACATTGTATTAGAATAATATTTGTAATACGGATAGGTTAAAATGAGTTAAGACATCTACTGTACTATATATCATGAGATGCAATCAATTTATCAGACATAGGAGGTGCGTCCTCCTGACTTGACCACAGTTTCCTGTATCTACGTAATATTTATCATATAATACAAAAATTCAGTGAGCCAAGTACTGTGTTTAGACAATCACAGGAAACGGGCGATACGTGTATCGGTGCTTTACACCGGGCATGATAAAGAACCATGAGGTATATTTGAAACGAGTAGGAATATATATTCCCGGTTCTCCTGTATTTTCTCCCTTCTCTCTCTGGGGTGGCTTTAAAATGACAATAGCTGTTGCATGCACCGTTACACAACTGATAAGCAATGTTTCAGTAAACTTTGAAATCTCTTCATATAATACATAAATAATGCACTAGTGACAGTCATCACAACTTTTGGCAAATACAAGCTCCAACAATGCGTAACGTTCAACGTTTTTTTCTCATGAGAAGTTTGACATCTTTGTTTACATGAAAACAGTCATAATCCTGTACATGTATATTTAGATATTTGAAGGTTTTCAGGTCACTTAATCTTACCTCACTACCGATACACGCTCTATAAACGTCTAAGTCACAATTTGGTTGTCAGGGTTACAGACAAGCTTGAACTGAACAGTCAATATTCTCTCCATATAAAACCTTAGAGCGGTGCAAAAATTACACTGAATTGTGATATATTGTCAAACTATTGTATAACGCCCGGTTCTCACACAGCCGGTGTTGTTCCTGGTGTCGCCCAGGTTCAAATAGCCGGTATTCGGGGGTAAACCGTGCTTTTTTTAAAAAAGAAAATGGTTCGTTCTCATATTTCCGATAACGCCCAGGTAAAGCCCCGAAAACAAAGCCGGTTCTTCACGGCGACGTCCAGTTAGATCCCGGTTTCGAAATGGATATCCACGGTGTAGGCCCGGTGTCTATACGACTGACCCCGGTGTATGCCGGAGCTGCCAAGGTCGTGGCGGGTAGTACTCCGGTGTTAGCCGATATAGTCCCGGTCGTGATACGGCGTTTACCCAGTGACTATCGGGAGTATAAAAATCAGGAAGAAGTTTAAACGGCATCAGTTGCTTGAAGTCATTATGAGCCATGCCTAAGAAGAAGATTAATAAAAAAACTTCTCAAATGAATAAAAAACCTTTTTAAACGTAGACGCTAAATGTTTTCCGAATCCTTCTCCTTTGTCTATCGTTATGTCTTGCTAGTTCTGTTTCAAGCTGTCTGTTGATAACCTATCTGTAGCTGACAATCCAGTAGCTGGAGTCAGTTTTTTGTTCTGGTTTATGAAATAGTTCATTTTTATGTGTATTTTACAAACACTTGAATCACACTGATTTCAACCACGATTTTTACAGTGTTTTATAATGTAGCATGATAACAACTGTTTATTCCGTCTGTTACCGTAGCAGATCCGCAGCTACACCTTTTATCACCGTAGTGTTTCGGTAATCATCCGGCCTACACCCGGGCATACCCTGTCTATCCGTGATATTACCGGGTTCTACCGTGGCTCTGCCGGGATTTTCCGGGTATTAACGTGACTTTACCGGCGAACTTCCGTAACTCTACAAGCACAAACCGTCACAACTCCGGCTTCGCATCGGCCTCTAGATGTTCATATCACTCCGGATCAATGCGGTTTATCACGGTAGTAGACAGGTGGTGCCCCGTTGTTTCCCCGGAGGTACCCGGTGTTGCACCGGTGCTACACGGTTTCTGCCTTTTTGTGCAATCATTCCCGGTTTACCCCGGGAAAGTTTAAAGTTTACCATACTTTATGCGCGTGCGCGTATTTTTCGTCGCTTATACCTTCATCATTAAACATTTTAAGACAACCGGGGTCATCTCCCGGTTCAACACGGATCATCCCGGACCTTCAAGGTATCGTCACGGTGTTAACAAGATTTATCCCGGTTTGTCACGGAGCACTAAACCGGGGCAAACCGTGGTGAAAAACCGTGAATGTGAGAATGGTCCTTAAGAGAATCTCATGTTCCCAGGAGCAGTTTATCACATCAAATTCTTTGCACATAACTTAGTAGTCTCGAAATAGGTAAAATAAGACAATACACGTATGTGTTCGAGATATGAAGTGAGAGCATTTATAAATACACATGAACGACAACACTGTACCTGATATTTAAAATTAACATGCCTATTAACAAAGTAAGTACAAGTATTCAGTTCATTGTGTAGAGTAACTGTTATTTTAAGGCAATTGTTGTTAATATCTGACAATACAAGTATATCTTTAATACTGTCCATACAGGACTGGTATCTACTACCTGTGACAAAATATCACTATTGTCTGTATTATAACAGTCGTTACCAACAAAATGCTAACAGATTCTGGACATCTCGACTACCTTCCTGTATGTTTCTTTCAGTCTTGTTACTTATTCTGGTCCTTTTTGGTCACCACATGCATCTTCATCATGCGAATCATAATTAGAAGTTTTTGTCAACATATAGAATGTACAGTTGTGTTTTGCTATTGCATATTATTAATACCTACATGATATCATATGTTTAGATACAGACTACCAATAAGCAGATTACACATTTACATGTGTATAACATAATTATAATAAATCATACCTAACAATTACAGCATTATATAAGACATTGACCAGTTAGCTATTGGACTGTAATTGTTGTAATCATCTGGAACAACTATAATGGTCCTAGCTACTGTATGCATGTACTACATATCACATTAACTTAAATATTCCGCTATTATCAAATATGCTATTAAATTCTCCCGACAATACAACTCAATAATCAACATCAAACATATTCACGAAAAAAAAACACAAAAGGACAATGAATAGTATTACCCAATGTTCATATTATGCAGCAATTAATCGCTCGATATTTTCGCGCTAAACATGGAAAGGCAGAAAAGTCTGCGTTAATGAGACAAGGTCTATGCCACTCGTTTGTAAGACTAATTGCACAGCTCTGTGATACAAATACTTGTAAAATTCACTTATTTAATCTGAAAGACAACATACGCCCAGCATTATTCCTTAATTTCATTTCA
Source organism: Lutraria rhynchaena (assembly GCA_008271625.1). Lineage (NCBI taxonomy): Eukaryota > Metazoa > Mollusca > Bivalvia > Venerida > Mactridae > Lutraria > Lutraria rhynchaena. Next base: position 171,720 of record VIBL01000073.1, on the reverse strand, counting down.
AATTCAATTCTTTTGACGTCGGTGCTGTGGTTTATCACGGTGGCTAAATAAATGATATTTTGTGTAAAGAGCTTAGAACGGACTCGATAAGAATTATGAAGAACTAGGAATACAAAGAATCAAAACAGTTATCATATGTGTAACATTCCTTCACGTACAAACACGCAGGCAAATTAGTATTTTGTGAGAACTCCTTACCTTTGTCAAACCAGTCTAATTTATCCACGAATGTAGCTCCAACAACTAGAATAAAAAATCTAAACACAAAAACTCATGTAACCAAGACAGCAAAATGTGTACGAAAATGGTGCACGTGTATTATGAGAACCACGTGCTTTAACAATTTAAAAAGGACGAGGGACGAACATCTAGTGAACAGTCAAGCGGAAAACACGTTTATATATAGGCGCCACTATGAAAGACCAAAACGGGAAAAACAGCGCTTTAGTAGCTGATACATCAGCCACATTAACTAGGTTTGATTTTCCAATGACTCAGTATTTACTGATAATGCTTAATTAAATAACCGGATTTTAGAGGTAGAAAAGAAATATTGCATTGTCGAGTGTTCTGTTTATATTATTCTAAACTGATCATAATGATCTAAATTATTGCCAACATTTGATACGTATTAATTATAAGTCATAGACAGACTTTTTATACATAAATATGTCCGTCTTCAGCAATATGACCATGCCAAATTGATTCTATGTTTGTCGTCCGGATGATTTCCAAACACCTACCAACCAGGCAGAAAAACAAAAATTATAGCACGACAAAACTATTCTAAAATAAAGTTTATCGAACTTTAAAACCTAAAAAAGTAACAGTTTTTTGCATAACCAATTAATTATATGGACCACTGTTAATAGGACTAACATGTGAGCACAAATACACAGTAAAACATATTATAAATGACTAGAAAAATAAAAAGTCCACCCTGCTTCAATTGCCGCATCGTCCTCTGCTAAGGAGACCACACACTGGGTGCAGGAAGAGACCTGTAAGTTAATTGGACGTTTAAATTTTGCCACAGGCGTACCATTGTGACTGGCTTGAATGTTTTTTTTTTCAAATAGAGAAGCAAATGTTTCGTCGCCTACTTGAATGGCATACCAATCAACAACTGTTTTAGGGGTCCTTCTTTAACACGCCACAATGGTATACCATTCTTAACTCTGGCCATATTTGCTAATGAATACAACAGCCCCATCCCCCTACCAAGTAAAATAAGTAATAACGGCGAATAAAGTTCATAAAACTCACGAATGTTGAAGATTTACCAAAAAATAGCTTGCATTAATATTTTTTTCATCGTGGTACCATTCGACAAATGTTTAATAAGAGCTTAATAAGCGTCTGTGGTATAGTAAAAATACGGGCGAAAAGTACTACTGAATGCCATGCCTGTTTTTTTTGGTCAAAATCCTTGAAAATTTATCCGCCCGATGACGCTAAACAAATAATCGATTTGACATGGCCTAAAGGATTTAGCAAATTAAGTCGAAGATTTTAAATATATAGTTCTTTCATATTTTCATATTAATGAGATAAATGACTGAAAATAAAACATGAATCCAAATTTTGTCACTGTATAGAACTGTGTGATATTACATTTGTAAATTCATAATTTTTCCTGAATATTCTCTGAAGTTCCATTTCCTTAGTTTTGAACTATTGTAAGTACATGTATATTATTTTAACATATATTGTATTGACTGTCCAATTGCATAAAAGAATGCTGAACAATGAAAATATCAATGAATGCTATATATCGTACAACGGAATTTAGAGATGTTAGCTTATCTCAAACAGAACTATCAGTAGATCAGTATTTGTACAGCTCTCATTTTCAATCATCATTTATAGTCATAATTGTTTTTGTACTTTTTGATGAATATCTGTTGATTACCAATACATTAAAAGTAGATTTCTTAGTTAATTTCTGCTTTTGTCTTTTATTTTATATTCCAATTTGTAAATAAGTATCATTATCTCACGGGTAACGGTTAGCCTAAGTAATTGTAGCCGTGTCATCCTGACAATTATACTACTCAAAATTTGCTAAGGATCACCTTTTTGACACTGCATATTTCAGTCCTATTATCATTATATTAAAATCATATTTCCGCAAACGATATACCTGTAAGGGGACCTCATAATTGTGTTCTTAAATTATCGATTTGTCATGTACACCTTGCACGATAAGCACATGGAAAAGCATACCCATGGAAATTTGGTGTTTTATGGCCATGTGCTTTCACTTAAACATGTACAAACAGCAAGACTTCTCTCGTTTTATTGCAAAACTGTGTTCAAAATTAGCAAACTATGGCAAATCGACAGGTTAGACGTCGTCTTAGTGAAGATGAGATGAACAGGGATATTGGAATGTTGGAGGCTGGCCGTTCACAAAGGCACGTTGTCAATGTCCTTGGGGTATCCCAGAGCGTTGTCGTCAGGATGTGGAACGGATTTCAAACGACTGGAAATGTCTTGCAGAGCCACGCCGGAGGTCGGGAACGTTCAACGACTCCAGCCCAGGACCGATTTATTGTCCTTCAGGCCAGGCGCCAACGGTTCTCGAACGCTACGACCTTACATAACGACTTCCAGAATGCAACTTGTGTGTGTGTGTAAGCGCACAAACAGTTAGAAACAGCTTGCATGATGCTGGGATGAGGTCACGGAGGCCAGCAATTCGCATTCCATTGACACAACGCCATATTCAAGAGCGTTTGCAATGGGCGCAGACTCATGTCACATGGACAGTTAATGATTGGACCCCGGTCCTCTTCACTGATGAGTCAAGGTTTTGTGTGGACTTCACGGACAGACGGGCTAGGGTTTGGAGAAGTCCAAATGAACGCTTAGCTCCAGCATGCGTTGCAGAACACGACCGTTTTGGTGGGGGTTCAGTCATGGTGTGGGCGGGAATAAGCGCTCAGGGGAAAACTGACCTATACATCATTGAAAACGGTACACTGACGGCAGTAAGGTACGTCAATGAAGTCTTAGACGGCCATGTACGCACGTACGCTGGCGCAGTCGGCCCTGATTTCATTCTTATGGATGATAACGCCCGTGCACACATAGCCTACATCACAAACCGTTATCTTGAGGAGGCAACTATAGTGCGCATGGATTGGCCAGCGAGGTCCCCGGATTTAAATCCAATTGAGTATGCTTGAGATATGGTGCAGAAAGCTATTTCTTCACGCCACGTCCAACCAACAACAGTTCAGGAGCTAAGACATGCCCACGTAGAGGAATGGGCCCAGATTCCTCATCATAAGGTCCGCAGCGCCTCGATGCCAGGCCGTAATTAATGCCGCGGACACCATACTCGGTATTAAACACCCTACGTCAACCATTTCCTGATTTGCAAGATTTTTTTTAATTTCACTATGTGATCTCCAAAATGTTGATTTTTATCCACCGCACTCTTTCAGCAACAGGCACACATCAAGGAACACTTCCATTGTCATTATTTTCATAAAAATCAATTCCAAACTAATTATATTTAATTCCTTTTAATCAATTTTCATATGTATTACAAATACACAAAAGTAACGCCCTGTAGAAAAAGTGATCCTTAGCAAATTTTGAGTAGTATATATTAACACATAACACAACTGATCAGCAGTTGCAATTAGTAAGTTTAAAAGAACCCAGCATACCATGCGCTGCCAAGATGCGGGAACACAACACAGAACTTCAATTATCATATATAACTGTATCTATTTACTCATTTGTCTTATTATTAATTTGATACTACCTTGTGTGGTATATAATCAGTCAAATCTGAGTCAGCAGTCATCTATATTAAAGTAGTTCATTGTTAGATCATTTAATATGAGACTAAACAAACCTCTAAACAAGGTCAACTGTGCATTATGACCCTTTTTATACCCCTATGGTCACTGTTTTATGTTTTTAATATTTGTATGTACAAACACAAGATTGTGACCAATTATAACTTCACCTCCATACAATATTAATGAAATGCTATCATAGGGTGGATATTTTTGTCATGTTAAGTAAAATTAAAAACTATTAGTTTTCAAGAGATACTTTCAAAAATATACATTTTAAGACAAAAGGCAAATGAGTCATTCAGCTTAATATGTACAGGATATCTGGTTAGTGTGAATCACAATTGTTTGTTTTTATTGTTTTATTCTATAATACTTTGTAACATAAAATGATGTACCTGATGACGATGTTGAGATTACTGCTTAATAGAGAAGACTATATTCATGGCTAACACTGTTCTAGTTGAAGTCAAACTGTCCACTTTTAATGACTGCACATCATCACAAATAGAAAAATAACAAAACAACAGTAACAAACATTTATAAGCAGATATATTTTAAGTTGTTTTTCACAGAATTTATATTAAATTATAACACAATAATCATTTCATTCCAATTTAGCTATGAACTACTCTGGGATACATTACAACATACAACTGACACTCTATGGATTCTAGGCAAATTAATCTGTCTCATAGTGAATCATTTAGATTTTGCACCAAACTCACAATATTCAACAATATCTGAGTGCAGCATGACTTCCCCTGTCATTTCATATAAAAGGAACACTTTGTACTTGTGTCTATTCTAATAATACAAGTAAAACAATTGTGATGTTTCATCAAAGGCATGGTTAATCAGTATACATATCATAGTAACCATATGATTAACAGAGCTAAATAACAGAATAAAGTTGGTACTAGTAAAACATGTCTTCAACTTCACTGACTACAAAACAACATTCAGTTTTTGTAATGATCAATGACTTTCAAGTTTAATTGGAGATATTGAGCAACAAAATTATTTATCAGACTTCAGCTACATTTTTATTCATACATACACTAAAATCATTCACAACCAACTAAAAAAATGGGTGCAAATAGAAAATTTCTAATAACCTAAAATTATTGCCATAACGTGAGAAGGCTTTGCAGTATGTCTCAAAAAGAGTTGTTTCCCTTTCATTCTAGTCTCCTTAAAACATAGATAACTTGTCATCGACACTTTACCGTTTACATGCAATGGGAATGCAAACCCTTCAAAAACTGGAAATCTGGTATACACCAGGAAAACATGCACTTCTGTAAATAATCTTAGCATATGAGAAATCTAAAACAAAACCGACTAGTAATACACCGTACCCAGGTGAGATAGTACAAGTTAAAAACCAGAGATAAAGAATCTGCATGCTATGAAAGATTATCAAGAAAACTGCAACTATTCACCTAGGTATACTTTACAAACAAATGTGTCAAATCTAAAGTTGTGCCAAATGAAATGTTATCCTCTAATAAAACAAATTTTTAAGTTGAATTTTAAACCATTAGTTGATACAATTTACACAAACAAATAATTTAAACATACTGCTTCACTGCTGCCTATTACATTTTACTCAAAACACGACCGATTGTCTCAACGATACACAAATACTCATTGTATTTATGAACAATGATGACCAATGTTCTGCATCTATATTGAAAAACTTAAAATTCTTCTATCTTTTAATAAGGCCTAAACAAAAGAATGTTTGTTTCCAGTTACATGCCCCCAAAAATATGGATCGGCAGGTAGGGATTTTTTTCTTTTCTGTTTTTTTTTTTTTACATATATCAGCAACACTGTATTGGAATATGTGCACCGTAATATTAATGAGTTGTGAAAATTATGAAACTTATGAGTCAGTAGGTAAAAGATTGAGTCAGTTGAGTAACCAGAAACAAACCTTTTTTTAGGCCTAAGTAACTGGCAATCAGCAATGCTGATAATATGGTTACACTCACAGTTTTCTATAAATAGAGAATGTTTACGATGTAAATGAAGCAAAATAAAAACATGGGTGAAAGTTGAAAATTTTCGAAAGACTGGAAATCTTAACCTCGGTGATGTGGAAACAATAAAAACCAGTTGGGTCCTGAACTGGGAAACTCCTGGAAAACTTTTAATCATGTAAATAACAGTTAGAAGCATGCACTGTAGAAAACAGGTAGAAGAACACCTTTAATACTGAACTATAATCTGATTATTGTAGTGGTCAATAACTGAAGTGTTACAGTACATATTGCATGTATACATTTAATACATAAAAACAACAATACAAGCCAAGTATTAAACTCATGGAATTCACTTGATTGATATTTCATGTTCATGTTGGTTAATAATAAGTAGACTTTTCAAGTATTTAACTTGTTTGAAAAGTTCAAAGAAAACAAAATTTAGACTCCTTGTCCATATCCTAAATGCTTTCAATATTCTCAATGTTTTCTACTAAGTTGGACAATCATCCATTTTTTTCTATTAAACATTTTTCAATACATTACAATAGTGATTCCAGCACTAGAAAGGGCATCAAGTATCACAAGTTTTCATGTGAATAAATTCTTTTAGTTCCTTCCTTCAAAATAAATGTGGTTCTGTTCCAGACCTGCAGTAGAAAAACATATATGATGAAACTGGCTTATAATATAAACAAAGTAATTCATTTACAATGTGTTATATACTAAATATATGGCTTATAATATAAACAAAGTAAGTAATTCATTTACAATGTGTTATATACTAAATATATGGCTTATAATATAAACAAAGTAAGTAATTCATTTACAATGTGTTATATACTAAATATATGGCTTATAATATAAACAAAGTAAGTAATTCCTTTACAATGTGTTATATACTAAATATATGGCTTATAACATAAACGAAGTAAGTAATTCATTTACAATGTGTTATATACTAAATATATGGCTTATAATATAAACGAAGTAAGTAATTCATTTACAATGTGTTATATACTAAATATATGGCTTATAATATAAACGAAGTAAGTAATTCATTTACAATGTGTTATATACTAAATATATGGCTTATAACATAAACGAAGTAAGTAATTCATTTAAAATATGTTATAAACTAAATCAAGAACATCAAGCTTTGGAACTTAATTCTGTTAAAGCTTGATAATTACTACTTGCTCATAATAATGAGGTTTTTATTTGTTGGTTGCAAAGTTATTATATGTTCTATGGATATATAATTTATACTTACTATTTGGCCATCTATTCCTGTAAATTCATGTACTCTGTTTGTATGTTTTCTTCTATAGATATCCAAGCATATTCCCACCCTGAAATGTAAAAATCGTCAAACTGAGTTTTAACAGATGACCTTCATTAAGGTTACCTAACTTATGTGATTGTTCAAAGATCTTCTTTCCTTTAATGCCCAGCAGATAATTACAGTAAAACATTCAGAATGTTCATCACGATATAATCAAGCAAATGATCAGAATGTTGTTTTCAATAAACATGCAGCAATATCGTCCAATCAATAGACTACATACCTTGAGAACGTTATTTAGAAGAGTTTGGAGACAATTCAAGCCTTATAACTAAGACAAAGCATATGAATCTGCCATAAAAATGTTGGTGGACTATTAGCAAAATTTAACACAATGACCCAGCAAACATGCCTATATCGGACCGATATCGGCTGTATGATGGAATAACGGAGTTGGCTTTTTGACACTGGACTGATATCCGACCGACAGTGATCTTTGGAACTACTTTATCTCTAAATTCTATGTGTCTGGTCTAATGCCTGTAGTACGTTCAGTAACGAGTAACGTTCGGCAGCGTTTGCCAATGTTCGGTAACAGTCGTTGTTGAACGAACTGTTGGCGCAAAAACCTAATCGACCAATGGTGAACAGTTTAAATAGGTAGTTTGCGAACAAAACAAAGATGGAGAACAGGTAAACATTGATAATGATTTTTTGTCAAATACATTGAATTTCATTCTATAAGTGCAGATTTTATTTGAATTGTGATAGAAAATGACCAATAAGTCCAATTTTATAAAAAGGTTTTTCATTGTACTGAAATACTTTTTAAATCTTGCATAAATGCTGTACAGAAAAAAGAAAACAACAACAATTTCATATGCACAAGAAAAAAATCGATAAATAAAGTCAGCCTTTCATTTTTATAGTCCAATTAGGGTAATTTCATTACTCGAGTTAATTCTTCTAATATACTACTTGTATATTCATTTGATATAATTTCTTAAAATAAAATCTGCGTATTGTTCTTTCGTTAGAATTTAGCGTGGAACAACCTATTTTCAAATCATTATCATTTAAGATGACTTTACAACTTAATAAGCTAATAAGTATTTAGGAAAAAAAACAACAGATTCACCAGTGAATGATTAATAATGTTTTATTCAAAACGTATTTCAATTTTTTCTGAAACAAAATCATGATTGAAATGAAATATTGGACTTTGTGTTTATGGTGTATATCTAATTGTTTCAGTACATTTCTTTTGAACTTGACATTTAATGGGGAAGAAGTAGCAGTTAGTGTAACCCTTGACATTGTAGAAGCATTTAATTCCAATGGTATTTTTTTGTATATGAATTTAGCTTGTCTGTATAATGGACAAATGATGCATGGTGCAAATGACTAATTACAAAATATATTGGATTAGCCCATTAACTTTTTCATACCACATTCGGGCTGACGTTACTCTTTTGACCACTGTTTAGGTAATTAGTGACTATGTTTCATAAAATTATCATCTGCTGACATTGTGTTTTCTGTTTATTTGTGCATGCATACATATTTTAGTGAAAAGGTCTAGATGAAGAAGTTCAGATTTTCTACCTTCAATCTAAGAATAACACACTATATCGGACTATAGACAGTAGATTTTACTATATTGGATTATTTTATTTTGTTAATATACTACAATTGTATTCTATTGAGTGGATATCCTGTATGTAATTTATCAGTCCTCCAAGAAATATATGAATGATAATGTCTGTTTAATAAGTGAGGAACTTTGTTTCCTACACATATTGTATTATACTGTATAATTTTTATTTAAATGCTTCCCTTACATTAGATATATCATTCATCTTGTAATATAATTTAAATCAGCTGTTCGTTTGGTTGTTTCTGTACTTATACAGACAGATTTTGACCACAAAAATTCAAGACAATGCTAAAAACAACTGGCAAATCATAAAATCAGTAAATGGGTTAAATATTCACAACCACAGTTACAATCACATATCAGTGTGATTAATTGATGCTGTTAATTATCCAGTATCAACAAACACGTATGTTTATATATGAACCATTGGCGTTAACATCAATATTTATATCATTATCATCACTATGTACTCAGCCTCCTTCGATAAGTCAAATTGACACTGAATTAAGTTTGTCGTTGTAACCATATACATTTTAATCTTAAGTGCATAAGTTGACAGTTTGTATTGCAAAACTTTTTTGTTTTCTTTTTGTTATACTAAGACTAATCTTTTAGTTTACAGAGTTTATCTTTAAAATATCTCTGATGAAACAATGGTTGCAATTTTGTTCCAGTTTACATACACTTACACATATACATAAAGTAACCAAAAGATTTATAACTTCGTGTCTGTGAAGTTACACCACAGAAAACTATGGTCAGTTGGTCAGCATTAATTAAAAGGGAGATCACCATACTTACTTTGAAGGTACCGTCCATGTACCAAGGCTTCGCCCGCTGTAGGAGAGCCAGTTAAAAGTCAGACACGTAGACAAAGTGTCACTGGCTGTCATTGATGAAGTCACCAACCAGGAACTCATCTTATTTGATGAAGTCAGTGTTCACCTGAAACAGCATGAAATGCAACAATAGCATAGCATGTATACACAAAGGGTTGTTAAAACTCTGAGCACAAGTCACATTTTTCTGAATGTATACACAAACAAAGATTGGCTAAAATGCAGCTATCAGTATTAAGCTCAATAAAAGTATGATTTAGACGATAAAAATCTGTTTTTGTAACCCGACCAACAGACTTAAGATTTTTTCCGCAACTTAGATCAAACAGGGAACCCTTCAAATTTTGATCCATTTCTTTATGCATAGCCATTTTTACTTTCACTGCTTGGGTCCAGAAAACAGATCCTTCCTAATAAAAAACACATTTTTCCCAATTCCCAACCTAAAATTTTTCAATTTTGGGATCACACTGCACATTTTTTCCCAATTTTACCAGATCCAAACCCTTTCCCAAAATTGTAAAAAAAATTACTGATGCGCAATTTATGGTATAGTGAATTTTTTTTTTGAATTTCAAAACTATAAAAAAATAGCACGATAAATCAGAAAAAAGTGGAGAATTTAAAAAAAAAATCATTTATTTATATTTAGGAGAAAATACTACTTTTTTGGGCTTGGGGAAACAGCCGATATTTGGCTGTAAAATATACAAAATCACTAACCCTAACCCTAGGTGTCAACCAATTTGTTAACGAGTTCTCTTATGAAATTGCTGTTGGTGTTCGCAGATGGAGAAATGGATGCTGATGTTGTTTTATGCTGTTTTATAATAATACAGACCATAATTGTATTATTTGTCTGTTTATATTTTCAGGATTAATTGTTTAAAGTCTTCATGGATCCAGCTCTTGAGAACATCACGAGAGATCAGCCTAATTTCTGGATATGGTGTATAGAGGTGTGTATTGTATTGTAAGATAAATCCTGGACAAGACTTGTACCAAAGCCCAAAGTTATAAAACTTTAAAAGATCAGTCTCCCAGCTCAAATCTCATATCTTGTTTTTCAATTTTTCAAAATTTAGTGATATATTATTGAGTTGAATCATATCATATTCCCTTCATTATTGGCTTGTTTCTATGTAGAATACTCAGAATGGTATTTAATGCATATTTGTGAGGTGTATAATCGGATACCTTTCATATTGTTGCATGCTTGACTGCATGATATTTGTACAACAATAAAGTCATACTTGCATATTTATCTTTGGAGTTTTATTGTTTATTGTCCCTGGGGTTTAATGCTGTTTTTCAACAATTTTTCAGTTGTACTTTGGCTGTTATATTATTTTGACACTGCATAAAGTGTGCATTACAAAATTGTTAGGTCGTTATTTTCGTATCACAAACATCCCAGTTTTGTTGTGGGAATGTTGCAGGTCTCAGGTCGTCAAAATGGTGCTTGATTATGTTTAGGATTTCAAGGGGTGTGATAATGAAATATTTATGATAATTTCATCACTATTTCAATATGAAATTGATGCGCACTGAGTCCTGATTTGAATTAAATTTGTCTCAATTTCTCCTAGCCACAGATTTTTTTTCATATCGTATATCAGTTTGTTTCCACTTACTATACTGTCTAAATATAGACTGGTATGCTGATAATGGTTTTAAAGGAGACATTTCAGAGTTTACTCACACTGATTTCCATTCTGGAATTCTGAATATTTTTAGGTGAACACTTTGAAAATTCAGCACACAAAGTAAACATGATGATCATATTTTACACGTATATACAGACAAATACCTCGAAGTTTTAGGCTCCTCAGGACGTAGGGCTGCCAGAACTCTGTTGATGGTTCTCTTGAGGAGGGTTTTCTTTCCGCGCCATGTTCTGTGGCTGGGGCTGGTCAACGTCCACTTCCTCTGCAATGGCCATCACCGGCTTGAACACTTCTGAACGAGTTGCGTGACATACCTGTAATAACACAGAATTCTGCATACATGAGAGCATGAAGTAAGTCAATTGCATATAAGTGAAACACCATTTTTAAATACATTGACGTACACCAACTCATTCAAGGACTGACTTTCATATCATTCATATTCTGCTCATCATTCTATATTAATATCATTATATATCAATGTTCGTCATATAACATTCACTGGGCCTTTCTGATACCCTTTTAAAGTGAGTCTTTTTGGTATGGGCTGTTCTGACCCTTTACCTTGGATTTTTCACAAGGATATGATTCACCTGGACACCGTACACAATTTGGGTGCCGGTCAATTCAACAAGAGATTTTCTAAGAAATTTATTTTTGTTCATTTTAGATACTTTTTAGCACAGACTATTTTTATTAATAAAAGTGCATGAATGCTGTTGATTTTATGTTTAGATTTCGAAATTTATTGCAATAGCAGTTTTGAACTCTTTTATAACATAATTTCGCGATCACAAAAATTTGTTTTGAATTGGTCAGAACTTCATAAAACTATTATAAGTCAACTTGACGAAATCATTCAATGTTAATAACTGATATGTAAATAGGTAAATATTTTTTGATATTTCAGGAATTTTAAAGCCAAGATTGTCAACGTTTGTTGTTCAGATTATGAAGTTAATAATTATACTGTTGAAATTTATGGGATGCCTAAATCAAAGACCAGGGATAAGACTTATCATAAGACACATAGGTATGTCCGTTTGTTAGGAGGTTTCTAACAACAAACTTAATTCTGACTTAAAAGGTCGTGTATCAGTTATCTAATATACAACAAGTAACAATACGGACAAATATACAAACATTTACTAAGGCAGCATATTACTGTGGTGAACGGTCAAGATTTTTTGTTTAACAAGTTATACTGCCAAAAATAGTGAATTTCGCCACATGGGAATATCCCGGAAGTGAGGGCTATCATGCTGAATATTCAAAGGGATAGAACATTCTGATTTAATGGACAAAAATAGCTATGCTATCTCACCAATGGTATTGTTGGGTATAAAAGAAGTTTGTTGGAAAACTAGTTGACAAAAGGTACTGATGCCTCGAGAAAGGTCTGGACTCAGAGTATGAATAGTCAGTCCAACTTTGTGTTTGGGAACAGGGACCTAACTAGGTTGTATGGAAAACATTTTGTTGGACAGTTTGGACCCACAAAGTAAGACCCTGTCCTCCCAAAATACAAATGTAAGGGTTAACATAATTGTATTAGATACTCAGATGCATTAATTTAAGTTCATCATTTTATATGCTTCCAACACTTGAAATGAACAAATCTTTAAAAATGATAAAATATACAATAATACATTATACGCATGTACACTCATTTACATTCATTGGGGTAAAAAAGACACACATCCGGCTTGTGTTATATATCGTTTTATTTGCATGCAAGAGAATATGCTAAAATTTGCTCATAGAAAAAAAAAATTGATTTACATTAATAAATGAATGTGTTTATCTTCACGATTTATCTTGATGGCTGTTAATTGTCACAAATTTGCAAATTCGGCACACTGTCTCTTAATTTTATCTTAGCAAAATCTGCAGGTTTAATATCAGTAAGTTGTCAAATCGTAGTCTGGGTGAAACGATCCTTACTGATAGCAATTAATTGAACTGGAAAAACAGTATATATTTATACCACCCATTGTTTTATGGATCTAAATTGTTTTTAAAGCTGTGGGGGGGGGGGTCAAACATGTTCCACATTTAATCAGTCATGGCATGTGACAACCACTAACTATCATTCTCACAAGGTTTATTAAATGTTAGTTAGTATTTGTTGATTACTTAGTATAACAATTCAAATGTTCTACATAAACACATTGAACAAGAGAGTAGAATTAATTTTACTTCGATCAACAATCATTATCAGTATTTAATATCGTTTTAAATTGTTGATTAATGTGTTTATCAATTATTTTCAATTAATGCCTTCCTTGATATCTCAACAATAGTCAATTTTGATACCAGTTTTGTTCGTCTCGATAAGCCATTATCAAAAATACTACCCTGTGTCTGAAGGATCTGAATGGGACAGATTTTTTTCAGGGGAGATAACCTACTCTCTGAAAAGGCCTATAAAATTGTGCTGTTGATGGTCAGAACTTAAATAAAAGAACAATATGGAGAAAATGTTGGATGGAAACAATACTGATAATATTTTGTGTAACCTACTAGTTTTTTTTTCATTGTAGAACTGTGTGCAAAAAAGAATTGATTCAAATTTTTAGGGGACCTGTACAGCCAGTATAGGGTCATGATCAAGACATAAATATTCATTTGCAGTTGACTAACACTATCATATTACATTCTTTGTCTCCTGTTTGAAATAGATAAACTAAATACACACAATTATTTTCAAATGCGACTATTATTTGGCAGTAGCCTTTTGCTGGTAGATATTTTCATAACCCTAACCCTACCTTTCCACAGCTACATTTCAATCAATATTACCTTTGCCTATTTTAGCCCATAATATCCAGCTATTCACACTCCTAGAAAAGATGTCCAGGCAGCAATCAGAAATATTAGATGCAGTTAACCAAGTCCTAGGGATTGTCACAAAAGCAACTAGTTAAGGTGGTGCTGGTCCATTGGAAATGCCTGACGAGTTGAAGCTTTCTGTTTCAGGAGCCTGTCTGCTTCAGTGGCTTGGTTAGTTTTTTGCTTAACAAGCAGATTTCATAGATTCACTGAAACTGGGCTTTTGTGAGCAATGCTTTGTTTTTTCTTCATTTGTTTGGTTGGTGTTTAGCACCACCGACAACAATTTGTAGTCATATTCAGGGCGGGCAGTTATTCTTAACCAGATTACATGGATGTTCATTTCGAAGAGTAACCAGTAGTAACCACATTCTTTATATCTGTAAGCCTCTGCCTAGCTACTCCACTGAATATATATATATATATATATATATATATTCATAAGATGGAGGACAATTTTTGTCACAGAATGTGTGCCCCTAGCCCCAACTAAGGTTCTAACCTGAGGTCTCTTAATCCATAGACAAATGCTTTACCAACTGAGCAGTCTGGGCAGGTTTTGTCAGCAATGTAACTAAGTGGGTACTGCGGCACAGTTCATATTATTTATCTTCATCAGTTGATTTCCTATTCTTACTTTGCCATTACTTGTGGCTTTACCAGAGGATGTAAGTATTAATTTAGTAAACTTTCTTATTTCTATGTCGATAAACAAGTTTGAATGCTTGAGTTTTTTTTATTCTAAATGCTATGAAACTAATTATGTTGACATTATGTACAGTGACTTTATAACAATCTCATATGGCAGGTCTCATGCTTATCACTTGAAGGTGGGCTATGCAGAACTGATATGGTGAAACATGTACTGAAGCAGTTTAACTGGTTTGGTAAAAAGGGAAAGATGGCCTTTGGAAAACTGAAACTGGCTCATACTGTGGTAAGTAAGGACATTTGGTAGTTTTTTTTAGAAATATCTAAAAGCTGAACATACTGTACAAAATAAGCGCTTATTTATTAAAAGAAAATATTTTATAGGCTTTATTTCGTCTGATAGTTTAAGTGCATGAAAATATTGTCATGTGCTCATAGGGCCGTATTATGTAATGGCACTGCTTGTATACCTGGCATTTTGAGCTTTTGTAGTTTTTTACTTGACCAATTTTAACTGTCGGCTATGATCAAAGGGTATCGTACTGTATAATATTGCAACCATTTTCATTCTTTCGTTTAGAAGCAATCATGAAGTGCAAAAAATCTACAGCTACAGAAGTAGAGATTGACAGTAGAGAGTGGTTCAGGCTAGCCAGTGACCGGGAAGGTGGCCGCAAGAAACGCCAAAAATCAAGAGTGAAAGAGGAGGAAATGAATTCTGACAATCTTTAAGCAAATATCAGTGCAATTTTTCTATGTTAAGAACATCATACTGCTTAATACATTCAATAGGGCTTTTTTCAAGGGTAATAGAAGGGGCATTTCTTAAATTTGGGGAAAAATAACAAAGTATTATTGCAAAAGGGGAAGAAAAAACTCGATGCAAACTAAATTTTAGGGGAAATCTGCATGAATTTAAGGATTTTTCCTGAGGGGCCTGATGGCCCTCGCTACAGAAGGGAAAAAGCCCTGATTTTTTTTCAATTTTGTTCAATGTTCATTTTCTGCTGATGATCTAATTTATTAAAGGCAGGAATGCTTATTGAAGATAGTAACTTGCTTTTATGAATATTTTTACATTGTTAATAAAATCAAAATTAATAGTTTTTTTATCATAAATTTTTGTTCAGATGTCTATTTCTCAAATGAAATTTTTACATACATAGTTTGTATGAACACAGATCTTGATGTGAAAAAAGTTTGGGCCTCTGGGTCAATTTCATGTCTAGGTCATCGTTTTTAATATTAAAATAAATGTTTTTTTATCAATAATTTTTATTTGAATGAATGTTTTTCAACATATTTTGTTACATAGATAGCTCATTGTTTTCTGACAAAGGCTTGATAGTCAGACATGCTGTCATCTGACAGCTGGTGTTTATTTCGTTTAAACGCTATTTTAAATCAGTTTCAGTTAGTTTATAGAGTGAAGGGTTTATGCACGCGTGAATAAATTGATAAATTTTGGCTAAATTCTTAATTGAAACCCTTTTTTAAATATCATTGTTTGGATTATTTCAGCGATTTTAGTATATTTGTTGCATGTTGTTAATGGTATCAATTGTGGAAATACGCAGAAAGTTATAAAAATTATTTGGCACTTCCCCTCTGTTATTTTAAGTTTTCTTTTACAATTAAGAGCTGTACTCATCTTTCTTTACCTATAATGCTCTTGTATTTTTCGGAATTATTTAGTTGAGCAAAACCTGAATTTGAGTTTCTTGAGGACAGTTTTCTATTTACATAATTACCACTGTTTAATCTAGAAAAAAAAATTGTCAAATTCATTACAAATTAAACATTTTATTGTGAATCTGCTGAATTTCAAGTTTTATTGGCAAATGAAAGGAAGTGGAAGAATTGACAAATGATCAATTTTTGTTTCAGTAATGACAAATGCCAAGGTGTATAACATATTTGTATCTGATACTTTCAAATTAGCATAATGACCTACCAAAATGTTCCAAGAACAATCAATATGCCATTCTACAAAATACCAATATCGACTGAAGATATAATGCACTTTCTACCTTAATGTAGGGGCCCATATGGCTCTTTTTAAGCAGGTAAATGCAGGTTAATGGAAGCTAAAGCTGATTAATAAATGTCAGTGTAACATCGGCTCAAGATCTAATAACAGATATTTAGCCAAAATTGGACAAATATGTAGCCTGATGTTGGAACCCCATATCAGACCGACATTACACATGATATTGGGCAGATATTGGACCGATATGAAATGTTTGCTGGGAATTTATAGTAACAAAATGATCTGATTTGAGAAGATGACCATTTTGAAAAGTTTTCCAATTTTCACAATTCAGAATGTTGGTCATCCAAGGGAATAAAATTCTGAAAGTTTAATGCGCTTGGTAAAAAATGGCAATCTTGGGCTCATCTGGGCTATTCACACAGATAAAAACAAAGAAAAAGGATAAAAGGTAAATTTTATAAATACATACCTCTTCAAATGGTAAACGATCATGAATCCTAGATCACCATATTTTCATGCTTTCCCATCTGTGCAACAGAAGTTCTAAGGTTTCTAGGAGTCCACAAGTACAGTATATATGCAAAATAAATATAATTACCGAAGTAATAAAAGAAATAACGTAAATGAATATAAATACAATAATAATAATAATAATATAATATTAATAATATAATTACATTATATTATATATTTAAAAAGAAGATATATTTCATTAAGTACACATACCACTAAAACAGGAAGTAAGTATACAAATAGCAATCATTTAATATGGTAAATAATGTTTATAAATATATACGTATCAGTATACACAGTTATACATGTATACATATTTATCAGTAACAAAAATAGAAATCCACTCTGCATAAGCATGTCAGTCCTACTCTGCTGCAATACTGTCAAAAGATATCAAACTATGTATTGTTCCAAAAGCTACATACACTTAATATACCAAACACACTCGAAAATATTTTTGGAAAAAATCATCATGCAGATTCAGCAAATTTTTTTTCTTCTTTTTCTGCACAATCAGGCTATGAATTGCTTACAGTTTAGCGCAGGAAAAAGTTGCTAAGGCAGCCCCCTAACAGACGTAAATGTAATAATATAAAAGTTTGATGCAAAAATGGAAGACTTAGTGCTGAATCACCTCCCCAGAAGGTCAGACCTTCTGTCGCCCGGGAGGCTTTGACACTTGGGTCTCCAGTACTTATGATGTCAGGCTGCTCATAACAAAATCAACCCACTTGCATGAGTGATAGCCAAAAAGAGAACAAATGAAAAAAGCTCTTAAATGCGACACATTGTTGATTATTCAAAACATCATCAGTCTTTCCATCATTCTACCAGTCCTGGGTCTCCAACTAGAATAAATACAATCTGCTTATGCCTATCAAAATACATAATAAATATAAATATAATATAAATTAATATACATAAATGTATCAGTAATATATTTAAATATCAGATAGTAGCAGGTTACCAAGTATGTACCAAGTATATGATGGTGGTGAACAACCTTTCTAACAGATATTACATTCAGAGTTGCAAACGCTCTAATGAACAGTAAATCAACCAGTCCTGGGTTTCCAACCAGAATAATACTTGAAAACAGTAGCCATTTTGGGGGTTACATGAGAAAATTAGCCATGTTTGGGGGTAAATAACTATGTCTTGAAAAAATTAGCCATGTTCGGGGTTTATTAACAACGGCTTGAAAAAATTAGCCATGTTTGGGGACTATTAACTATGGCTTGAAAAAATTAGCTATGTTTGGGCTTTATTAATTAAGGCTTGAGAAGTGGCCTTAATTCGGATTACTTGAATAAAGCTTGAGAAAGTAAGCGTGTTTGAGGTTACTTAACTATGGCTGGAAGATTAGCCATGTTTGAGGTTTATTAACTATGGCTTGAAGAGTAACCATGTTTGAGGTTTCTTAACTGAGGCTAGAGAAGTGGCCTTGTTTCAGATTACTTGAATAAAGGTTGAGAAAGTAAGCATGTTTGGGGTTACTTAACTAAGGCTTGAAAATGTAGCCATGTTTTAGGCCACTTGAATAAGACTTGAGAAAGAAGGCATTTTGTGGTTACCAAAATAACCAACTGGGAAAATAGCTAGGTGGATAGAGATATTGTCACATTATTATTTTTCTGCAGAGTATAGGCCAGGGCACAAGAATGGGCAAGAGGATACAAAACTGCCAATTACAAATATACAAAGTAATAACAACGGGAATGCAAAAAACGATACTTCCAAAGAATACATATGTAAGCTGGAGCAAGTGATCGTAATTTCCTGCCTAGTAAGTCTTGATCATCTTGGCTTATATTTCTGGTTCAGTAGGTTCCCAAAGACAAACATCCGTTTATTGATTATTTTGCTGACATAATAGTGCTGCTTTGGTCAACTGAAAACAAAGAGGTATTCACATAAAGACGATGCAAGATGCATGAAAATTTATTCAACATCAGATATATATGAACAATATAACAATAACATTAGCTGTATGATTTATTTTCCAATAGTACACATAATTAACAAAAGCTGTAAAAGAAGGAATATGGTTATGAAATCTAAGATGAAAACAAGAAGAGATGAAAACAAGTAGAGATGACTAAAAAGCTGACAAATCTTTTAAATATTAATACCTACTAATAAATAAAAGGAACCACAGTCATTATTATTATTATCGGTAATACTTGGTATGGGCAATAAGAACCACAGACAACTTGTCTTTTTAAGTAAATTGTCATATCAAATATTTTAACCCACTACACCTTAGAGATGAGTCTATATCTCCTATCAGTAACCATTACGGTTTATTGGGAAAATTTGTAAATCTGATCAAGGCCTTTTTTCCTTCTATAAAAGAGGCCTATAATCAGTGACTTCCCAATTGCAATAAGCCTCTTTTTTCCAATTCGGGGAAGAGCCGGGTCAGTCACAGTTTATTGATGTATCTTGAAAATCAGTCTACCTTTTCCAAAAATGATGTTTTTTTTTATTATGTATCAGTTAATGTCATTGTAAAGCACCTATGAACATGAACTCGTATGAAGAGGGTGCTATGTAAGTTTGGTAAATAATAATATTAATGTAAAGCATAACTTCTTCATTGACATACTGCATTAATTAATCAATTCATCAATTATTATTTTGTTATATTTTAAGGAAAAAGAGGAGTTGCAGGCTAAGAAATCAGCAGAATCAGAAAAAAGGAAACTAAAAAAGGAAAGAAAGAAGGAAATGAAATTGAAAGAGGTGGAGGAGAGACAGGCGAGAAGACAGAAGAAGGCACAGGAATCTAAACTTAGAAAGGAAGCGAAGAAGCTAGAAAGAGAAGAAAAGGCTAAGATTACAGAAGAAAGCAGCTAGCAACATGTCCGACCTGTCTGCAGAACAAGTTGCAAGTTTGTATGTGTGTGGTGTGCGTGGAGATCATGGTACTGTGGATGATGAGAGAATGGGAATCAATTGGTTTGGATGTGATGAGGAGTTGTGTGGAAGATGGTTCCATGACCATTGTTTGAGTGAGGGAGAAAGGGAGTATGTCATGAGAGTTTGGAAGGAGGTGGGGGAGATTGGTTTTGTAAGCTGTGTAAGCCCTGGTTGTATGAGGAAGAGTGAATGTCATTAGTGAAGATGTACTTATATGTTTATATGTTATTGTTTATATGTTTTATGTTCATATGTTATTGTTTATATGTTTTATGTTCAAATGTTATTGTTTATATGTTAAGCCACTGAGTTGTTAAATATACAAAACTGTTAATGATTTTCTTTTTTGTTCCATCTGAAGCCATATTTATAATTGTTTTCATTGATCAACTTACCATACATATATTACAAATTTTGGTTTCTACTAAAAGTTTCTATTTGTTTATTTTTATTCATTTGTTTCAACAAGAATTAAATAATTTTAAAATGCATTTAGACTATTCTTGTGTATTAGTGTCCTCCATATTCAGTTATTGATTGTGACAGGTTTAATAACAGTTTGTGGAATTTGATGTTCTTGGTGATTTCCAAAGAAGTTTTATCAAAGACGGTTCTCTAGATGGATTACTATCTTGATTCTTAAGGCATAAGTAGGCAAACCCTAACAGAAATTGAGTCAATAAGTTACCTGTTTGGGATCTTCATTGATAAATATGGAGCAGCTAGTATTGAATAACATGTTACAAATAGTAATTTACAACTAATAAGTTAAATCTTTCATATCATGTGAGCTTAAAACTAATAAGTTAATACTTTCAATATCATGTGAGCTTACAGTGCTTTGATAATTTGCCTGCTCTTGAATATTCCCCATGGGTAGCCTCATTGCATCTCATGAATAAATAAGGTTTTCCCAGATTGAGAGCAACCAAATTAGTGTCAAAGTTGAAATTGCTGTAGAAGGTTAGTGATGTTGGATATGATTACGTCATCCACTCACTATGTATGAATGGTGTGTTTTGAATTTGTAAACTAGAGTAAGAAAAAAGGTAGGATTTTCATTATTCCTACTTTAATTGTCCTTGGAAATTATTGAAAACTGCATAACAATGCATTTTTATTGAAACTTGTCATTAACAACACTTACATCATCATTCAAACTTTTGTCTGGCTACTTGTCGTTGCTGAACAATTTATTGCCATTTTGCAGGGTATTTTGAGCCCCATTTAATAGGAATTCACACGTTTTCATTCTCTTATGACTGTCATACTGTATGACCAAAGAGCTCAAGATTATTCATGGGAAATGTAATCTCATGTCATCAACATTTAAAAAAAACGGTGCCCAATGAGAATTATTGATTTTCTGTCCAGCTGCTGGTACGCACCCAGTAGATAAATTAAACCAACTTGGTCAGACTAGAAAACATTTGATTTGGACAACTGCTCTTGTATCAACTTGTAAAAAATACTTTTGACTCTCATATAAAGGTACCAATAGGTAAGCTAAATATTTGTGTGTAAAGTGTTTACCACATATGTTTCCCATTTGACTTGAAGATAACATAAATCCTGTTGATATGTAGTTTTTCCTGGTGTTCCTTCAATGGCTTTTTATGATTTCTCAATTGTATACAACCAGCAAGTTTCCTTTTGTTCTTTCCTGTCAGTTACAACACCCCATCCTAAAAATAATAACTGCTGATAATTATTTACATAAACAACAAGCTAGGTACATTATCTTCACACCTGTTATTAACAAGAATGGATTACTTGATACTGTTTTACCTTATGGTGAAAAATACTTAAAATATACTGTGATGAATATCATTAGAATGAACACATTTTTTCATACTATCAAATTTCAAGTGTAAGCGGAAAATTGGGCTTAACTCATTCAACACATGTGACTAGTATAATCATCATCAGTATTGACAACCGTGTACCGTGTGCCAAGTTACGGTGTAGTATAAACTTTATCCCGCGTGACGGGACTAGGCGTCGAGATTTAACTATATTTGAATACCGTGTGACAAGTGTTGTATTTTGGGATCCCAAGTATTTTGACCCATAAGAAAACATTTTATGTACATAGTATAAAAGTTTACCTGTACGGATGAGAAAATTTGATCGAGATATCTCAATTAGTTAAAAAATTACATAGTGTTTGAGAAATGGACAACTGGAGGAATTTATTCAACATCACGTTTGATACGGACACTGAGAATGGTGCTAATTTGGATAGTGACATTAGTTTTGATGGTGAAAGTGAGGTAGAATCAGACAGTGATTCTCCCAGTGTTGACCAGTGTAGGGGCTAAACGACAGGCCAGACTTGCCAAAGGGAGCATTCACAGGCCCGAACCTGGACCTACAACAGACCTCGATCCAGACTCAACAGAATTTGACTTTTTTGAGCTGTTTTTTTTTGTATTTTTGATTGAGATTCTCTGCAGACAGACTAATCTGTATGCAAAACAGAAACAGCACTAAACCAGATTCTAATAGGCAACCAGTAGTAGAATGTGAGATGAGAGCTTGGCTAGGTGTTCGAGTTTTCATGAGCATACTAGAGGTGTGTTCATTCAAATTATTGTTACAGATTATATACAATAAATTAATGTAACATAATAATGCATAAAAGAAACAAGTAACCATGGCAACTGAATAAATTCATAGCAAAAGATATTCTTACACAAACTTTTATATATGAATAATCATCATATCATTGATATCTTGATTGATTATTTTACACATTGTCTTTGAATTTTGTGACAGCTATACACAATTCAATTCAGCCGGTTGTATAACTTATTTAATTGATGTTTTGTAAAATATGCTAATTTTTGTTTGGATATTCATGATTTTTTTTGTCTATTTGCAGTTACCACAGATGGCAATGTATTGGTCTACTGATTCACTTTTTGGCAATTTGAATGTAAGGTGTGTCATGACACCAGATTGTTTCAACAAAATTTCTCATTACGTGCATGCAAATGATTCTACAACAAATGCTCAAAGAGGCCAAGTAGGTCATGACAATCTTCATCATGTGCGTCTCATATTAGACGAGATTCTACAAAGATGCAAAGTAAATTACAATCCCCACCAATACATGAGGCAATGGTAAAATATCGTGGATGACTCAGTTTGAAGCAATACCTCCCAGCTAAGCCAACTAAATATGGTATCAAAGTTTGGATGAGAGCTGATCCAACTAATGGTTATTGTAAGGAATTTCAAGTTTATACTAGAAAAGAAAATGGGAACTCAGAAATTGGATTAGGTGCTAGGGTAGTGTGTGGTGACATGACTAAAGATATTTGGGGGGGGAATCAAATTGTGAACATAGATAACTTTTTTACTAGTCCTAATCTTCTGGAAACCCTCTTAGAGAACAATAAATATGCTAGGGGAACTGTACAAAGTAACAGAAGAGGGTTTCCAACATCTGTACTAAAACCTAATGATGTGAAAGAACAGGGCCAATTCATTACTGCACAAGTAATGGGAAGTAATGGCATGTCTTTGGAAAGACAAGAAACATATTTTTACAATATCTACTGCTGACATTTCAGCTTCAGTGGGAACTTCTGTGTTAAGGAAAGCAAGTCATGGACAAATCAAAAAAGTGCCTGCTCCTTCTATCATTCCAAATTACAATAATTACATGAATGGAGTAGATCATTCAGATCAAATGAGGACTGAGTATAGTTCATATAGAATCTAAAGGAAAATGGTGGCAATATTTATTTTGGTTTCTGTTTGACATTTGCATAACAAATAGTTTGGTCCTCATGAAAGAGTCACCAAACCATCAACGATTCACTAAGAAAGGGAACTGTAAAAAAGTGACCATGTTAGAATTTCAGGTGGCATTAGCGAAACAACTCATTGGTGACTAAGCAGAAAATGAAAGGGCTGCACTGGCAACAGTCAGCAATGGACTCTTTCCACAGAAAGGGGACAAAAAGGCCCAATGTAAGCAATGCAGTAAAAATAAAATAAGGAAAGAACCACTGAATATGTGTGCCCAGTGTCAAGTCCATTTGTGCCTGAACTGCTTTCAGCCATGGCACAGGGACATGCTAAAAAATAAAAATGATGCAGCATAATTACTTTAAGATAAAACTGAATGTGAATGTATTGTTGTTGTTCAATATAAACTTAGTATTATTTGTAAATATTTTTTATCTGACTTAACACAATGTAATTGTTTAAATTTCCTTAACTGTGTCAGTACAATTACATGATTTACATGATTTATCTGAATTCATATTTTTGGATATAGAAATGAAATATCTATTCTTCATGAGTTATTTCCACTTTTTTCAGTGTAATTAAAGTTACTTTCTGTCATATTTAATCCAGGATATTCCTTTAAAAGAAGAATAAGTAAGAACATAGAAATTAACATTTATTTTGAAAGTAAATTCTTCTTACTGTATATATACACCTGCACCATAATTGTTATACTTTAGCTTGTTTCTTTTTTTGGGGCTCCACAGTATAATACCAATACTTGGTCTTTGTAATACTTACTTATTCTCATAAAACTTTAAGCTTCACATTTTGTATTAAATTATAAATCTCTTTATATATTATTCTAATTATTATATTATGGAGCAGAATGTTATGCTGTATTTCATGCATTAAATCATTTTTTTAAAAAATAAATTGATTTATGCTGTAAATTCTTTTTTCTTTTGTGATAATGAATCAGTCCAGCATGTTGCCATAGTGATGAATTTTACACCAGTGAAGGTACTTTTATGGCCTACAGTTGTATGAAATTTCAGCTTAATATGATTATTTAGGATATTGCCAGATGCAAACTACATAATACCCCTAATATTTTATGACCTGTCAATAAAACAGTACAATATCTCTCAGGGAATCAGGGTAAGTAAGGTCAAATAGGTACTTAGGAGTTGGCTTATCAGTTATCAGTAGGGTTTAAGTGGTATACAGGGTTGAATGAGTTAAAATTATGGCCTTTGGACATTATGCCTCTACACAACAAAGATGCTATTAAGTCTTATGTTAAGAAATACTTATTTGTGTACATTTTTAAAGATTTGTAGGTAACTGTAGACATAAATATTATCAAGTTAAACATGGTTTCATTAACACTTTGGCACTTTTTGTTGAAATGGTTGTGCTGCTTTTTTCCATGTTGCAAGTGCTGTTGCTGATGATAATAGTTAATGTGACTTTTTCTGGCTCAATATTATAAGACAACATGACATGAATAGACAACATGTCATGAATAATCTCCATACTATCTATTCAGATACCAAAGTCCATCAACTTGATGTATATGATCTTTTATGTTATCACATGATCCAGACAGCCAGACAGACAATACAGAGGACAAACCTATAGTCCCCTTCAGTGAAAACAACAGTGGGGGACAAAGTTTCATAAAAAGAACATAAGAGCATGACAATGGATGAGCATACTCTTTAACACAGCATGTTTTGTTTTTATGTGACTTATTGTCACTGGGGTTTAACGCCATTGTTCAATAATTTTTCAGTTATACATGGCGACCAGTTCAACTAACCAGTTTTCCTGAACCATATACTGACCCATACTAATTTGCCCTTCCACAAGGAGCTGGCAACCTCTCCTAATGTGGAGGAAAATCAGCATTATTGTCATGTAATAGTACCTCTTTCTTTCAACATTTCCATCCTAAACCCTAGGGGATCATTGTGTTTCTTGATGTATTCTTCCGCTGTTGCTTCAGGGGGTTCTGTTCTTTTGTTACCAACTGAAAAAAAAAGTAAACCTAACATTTTTGTCACGATACACACTGAGAAAACTGATCTTCTAAGTTCATCAAGACATGGAAGGTGGATAAATTTCTTGCCCACCTTGTAAAAAGTTCAGGGGGGGGGGCTTTAGTCCACCTTGTAGACACCTGATTTTTTGCCAAAAATATATGGAATTCATAAAAACAATGAATATATACAATGTATTCTTTTAAATTTCATTATATTTTAACTACCGCAGGAGGTGTGAATAACACCACGCACCGATAATCACTCTCTACAAATTGGTGTCGCAAACTGACGCCATTAACGAGTGTCGTTAATTACTCAACATTTGTTTGTTTACATACCCAAGCTGAATAAACAAAAGTGTTTATGCAATTAAAATGTCATTTAATTCGTGTCAAAAATTGAGCAATAAATAGAGTTCTGATTTTCATTCTTTGATATTAAATAATCACTGTCTGTATGTTTATCTATAAAATGTTGTAATATTGTACTTGTTTTACATTTCAAAATGTATATTGAAATAAAAATATCAAATTGACTAAGTGTCATGTTTTCAGTTTTAGCTGTTTTTAACCATTAGCAGTTCTCACGAAGTGTAATTTTTCTGGTATTCAAGCACTGCAGAGTAACCCCCCTTTACATTAAGTGTGCTATATAAAAGCCTATCCCGGAACAATAAGGTATTTACGACCAAAAATAATAAATACAACTCACATGGAGCAAAATACAGAAATATATTTACACCATGTTCAATGTTAGTTGTTTTTAATCAACCAGCGAGGATATTAGCTACAAGAGAAAAAAAGGAATAATCCTATTGCTGAATTTTAGGAAAACAACAAAAATACCCCAACTACCCCAATTACTGATAACTCGACAAACTGATAACTCGACTTAATTCTGCCAGTCCCGACGATATCGAGATAATGAGAGTCGACTGTACTTTACAAGCAAAGAAACTAAGGCAGCTAGTTTCATTGGTTCTCTCATATTCCCAATATATTTGTAAAAGACTAGCCACATGATCCCATTAACTGTTTTCTTGATGGATTAATATATATCATGTAAACACATTATTAAGGTCTTCAAAAACTTTTGAAATTTTGTAATATGTGTTATTATGAATATGAAAAATCAGAGGCAAATATTAGAGTTCAAAAGACTTATTTTCATCAAAAAGTTTAAAAACACTATCAGAGAGAGAGAAAATTAATTTACATAGACCATATGGAACTGAAAATAGAAGCGTGTTAGATAATGAAATAGCAATGAGTATTTGTAAATTGTTCATTTAACTTTGGTGTGAAATTAATTACTAACTAATGAAGGAAGTACAATAATACAGTTTAATCATATTAAAGCGCTTCTGAGTACGAATTTCTAGATTTTTTTGTATACTGCACGCTTCTGTTTGGCACAATAGTATATTGAGGAATTTCGGGCTCCCACTTTTATATTTTCTTAAAAGGAGAATGTGGATGATAGCAAAAAAGAAGGCAAAGATGCAGTCTCAATCTAAGACAATAAACCTAAAACCTGACTTAAAAAAAAGCAATCAGTAAGCCTAAAAAATTTTAATAACAGATGCGAAAATTCAATATTTATCTTGAGTATGATGTCTTGGAAAATCCTGAGTTGGTAGATAGATAGATAGATTTAGATAGATTCATTTCAATATTGAGCATCAACATGGCAATAACAACATATCATGATTAAATAATATATAATAAATATATCACAAATAAACTAATTATGAATTTATGATTTCCTGCTATATCAGTATAAAATTTGATCATATAGATCTATTAGAACATAACATTTATAAGTTAGGAAATTATCAAATTATTAAATATTAAAATAATAAATAATGCTGTGTAATGAACCATGCCAGATAATCAATATTAGGGATGACACAATAAAGGGAACTAAATCCCTTATTTCCATTGTGGTCCTTTTTAGAGATGGTCTGACATAGAGAGGCATGAATATGAGAGGATGATCTGAGGTAAAAATTAAATATTTAAAAAAAAAAAAAGAACTCAGCTGTTACATTTCTTATATTATCTCATATGACTACTATGAAATGCTCAACTATTAGCAGGAATGTTGAAGCAAATCATCTATTCAACATCATAATTTACAATGAAATTACTACAAAGTTAAAAATACTGACCAGAAATTATCACAGATATGATTCAGTATAAATTGCACTTACTAAGGAAAGAATAAGCTACAATAATTGTAGGAAGTGGTCTTTTACCGCCCTTTTGAATGCTGTCAGGGTTCTCAGGCCTATAATAGAACATGGCAACATATTCCAAAACTTGTACCTTAAAAAGGAAAATGACTTTTGACCAAACCCCTTTACCTTGGGTGGAGCAAATGACCCATTTTTTCTACCTCTTGTATTATATGTACTGACAGACGCCTGAGATACTAAATACTGACTCATATAACCTGGTGAAAGTCCATTTTTCACCTTGTAAGCATGACATAAAGTAATTTGCTCAACACGTTTAGATACAGGTAACCAGTTCAAAGAGACAAAATGTTCCCGATCAATGTGAGACCTATGTTCCCAGTTAAGTATAAATCTGATCAGCTTATTTTGAGTAACCTGGAGTTTATCTTTCCAGTATTTAGTTAGACCATGATACCAAAAGGCACAGGCATAGTCAAAATGACATCAGATAAGGGATAAAACCAGCAGACGTTTGGTATGTTCAGTAAGATAAGCCTGTTTTCTGTACAGAAACTTTAACTGGCATTAGCCTTTGAGATAATGGAACTGGCCATGGACTCACCCGATAGGCTCTGGTCTAAAGTAGCCCACAGATACTTAACAGCAGAAGTTGAATTAATATCCTGACCATTGCAAATGACATGAAGATTCTGATGCGACTTGAGTTTGGGCTTAGATCCAAATAAAATGGTTTCAGTCTTTCCCAAATGTAGTGACAACTTATTATCAACTAACCACTGACTGATCAAAGCCATGTCTTCTGTCAATTTGCTTTCGATAACTGATACATTTTTATCAGATACTAGTACAGCTGAATCATCGGCATACAGCAGTAGTTTATTCTTGACAACTGCAGCCATGCCTCAACATAAATTAAAAATAAAAGAGGACCCAATATGGACCCCTGCTGAACTCCGCATGTTACTGTGCAGGGACTAGAATACGTACCAGAGACATCTACAAGTTGCTGTCTCTGTAACAAGTAAGACCTGAACCAACACAGGATATCCTTACCAAGACCCATGGCCTCAAGTTTCATGATTAAAATAGAGTGGTCCACTGTGTCAAACGCCATCTGGAGGTCGAGCAATACCATACCTATAAAATGACCTGTATCCATTTCGAATTTCATATAATCCGAGAGATGAATAAGACAAGTATCAGTGGAAAATCCACTTCTGAACCCAGACTGAAATTCATAAAGTAAGTTTCTATCTTTAAGATATGATGAAACTTGGTCGTAAACAACTTTTTCAAAAATCTTGGAGATAATACTTAAAATTGACACAGGGCGGTAATTCCCAACTTCAGTTTTGTCATTTTTCTTATGAAGAGGCACAACTCTTGCAGATTTCAATTCATCTGGTACAATGCCTTGGATAAGAGATAAATTTACAATATGTGTGAGTGGACATGCAATAATTGTAGCACTATCCCTAACAAACCTAGAGGGAATTCCATCCAATCCTGTTGACTTATTAGCACTGAGCTTATTTAGATATTTTAAAATCATATTTTCAGACATTAATTAAAATGAAAAACTATTTGGAATAACACCCTTTTCTGAATAAAATCTAAAAACAAAATTCCTTCCAAACTTATTAAGAGACCTAGGTAATAAAGTTGGTGATAAAAATTGCAAGATGTGCAAAATATGCACCATCTAATATTAGTTATATGTCTTTGAATGTAAGTTATTTTCTATTACTGATGTCATGTTGAATTCTGTCCTGATTATACAGCTGTGGTATGAAAATAATTTTGAAATATTTTCTGTTTCACTTGATATTTACAAAGTAATTTTCGAGTAGAGCTAGTTAGAAATCGGTGTAAATACAACAGGCATCCATGTTCTATCACTGCATTAGTTTTACTAGACATAAATTAGATAGTGTTTTTCAGTACAAATTCAAATGAAGTTGGAACAAAGGTATCCGATTTTTCACTTAGCAAGTAAGAAACTATACTACATGCTAAAAAAAGCAAGTACAAAATCTAGAAAAATTCGACCCCTGAGCATGTACCATTTTCAGAATCAGTTATTTTTTCATTACACTGTTTACATGGTGCAGACTTAGAACTATTCAGAAAGCTTTTACTGTTTTCAGATTCATATTTTATATCTGAAATTTGAATTTTCATTTTGTTCTTGATCATTTTTCACACAGTTGTGTTCAATTTCATGTGTGTTTCCTTTTGGAGCCGGTTGACCTAGGTATTGTCTTATATATCTACAGGTATTTATCAAAAAAACCAGTTTATAGTCCAAAATTGCATAATTTACCACAGAATGAAGAGCCATATTCCATGTGGAACAAGGACTTTATATTCTATCAGATGGTTGTTGCAAATAACTCTTTCCAACAAAGTAAACATCTTGGTGAATTTCCATCCAACTTTTGCTACAAAATTATGAGAAATGATCAGTCTTAAAATTTTACAAATAAAACCATTTACATGAACACATCGAAAACCTATTTTTTAATCGACTTTAATCTCATGTGCTTTTTTATAATCCAATGGCATATGCAACCATGCCAGTAATTAATTGGTAATGACATTAACCATCAAGTTTATGTGACACTCATTCAACTTTGTGAATCTGTTTCGGTTGACTATCCAGTATGTAATCATGAAAGCTGAATTAGAACTTCAGAACACTAGAC
The DNA here is from genome assembly GCA_008271625.1 of Lutraria rhynchaena. Lineage (NCBI taxonomy): Eukaryota > Metazoa > Mollusca > Bivalvia > Venerida > Mactridae > Lutraria > Lutraria rhynchaena. Next base: position 140,861 of record VIBL01000073.1, on the reverse strand, counting down.
AAAAGTTTACGAATAATATGCGCAAATACTCATTGAGTCTCAGTTAAACTATGTTTACCAATAATATAACAGTTCATACCGTAGCCAAGTCAATAATTAATTGAATTTACAAATAATTAAAATGATTAAGAATCTTCTACAGCACAAATCAGGTGATATCAAATCTATTATGTACTCAATCATACTACAAGAATCAATGGTAATAATCTGAATACCTTTTATACCTGTCCATCATCAGTTCTCTGTGCAAATGCTGTGCATTGGAGCCTTCTTTCATACGTAATGCCATCACATGCAATCCTTGTGTAACACTTACAGCTCACACAACCTGAAGCAAAACTACTTTACCTAATACTGGTCAGTACTTGATATTCTAATTTGTTACCATATTATTACAGTCAAAGTCAATGCCGTATTATAATTTCATTTTAAGAGTAACATCAAATAGTAAAAACATCTTAAGATTCAAGATTTACAAGACATAATGATATTTTTTCAAAGCATCAAATATTAAACAACATCAAATTTCTTTTATCTATTTTTCTTCAAAATTAAATTAATACATACGTCAACTGGTGGTTTGATTTCAGTATTATGACAAAACTTAGAATATGAGTTTTAATTAATTTTAATTAATCTTACATCATAATAAACCATAAAAAACTCTAAGGCAGGTAGGCTGAGGGTATTTCTTTTCAACCAACTGAACTAGGCAAGGTATTTAGATGCATAAGAAAAACAAAACTAAGGAAAATAAAACAATGATTTACCTGTGAATCTGGATGCTGAGAGCTATGGAAAAACTGTCACAGTTCACTGTTATAGTCATCAAAGAAGAAACAACTTTGGCACCAATGTGGTCCATTCTCTTTCACAGCATGCGACAAGTGCAGTGAGAAAGTCATTGAACTGCTACCTGGAAAATATTAAAATTTAAAATACATCTTTTTGTTTGTTTTTATTGTGGATTTTTATGTGACTTATTGTCACTGGAGTTTAACGCTGTTTTTCAACAATTTTTCAGTTATATACGGCGACCGATTCACCTAAACAGTTTTGCTGGACTGTATACTAACCAGTACTAACTTACCCTTCCACAAGGAGCTTACAAGTCCAGTGCACTAACCACTGGACCACGGCCTCGGCCTAAAATACATCTTTTACTGTGTGTCATTATCATTTAAAAAAATATCAAAAAATAATTAAAAATTATTAATTATTAAAGTTTTAGGAAGACAAAGCAATTGTTCACACACTTAGAATAGCACAAAGATGATCTGTATGACAAAGACTAAGGGGACCTCCAGAATAAACAAATAATATACAACTATCCTCTAATTCAGAGGTCAATAATTAATATACTCAACCAAAGACTATGGAATAACATTTTGTAACATCACAATTTGTGTAAAAATTAAAGATGTCTCAAACAGGATGAATGGCCTTATTAAGGCCTTATTAAAAAAACTGTCGACTGAGACCAAGTCAAGGTCAATAGTTGTCTGATGAGAGTCAATATTCATTTTCCAAGGCTGAATAGTTTTAATCCATTGACCTTGTATGTAATAGATAGTTGCATGTAGCAGGTGTGCATTACTAAAGCAGCCACATAAAGGTCAATAGTCCTTTCTTCTAGAAAAACAGAGTCAATAGCTCATTTTAATTCTAACATGTTCACTCATCAATCAATCGGATTAAACCATTCATAGTGGTATATAATAAAATCTTTTTTCTTCAGATAGATAACAAGCAACACTAAGAACCACTAAAGACAAGTCATCCACCTTCATTTTTGAAAATAAATAATATATCAAGAAGTCCATTTACAACATAACAGTTAAGCAAAAAATAAGTCGAACCCAGGACAAAATGGTACAGAAATGAAATTTGACCACATGAAAGATCAGACTATTTCTAACATGTGTACAAAAATCGGATCATCAGAATTTTCACAAGCTAAGTTTTTTACAGGACTCTTTCATGAAAGTGAAACCCTAATAAAATCGTGCATTTGGGATTTATTCGCTAGATATACACTTAGTGGCACATATCATACAGTTATCATTAAGAACAATAGCATAAACATTTATTAATGTTTAAAAGCAAGTTTGATGGGGTTATTTAAGAATTTATGTCTTAAAACAGTCAAATTTCAATGTAGAATTACCCCACCCACTTAGAAAAACACAAACACTTAAAACTTGATTTTTGCAGTTGGTAACAAATAAAAGCAAATACCATGTTGATATTGATGAATAGTTGGTGGCACGAGTTTTATCTATCTTATGTATGTTATTCAGAATCCATTATAATTATACTATATAATTATAATGTATATGTGTGTGCAGACACGTAATCAGATCATTTAGTACGTGTACACTGAACAACTACAGACAGAGCCTTTCAGTTGTTACATCTAATTAATGATGCTTTTTCTGGTTGTGTTTAGTTAATAAATTGTTGATCATGTTCTGTTAATAGTGTTGATTAATAAGTTCTGTTAATGAAATGTAAAATGCGTAAATCCGTGGAGTTTTGGTAGAGGTGATTATCAGGCTGGGTGAAATATCTTGTACCTGGCATTACGTGGTGTTTTTCCATTTTGTTTATTACATGTATCAATTATGCATGTACATGTATTGAGTATAAAATATACAGAGAGAAGTCGTATCACAACCAAGAATTGCATTTATGGATAGAATATGTTCACATATGCTACAGCCAAGTTTCTGTTTAGTTTCTTGAATATTCCAAGACCGTTTTGTCTTCGTACTTTTCTTGTGGTTTGATTTGTAAATTACTCCAGTACTGTCTGATTTGACATGGTGACACAGTAAAACCAATAGATCAGTCTCCGATTACAATGGTTGGGAAGTATTGCAACATGGCTATGGCGGTTTGAATTATAAATGAATCGGCGTCTTCATTGTTGCAGTTCACGGATGGCGACATATACAATTAACCAGATTTGACCATTCTTCCCTTACACCGTCTGCACTAAGCCAAACAGAAAGGAGAATGATAAAAACATGGCGAACAAAACGGGTCTCCTACTGGGCACATCATCCGCCATGTTTTTGTTATCTGTTTGTATAATTGACATGCCTTTGTTAATGTATGAAGCTTGAAACCAGTTTGTAGGCTCCTGCAGAGTAAACAATATTTCGACTACTTCACTCAAAAACATTAGCTTTCATTGTTCAGAAACGAGTGTATTTCTAAAAAAAGGAGGATTTTATTTGATGAATATTAAGATATGAATGCTAGTTTTATTCATCCTGAAATCCTTTGCTTCCTCTGAATGCGATACTTCGATATTATAGTTATGTGTTTTACATATGCTCTTTTGGGGTGCTTCATATCATCGTTAACTGGTCCCCATTCCATGTTGCAGTGCACAAAATAAACGTTGTCTCTGTACAACCAAACAACAGGAACCAGTTTATTACATTGAAAATATTGAATGCGATGCAAAGTCTGAATAAGAAATGAAACCAGAAATGAAATCTCTGGAAAATCTTTCTTCTATTCTTAGCTCTTATATTTGGCTGAACGACTATTCCAAGCATTTTTGGAAATGCTAATACTTGTTAGCATGTATAGTATCGATCTCACATTCTTGAAGATACAGAAAAATCCCTACTTATGATCACCCCGAAATTACAACCACCCCGTTATTATAAATGATTTTTAAAAGAACGGAATATTTTGTTCTTAAGTTCAATGGTCATTTGTCTGGAAATACAACCACCCAGCTATTCCACTAATATGACCACCTGTTTTGGACAAGTTTCTCATTTCACACTAAATTATTATCCGCTACAACGACCACCAAAGTTTTGCTTTGAAATTACCCTCTGTGCACCCCAGCGGTTGATTTTTACGACATGTACAGTGTCGATTTGCCGTATCAGTGTAATTGTCGGCTGCATTATGAAAACAAAGTGTATTAAAATGTGTTGTTGATTGCTTTGATTGTCATTAATGTTGATGTTAATTGATCGGATTAACGAAGGTGTTGATCAAGTGTTTGTCACACATTTCTCCTTGTAGTGTACCGACTATTCAATCAGAAACTTGAAACAATCAAAATGTTAGTTTTTGTTTAGTTTTTCCGAAGTTTGATTGTTATAAATTTATACGGTATTCACCACAATTTGCTGATATTGAATGAAACAAGGAGTTTTAATTTGAGTAATCTTGAATACATGAACACACAGAAAACATAATATGCCTGTAGGTCATATATGACTGACAAAATACTTAAACTCAGACACCTTGTTCCACTAATAAGACCATCCCGCTATTAAGACCACTTTGCTAAAGAACGAAAGGTGGTCGTAATAACGGGATTTTACTGTATTTGCTAAGCATTGAAATAAACCATTGTTTATTGTGTTTATTAGCCAAAAAACAACTCCTTCATACTGAGTCATCGTTTTATCAAATTTAACTGTTCTTCCGACATGACCTACTCTTCATCGTAAATGAGCAGTATCTTTTGTTGAAGGTCCATCAGGGTAACCATCAAATACAACCACAACATTTGTCCCAAATGATGATAAATTCTCTTACTGTTAGCATATCTCAATGTATCTAACACCCCGTACCAAAGACATTGTTTGTAGCAACGCACCACCATCCATTACAAACTTGTACATTTCATTAGCATCGCTACCAGCAGTTTTAAATATCACATCAGCAGATTGCAACTTAGTTGCTGTCTTCTGGTGTGCAAACTTCAGTATCACATGTACTCAGACTTGGAAGAGAAAACTCACAACTCAGAACAATACTTTTCAGCACTACAGGGTTGTTCATGTTGCTGTATAAGCACCACTTTCCACCACAATGGCTGATTAAACGTAAGTACTGGAGTACAATTGTACTTAGCTGCCTATTGGCTCACAAATGTCATCGTTGAATGGACACAATTGTCGTCACCTGGGTTCAAGTTGATCATAGGCATGAACAGAATGGATAATTTACCAGGATGACTGCCTTTCTGAACCATTTGCATAAAGCCATTCCACAATGGGATAGATGGTTGCAGTAACCAAGATACATTCAAAAGTAAATCGGCATTGCGGGAGGAGTCATGAACTTGAAGGTTGTGCAGTTGCATGATTTCTTACGGGATATTAAAGCTTTATCTTGGTTTAAAATAGGTTATATTTACTCAACTTATTGATGTAATGTCCTCAGAAGTCACACTTATTCTTGAAACCCGTGAACATGTTACATTACCTGGAGTAATGGTTGCTATTATGCCCATACCGTAGAACATATTGTTCCCGTCTATAATCCATATATTGTGGTCAATATTGTCTGCAACGTGCTGCAAACACGTTCAAGGTTGATAATTTGCTATATCTCTCCCATATTGAACAGATGCACTTCTTTGGTAGTTTTGTATTTCCTCGCAGGAAGCCAAGAGCATTTAGAGTATCAATTAGAACATGTGAAGCAAATTGTTTATGTAACTGAATGCCCAAGCAAACTTGTGATGGGGGCAATATCTTGTATTCACACATTGCATTACAGACTGTCCAATGGAAGCTACTTTATGGCTCGTAAACAATGCACTGGGGAAGCGATTTAATGTTTCTGGTAAATATTGGAGATAGTAGTTTAAGTCTCATAATTCTCCTGGTATCGGGTAAGTATTTCTCTCAATGTTTAATGATTTTATGTCAGATTTTATCAATTTTGCTACAGTTTCAATGATTCTCGTTTTCTCTCTCAGAATCAGATTGTTTTGGTGAACTATAAAACTTGTACAACAACATGGAAGCAGTTTCCCTTAACGTTACTATATTATTTGTCCCATCATACATGAAATGATGATACTATCACCAAAATGGTCAAATAACCATTTTTTCATGTGCTTAAGGCTATATGGTTCATCGTCCTCAAAGAAGAATTTTATTTTGTCACGGAGGTCATTTGTGGACATTTGGATTTCCTCTTTGTCAATAAGATATTTAACTACCTTAGATGCAAAATTATGTTTTGACTTTGCCTTTAAGCTGTTTGTTAGGGAAACTATCGTGACTCTCCGATGCAAATGTACTGGGTAACAATTTACCAAGTCTAAAACGATCACTACATTCTTGGTAGTACACTGCATCAGCAGCATGCAAGTCACCTGTGTATTCGATACATCCCTGGACAGCATTTGATCTGTCATCCTTCCTTTGTTTACATATACCAAGTATGGACTTTTGAAAGTCGAAAGTTGGAACTAGGTAGAATGTATTATCTTCATTTACAGAAAGGCTACAGAAAGGCTGTCACTTTTGAAAGAAAAAGATTTTTCAGAACAAAAATTCCTGAGTTTTAACGTTTCTGAGGAACAACTAGACTTTGAAAGTTAGCATTTGTAAATCAATTTCCCTAGCATTATAATGATTGCGTTTACACTCAGTATGTACAGACTGACCCAGATCAACTTTCACATCACATATCCATTCAATGCTAGCTCTACGAATGCTTTAACAGCCCTTAGATCCGAGGCAAACAGTTGAACTACTATTTCCCAAAGGATTACAACATATCTGACATGTTTCCATATCTGATTTATCCATATACATGTATATCTACGTATGAAAATCAAGTTCTCTTTTGTTTATGAGCTTCAAGTAAAAGTCACATGAAAGTTATATGAATACGTATGGATCAGGATTTTTTGTACAATAAGGTGTAGTTATTGGAAATAACTCCTACGTTATATAGTTGACAGTACACTTACAAACCGACAACAGAAGTAATATTTATTTAGTGTCGCACCAGTCTGTCATCTTATGACGTAAATCTTGCGAATGACATAAGACATCTAAACTGTAGCAGTATTTGGATAGATAAACATCCGAAAATGAAATGTTTATATACTTTTGTTAAAAGAGCTCAGATTGTGCCTGATTTTCACTATGCAGTATGTCATTACATGTTTAAACATCATCATAAAAAATCTGTACCATTTAGTCCGACCTTTTTTCTTATTTTGACTGGACTATAAGAGATAAAGCAAAATACATCAATTAATTCTGACATTCTTGGCCCGTACCATTCTTAAATTCTGTGTTATTTTTTGGTAAGTCTAGATCAAGTTTGTCATTCATGGTTCATTTATAGGTTTGAGTGACAACCTAGTTTATAATGCTTTAAATGCTCCAAAATTCATACAAGTATGCAAAAACTATGTTATGTACCTGCATGCATATAATCCAAGCACATTCCATCAATGATATATCGAAAATGCCCAGCACACACCCTTGACACCTTTCCCTGCAAACTGGGATATTATAAGAATCAATTAATATATGCTACATTATTTTACACCATATACTGAACAAAACTGATAATATTCAGTTTTAATGTTGGGCATATATTGTTTTATGTTATGTCATTAATCTTCGTTTTCAAATCCTAAATACATTTGTGACTGAAAATGATCACCAAGTGTCTAGACAAACTAGAAAACTTAAAATTTCTCCCTTGTTGTCATAAAAGTCATAATTTTGTTGCTTCTTGGCCACTGTAACTATTTTTTGAAAATTTTGCTGAAGAAGTTTGACTTGAGGAAAACATGTGATTATATCTGAGGATGCAGATTGAAGTCATTACATGCTTAGTCAACTCAATAAATTCTATGATATACAGTACAACTATGTCCACATTCAACAAGCCATTTTATAAACTCAAACAGAATGATTATCATGTTTAACAACAATATTGTTTTAAAATCTTATGAAAAAACAGATGCATAAATTGTGATATTAAGCAAACCTTTTTTTTCCCCGGCTTCCAAATTTTTCCTGGCTTGTCGAGCTAGAACCACTGTTCCTTCATGCGTACACATTTCATCAAAACCATTTTCAGTCTCATTTCTAGAAGCAACAAATTCATGTTTAGTCATTAACACAAGGTTTTTCAAAACATAACCCTAATTCACAGTGGTTAACTGAAACTGACTTAGGCAGTCCAAAAGAACATTTCCTGACTAAATAGATCAAGAAACTGACTTCGGTGATTTTTCATCATAGTTGCAGTAAATAATTATCAATTTAACACTTTGTACATGTAATTACTAAAACAACTGCAAACTGGAATAATATATTTATTTAGCTTCCAGAATACAATTTAACATTCATATTTGCAGTTGGGTTAATACATAACATTTGCAATGTAAGGATAAATATTGTACTCTAAAAGAAGATTTGCACACACCTTGTGTTACATAAAATAGAACTAATTTATGAATTGTTCCCTATAAAAAAATATATTATTCAATTAAAAAAAAACACCAAACTTAGGGACTAAAGCAAGAAAGACCAAAACAGTTAAAAACCCTGAAGAAAGTAATTCTTCAGAGCAAAGAACTAAATACAACTTTTCATATTCTGCTTGAATAACACACATAACATAGCCATTCTTCAATATAATATGATGTATCATATATTAATGTTTGCAAAAGTTGACAAAATTACTTTCACACTGAAAACTTATTAAGCAGTCACAAATATTCGCACAATTTCTGAAATATAAGTTTCTTAGATATTTGGTTTAATCAAAACACATTTTACCAATATGGATATACATGGTGATGTCCTTTCTTGTCATACTCTCCAGGGCTGAGACAATATGGGCAGCTATAGTAAGCATTTAACTGCATAAAATCCTGAAACATGCATTTTGCAGAATAGCAAGCCATCTGTAAAAGTAGAGCTTTATATGTTCTGCTTTCTTCCTTAACTCTCTCAGTAAACCTTTAAATGAAGAAATATGAAAAATGTCATTAAATTAATATCTTGAATGTTCAAAAAATTGGTCAAAATTAATTAAATTCCAAGTAAAAATAGGATAGCAATGATTTTAGTTTTCATCAAAATCACAGTTTAAATAAGATCAATATAGCAAGATAGGCATTGTTTGAGTTGGTGTGAAACATGGTCGACAACAATTTTGAAGTCATATTCAGGACAGGAGACTCACTGAACTATGACCAACTTCAGACATACTTTTATCTTAGATAACGATAATATGACCTTGTGTCTTTCATTTAACCTTTTTGAGTTAACTATAAGTCAGTAAGTTCCAATAAATTTATCATTCATTACTCAGATCTTCCATATGTATCCATAAGAACTGACTAATGATCCTCAAGTTCTTCACATGGACAAATAAAATAATGCACACAGACCACATACATACAGCAAATAACTTTCACAATAAAAACACTAAAATGGCTCCTGGTAATCAGTTTTATCAGACAATGTGTTATGAGCCGCTCCATGACAAAACATCCCTTATTGCATGATGTTCATAATGTGGAAAATGACGTTTAAAGTTTCCAAATGTTGCAAGATGAATGCGGATGTAAACACATTGAATAGTGCCGTCAATTTTTTTTAATATTTGAATGAAAAATGTATTGAATAGTTGTTTTTGAGTGTTGTAAACATGTACGAATTTGAGATAAGTTTAACTTAAATGTTTTAATAATTCATCAGCCTATTATTACATGAAATTATGAAATTTGACATAAGCCGTCTGCATTATCCCCATTATGGGGTGCCATTCGACTAGGTTTGGCTTGATTAAGTGAAGTTTGTTGTTATTGTTAGCATCCCATTGGGACTGCCAGGAAGATCGGATAAGGTTAAAAATTGAAGATTTAAAATCAGTGTATGGAATTTTGGTGTTTGAAATAGGTAATTTCAGGGCAGATTTTGCACTTGAATCAGCTTTTTCATTACCCTTAATGCCCATGTGACTTGGGATCCAGCAAAATACAAATTTTTGGATGTACTGAGGCGGGAGATTCGCTCGAGGGTATCACACACAATGGGATTTTCCAAATTCATATTATGTAAAGTTTGTAATGTGGACAATGAATCCAAGAATATGATGAAACAATTATGATTTGATTCCTCAGCGAGATTGAGGGCAAGACCAATGGCTTTCATCTCAGCTGAAAAAATAGAGGACTTGTCTGGAAGACGACATTTTTTAATTTTATTTCTAGATACTACAGCAGCTGCAACAATGTTACTATCTTTAGAGCCATCAGTATAAATGGATTGATATGTATGGTAGTTTTCTTTTAGTTCAAGATATTTGGTTTGGAAGGTGTTCGTGTCCGTTTCTGATTTTTTGTTACAAGTGAGGTCGAAGTGAAACTCTGCCGACATAAGGTTCCAGGGTGGTGTATCTGGAACTTTGTACTCTGCAATGGATTCCATATCAACATGAAGATCCTCAACGAACTGGGACATACGGATGCCAAGGGGTGGAACTACATTTGGTTTCCGTTCAAACAGATTTTTAATATGCAGAAGATTGCAGAAATGTACACATTTGGTTTTGTTTTTAGAAAATTTAAAACCATTTTGATCAGACCAAGTTTGAAATTTATTAAGACACTGTTGGAGTTGTCTTTCAATAATGTTCATGTTTCTAGATTTAAAACATATAATAAAATCATCTACATAGAGGGAGCAGTCTACTCCAGGGTTGATTGCTTTAACTATGTTATTGATTTTGATACTAAAAAGGGTGACTGACAGGATACAGCCCTGTGGTACACCCATTTCTTGTCTGTGCAAGTCAGAAACAATGTTACCCACACGAACACGAAAGAAACGTTCATTTAAAAAAGCCGCAATAAAGTGGGAGGCGGCCTCTGAGACCAAACTCATGAAGATCTTTTAATATTCCATATTTCCATGTAGTGTCATAGGCACTTTCAAGGTCAAAGAATACAGCCACTGCATGTTGTTTATTTATAAACACCTCTCTCAGAAAAGTTTCAAGGCGCACAAGGTGGTCAACTGTACCACGTTGGCGTCGGAATCCACTTTGTACATTAACAATAAGGTTGTTAGATTCCAAGAACCAGACAAGCCTGTTGTTCACCATTCTTTCAAGTGTTTTACTTAAACAACTGGTTAGAGCTAATAAATGGGACGATAATTGTTTGGATCACTAGGATCTTTGCCAGGTTTAGGAATTGGAATTACCAATGCTTCTTTCCAGGAAGAAGGGAATTCACTCGATTCCCTTATATTATTAAAAATTTCAAGTAAAAGAGAAAGAGTATGAGTGGATAAGTGTTTAAGAAATTGATAACGTACTTTGTCAGGACCAGGAGAAGTGTCGTTTGCCTTGTTAAGGGCACATTTCAGTTCTTTCAATGAAAATAGTTTGTTATATTTCTTCTAGTTATTTGAAGAGAAATTAAGTTTTTTCTTTTCTTCCTTGGACTTGTGCGCCTGAAAGTTTTCTGAGTAATTTTTAGATGAGGATTTTTTCTCAAATACATCAGCAAGTGCCTCAGCTATTTCCTGAGCAGAGTTAGCATTTTTGCCGTCAACTGATAAATGATGCACAGGAGATGAACCCTTTCCATTAATTTTTTTGATCATATCCCATGTTTTTTAATTGAGGTTTGACTATTGAGTTTGGAGACATACTGTCTCCAAGTTTATCGTTTATTGTTTCTGATAGTGTTTCGAGCTTTTGCTCTAAAAACACGAAATGAATTAAGATTTTCATGAGTTGGTCTCATATTGAATTTTCTTGAAACGTCCTTATGGTTTTTTACAGCATTCTTACATTCTTCGTTAAACCAAGGTTTGTCATGGCTTTTGGAGTTTGTCGAGGTCTGAGGGATTGAATTTTCAGCCGCTTCAATAAGCAGCGATGAAAAAATGTCTGATGCATCCCTATTACTGTTTAACTTTTCACAAGTAATAGTTTGCTCAGAAAGGAGTTTGAATTTTTCCTAATTGGCTTTGGACAGCTTCCATCGTCTGGGTTGGTTATAGTTAGATAGACATGTTGATGATAAAAGGATGGGGAAGTGGTCACTTCCACAAGTATCCTCTTCAACCTTCCATGTAAACTCTGTAAGTAATGTTGGGCTACATAGAGATAGATCAAGTGTAGAAAAGGAACCTGTTGCAGGATGAAGATTTTTGAATTGGTATTATTCATAATTGCCAGATCATTATTATGTATAAAAGATTCAATTTGGGTACCTCTGTGATTTGTATCATCAAGAGCCCCATGTAATATTATGACCATTAAAATCTCCTGCTAGAATATATGAAGCAGGGAGTTGTGACAGCAAATTGTTTAGATTGGTTTCATTAATTGGTTTGTTTGGTGGTAGATAAATAGAACACAAAGTAATATCTTTGTGTAAGGACATTCTTATAGCAACAGCTTGGATAGTTGTATTTAAAGGTATTTGTTTATGAGGAATATTATTTGCGATAATGGAGACTCCACCTTGAGCTTTATTGCCCTCAGTATAAATTTTACTGTATAAAGAATGGGATTTAAATGACAAATTATCATTCTGTTTTAAAAACGTTTCCTGGAGACAAATAGCAACAGGTTTATGTTGGTTGATAAAAAGTGATACTTCTTCACAATTGGCCCTCAGGCCTCGACATTTCCATTGTATAATAATATTTGACGCCATGATAAATAAAAGATAAAATGATGGAGTGATGAACTAGTCCTCCATTTCTAAGGGTATTCCCTCACAATCAGAGACTTCATTCCCATCACTCTCATCGCTCAGACTCTCGAATCTATTGGACAAGGGTGTAGTGACTTGTTTTCTTTTGTGCACGTTTTTTTGGTTTGGATGAGGATGATTTGGATGTGGGAGGGATGGGTTTAGATGTGGAGGGGTTTGTTGTAGGTTTACATGTAGAGGTAGAATTTGTTTGTGTAGAGGGGTTTTGGTTGTTTGTTTACTAGTTTTTTATTATTGGATTTTGTTTTGGGTGGTTTGGCAGGAGTTGAAGCAGAGATTGCAGTGTTAGGCACAGGTTGCTTCTGTGTACTTGTGTTTTGTTTTGAAGGAGGATAAAGAGGAGAGTGAAGGGACCAGACTTTTAAGGGTATGGGACATTTCAGGGAATTTTTCTAAAAAGGTTTTAATTAAAAAATTACAGGTGTGGCAAGATTTTTCAGGAGCTGGGGCTGGGGCAGGGGCAGAAACAGTGGCATAGCTGGTGGTTTTGCTCAACTGTTCCCAGTCCTGTCGGCGCCTCTGTATCACTTTTCTGGCTTCATAAAATGATACGTTTTCATGATACTTGTATGAAAGGATGTCTTTTTCATCCCTCCAGACTAAACAGTTTTTGGAGTAGGAGGGATGAGAAGATTTGCAATTAAAACAGAGTGTTATATTGGTACAGGATTTGGGATCATGGTCTGGTCCCTCAAAAGAACATTTTGAACATATTGGTTGGTTTTTACACTTGGGTCTCATAATGGCCGTACCGCTGGCATCTAAAACAACGCAGCGGGTTGGGAACATACACATCGACCTTCACAGACTGATAACCTATTTTGATGTGTGTAGGGAGAACTGGTGTAGAAAAGTAAGAATATATGTATTTGTATCTATTTTTTTTAAATTTTTTGTAATACTGATTTGTTTGACATCAGAAACAGCCTGTGTCTTTAAATTGGACTTGATCTCGTCGAGGGATTCGCAACATGCGAGATCTCTGCAACGGATCACACCCTTACATGAGTTGAGCGTTTCATGAGGAAACACTGCAACCCTTGCTCCGAAGAAGTTCAGTGTAGAAAGAAGGTTTTTAGATTGCTGCATTGTGGAACACTCCACAAGCAACGTGTTGTTTTTTAGTTTTTTTACAGATTTCGGTGTACCGACAATTGATTGGATTTGTTTTTCTATAACAAAGGGAGAGAGGTTGGTAATTGGTTTATTGGGATCAATTGCCGAAATGACAATGAATCGTGAAAAGTTCTGAGATGTAAGTGTTGGAGGTATTTGGATGTTTGATTCGGAGTCTGAATCCGAGAGTGGTCGCTTGGCTTTCTTTTGGGATGCCATGATTGTTTTGTGGTTTTTCATCAAAGATGCTCCCCACCCACCATGGAGTCCAACAAGGGGACATGACCTGGGGAATGCCGACACAGGTCATGACAGGGATACATCAGTGATATACTCTGAGTGAAAGGGTTAGATTGGACAAATGTATTCCTGAGGAATGTTTTCCAAGCTAAAAAACAATCTTTGGGAGATTACAAGTGTCAATCAAAGGCCAAACATTTCACCAGATTAGCCCATGAGCCACCGCCTTCTAGGTCATTTTTACAATTTCTAAGTCTACATGATAAAGACCAGACATGGTAATAGTCTGACAGGACATATTCTTGTATTTATGAACTAAAGAAGAGGAAATGAAAAAATTATCTAGGGCACGGCATGACCAGCCGATTGATCAGGACGGGCCTTCCTTACCTCCCGATTAGCCCAAATTAAGGCCAAAGTGGTGTGTTGCAGGGACAGAGCTTTTACAGCCATACTCTGCCCCAACTCAACCACCAGGATCCTGTCATCAGGCGACACGGGTTGCAGCCCACGGCAAACGGGCAGGCAAAGTGAGTGCTGACTCTAAAAGAAGTAGATATGGTGAAAGAAAATGCTCTCATTATGAGTATAAATTTGAAGCCAACATTATTTGTAGAACAGCTTTCTTGATTATTTATGACATTGGTAAAAGAAAACTAAAAAACTTGATATGCCATGTCAATACTAAGGGTAACGTTCCATGTGTACACAGACATAAGGGAAAGAAGCCATCCCATGCCCTTTCCTTTGAAGGCATTGAAAGGGCAGTGAAATTTATTTTAAAATTTGTGCAAGAAAATGGTCTTCCCCAACCAGCAGCCCCCAGAGGATGGGATGACACTGCTCCTGTGTTCCTGCCAGCTTATTTCTTGAAGACTGTCTTACATAAAAAGTATGTAGAGTCATGTGAAGAGGCAAATGTTAGAATGATAAAAATATCAGCTTTTCTGGGAATATGGTCTCAATGTTGTTCACATATAAAGGTACGTTTCCCAAAAATATTCGAACATGATAGTTATTGCTGTTTTTATGTTAAGTTTTGATTTGCTAATTCAGAGACATGAATGTTAAGTAATACACTTTATACCATGAACAACATTGATGGTCATTTGTCAAGCTACAATTTTAAACTTAGTCATTGACTATATATACAGATTGCAACTCCTGAATATGATGTCTGTGCTAAGTGTGAAACACTTCGGAAGAATGTACATGATGTGCGAACAGACGACAACAAGCTGCAAGCATCTACAGACCTCCAAGAACATATATTAGCAGCTTAAATGAGCATCAGGTTAACTACATATATATTTTACATAATATAACATACCTTCTTAAACAATTTACATGTATCATGTATAACTCTCTGAAATGTGAACATGGGCAACTGTAGAAAAATAATTGGAATCAGCTTTTAAGGTAATCCTGTGACAAATTATACCTGTCACATTCGTGCAACATTATTTATGTATTATTTTTCAGGTATACAAGAACTGTGTGTCGAATAGTTGGGATGAGTTTAGAGATTTTCCACTGTCAGTCACTTCTACAGAACCATGCTCACATGACCACCAGTATGATCATTACACATTTGATTTGATCAGAATTTGGCAGTACCACATCATGCACAACAGATGTACTTTGTAACTCCAAGGAAGGTAAAGATAAGATTATTTCTGATATAGTTTTAAATATGCAGGTAATTTTGATGGTTTGTCAGCATACTTGCTCATTATAAAAATAATTTTCCTATGCTAAAGTTTAAACATAATCTCGCTTTAGGTACATCTGTTTGGGTTCTGTGATGATCGTATACTACACCAATACAATTACTTAATTGTTGAGAGTCAAACAATGGCAGCAGATGGGAAAGGCATCCATGGACCTGACGCCATTATCTCCATGGTTGATCATGCTATGACAGTGTATTCACATGGCGAAAAGAGGTCTGCACATTACACTGCTATTTCATCATAAGTAATGCAAAGTGCTTTTATAAATGTACATTACTTATTGCTTTTATTCATTGCAAAAGTAATAATGACAATAAAATATTAACAGAGATGTCTCCACGAGAAATATTTCATGAGAAAACGCATTTTCATTCTTCATAAGCCTAACTAGTATTAAAATAATACTTAATAAAATTAATAATCAGTAATATTTTTAGGCCAAAACAAAAACAGATATGTACTGTCCTATTTCTGCTGGAGAACAATGGTTGGCTTGAATAAAGAAATCAGGTACCACGTGCAACTTCCAGGATATGCACGATGCCTCATTGATGCTGGATTTGCGCACATCAAAAAGTTGTACAGAAGAAGTGACTGTGAAACATTGGCAGATATTGGTATAGACATTTGTCAAATTCTTTACTTTTAAGTGTACCATGCTTTTTTTTAAAAAAAGTCTGCACATTTATGCTTCACTTTTGAAGTATTTGAGTCATAAATCAAAGAAGAACTGATTCACATACTGTGATATAAATTTTCATACATGAATGTCAAGAACTGTTATGCTGTTTTAGAGCATGTAGTCAATAGATCATCATATTCAAATGTGGCTGTGAAGTATGACCAGGGGGATGATGAAACAACATGGGAATGGCAATCATGGAAGCCATTCTTAAGTCAGCGCTACAAGGCTCTGACAGGAATTAGATCCTATCAACAGTTTCGTTTTTTCTGCTGATCAACCTAGTTGTGTCTTTGCATAGAAATCCAATAACGACGAAGAGATGAAAGTCATTCTGAGGAAGGGAGTTAATGTTCCTCATGAGTGACCAAACATTGTACCAGCAGCAGGTCTGACGGGTGAACGATCATGTTACCTAGTCACTCATGTTAGGCCTTACCTTAGGGATGTAAATAAAGACATAACATGCCCATTAGTTTCTAAGTGTATAGTTATTCGTGTTTACATTGGTTGTAAATTATATGAATGCCAATACAAAGGATAAATATATATATATATTGAAAAAAAGAATGTTTTGTAGATTTGTATCGCCATGGTAACAACACCATGATGTAACAGATACATGTGTTTTTACTTTAGTATGTAAGTAATATTCATATATCATGGTTTTGCGCTTTGCTTCCAAATTAATTATTGTAAAATGAAATTCTTATATAAAGGTTACTGTATATATATCTTGTTGCTAAGTAGCAACTGAAAATTGACATTTCCATATTACTTGTTCTACATCTCAATTCCTAATGTGCTTCTGTAACTTTATAAAGATACAACTTTTTTTTTCAGTGTATCATCCACGGTTATACATGTAGTTTATGTTATACAAGAATGTTTCTGATTGATTTTCATGTTGATTTGTGTTTATATTCCTTTTTAGCTAATGTTGCTATAGAAGCATAATTAATTGTCAAATCTATGTACCTCATTAATATTTTATTCCAAGAAAACAAGTGTAGTGTGATAAATTGTTTGTTTTATGAATAGTATGTTATAAAAGGTATTGACATAAAAGTACGGAGAGATCGACAAGTGTTTTGTTATTTATGACCCGTCTGCAATACCGGTATGCAAAATAGGTAAGTAACAAAATTGCCCATTTGACCAACTTAAAGTCTTTGACCGAAATTATTTTACCAATGCATTTGGTAGGCAGCCCGATATCAGAATCAGGTAGAAACTCATTTTTCATAAAAATTGTTATACGGGCCCTTTTCTCATGGGGCGGCTCATATAACAACTATCTAATATTTAAGAGGTCAACAGATATCAATGATTAGGCCTAAGAAAATGGTCTATAGTTATATTGTTCAGCTTAATAATATTTACCAGTACAATTTTTCTTCAGACAAAATGAAGTTGATGACTCAATTGTGAAAATGTTTCATCTTCAGTGCACAATGTCCACAGCTGTTCAGTAAATGGTTTGAAGAAGGTCGAAAACTTGTCTTTGACTTCCCAAACCACAAACTACACAAGATTTTGTTTTCTCTTCTGAATCTAAATAGAACAGTTGACGATTAATAATATTTTAATGAAACCAGAGAAATGAAAGAAAATGCTTCCAGAAAGTCATAAAGTTTCAATAGATTCTAAGCAGCTACATTCAAATTATTGAGGAAGACAAGACTATAATTGCAATATTTAACAGTTTATGGCCTATTGCACAGTATTGGTGCCATTTTAAAAAAAAAATGATGCACAAATTCACTATATTAAATCCACCAAATCAATTTGCAAAAAAAATGAAAACATGCAAGCGCATACATAGAGGTCTAAGTGTTCCCAAACAATTTTGAAAAAATCTTGAGTAGAAAAAGTTAGGCAGGTTTTAAGACCCTAAAAATGGCCATTTTTGGGTGTAATGCATTAACATCTGTTTTTTTCACTGTTATCGTCTTTTCATTTTAAAAACATTGCTTAGTTTAGAATATCTGATGTTACATATTTTATTGTAGAATTCAATGCTGTTTAATTTGGTATATGGTATAATGTTGTGGAACAAATATTTTTTATTTTAGACTAAAATAACCAAAATTTTTACCAATGTAATGGCCCAATTTCTGAACTACCCCATATTAATTTTTTATTCATAAAAATTAAAATATATCTGAAGCTAAGTACTTATCTTTTTTTTAATGTTTATATGTCAAGTTAATGTTTAGCCATCCTTGTATTATCTGAATGTTTTTATCTGAATGAAGTACTTTGTCTTTTAAACAAAATTGAAGAATTTTACTCTGTGGCAAAAATAGTGTAATGTCCGTCCCATGGGTGTATTAACACAAAATATAGTAGAAAATAATATTAAAATGCATTACACCATGTATCTGATTCCCAAACACCTCACTTTTACTAATTTTTCCTATATAATTTTGAATAATTTTGAAAAATAAAAATGTTATGTGTAAAGTCTGTCCCGTAATGTCCGTCACACTTTCTTCTCATACATCTCATAGTCCATATTTTGTTCATTTTCAAGCAAAATGTTTTGTTTATTCAGTTTTTACATCTGTATCAAAAATATAAATCATGTTTAAGTGTAAAAATCTTCTCTTGTTGAAAAAAGATGACTTAGTAGAAAAATAGAAAATTTCATCAAAAGTCTGTTTTAAATATCAAATATTTTTTTCTTTTTTTTCCCCCAAAAAGTAATGTATTAGTTAACCCAATCTATGAGCATGTTCTTTCATAAGTAAACACAATAATTCTTTGCATTCAAACATGTTGCAATAAAAAATTTGTCAAAAATGGTAATTACTGAATGTGTAATGTCCATCCTGTAATGTCCATCCCGCTTCACTTATAAATCTTCGATAACCTATTACTCAAATATTCTAATGAAAGTGATTTCGAAATGGATTATAGCTTTTGAATCTGTATGTATCTAAGATTGAATAATTGAAATAAACTATCTCCCATGATAACAACTTTTTACCAAGAATATTTAAGTGTCCCCTAATATTGTTTTCATTATTTATTGTTTTCTTTGAATATGACAGGTAGGTTATTGAGTTTGTTTATCCTCGCCACCGGGTTATTTCCATATGGACAAGCATTCACTATCTTTAACAATGAACTATAGTATAATGTGTAGCCTATTTTTAATGTGTAGCCTATTTTTATAAAAGCAATTTTTAAAACAATATAGTATGGGTAGGCTATTTTAGTGAACGTTTGTATGTGTGTCTATTTTTTAAATTATATAATAACTATTACACTATACTGTTTTATTTTATTACTTTATTACTGAAAAAAGAGGGATCTATGTTGTTGTATGACTATTTTATTTCTATAATTTGTTGTGATAGCATTAACTTATTTTTGTAAAACTACTCTGTTTCACTGTTTTATTGACATGACTTGTAATTAACTATTGTATTTTTTCCTAGATTGATAAAAAAAATAAAAAAAAGGATGGGGATCCGTATTTTCTTTTCACTATTCTAATTTAAATTCTGGGATTGGGGTTTATAGCTATTTTATATAACTTAGCTATCTATTGGATTTTATTAAGAAGTGACTTCTATTTTGGCTTTTCTTTTTTTTTGCTATTATTGATACTATTAGATATAGACTACCATCCTGATATTCATGTAACTTTGATATATTGTAATTAAAAGGATACAAAGTTTTTGCCCAATTGGATACCATAGTAAATAAGTACTTTCCGATATGTGGTTTGCATTCTCTTTTACAACATATCTGATATCTGATAGTGACCTCAGCACTTCAATCAGTCTGATCAGTTTTTGGGGATTTTAAGAAAAAGGGCCTGGATGGAATAATTTAGGATGATAATTTGTTCTAAAAGGTCTGGTCTGGATTTACTGTGATAATTTTGAATTGATTGCAGTGCCGAAAGTGAGTCCGAATGAATAACTGATTTTTTTGGTTGGTGATGAAAGACCCCGCTCATTGAATTTATTAGGGCTATTATTTCTGCTGAATAGATTGAAAGATTATCAGAGAGTCTATCAACAGAAGAAAAGTTTTTTGAAGGTGTATAAAAAGCTGCTGCAACTTTGCCAGAATTTGGGCATTTAGAACCATCCGTATAAATACTTAAATAGTTATTGTAAAATTGTTCAATATGCAAGTTAACATGAATTTTACTTAGGTGTGGAAGATCTGTTTTTAAGTTTTTTAAGGAGAGTGATAGGTCTATATGAGGTGGGGACATTAACCATGGATGTTCAATTACTGGCCTGAAATTTGCTACCTGTATGTCTTTGAGACCGAATCCCTCCACCAAGAGTTGAGTAAGGGCCCCAATTGGGGGGCATTTTTTTTGTAATTGCTCTTTGTGAAGTGATCGGTCCCAAAGATGGAGTTCACGGGGTTATTTCCCCTCGATTGTGCTCTGGCTAGTATTTGACAGTATGGGTCATGCGCCTGATTGCTAGGGGAAGTACACCGGCTTCTGCTTCCAGTTTGTGTGTAGGGGTAGAGCTCAGGGCCCCCCCAAGCTATTCTAAGGGCTTTATATTGAATTTGATCTAGTTTTTTTAGTAGATATGGGGCAGCGTTGGCATAAATTTCAGCACCGTAATCAATTTTGGATCTAATAAGTGATTTATATAGGAGCAGTAAGCTTTTTTTATCTGCTCCAAAGTCAGTATTTTTGAGTATTTTCATCATGTTAAGGTTTGTGGTACACTTTTTAATTAGGTATTTTATATGTTGTCTAAAAGTCAAATTTCTATCTAAAATCATGCCTAAAAATTTTGTTGCTGTTTCAAAATTGATTTGTGTACCACCTAGGTGTATGTCTAATTTATGCTGCCGCTGATTACCAAACAAGATACCAACAGTTTTTTCTTTTGATATTTTAAATCCCCAATCTTGTGCCCATCCCTAAATCATGTCTAACCCTTTTTGTGCCTTTTTGGCCATTATTTTCATATTTTTGCCTGTTATCCATGTGCCTGAATCATCTGCAATTGACTGAGAGACATGTCGGATTTTGAAATGGATACAGGTAGATTATTGATTAATAAATTAAATAAAAGAGGTGAGAGAATCGTGCCCTGAGGGGTACCTCTCGAGACATTTTCTTGATCTGAGAGGGTACCATTCACCCTTACTTGAATTTTGCGCCCTTCTAGGAAAGACCTGAGGTATTGGAAGCAAGCTCCCGTTATACCATATTCTTTTAGTTTAAAGAGTACACCGAAGTGCCAAGTTAAATCAAATGCTGCCTAAAGGTCTAAGAATATGGCAAGCACTGCGCGGCCTCTGTTTTTGGCCGAAATGATGTCATGTTGTAATCGAGCTAATTGGTCTAAAGTGCTCCTTCCTTTCTAAAGCCAGATTGAGAGGGATTGAGGTAATTATTAAATTCAATATGATGGTCTAAACGGGTCTTTACCATCGCCTCTTGCAATTTCCCAGAGTGCAATGTAAGACTTATTGGTCTGTAAGATTTTGGTTCTTCACTGTTTTTGTCAGGCTTTTTGATAGGTATGATGCAAGCTTCTTTCCAATTTGTTGGATATTTGCCTTCACTCCACACCCTGTTATAAAGATTAAGCCAAATATTTAAACTTTCATCTGACATATGTTTAAACATTGAGTATGAAATTTTGTCTAATCCAGAGGCAGAGTTGCGTCTGTCATGAATACATTTTTTAAGTTCTAGTAGTGAAAAAGGTTTGTTTAAAGGTGTATCTTTTAGCTCCGGCTCATCTACTTTATAGACATGCTGTGACTCAAATTGTTTTTGATATGCCAAAGTTTCCAGGAGGTAGATTTGAGTCGCTTGATACTTCTTTGCAATGTTTTACTAAAAATTGAGCCTTTTCAAAGGGTGTTTTTGCAATTTCATTTTTATATTTTAATAACGGTACAGGGTTAATGATTTTGCCTGTTAATTTTCTAATTTTGTTCCAAAATATTTTGGAATTGGCTTGAGGAAAAGTAATGGATTCACAAAATGTTTGCCAATTCTTTTGTTTTGCTTCTATAATTGTTTTTTTTTTGCATGTGTTTCTGCTTCTTTTGATTTTTTAATATTATCAGGACAAGGATTTCTTTTTGCCCTGTTTAAAGCTTTTTTTTCTGCCCTGTACCGCTTCATGACAATCATCACTCCACCACTGGACTTGAATTTTTGGTTTTCTTTTAGGTATAGTAGCCGGTGTACTTTCCTTCACCATGTGTAGAATTGAATTTGTTAAGTTTTGTAGATGTTGATTGATATCATCAGAGTAGACTTGTTTTTCATGTATTGTATTATAAAGAATTTTGAATTTCTCCCAATCTGTCTTATTTAAATTTAAATTATTATTTTCAGAATTTTGGTTTGTAGTTTTGACCATTGATCGAAATTAAGATTGGGAAATGATCTGACCCCAGGGTATCGTCATGAACTCCCCAAGCTGAAACTGAGGCAATTTTGGATGTGCCAAAGGTTAAATCTATGTTTGTTAATTTCCAAGTTGATTGATCTATTCTTGTTGGAGTGCTGTGATTGAATAGAATCAAATCATGATTTTCAGCCCATTCCAAAACATCCTTCCCATGACGGTCTTTAAATAATGAGCCCCACTCAACATGGTGAGCATTAAAATCCCCTGTTATAATACTGTTACTTGCCTCATTTTGAGTTGGAAAACTCTTTAAGATGTGATCTAAAGATTCAAGATCACATCCTCTAGAGTAAATATTTGCCAAAAGTAAAGATTGTTTAGATAAATGTAATTTAATTAATTGGTATTCTATTTTAGAGTTACCATTTTGATCCCTGGGGTTGTCTACCCTGATGTATTCATAATTCAGTGAGTTTTTGATATAAATTGCCAAACCACCACATATAATTTTTTTTTCCAAAAAAGGTTTGTATTACAAATTGTATCCAGGAATATTTTTTGATATCCTACTATTAAACTTAGCCTCCTGGATACATAAAACATCTACATGTGGATTTTTATTCAAAAGCAGTTTTAATTCAGAGAGTTTTGGAGCGGTTAATGTTTGAGCATTAAATGATATTATATTTAAGTTTCTACACATGGTTTTGCATTGTTTTGGCTGTTTTATTTTGGACCACTCTATACTGTTGCCTACTAGGAGACTGTGGTGGGATTCTACTCAGCAGTCTCCAACCCATTTTCAATATGCCAGGAGTACCGGTTACCCTTATCCTGACCCTTGCCTTCATGCTAGGTGTCGGTGGTCGAGAACACCCCTTTGGCACCCCCAGATTCATGGAATTTTGTGTGTACAAAGTTAATGTTTTGTTTATTTTTTTGTTGTTTGTTTTTTTGTTTCTGTATTTGTAAATAATTGTTTGTCTAGGGAATTTTGTATAAAAGTCTGTAAATTTTTCCTTGTGGGTCTTGATTTGTCTAATATTATTTTTACTATTATTTTGGTGAGTTGAGTTGTATAAATTTTGGTTGTTTGTTGTTTATTGTTTTTTACTTCTATGTTCTGATCTTTATAATTGTTTTCCTGTATGTTAATTTTTGTTGTGTATTAATACCGGGGGTGCTTTTCGTCGGTGTCTCTGGAATCGCGACCACTCCAGATATGAAAAGTTCATGGTAGGATTTGAAAAAACTAGAGTGCACAGAGACCACCGAATCCTCCTCAGTAATGTTAAATTTACTATTGTCGCTGACCACAGAGGAGATCTCAGAGACCTGGGTCATTGAGTCTCCACCATGGTCAGATTTCACTGGAGAGGACTCAGGGGTCTCCCTAGGCGTTGAAGTGCCCTGTAAGGTGGGGACATCTGCATTCCGGTTGGTATTATTTGTAGTAGAGTGAGTGCGGCCATCATCCAAGACCCGGTCCCCTCCTCCTCCACACTACTAATAGCTGGGGGGTGGGGGGGACACAAGGCCAGGGGAGACGCCAAACACTCACCTGTTTTGGGGGACTCCGGGCTTGCAGTGTCCTTCCCTAGCGGATGTTTATACTCATTTTCCGCTTTTTCTATGATTGCTACCGCCCTGGACCACGGGATGCCCTCTTTTTTCATAAGCATGGTTACACATTGAGCTTTCATATATTGAGGACATCCCGGGTACCAGGTCGGATGGTTTCCACTGCAGTTCGGACATAGAAAGTTTGGGTTGCTGCAGTGGTCGGGCTTATGGGTCCCGGAACACCTTGCACAGGTTGCGGGGATTTTACATGTATTGGCTCTGTGCCTGAACCTCTGGCATCTGAAACATCTCATGGGGGCATATATGTATGGTTCAGTTTTGAAGACGATTTTTGTTTCCCTAATTTTGATGTACAAAGGTACAGCCCCCCTGAAAGATAATTTTACTGCCCCGGTTCCCTTCCCCGTTTTTTTGATAATTCTATTTATATGTATGAGCTACACACCATTGGCCGGTTTGAAAATTAAATCGGGGCGGAGCTCGTTTAAGTCAATATCTATGGGCATCCCATGGATGATCATGTCTGTGACTCAGTCCTGTTGGGGTAGCGTTGCCACTATCCCAAAGTTCCCGAGCCACAGGTTGTGGTCATTTATTACCTTTGCCAGAGGTTCTACCCCCCGGAATTCCAAAATCACTGATCCTGGGGACAGAGGTGTCAACCGCTGGACTAAAGGCATTTTAGTATTGATGATTTTTCCCAGTTTTATAACATTCACCAAGGACAGTAGGCTCTCCGGACCCTTGGATTTCAATATACAGATATATTTGTTAGGGACCTTCACTCGATGTTGGTCCCTGGGGTCCAGAGTAGATCCCACCAGCCTGCTTATGTCCAGCGGGTGCCTGTCTGGGTTTAGAGTCCTCGGTTTATTCTGATACTCCCTGCCAGCCATGGTTGATATATATATTGTATATTATTATATTTGAAAAATGTAAAGAAAATTGTAAGGAAAAAAGGCTCAGCAAGGAGGATAATATATTAAATAAATGGAGTTGTTTTAAATATAGTTACTTTTTTATTACCAGGATAAAAAGAAAAAGGACAAGACGGGTAGGCAAAAAGGAAGGACTATTGGACTCTGCAGAGGACTACTGTAGCAAATTACATCAACAATAAAGGAGTTACTCCGTTTGTAAATGTTTGTACTTCGAGTACTTTGATTGATGTGAAGTTTAAAATTTATTATACGTCATACTAAAATGAAACAGAAAGGAGAAATGTATATTATGTGTTTGTTATGATTTTTGAAAGATGGTCGACACACATACAAAAGGTATCAAAGGCTCCTTTGATAACAGTACATCACTGTGAGATATACTGGGGACCCACTATGAACACACAGTGGGGGACTAGTATATCTCCAATCAACCATACCATCATGTTGCACAGTGCCAGGATGTATCCCAGACATGACCCTTAATATGTGAAATTATATAATCTCATTATTGAATAAGCATTATTAACCATGAATGCTGATGCAATGAAACATGCTATTTAAAGAAGGAGAGAGAAAAAGAAAACAGTGAAAAAAGTTTAAACATCAATAATAACATTAATTTAAACATTGTTGAACTATGATAATTGTGATCTCATTTATCTATCTTTAACCTCTAATTTGATATTTGATTGTAAATAAAAACAACAATAATTCTGCCATTAAATTTATCAAAGTTTTTACAATCTTACCAGATAATCATTGATTTTTAATCATTATCAGTAAATCTAATTTTAGAATTTGAAAATTAGTTCAACTGTTAATATCCAAATTGACTTTTTCTTCTATTTAAGAATCTTAAATTCAATTTAAGTTAATCAGTAAGTGTCTATCAGTAAACAAAGTCAATGTGGAACTTTATTTTTCCCCGAATTAATTCAAGAAATATAATAAAGATATTTTACTTTTCACCTGGATCATGTGTAAAACTAGAATTTTCAATTAATTGACAAAGAAATAGACTTTTAAAAAAATGTTCAAATTGCAGTGACCTGTGGTTGTTTTTACTTGAGAAACATCAGTAAGAAAAACATTGTGAAGTGCTTACATTATTACGGAAGTTAATTATTCAGTATAATGAATAGTGAACTGGATGTACATATTAGCATCATTTGACATAATTTATATTATTTCAGACATATTTCATTGTTTTGATGATGTTTAATATTAATACAGATATTAATGATTCATGACAACCAAAAGTGATAGCTTTCCATGTCACTGAGTGTCACATTACTTTTTGTAACGTCCGTCCCAGCATTTTGTAATGCCCATCCCGCTGTAAATAAGCTACTATTATATTGTCATGGATAATTTATTATTCTGAAAATGAGTCAATATGTTTATTCCATCACATAAGAACACTATTTAACAGTTTTATTGGCAATTGCATGCACAAATTTTTTTAGGGAATGTATTGAAGAGGGAATATTTTTGCTAAATTTTGAAGTTTTCAATAGTTTCCAGAATTTGATATAATTTTGTATTTATTGATAAAATGCCAAGATGTAATCGCTGTCAATGAACTGATATATGTATCACTTCAAAATAATAGCAAATAAATAGTTTTAATGGTTATATTTATGTCAAGTTCATCCTTATTAGATGTTGTAATGGTTCAACCTCTAATGTCTGTCCCACTTGATACCTACCACGTTAAACACTAAATTTTCACAAAATCAGTGAGAAACTTATCCTTATATTTATCAAACATGACTTTAAAGATGTCACACTCAACAAATATGAAAAAAGAAATCAAATTAGACAATTTCCTTTTTTTGCTCTAGATGCTAACAAAAATGACACATTTACTGTGCAATAGGCCTTATACAAATACAAATTTATTTAGCTTGGTTGTGAAATATTAATATTACAACTTATATTTATCAAGCCCCAGTCTGATTCCTGGACAACACAGCAATATCAATTTTTCTAGAAGATTGCATTGTGAAAGCCATGATCAGAACCTGGCGGAACAGGAGCTTGAACTTACGGCCTAGTTAATCATTTGTGTATGAATGCCAGCTCACTCACCTGTACTTGGGAGGTAGTGCATTAACTACAGCATACACTGACCCTACCACAAATGAAGAAGACCTGAAATAACATGTTTTGCATCTTATATCATCTAATAACCACACATATAACAAATGTTGATCTTTGGTTTGTTACTGAATCAAATTATGCCATAATTCCCAATATAAATTCTGTTGGTTTTCATTAAATTTGATCTTTTAATTGGAACAAGCCGAAATCTGAGACAACTGAGTAACTTCAATGCATCTAGCATGCATCACCATTTACCAAATTAGTTGTTTAAACAGTTTAGGGACATCACATTTTAACAAGTCCATAATAGTGCAAACCAGCCACTTACTTGAAGATGGCACCTGTATTTCCCAGAAGTCTGATGTTGTTTCCATCTTCCAAAAAAACACCTGGACCTTTACATTTAAATTAAATAAGTATTAAATACATACCATATCTAGCTCCTTCATGGTATTCATTCATGTCACATTTCAGGAAACCCTTTTTGTCATAGGTTGACCATTATTCATAAATAATGTAATTTGTAATTAGTCAGTAATTATATTCTAATTAGTTTTCTGGTATCTCCGATAATCAATGTAACTGACAATGTAAAAGGCTGTATACATTTAAAGAAGTTTTGCCATGGTCCAGTGGTTAGTGTGCTGGACTTGGAGTTCCTGATTCAAATCCTGGCCATGGCAGGTCATACCCTTCCATGAAAATTTGACAAAAAATGTCGATTTTCCTCCACATGTGGAGAAGTTGCCGACTCCTTGTGGAAGGGTAAGTCAGAACTGGTTGGTATATAGTCCAGGAAAACAGGTTAGGAGAACCGGTCGCTGTATATAACTGAAAAATTGTTGAAAAATGGCGTTAAACCCCAGTGATAATAATAATTAAGAAAGTTTTAATATCAAATTCTCAGTGTTGTACAGATTGATTGCTATCAATTTGAGGGATTATTATGCATTATGAGCATCTTACCAAAATGTTCTTGGTACATTTCTCAATCATAACCATCTTGAATTGCATCATTTGATCTGTTTCTTTTAAATCAATGATCTAAAAGGTGCCTTAATCCTAAAAAGTAAAGCATGTAGCAGCATGTAAGCATGTAGAAGGTTCATAAATTAAAAAAAAATCAGACTCAAATTGTTTTTTACTTCAGTCATGATCTGAACTGTCATATTTATGCTGATTATGTTGATTTCAATCAATTTTTTTCTTAGAGGCTATTAGTCACATGAAAACATAGTGCCACCACCCATGGTGGCATTTTTATCAACCAATGACAAACTTCCAACTTACACAGCTGATTTAAATTTCGTATGTGAAGCACACATCTAATGCAGCGGTGGTAGGAAGTAGAAAATTTGAAATGCAACGATATGTTGAAACACATAATTTTTTTATGGTATGATATGGCCGCTTGTACACTGCATGTTACAAAAAAGTTTAAGTCAAATATAACATGTAATATTATATAACAGCGCAAGTTTCCTACCACTTGTCATCTATATGTCTCTGCTATGACTAAGAAAACTGAATTGCATGCCAGATGGTGAGGATGTCAGAAAAGAACGGAGTATCTTCAAAGACTTATTGATAAATTTCGTGTGCAGCAGAAGCCACTGAAGATATTGAAAGGCTCATTATGGAATATGGTAAGCCAAATTTACTTATACAAAGACATAGATTATTCATATTATTTTGACAGCATGAATATTTGAACAGGGTTCCCAAGGTCAGGGAAAAGATAGGGAAAAATTACTTTTTTAAGATCAGGTAAAGTCATGGAATTTTGAAGTTGGTCAGGGAATTTTGTAAGAGAAGAATTTGAATTTTCAACACAAAACAGCCAATAACCTAAATGTTGTTGTAGACCATTTCAATAATAATTGATTATCATTCTTGCACATGGACAGACAATGCAAAGATTTCAAATGGAGTAAAATGGGTGTGATAACAAATGGCATTGTTTACTACAAGTAATGTTACTATACATTTGACTGAATTACAACTGTAGAAGGGAGGCATCTAGATTTGCACTTGTCCATCCGTCAGTCCAATCACAAAATTGTGTTACCTATATTTAAAACAGTACAACTAACTGCTGCCATGTGTCATGCATTCTGAATCAAGTCAGAATTTTATTTCAGCATGTCAGAGAATATTCATACATTTAATTGAAGCAACATGCTGAAATATGTCTGAGTTGACATGTCTGAACAAACTCTGAATTGTGTCTGAGATGTCTGAATGAAAATGCTGAATCTTGTCTGAGAAATTGTTTGAACTAAATGCTGAATCTTGTCTGAGACATCTGAATAATGCCTGAATTGTCCCAATTTAAGGTATGTTTCAGTTTATCAGACATTATTCAGGCAAGATAGCCTGAACAAATTTTTCTGAATCATATGACTGAATACTGTCAGAATGAAAATGCCTGAACCTTGTCTGAGATATTTGTCTGAAAAAAATGCTGAATTTTGTCTGAGATATTTGTCTGAATGAAAAGCTGAATATTGTCTGAGACATCTGAATAATGCCTGAATTGTCCCAATTTAATGTATGTTTCAGCCTGTCAGACAATATTCAGACAATATGACTGAACTTTGTCTAGACATGTTTAGTCAGATTATATTCAAAATATTTTTGAAAGCTGAAACTGCTCTGAATTTGAGTCAGGTATGTTTCAGTCTTTTGCATTCAGATATAATTTAGATTCAATTCAGCTTCAATTCAGACAAATTCAATTTCATTTCAGACAAAATTCAGACTGTCCTTTTTCATGAGGGATAAAAGCAATGAACAAGGATTAAAGGTAAATTTGATAAATACATACCTCCTTAAATGGCAAACAATCATGAATCCTAGATAGCCATATTTTCATGCTTTCCCATCTATGCAACAGAAGTTCCTATGTTTCTAGGAGTCCACAAAGACAGTATACATGAAAAATAAATATAATTACTTTTGTAATGAAAGAAGTAGCATAAATGATAATAAATATGATATAAATATAATAATACATTTTACAAAGTACATACATTTCATTAAGTGCATATTTATTTAGTGGTGTTTTATGGGGCATCGACAACTAATGGCCAAGTAGCACGCATCAAAATGATAATGATAATAATGTTAAGTTACTTAATAAGATAACGTAAAAATAAAATAATGTAAAAATGAGAATGAAGGAGATATGAATTAGTTAAGAATTGGACTATAGCAACAAAAAGGGTGTATAAAGGTTTGCAAAGTTAAAAAAGAGTGTATAAAAAGTTATCACAGTTTATTTTAAAGCCCTATTTCCATTAGTAAGTTTGATGTAAAAATGGAAGACTTAGTGCTAAATGACCTCCCCAGAAGGTCAGACCTTCCGTCACCCAGGTGGCTTTGATACTTGGGTCCCCAGTACTTATGTCAGGCTGCTCATAACAAAATCAACCCACTTGCACGAGTGATAGCCAAAAAGAGAATAAATGAAAAAGTTCTTAAATGCAGCACATTGTCGAGTATCCAAAACAGCAGCAGCCTTTCTGTCATTCTATCAGTCCTGGGTTTCCAACCAGAATAGATACAATTTGCTTATGCCCACTAAAATACATAATAAATAGAAAAATAATATATATAAATATAAATAAATGTATTAGTGATATATTTAAATATCACATAGTGGCAGGTTGCCAAGTATGTAGACTGTAGTGAACGACCTTTTTAACAGATATTACATTCAGATTTGCAACACTCGAATGAACGGTAAATTCACCAGTCCTGGGTTTCCAACAAGAATAATACTTGAGAAAAGAAGCCAGTTAGGGGTCACTTAAATAAGGCTTGAAAAGAGTAGCCATATTTGGGGTTAATTGAGAAAAGAAGTCATATTAGGGGTTATATAACTAAGGTTGAAGAAAGGTAGACAGATTCATGGTTACTTGAATAAGAGTTGAAAAGAGGGACCATATTTGCTGTTACCAGAGAAAAAAGCCATATTTGGGGTTACTTCACTAAGGTTTGAGAAAGGTAGACAAGTTTGTGGTTTCTTTATTAAGGCTTGAAAAGAGTAGCCAATTTTGGGGTTACTTGAGAAAAGAGAAGCCATATTTGGGGTCACATGAAAAAGGAAGCCATATTTGGGGTAACTTCACCGAGGATTCAGAAAGGTATCCCGGTTTGAGGTTACTTGAATCAGGCTTGAAAAGAGTAACCATATTCGGGGTTACTCAAGAAAAGAAGTAATATTTGGGGTTACTTAACAAAGGCTAGAGAAAGGTACCCAAGTTTGGAGTTACTTGAATAAGGCTTGAAAAGAGTAGCCATACTTGGGATTGAGAAAAAACCTATTTGGGGTTACCTCACTAAAGCTTCAGATAGGTAGCCAGGTTTGGGTTACTTCAATGAGGCTTGAAAAGAGTAGCCATACTTGGGGTTAATTCAGAAAAGAAACCATATTTGTGGTTACTTTACTAAGGCTTCAGAAAGGTACCCAGGTTTGGGGTTACTTGAATAAGGCCTGAAGAGAAGCCATGTTTGGGGTTAATTGAGAAAAAAAGCCATCTTTGGGGTTACTTAACTCAGGCTGGAGAAAGGTTGCCTGGGTCAGGGTTACTTGAATATGGCTTGAAAAGAGAAGCCATATTTGGGGTTACTTGAGAAAAGAAAACATACTTGGGGTTACTTCACTAAGGCTTTAGAAAGGTACCCAGGTATGGGGTTATATGAATAAGGATTGACAAGAGTAGCCAAATTTGGAGTCACTCGAGAAACAATATTTGAGGTTACTAATATAAAGCATGATAAAGGTACCCATGTTTGGGGTTACTTTAATAAGGCTTGAAAAGAGTAGCCATATTTTGGGTTAATTCAGAAAAGAAGCCATATCTGGGGTTTCTTAACTAAGGCTTGAGAAAGGTTGCCTGGGTCAGGTTACTTGAATAAGGGTTGAAATGAGCAGCCATATTTGGGATTACTAGAGAAAAGAAAACATATTTGGGGTTACTTAATGAAGGCTTGAGAAAGTTAGCCAAGTTTGGGGTTACTTAAATGATGCTTGAAAAGAGAAGCCATATTTGGGGTTACTTGAGAAAAGAAACCATATTTGGGGTTACTTTACTAAGGCTTCAGAAAGGTTGCCTGGGTCAGGGTTACTTGAACAAGGCTTGAAAAGAGTAGCCAAATGTGGGGTTACTCTAGAAAAGAAGAAACATTTGGGATTACTTAACAAAGGCTAGAGAAAGGTACCCAAGTTTGGAGTTACTTAAATAAGGCTTGAAAAGAGTAGCCATACTTGGGATTGAGAAAAAAACCTATTTGGGGTTACCTCACTAAAGCTTAAGAAAGGTAGCCAGGTTTGGGTTACTTCAATAAGGCCTGAAGAGAAGCCATGTTTGGGGTTAATTGAGAAAAAAAGCCATCTTTGGGGTCACTTAACTAAGGCTGGAGAAAGGTTGCCTGGGTCAGGGTTACTTGAATATGGCTTGAAAAGAGAAGCCATATTTGGGGTTACTTGAGAAAAGAAAACATACTTGGGGTTACTTCACTAAGGCTTTAGAAAGGTACCCAGATATGGGGTTATATGAATAAGGATTGAAAAGTGTAGCCAAATTGGAGTTACCTGAGAAAACATATTTGGGGTTACTGATATAAAACATGATAAAGGTACCCATGTTTGGGGTTACTTTAATAAGGTTTGAAAAGAGTAGCCATATTTAGGTTAATTCAGAAAAGAAGCCATATCTGGGGTTTCTAAACTAAGGCTTGAGAAAGGTTGCCTGGGTCAGGTTACTTGAATAAGGGTTGAAATGAGTAGCCATATTTGGGATTACTAGAGAAAAGAAAACATATTTGGGGTTACTTAATGAAGGCTTGAGAAAGTTAGCCAAGTTTGGGGTTACTTAAATGATGCTTGAAAAGAGAAGCCATATTTGGGGTTACTTGAGAAAAGAAACCATATTTGGGGTTACTTTACTAAGGCTTCAGAAAGGTTACCTGGGTCAGGGTTACTTGAACAAGGCTTGAAAAGAGTAGCCAAATGTGGGGTTACTCAAGAAAAGAAGAAACATTTGGGATTACTTAACAAAGGCTAGAGAAAGGTACCCAAGTTTGGAAACTTTTGGGGTTACTTAACAAAGGCTAGAGAAAGGTACCCAAGTTTGGAAAGAGCAGCTTTGAAAGAGTAGCTATACTAGTGGTTGAGAAAAAAACCTACTTGGGGTTACTTCACTAAGGCTCCAGAAAGGTAGCCAAGTTTGGGTCACTTCAATAAGGCTTGAAAAGAGTAGCAATATTTAGGGTTACTTGAGAAAAGAAGTAATATTTTAGGTTTCTTAACAAATTTTTTCTTGAAAAATTAGCCATGTTTGGGGACTATTAACTATGGCTTGAAAAAATTAGCCATGTTTGGGGTTTATTAACAATGGCTTAAAAAAATTAGCCATGTTTGGGGAATATTAAGTATGGCTTGAAAAAATTAGCCATGTTTGGGGACTACTAACTGTGGCTTGAATAAATTAGCCATGTTTGGGGTTTATTAACAATGGCTTAAAAAAAATAGCCATGTTTGGGGAATATTAACTATGGCTTGAAAAAATAGCCATATTTAGGGACTATTAACTATGGCTTGAAAAAATTAGCCATGTTTGGGGTTTATAAACAATGCCTTAAAAAAATTAGCCATGTTTGGGGAATATTAACTATGGCTTGAAAAAATTAGCCATGTTTGGGGTTTATTAACAATGGCTTAAAAAAATTAGCCATGTTTGGGGTTTATTAATTATGGCTTGAAAAAATAGCCATGTTTGGGGTTACTTAACTATGGCTTGAAAAATGTAGCCATGTTCGGGTTTATTAACTATGTGCCGCCATATGATAAACCTGGATTCCTCTCATAGTATGCTTATGCATATATATAAAGTATGTCGAATGGGATCGAATTTCGGCCACAAATTTGGAAGATTGAGAGCCCTGTCAATATACTGATGATCATAATAATCATTTATTGCACATCATAGCTTAAAATAATGGCCCAATATTTCGGCTCTGTACATTGCCAGTGCCCAAATAACTGGATTTATAATTTAAGCCTAGCACTTTTTGATATATTGTCATCAGGATATATGTCAATAGGTAAACAAACACTCACTGTTTGGTGTTAAAATGACATTTATACAGGCCTCTCGCACTTTTGGGGGACTGGGGCATCATTTTCAGTTCAAGGAGGAATTTCAAAAGCAGTGGGGGAATGGAAAAAATAACAAGACTATGTGTGTTTTTTACAGTTTTTTTTCTCACTAGGTGGACTCCAGGTTTATCTAGCCATTTGTTTAACAGAAAAAATAACAAGACTATGTATGTTTTCACAGTTTTTTTTAAAATATAGCCATGTTTGGGGTTTATTAACTATGGCTTGAAAAAGGTAGCCATATTTGGGGTTACTTAACTATGGTTTAAAAAAAATAGCCATGTTTGGGATTTATTAACTATGGCTTGAAAAAATAGCCATGTTTAGGGACTATTAACTATGGCTTGAAAAAATTAGCCATGTTTGGGGTTTATTAACAATGGCTTAAAAAAATTTGCCATGTTTGGGGAATATTAACTACGGCTAAAAAAAATTAGCCATGTTTGGGGACTATTAACTATGGCTTGAAAAAAATCGCCATGTTTAGGGACTATTAACTATGGCTTGAAAAAAATAGCCATGTTTGGGGACTATTAACTATGGCTTGAAAAAAATAGCCATGTTTGGGGACTATTAACTATGGCTTGAAAAAAATTAGCCATGTTTCGGGACTATTAACTATGGCTTGAAAAAATTAGCCATGTTTGTGGGTAAATAACTCTTGCTTGAAAAAATTAGCCATGTTTGGGGACTATTAACTATGGCTTGAAAAAATTAGCCATGTTTGGGCTTTATTAACCGTGGCCTGAAAAAATAGCCATGTGTGGGATTATTTGAATAAGGCTTGAAAAAGCTGATGGGTTCAGGGTTCTTTGAGGACCATGTTGGAGGTTACTTAATTATGGCTTGAACAAGCCGGTGGCATCGGGATTCTCGGAGAGCCTGAAAAACAGCCATGATTTTTGGGGAAACTTAACTATGGCTTGAAAAAATTAGCCATGTTTGGGGTTTATTAACAATGGCTTAAAAAAATTAGCCATGTCTGGGGAATATTAACTATGGCTTGAAAAAATTAGCCATGTTTGGGGACTATTAACCATGGCTTGAAAAAATTAGTCATGTTTGGGCTTTATTAACAATGGCTTAAAAAAATTAGCCATGTTTGGGGAATATTAACTATGGCTTGAAAAAATAGCCATGTTTAGGGACTATTAACTATGGCTTGAAAAAATTAGCCATGTTTGGGGTTTATTAACAATGGCTTAAAAAATTAGCCATGTTTGGGGATACTTAACTATGGCTTGAAAAAATTAGCCATGTTTGGGGTTTATTAACAATGGCTTAAAAAAATTAGCCATGTCTGGGGAATATTAACTATGGCTTGAAAAAATTAGCCATGTTTGGGGACTATTAACTATGGCTTGAAAAAATTAGCCATGTTTGGGGACTATTAACTATGGCTTGAAAAAATTAGCCATGTTTGGGGACTATTAACTATGGCTTGAAAAAATTAGCCATGTTTGGGCTTTATTAACCGTGGCCTGAAAAAATAGCCATGTGTGGGATTATTTGAATAAGGCTTGAAAAAGCCGATGGGTTCAGGGTTCTTTGAGGACCTTGTTGGAGGTTACTTAATTATGGCTTGAACAAGCCGGTGGCATCGGGATTCTCGGAGAGCCTGAAAAACAGCCATGATTTTTGGGGATACTTAACTATGGCTTGAAAAAATTAGCCATGTTTGGGGTTTATTAATAATGGCCTAAAAAAATTAGCCATGTTTGGGGACTGTTAACTATGGCTTGAAAAAATAGCCATGTTTGGGGTTTATTAACTATGGCTTGAAAAAATAGCCATGTTTGGGGTTTATTAATTATGGCTTGAAAAAATAGCCATGTTTGGGGTTACTTAACTATGGCTTGAAAAATGTAGCCATGTTCGGGTTTATTAACTATGTGCCGCCATATGATAAACCTGGATTCCTCTCATAGTATGCTTATGCATATATATAAAGTATATCGAATGGGATCGAATTTCGGCCACAAATTTGGAAGATTGAGAGCCCTGTCAATATACTGATGATCATAATAATCATTTATTGCACATCATAGCTTAAAATAATGGCCCAATATTTCGGCTCTGTACATTGCCAGTGCCCAAATAACTGGATTTATAATTTAAGCCTAGCACTTTTTGATATATTGTCATCAGGATATATGTCAACAGGTAAACAAACACTCACTGTTTGGTGTTAAAATGACATTTATACAGGCCTCTCGCACTTTTGGGGGACTGGGGCATCATTTTCAGTTCAAGGAGGAATTTCAAAAGCAGTGGGGGAATGGAAAAAATAACAAGACTATGTGTGTTTTTTACAGTTTTTTTTCTCACTAGGTGGACTCCAGGTTTATCTAGCCATTTGTTTAACAGAAAAAATAACAAGACTATGTATGTTTTCACAGTTTTTTTTAAAATATAGCCATGTTTGGGGTTTATTAACTATGGCTTGAAAAAGGTAGCCATATTTGGGGTTACTTAACTATGGCTTGAAAAAAATAGCCATGTTTGGGATTCTTTGAAGGCTTGAAAAAAGTAGCCATGTTTGGGGTTTCTTAAGTATGGCTTGAAAAAAATTAGCCATGTTTGTAGTTACTTAACTAAGGCTCAAAAAAGTAGCCATGTTTAGGGTTAATTAACTATGGCTTGAAAAAATAGCCATGTTTGAGGTTTATTAATTATGGCTAGAAAAAATTAGCCATATTTGGGGTTACCTAAGTATGGCTTGGAAAAATAGCCATGCCTGGGGTTATTTCAACTATGGCTTGAAAAAAGTAGCCATGTTTGAGGCTTCTTATTGGTTTATTGGTGTTTACATCAAATGTTAAGGATAACATTGATAAGTTGTTTAATAAGATAATGTAAGCTTAAGATGTAAATGTAAAAATGAGAATGAAGAAGTTATGAATTGTTTAAAAATTGGACTGTTGCAACAATAAGAGTGTGATCTGGGGAAACCAAGCAGGGATCATGACTAGGATACATCAGCAATGTGAAAGGATTAGATTGGGCAAGAGTTGTTCCGGAGAACGTCATTTCAAAGCATAGACTACTCTTGAGTGATTACAAATTCCAATCAAAGAACAAGACTTTCCCCTGATTGACCCATGAGCCATCACCTTCTAGGGCACTGATATTGAGGACAATGACTTTATAGAAAAAGCATTTGATATTTAAAAAAACAAAGCGTGTATAGATGTGTAGGATTTGTGTAGACTGGAATGAGTACACAATCAGTGACCCAGGGCTTGGCATGACCAGCCGATTGATCAGGACAGGTCTTCCTGACCTCCAGTTTAGCCCAAATTAAGGCCAAAGTGGTGTGTTGCAGGGGCAGAGTTTAAGCAGCGATACCCAGACCCTACTCAACAACTAGGATCCTGTCATCAGGCGATACAGATTGCAGCCCACGGCAATCGGCACATTTGAGGTTTCTGAACTAAGGCTTGAAGAGTGACCACATTTGAGGTTTCTGAACTATGGCTTGATGAGTAACCACATTTGAGGTTTCTGAACTAAGGCTTGAAGAGTGACCACATTTGAGGTTTCTGAACTATGGCTTGAAGAGTGACCACATTTGAGGTTTGAGGTTTCTGAACTATGGCTGGAAGAGTAGCCACATTTCGTGATTCTTAACTATGGCTTGAAAAAAGTAGCCATGTTGGAGGTTTCTTAACTAAGGCTTGAAGAGTAGCCACATTTGGGATTTCAACTATAGCATGATAAAAGTAGCTATGTTTGAGGTTTCTTTACTAAGGCTTGAAGAGTAGCCACATTTGGGGTTTCTGAACTATGGCTTGAAAATAGCAGCCATGTTATATGGCTTGAGAAGAAGGCATTTTGGGGGTTACCAAAATAACCAACTGGGAAAATAGCTAAGTGGATAGAGATATACTCACATTATTATTTGTCTGTATAGTATAGACCAGGGTACAAGAATGGGCAAACAGAGGATACAGAACTGCCAATTACAAATTTACTAAGTAATAACAAAGAGATAACTAGGGCGACAGAATGCGCAGAACAACTAAGTATTTCAAAAAGACTACACATGTAAGCAAGAGGAAGTGATCTTAATTTCCTGCCTTGTAAATCTTGATCATCTTGGCTTATGCTTCTAGTTCTGTAGGCTCCCACAGACAAACATCTTTTTGTTGAGTATTTTTCTGACATAATGGTGCTTTGGTCAACTGAAAATAAAGAGGAAGTCACATAAAGATGATACAAGATACATGAAAATTAATTTAACATCCGATATATATGAACAATATAACAATAGTACCTGCATGGACTACTTTCCAACAGTACTCATAATTAACAAAAGCTGTCAAAAAAGGAACTTGATTACAAAATCTGCGACAGTGGCATTTTACCTTTTTCTCCTCAAAAAAATTTTTCCCCTTTTTTTAAAAATTCCCTTCCAGAGTTCTGTCTTCAAAATGAGCATACAAAATGATCGATTAATACTTTACGACATTAATCTAAACTAAGTGATCGATCGAGCGTGCCCTATAGGATGCTTTACAGCAGGGTGGTGAAAAAATGAAAATTTGCCTGTACAGACTGATTTTCAAGTTCAGTAGTGAAAACTGATTAAAATATCGGTGCATAAACGTTCTACAAATTATGGATGAGCAAAATGACACAAAACTTATATGTTGTTTACACGATTCTCAATAATTCAATAACTATGTCAAGATAATCAATAGACATGAGCGATCATCAGCTAATCCGATCAATGGATGTCTTGTCAATAGGCCGTTGCTTGTAATTAGTCCAAACATGTGGTGGAAAACAGAAAACAAGTAATGCATTGATAAATTGTGTAAAGTGTAAAGTAATTGTGTTTGCTGCATGTACCAATATTTGAGTTAAAAACTTCAAATGCCATTCTGTACGTGAATTAAATACTGTCATTACTCTTACAGTCTTCTCGGTTATTTTTTTTACTACAGTCCTCAGGACTACACTTTGTGACAAAAGTTATAGTCCTCATAGATTTTTTATAGCCTGAGCTTGTTTGAACTGTGTCATAGAATATTTGTTAAATTCCTTTGGGGCATCTATCCTACTTAAATCATTACCCTGGTATTTGTCTTGAATGTCTAGAATATGCTATTTACTATCATTTTTAACAATTAGCCATTTAAGTTGATTTTTTTTTCAGCATTAGACTAAAATTCTACTGTCTAAGCTTTTACGGCTACATTCAATTAAACTATATATAAGTAATGGTAAACATGGCAATAAGATTGTTTCAGAGAATGGAACAAATTCAATAAATCAGTTGTATCGCTATGTTTTCTACCAATAGGCAATCTTCGGATTAAGCATTTTGAATTTACTCACCAGCAGGGCCAGTTACTTTGTAGAAGTTACTCACCCGAAACTAAAATTACTCACTCACATACAAAATTCAAAACTGATATAGATCTATTTTCTTCAAATTAATGTTAACATCGCGCCTTAGACATACCGTAGAAAATTCATAATATCCGATAAATATTTACTGATTCTGTTCTATAATTGGTGGTTGCTTCAAGCTCAAAGTCCAACAGATCTATGTAGCATGTAACCCATTGGGCTACTTTTCTTGTCTGGTAGCCCAGTGGCTATCAGTTCTTTTCTGGTAGCCCAGACATTATATAAAAGGATTCATCATAACTTACATTACCAAGAAAGCCTGGTTCATAAAAGCACAGTTCACAAAATCAAACTCATAAGTAATATCAAAATTTTACACATGTCATTATTATATTAACAGAATTATATATTTATAAGAATATGTCTGATAACATATCTAATCTATGTGTCTTGTACACAAAGCATATCCAAATTCATTTCATGTCCAAATAAGTACAACTAGAGAGTCAATAAACCATACACAGATCGATTTTGCAAAAGCTTTAACAAGAAAACATTTTCATAAAACTTAAGTCTGCAAATTGAACCAATACTCCAAGCCCGAGGCAATTAAAAGGCCTGGACTATAAAAACTCCTATACATATAGACCAATCTGTTAATTCTGGGAAACCAAGTACTGTGGTATCATTTTTGTTCATGCTGGACGAATTTACGCGTATTTCGCGCTACGTTTGTTGCGCGAATTTAAGACCGCGCTAATAAAAGACCATCCAGAAAGAAGTGATTATCCGAAATTTTCATTGTCCGAATACTACGTCACTTAAGTGGTGTATCTACTTCGGGCTATGTTAATACCGATTTGCGAGAAGTTATGCTTTTTTCGAGAATTAAAAGGGAAACGAGACATACCTTTTAGGAAAAACGTTAATGATATTTTCCCACACAGAAAGAATAAACATATTTAATTACTGGTAATCTCTTTTGGAGTTGAAGCATCGGCTCTGTCAGGAAGGCCCAATCCCGACGAAGAGAGTGTAGAACAGATGAGAATGAAACAAACTATAAATTGTATGTTTTAAAACCATTTCTTGTGAAAGGGGTTATTCGCACCTTTGACTTGTTTTTTTAGTAATTGCTCGGGTGCCATAACAAGATGTGGACCCGAAAATTGTCTAATTTACATGCTAATCCATGCTCAGACACGTTTTCTCTATATATAGTGACAATTAACAAGCAATTATTGGTGACAACTGTCATATTGTTTATTAATCATGGTAACAAAGGGTGCCGCTGTAATAAACATGTACGTGGTCCAGTGATGACACGCACTGTAGCGAGCAACAGCGTGATTCGCCTCAGTATCTGGATTTAAAAAAATCAAAAATTCAAAATGCGCGAATTTACGACTGCGCGAATCTTTCTTTTTTCCCATTTGCGCCAAATTTCATGCCAGCGAAATTAAATGATACCACAGTAACTGTACTAAAAATAAATTATTTGCAGAGGCTTGTGAGAATATAGTAGTCATGTGACTGAGAAACACGTCATTAATTCCTTGCATTACATATTCAGCGATTAAATTGATTTCAAAAAGTTACACTCAGCTGAATAACATGTGGGAATGACATCACAACTTGTGGAATGTGTCAATATCATGCTTAGCTAACACTAATAAGTGAGTAGCATGTGGCCTGGGTCCATACATTACACTGATTCATGAAATACAAAAACAGAACTAAAACAATTGGTACCCACTTAATATATCACTTTCAAAGAAAGCCGAGAAACAGTACTCGTGTGACATCAGCTGTTTGAACTTTTATTCATTTATTTTGTGGCTACAGTGAGGCAACAGAGCTTTTTTAAAAAGTTCTCAGTTAATTCATCACCGTCATTTAAGTCAAACTCTGGGGCGTAATCGAACTACACTCACAATGGAAGTTTATAGTCCTGGCCAGATTTTTATAGCCTCAGGCTCGGACTATACCCATTTTTCGTTGACCTGGTGACCTAGTTTTTAACCCTAGTGGACCCATGGTCAAACCTGTTC
The DNA here is from genome assembly GCA_008271625.1 of Lutraria rhynchaena. Classification (NCBI taxonomy): domain Eukaryota; kingdom Metazoa; phylum Mollusca; class Bivalvia; order Venerida; family Mactridae; genus Lutraria; species Lutraria rhynchaena. Next base: position 98,970 of record VIBL01000073.1, on the reverse strand, counting down.
ATGGTATCATAAATACAAATATTCTGATCCCTAGAGCGTAAACAAGGTTTTTCTATGGATGATCCATGGGCGAAAATGCACAAAACTTGAGGAAAACAAACATTTTAACACAGTTTCATAAAAATCCAATCAAAACTAGCCACTAGAGGGTTAATCAAGGTTTTTCAATAATTTGACCTGGTGGCCTAGTTTTTGGCCCCAGATAACCCATGTTCGACCCTAACTAAGATATCATTAAGACAAACATTTTGACAAGGTTTCATGACGATCCAATCAAAACTGTGACCTCTAGATGGTTAACAAAATTATTCAACGATTTGACCTAATGACCTTGTTTTTTTATCCCAAATGACTCATGTTCTAACCTAACCAAGATATTAAGACGGGCACTTTGACAACGTTTGGGGAAGATCCAATCAAAACTGTGACCTCTAGAGGTTAACAAGGTTTTCCCAAAGATTTGACCTGGTGACCTAGTTTTTTTACCCTAGATGACCCACGTTCTTACCTTTTCAAGATATCATTAAGACAAACATTCTGACAAGGTTTCATGAAGATTCAATGAAAACTGTGACCTCTAGTGGGTTATTTGTATTACAAACCGTGCGACTTCATTACCACAACATTTCAAAAGTTTTGTGACATAAAAGTACTGTAAAACATGCCTAAAAACTGAATATAATACACTATGACATGTGCAGGCGGTCACAATTTAAAATTCAAGTTGTTGATGTGCATGCTACTGGAAGTAAAAATTTGATTTTTCATATACATTCCAAATGGTATGAATTACAAATGCACATAAAATGTAAGTTTGAATTTGCAGTTGTTGCGTCATTAAAGTCGAACAGTCTGCAAACCATTGATCAATTATTAACACCATTGATCCAAGATAGATTGTTAGTTCATATTAAGATAAACATTCAAAAAATGCAATGTAGACTTCATATGATTATTAATTATCATTATATGATTATGCTGAAATACCATTCAAAAATTTGGTACTTTACGTCTCTTGACAAAAACATAAACATAGTCTACAATCCGTATAGATGTTCATTTGATAAAAAACAATTTGTCCACGATAGAAATATGCATCTGGGATGCGGAATGCACAGATAAAATGATCCCTGCATTCATAAAAAAATACCAAAAATAAAATCCCTACTACCAACACATCTTTTACAGGAAACAAACCTATTGTTTAGGCATGACTGTACATGAAAGCAGTATCATTTGGGCAGAAATAAATGACCCTGAAGCAAGTGAGGTTAGGCACATGACAAAAATTGCTCTCAATAATTTCACAAAACATCGTCTTTCAATCCTACTTTATTGACTTTTGGGGCCATTAACTGCTAAGTGCAGTACCCCACCCACATCAAACAAAATACCAAGCAGAAATCTGAATGTTTTTTTCTAATTACAGCCGCTAACGAAACCTGAAATCAAACCAACCAATGGATAATTGTTTAGATCTTATCGCACATTGCTTTAGAAAATCAAAATTCACAGCACTCTAAGCCAAATAGAACTGCACATAAAATCTCGAAGTTCGTCATATTGTGATTTATTTCGTGGCTGAAACACCACACACATTACCCAACATCATACACATTGGCCTAGAAATATCGTGTAGACATACGTTCCGAACAAAAAAGGCAAAAAATAAAACTCACCTGCAAAAAAGATGGCGTCTTTTCTCCAGTCACACATTTTTAAAACCAAACACCATTGGTCACATGTTGTATTCGTGCATTTCTATTGGTGTAGAGGTTTCGGGTCAAAACGGTCTAATTCGGCTAAGTGTACTCCCCGGCCCAATTGCAAAGCGGACCGGACCAAAACGGCTCGATCAAAATCGGCCCACTTATTTCAATTAAATGTAACTTGTGAAAGATATTAACTTTTTTGGTGAAATTGTTATCATCTTTGCAACTCGTACATAGATAGAATTTCGAGTAATACGAGTGCAATATGAAGGATACCTATAGTAATAGGTGCTATCATAGTGCTATATAGTTGTATGTCGGAATAACGGTTAATACAGTTATGACCAATAATGTATTTATTAATTCAATTATGATAATACACAAATAAAAAATTATCTTGTAACTGACTGCAAACTTAAGTAACGTTTTGTTTTGTGTTTTAATGTGACTTATTTTCACTGGGATGTAACGCCGTTTTTCAACAATTTTTCAGTTATATACGGCGACCGATTCACCTAACCAGTTTTCCTAGGCTGTATACTAACCAGTACTAACTTACCCTTCCACAAGGAGCCGGCAACTTCTCCACATATGGAGGAAAATCGAAATTTTTGTAAAATTTTCATGGAAGAGTATGACCTGCCACTACTGGGATTCGAACTTAAGTAACGTCATTCTGATGGATGGATGGATGGATGGATGGCAGTGTTGTATATATAATATATGTGTTTACAGTAGTTTGTATGCCCGTCAGCCCGATTAGCTCAGTTGGTAGAGCAGCTGACTTGCAAGCAGAAGGTGGCGGGTTGGAGACCAGCATCGGGAATTTTATTTTCTGCCTCCTATTATAGATAGATAGATAGATAGATAGATAGATAGATAGATAGATAGATAGATAGATAGATAGATAGATAGATAGATAGATAGATTTTTTCAACGTTAATTTCATCACTCGGAACTTTACTGAATAAAATAATGCACATTTCATGCACACGTATGATTTAAATGGAAGTGTTTCTTTCCGTCATATAATTTGAGTGTTTTAGCGTTGATGAATTTCAGATTTGTTTTGGAGTTTGACAAACGAATATACAAGCTCATGTCTCTGATTACTATTCGGTTTCAAGAATTTTGAATTACAAAAAGACATTTTCTTCCTGTACGAGGAATATTGTTGTATCTACTTGTTTTATTGCTACATCGTGAGACGAGATTCTGGACATACAAAGAGCTTTTTTAAATGTTTAGTGATGGTCAACTATATTAGTTGCGAAGTCACAACATTTTTATCCCGTATTTGTTGAACGATAGACTTGGCAGTCTGCTAAGGAAGGCTGATCAACATGTATGTAGCGTTTCTCAGGAATCAAGTTGTCATTTTGTATACTATAGTGTTTTGAACGTTACAGCTGTAGCGGAATGCATGTGCGTGGTGGTGATTGGTTGCAGCCGTGCGAGGCACATAACACTGTAGTGACTTTCAGGTGAAATTTCAGTCAGAATTCTGAGATTTTTGACCGAAAATTACGTTAACATTTGATACTGGAATAGCGATATCAATTTATTTTCCGTCTACCACTATTAGATATCTAAAGCGAGGAGCGGGAAGCGAGAACGATACGCAACGAGTGAGTTATGTGAAGGGGGTGTTTCAAACAACTTGAATGAAAAGTGAATTTCAATATGTAAAGTTATGATGTTCTAGAATTCTCTAATAGCAATATTTACTAGTGCATAAAGCAACAGTATAAGAAAGTTAAAAGTATAAAATCCATGCCTCACCTTCAGCAAAAAAGCTTGGCGAAAACATGCACAGCCTTTGACAAAAAGTCTCGCCGCTGTCGCCACACCGAGCTCATGCACTTGTACGCCTTCAGTTCGTTCTGCTTTAACGTGCCCCATGTCTGTCCGATAACGGGTTGAAACGCAACACATTTTGACGAGCTACCCTCACGCTGACGTAACTGAGCTTCTAAACAAGGTGTCATGACAGGCCAACTGTTAGGATGAATTTTGTCATCCAGCAAGACACAATCCCGAGGAAATACAGAAGTTCAGTTCCAATGCGTTCCAAAAAACACAAATTGTTGAGCGTCATTGAGATGATTAAAACAATCAGTTTCGACGTACCAATTTGTACCTTGATAATCAATCATAACTTGAGAATGCAAGAAGTAGTGGTGCCTATGACCAGAATAAAATTGTTGTTGGCCTTATATTGGTCTTAACTGGTGCCATCTATAGCACCAATAGCGGAAGGCATTAAGGTCCAACCGTTCTGCATTTCGCGCAATTCATTTACTGTGAGCCATTGCAGATAATTTTCTAATTAATTGATTAACTAAGGTGCTCATTACACGATTGATTTCACAGTTCATGATAAAAATACTGTTGAATAACGCTGCTAAAAGTATAATAGTTAGACTTTTTCTTTCAAACAGACAGGCTAAAAAGAACAAAAGACGCGGCTCCATTACAGTAACGCTTGAGGGAGAGACTACATACCGTTTGCTGATGAGCAATGTCACCTTTTAAAACTTGGAATAACATCATCTGACTAGCTGACTTGTTTAGTAACGTAACGGCTGCACTTTCTTAAAGAGCTTTGCAGGTACTGTTTCAACGAAACTGTATAAGTTGCAAACTCGTATCTGAAAATACAATTGATAGTTTATTATTGTTTGTACGTGAAGCATAAAAATGTAAATGTGTTTTCTCTTGTACATTATCTCTCGTTAAGGCTCCAACCGTACAACAACAACGAATAATTCATATCTATTGGAAAAGCAGTGGGACGTACCAACGAAAAGTAACAACACAACTTTTCTTACACCGTATCTTAAAACAAAGATTCTCTCCTCCTGGTACAAGCACTCATCGGCATATACCCACATAATGTACGCCAAACAATAATAAACTTACTAACGATTCTAAGGCAGAAAAGCCTAACCAATACTAGACATAGTTGCTATCAAACCAACAATAATACCTTAATAAAATAAGATATTCGAAAAATGTCTATATTTCACAAAGCATATATACCGGCATAATATATGCAATGCAAGAAAAACACGGTCATCTACATGCCGACAATTACAAAACGTTCTAATGATTCTGACATCAGCATATCAATCATATAGTTCGTTCGAACAAGCTAACCACCAAATCAACCGTACTGCAATTTCGAAGGTCTTAACTCAAAGTATCGTTCTATGCCAGTACTATCCGGATTCTAACGGGAAAAATTTTAGACATTCATATGAACGGACTGCATAGATCAAATAATTGTATATTTTTAACATAACGGCGGATAACATATGTGATTAGATTTGGTAAAAATAAAAGATTCTAACGCTAGCGCATAACTGCATCCGTCGTCGACTAATACACAAAGCTGAATGAATACTATACACATCTTGCACAGGAATCACGAACCATCTTGTGTATGCAGACCTGTCCTCTACCGGAATATCACAACTAGGGAAATCAATTTTGGACTAATTCGTTTCACTCAATCGGAAAAATTCATTTATAATGAAGACATTCCATTGTATTACTTATTTAAATTGCATAACATCCTTTTTCCAGATTGAGATTTTACTTATACAAATATCGACTATAACAAATATTTTACTAATAAACAGATGCATCAATTCCTGAAAATTCGTCCGAACATACTAACTAGAAATGATACAAGACTAATTATCATTTCGTCACTTTAATTCCAGACGCGTATAACTTCTTTATGACAAAAATGGAGTTTTTGCTATCGTTGGATTCGTCTCAAAACATTCTACAATATGCACTAACTTATATACTTGAAGCTCTAACATGAAGAGGCTAAATCGCTGCGCCACAAACGTCTAACTATTCATTTTCTAGTGACCTCACAATCCTTAGACGCGATTTTTTAAAACGAAAAAAATGAAGTTATATGTCTCTGGAATTAAGGTCACAATTTGTTGACATGGACCCAAATAACACCATCCGCAAACTGTGAAATAAAATGTTTATCCCATATAACTAATATTGACAATTTTTGCCTTAAAATGGCATCATGAATCTTTCTTAAATTTCTTTTACACACATTATATACTGATTATTTACATGCATTACATACAGAACTTCAAATACGTTTAAATAGACAAAAACAAAACAAAACAAAACGAATCAGTGCATTCATGCTGTGTATCTGTTCGAAAATACAGTAAGACCTCACTTTGTGACCACCTCAATATTACGACCACCTTGTTTTAACGACCACTTATTTCGGTCCGGCTTTCATTAACTACTAATAATAATTCAACTTAATAATGAGACCACCTCATTACGACCGATTTTTCGGGTCCCCAAGGTAGTCTCATTATCGAGGTTTCACTGTACTGATATTAATCAAAATTTCAATTTCGTCTGCTACCGAATTAATTGTATACGCTCTATAAAACGATGATTGACAGTCCACGCTTAAAACATAGCAAGGGCAAATTACGATACAGCAAACCCGCACATAACGCAATCTTCATACCTTCATCAATATAAAAGGTTAAAATCAAAACTTGTTTCCAGTTTTTCTAACGATTTGGTAAATTCATGTTTTTAATTCCTAAAAGTTAGATCAGAAATCGTAATCAATTTCAAAATTTAGGGATAGGTCATCAAAATGTCTAATTTCAAGCCGACGGCCAACTACATACTCCAGTAATTGCATTTCCGGTTCGTCCAACTTCCAATCAAACCTATGATATACTTAAGCCCAGTTCATATCAGCCGTACAATATTTTCATAGGATTTTGCAGTCCCGGAGTGCCGTAGACAAATTCGCAACATGTTCGGACAGGTCAGCACTAGTCGGTAAGACACGGTAAGGCAGTAATACAATGCTCGCACGGTGATCTCACAGGTCACACGGTGTTCACAGCATGATTGTAAGACAATAAAACACATATTTGCACGGCATCCACAAGATGGCCAAGCAAAAGCCACAAGGCAGTCGTTACAATTCGCAAAACTTTCTTGCCGCCACATTAAGATACGCAAGATTTTGCAATACAATTGTACAAATGCCTTATGTTGTTTGTGCATTAATTGTACGATTAACCCTGAATGTGGATATTATAAATCAAAGCTCCAACAATCATCAACAACCTTGCGAGCCCCCAAATCGCCCGAAAATCGCTAGGAAATGTGTAAGTCAATAATTTAGTATGCGATGTTGCGACAGCCAAGCAGTTTTCGAATTTGTACGTTGACAGAGGTGTACAGCCGCCACAAGAGTGATATGATGTGGGCTTTAGAGATTAAAATTGTATAACAATATTTTATGTCATGATGAAAATCAACATAACGTGCAAAATTTGCGCATCATTTCTAGTTACTGCAGCGATCGATATCTCAATCAATTAAGTGGTCGGCTTTGTAATAAAAGCCACTGCATTCATAACAATGGTGGGTTCATTCCATTTTCAGTTTAAAATTCAAATTCGCTTAAGCAATGACCAGCTGTCTTCAGGCAATGAATACTCCATGATTAATGATTGAATTATTGCTAGCAGTGTTCTAATGTCTTCAAAGCAATTATATCATTCTTATGGGATAAATGGTCTTGTAATGTTGCATTTGTTTCATATTTGTTTTCATAATCTGATTAGCCAGTTGTTACCACAACTTTACATTTACATAATTATATAAGAATGAATTATCTGCTTTATCTAAAGTAAGAATATCATATATGTTTTATGAACTTTGCAGTTGTTTGTATCACACAACTAATTCAACAGTTGTTCATGCGTGTACGTATCGTTCACATGACTACATATTATGAAATGGTTTCATCCATTACTACAACAGTCCGTTTATCTGGGAGAGCTTTGGAACATTGAGCCTTACAGGACTCCAGGGTATCCGAGCAGACGTGTAAGTGCTTAACGCTTATAAATAAATAACTTCATGTCCTGAAATCTGGAATAAGTTGATTGTATTCTTCAAGAATACAATTGTCGTATTTTTTCTTCACAAAAGGAAAGGTTATTTGACTAACTGTAGCAATGTCCATGTATTTGTCTGTATCAGAAGCAATCTCAAGTGAGTTCAAAACCAAAAGTTCCATTAACAAGTTTAAACCTACCAATCATAACAGGTTCAGAATCATTCAGTTCTTACGAAACCTCACTATCTCAATTTAGTTTGGAACCTGAAAACCCACCAACAAATCACGAAGAGTTGATGTAAGTTGTGATATACACAACAAATATCCACCAAGGAACCATCACTTCCATCTAAGCTACTAACATCAACATCAAAACTACTATGGCTATAACCAGAACCTCAGAATACACTGCCAGGTGGCTGCGGTTTCAAACCACAATGGTTACAATATTCTAATTTCACGTATGGCTCTTATTGGAACTGTTGCAACAATAAGGATGTAATCAAGTTGGATATTCCTTACTTAAATTTATTTCAACATTCGTTTAATTATGTTCTCTTTGTTTAAAGTTTGCATGCAGGTTCCTATCATGATCATATCATTGTGGTATCATAGAAAATCCCTTATCTTCATTCCCTAAGTGTATGTTGTGGTATCATAGAAAGTCCATTATCTTCATTTCCTAAGTGTATGTTGTGGTATCATAGAAAATCCCTTATCTCCATTCCCTAAGTGTATGTTGTGGTATCATAGAAAATCCCTTATCTCCATTCCCTAAGTGTATGTTGTGGTATCATAGAAAATCCCTTATCTTCATTCCCTAAGTGTATGTTGTGGTATCATAGAAAATCCCTTATCTCCATTCCCTAAGTGTATGTTGTGGTATCATAGAAAATCCCTTATCTTCATTCCCTAAGTGTATGTTGTGGTATCATAGATAATCCCTTATCTTCATTCCCTAAGTGTATGTTGTGGTATCATAGAAAATCCCTTATCTTCATTCCCTAAGTGTATGTTGTGGTATCATAGAAAATCCATTATCTTCATTCCCTAAGTGTATGTTGTGGTATCATAGAAAATCCCTTATCTTCATTCCCTAAGTGTATGTTGTGGTATCATAGAAAATCCCTTATCTTCATTCCCTAAGTGTATGTTGTGGTATCATAGATAATCCCTTATCTTCATTCCCTAAGTGTATGTTGCTGTTAAAGTTATTTTATATTTTCATGATTTAATGATCCAAAACTTACAGACAGCTATTGTTAAGTTGTTGGCACAAGTTCAGTCTACTGTACCTTTCATACAATATCTGAATAAGGACAAAATTTTATCTGATTTTTCTCTATTAGAAATATGAATTGTTAGATTTTCAAGTTGAAGAAGCTTTAAGAATACCCAAAATGGTAAACTTAATTGTTAATAATACAAACATAATATAGTCAGCCTAAGTGCACACTGCAGTTTACATGTATCTGGTTTCTTGTGATATTTTAAATTGTATGTTACGTTTAAGGTCACAGAATTGTAGTAATTGATACGTAATTGTGCGATGTCTGTATTGTTCAAAATGAGGGGATTTTTCTAAACAATGTTTCTGTATGTATTTTCTCAAATACACATGAAAATAGAATCTGGTATTCGAAAAACAAGAACAACCTTTACATACATGCATAACACTGTTGGTGCTGACACACGAAAATATTTCACAAGTATTCAGTTCTTTTCATATTTTTCTGTTAAGAAAAGCCAGCAACATATTACAGTTTTATATCTGTAGTAATTTCATGTAGAGCTGACAAATGCGACAATGAAAGAACAGTTGAGAGAAACCCACTTTAGTGACATCACGGAACTTACAACGGCTGTGCTTAACACCATTGCTAGCTTAGACAGACAGTGGTTAATGATGTGTTTCATGCTTGGGTGTCTAGATAAAAGACGTGCGTGATAGCAAACGACCGTTACTTTGAGAAAGAATAGACATTACGTCAACGTCATTATTGACTGCGACACCTGAGCCAGATTACCAGTGTACCTTTTACATTTTGTGTAATATCTTTTTTATTTTTTATTGTATAGCATTACAATTTGGCATGTGAATACAAATATGAATAAAATATGATTCCACAAATTTAATTCAAAATATTGTGGTTTGTTCAAAAGTTATAATCAAAGTCCGGTAACTTTTGAGACAGGCCTGGTATACCATAATTCGTTGATGGAAATATTTACTCATTAAAATTTGTGTTTTTACATTGTTGTCAGTTGTTCATCATTACACGATTGATGTTACTTACATCTTTTGACTGTCATTAATAGTTTTGTCCAGCTCTGAATGAAAAAAAACAACTCATCATTACTTATTTTAACAGATTCAATATTAACTTACAAAACTCCTAACTATTTTAATACAATATCTTTTGTGATTGTCATTGCTTTTAATTGATCTATTTCGGCCTAGATTATCAGCAGTGTTGTCAGCCAGGGCATGGTATGCACTAGATGTTGGTCCTGACTGTCTACAAAGGCGTTCTGTGTCAGCATACATTGGTACATACACTTAAATAGAATCTGAATGAAAGCGAGATAACTTGTACCACCGAGATCGTACTCACATGTCTCATAAAAGTTGATTTTTTTCACTAAAAATCATAAACACATGTGTTAACTACTTGTGCATATGAAAACATATGAAAAAGAATTAATATAAAAATCTGGAATATATAAACATGGATCAAGAGAACTCAGTAAATGAAGACCAAGTAAGTGACAATGATGTTCACGAAATACAAAATGGTGCCTGTGTTGTTTTGTTTCAAGAGAAATAATTTTTTGGTAACATTATGTTAAATCAAATTCAGTGGCTAAACACGAGGAAATGTACTCAAGTATCACTTATGTAACTGAGTCTACACACCTCACTGGGCTACGGTGTGTACGGGGCATGTGGCGTTTATATGTCGAAACCCTGGATGATAAAGTCAACTTGATATCAAATGGTGCTATTTTGAGAGGAAAACAGTTGTCATTATTGAGCATGAATCCCCTGCCTCTTGACTTCTAGGACACTATGCGCATCAGAGTTAAAGATATACCCCTATCAGTTGATGATGGTATTATCAAACATACCCTCATAAAACAAAGTACAGAAAAAAGTGACATTTAAGCGTGAAAAACTAAGTATCAATGGTAAACATACACATTGCTTGATTATAGTTAAGGCATCAAGATTTAAGGCACAGGTTCATGTCCTTTGGGCATTTTAAAGCTTCTGTATTTCACCAGGGTCAATTTAAGACAGCTCCGAAGTGCAGTAAGTGTCTGTTAGTGGGTCATGTAGCCGCCACTTGCACCAATGACTGGACGTGCACCTTATGCAAGGAGATCAGTCACAAAAAGGTAACTGTCCCCTCCAACTGAAAGAAGACACACCCTCCCATTCCTCAGACACTCAGACCGACGATAAATACACCGAGTGTACTTTAAGTACACGTGTCTCACAGCAATCTTCAGTAGATATATACATCATAAACACGCCCTCGACACAGCAAGAAGCACATGTTGAACAGACTTCCAAACCAAGCAAGAGAAACATCCAACACAGACGCCAAGTCAACCAAGTCAGCCAGCTATAACAAAATACGTGAATTCTTCACAGTGTTATGATACTAAAACCTCAAACAAACGAAGATCAAAATCTGTTGTGAGTTTCCCGCATACACTATCTGAGGTGTTACATGAAAACACAAAGAAGCAGAAACAATCTAGCGCTAAACGGAAATGATTATTTGGCAACATTCTGTTTTAAAATGATTGTCACTTATATCGGACCTCCAATACGGACATGCATAGGAATAACAGACTCCATTTATAACACATACCACAAGTAAACACAACACTAATGACTATGAATTGATTATTATAGTCAAAAGTTATTATAATCATAAATACGCATTTATTTGATACAATGTTTTGTCTTTGAATAACATTACAATACATATCACGCATAGAGTTTTTTTTAATTCAAATAACAATGTTTGAGAGAGGACTACTTAAGGATGCTACGAACCAAGTTTAGAGATGATCCATCCATTGGTTCATGAGAACAAGATGATTAAATGTTTTTTCTATTTCTAGCGCTAGTGACCCCTAAAAGGGATTATAGTATGAGAAAATTGCAATCAGAACGCCACAAGGCTTCTACAGAGCAAATTTGAAGTAAATCTGACCGGTAGTGTCTGAGAAGACCATTATTGACGCCCAACGCCGGACACCGGAGCATCCACCCACCTTCGGTTCTGGTGAGCTAACAAATACACCAACCTACCAGAAGACTGCGGTAAAACATTCTTGTTGTAACATATAAAGTATCACATATACTTAAAGGAACATAGTGACTAATGAATGATTTTCACTTTTTGTAATACATGTAATTCATCCATAATGCACATTTATTTCAGATTCCCTACGTCTCTTTTATTGTTTTCAATATACATGTACATTTTAAGTTATCCTGATATTTTCTATTACTAAGGCAATGACTTAAGAATGTACGCTTAATTTCTCCGAATATTCAGAGGTTAAGGGATTATAACAAATGTGCCTGTCTTATGCAATGGTCTATTCATCACGGAGTAGATATTATTTTCCCAATTAATTATTTTAACACACCTTAAAGAAGCTGACAGTCCCCAATTGATCATGTTTTTTCATGAAATACCATGAACTACCAAGCCCCACAGATCATGGTTAGCCATGGTTGACCATGTTTTGTTAAATGGCCGCTAATGTGGTCTCTAACCATGGTTTCTTATGATCTCTAATCATGTTATAACTATGTTTTTCCACGGTCTCTAACCATGGTCTACCACGAAAATGACAGTTTATAATAATATGGTTAAGCATGATGCAAACACGATTAAGTAAAGATAAAGAAACAAAGCATACTCAACAAACCATGCATTAACATAACCAGCCATAGTTACACAAGAAACAATATTCTCATTTAAAAAAAATCTGTTCGGCAGCCTTTCCAGCCACCTACTTAAAATCAAGTAGGCAATGATGGCCCTTTTTAACTCACCCGAGTAAAGACTGCAACTGATTTGACCTTATGATCTAATTGTTGTCCCCAGGTGACCAGAGTTAAACTTATTAAAAATATCATTAAGAAAAACATTCTGGCAAGGTTTGGCAAAGATCCAATCAAACTGCGACTTCTTGAGTGTTAACAAGATTTCCATTCCAAACGACCCAAGTTCGAACTTATCCAAGAAATCATTGAAGAAACCAATGAACATCTTGTTTTTCCAGTCATCAGCATTTATGACGAAGTTTTTTATGACCTTGAAAGATATCTCTTATATTGTCTATTTACCGAATTCAATTGGTCACAGTATTTTCAAGTAACTTTAAGTAGCGGCAGACTTTATGATTCTGATTAAATGTTGCTCGTGATAATAGCATGATTGTCATTTCAATTTGAAGGGTCGCATTCTCTTTTTTGCTGCTTATTTACTCATAATACCTGAATTCTTCAGGTATTTGATTCAAAACAGCCTTAATCATTTTATCCATTTCCCCTGGTTGCAACTGTATAATTTATCTAAGCATTAGTCTGTATGGTTGAATATGTTAGATCATATCTAGACATATGACCATGTTAGTTAGTTGTTTTTTTACCATGGTTAGCTGACCAATGTATTTCATGGTTATTTAATGTGACCAAGCGTTTGACCATGGTTTGAAATTTTGTTTCATAGCAGATCATGGTATTTTACTTTTACTCTACATGACCACATTCTAACATGGTCATTGACCATGATGTAACCATGGCATTTGATGGCTTTTTGGTGACAATCATGAAATAACATGTTCAGATATCAAAAACAATGAATCACTATGATAACCATGGTATACATTTCAACAATGCTAGTAATGTATGTTGTGTTGGTGATGCTTCTGCTTCTGATGTAGAGAAAAACACACAGTAATATTTCTATCATAAATTGTGGGTTATTTTGCCCATGGTGTTAGTATTCTTTTTAAATTTACTAGCATTCTCTTTTATTATTAGAAAATAAAACTGTTAAAAGACTATACATCTGTTCATCAAACCTTCATTTATGAACAATATATTGTTATTAGGTTAATAATGTTATGCAACAAACTAAACAATACAAGCCAAGAGGCGAGACCTTATGCAGGGTGAATCTATACGCTGAAGCTACAGATTGCTTAGAACCCTAGTCCCCAATCATGTTAGTAATGTTAGTTTGTTAACACAACATCATGTAAAATTAACTACTGCTGTAAGATGTGTTAGAGTGCAATCTCTATTTTTAACTTCAGATGTCCAGTTTACAAGAAGACGATTATGTTAAAGTTCAGATCAACGCCAATAGTGATGGATTTCGGGTGTTTGTTGGACAAATTGTGAGAGTAGACAGTGACAATGAAGAGGTTAATTTGTCCCATTTTGTTGAGACAACTGTCAAAAGGAGAACATTATTCTACTGGCTGAACAACCTGGAGGTTGGGTGGGCAGACATGTCTGACATTGTTGGAAAGATAAGTCCACCTACATTTAGTGTAAAGAGTACCAGACTTCTGTACTCATTCAAAGATCAGTGATGTTGAACAACTAAAAAGATCTTAAACCTCACCAGAACTAATATATATAATATTTATCTTTTGTTCAATGTTAACAATCATATAAAATATGCCCATGGCATCAAATGTACAACAAAAGTTTAATCTACAGTTGGAACTAATAACTTGTCTGTAGACCTTCTCAGATGAGTTGTTGTCTTGTTGTGAACTGTTTAATGCAGCTTTAGCCGAAAGCTTGATAAATATATTAGTTTCTGACTACTTTTTGTATAATTCAAAGTTATTCATCATGATACTGTAGTGTTTTCATCACTGTTCGCAGTTTCCATGAGTTTTCACAAGTTTTAATATGTATTGATTTTGAACATTATTTTCTTTACTTTAAAACTTTGTTTCAGTATTTACTGAGTTTACTAAAAACAAGTAATTCTGATTCACAGAATGTTAAAGACCTGCATCAAAATACTTCAATGAATTACATGTCAAAGCTACTTGTAACATTATGTAGTGTCCATATGCCTTTTGGCATTAGTACAAATAAAGCTGGAAACCAGACGGCAGTCTTTTTTAACAATATCATTCAAAAACTATTGTAACTCACAATTAAATATTAACACAATCAATCTGACATATTCTTTAAAATTTTGTTAGCATTTTTTTATGTTTATCAGTTTTCTGTTCAGATTTTACAAGAATAGAAAATAAGAATAATAATAATGGTATAGAAAAATGCCTTACTTTGTACCTCAGTGTCTCTCAGCTCGGACAATAAATGATTTTTACCAACTTTATGCCATATACATTCTTTTAAGCAAGCTTTGTTGTATGGCTCAATTTGTAGTGTCTGTGAGGACATTTATCAAGTTATTGTAAAAACATAATTATTTACAATGTATATTCTCTAGGAAAGAAATCACATTTATTTTTCAAAATTCTCAACACAGGACTTACATATACCGTATTTATACGAAATATTCTATTATTGTCACTTTCTCAACTTTAACTGCAGGAGTTGTGCAACTGGAACAAAAACATAAGCAGCAAATCTCTCATTTCAAACTCTAAATCAAGCTATTTCTACCAATTGGATGTTGTTTTCACTGAGAATGTATACCTTATTAACCCCAGACAAATGCAGGTAAATATGAATAATGGACCACTCAATCAGTGTATTAAATCATTGCTCGTTTAATGAAACAATCCCAATTCTAATTAAGCAATACGAGATTAGTAACTGAGTGATTCACAAAATGTAAGCTTTTGGATGTACCTGGAGGAAATTGCTGGTGTGTATACTAATAACACAGGTTAAATAATTGAATAATGATGTGTAGTTGAAAATATGGTAATAGATCCATAATTAGATTTAACATTTAGAGCAATAAGTTGAAATACTTGCAAGATGACAGAAAAAAGTAATTTGAGAACACCAGAGAAGTGTATAAATTATGTATACAGAATCTGAATAAATATTTCCATTTTTAAAATGTTCATTGAATATATCTATCATCTGGGAAGACAAATGTCTTTGTAAAAAAACCCCCCACTATATCTGTAGACTTCACTTGTCATATCATTATTATCATATAATCAAAATAAACTACTGCCATAAAACATAATGGTACATACATGTACTCCAGCACCCAAGTTGACATGACCTTGACACAGTTGTACGTTCTTGGACTGGTTCTATGTTTGTTTCAGCAGATCTTAACAATCACAATTTAATAAATCATGTGTTTCACAGTCTGTGTTTAAGTTGATAGAAAACAAATCCTGGAATAAAATGAAGAAATTGACCAATAACTATAAAACAATCTAAATAATCAGTATAAACAAAATATTGTAAAACACTACAGGATTTATGCGGGAATCTCAGATATTTCTAGTTTAAGGTAATCATTCACTGATGTCTAACACTATATGTAGATAAACACTTCAGTAGAAGTAAACCTTTAGTTGAAAGATAATCAATTACCGTACATGTGTGTAGAAACCTAATCATAAATTAATCAAGGTACTCATTTTATGTTTTATACAGACATCACAGATAATAAAAAATGAATAAACTTACTGTGGTCAATAACCTGTAAATATGAACAATGCTTTTCTGACCCTCTCTCCACACTCTTGCCATGGCCTGAATAAAAAATAACAAACCTTGATAGTAAAACTACCTTCTGAACCAAAAAAATCAATCTTAATATCATAAAGGTGGTCATTATAATGAGGTCATCTTCACTGAAGTTGTTGTAACAAGGTTTTACTCTTCTTTTGTAAAAGCTTTTTCATTTTTTTGTATTCTGTCTACATGATAAAATCACTTCTAAAATGCTTTTTATTAATAATGTACTTCGTGCTTTGAAAAATGCAATATTCATGCAATATATACAGACAAGACGGCCAATACAGACAATAATAACAATATGCAACTGACAGTAAATTTTAGAATCATGTAAATATCACTCCAGGCCCAGTCATACAATAAAAACATGCATACACAATGTGTCCAAGTGATATAAACAGGATTTTTATTCTGTGCATACATAGACAAAATCTATGGGTCAACAAAACCAGAAAACTTGGTGGATTTCATCACCAATTATTTGTCACACAGTCTGAGAGAAAATATTTGAATCCAGACAATTTCATCCTCTGCATAACTCCCAAACTATAGTGATATTAAATTAAGTATACTTTCTTTGGAATAATCCATTATGGTAAGTTGTATTATTTCTTATAATTAGTGGTGTCTTGACTAACACAAAATTTAAATTTAGTCATGTAAGGTATATTATAGAAACAAGAAGCTAACATCAAACAATTTTTAAGCCTGAAGGCCATTCACAGTCTCTTAATGAGCTGTACAAGATTTGATACAATATGCCTGTATATCAGTGTCATGGAAACATGATAATTATTGTAATGTGTAACAGACTGAAAGGCATCAAAAGGATATTTCCAGTTGTTAATAATTGAATGATTATTAGATATCCTGTTACACTGCCTGATATTATATGTACTACCACATAATAGTACTAGTCTGAAAGACATAATATTATATGTACTACCACATCATAGTACTAGTCTGAAAGACATAATATTATATGTACTACCACATCATAGTACTAGTCTGAAAGACATAATATTATATGTACTACCACATCATAGTACTAGTCTGAAAGACATAATATTATATGTACTACCACATAATAGTACTAGTCTGAAAGACATAATATTATATGTACTACCACATAATAGTACTAGTCTGAAAGACATAATATTATATGTACTACCACATAATAGTACTAGTCTGAAAGACATAATATTATATGTACTACCACATAATAGTACTAGTCTGAAAGACATAATATTATATGTACTACCGCATCGTAGTGCTGGTTTGAAAGGCATAATATTATATGTACTACCACATCGTAGTACTGGTCTGAAAGACATAATATTATATGTACTACCACATCGTAGTACTGGTCTGAAAGACATAATATTATATGTACTACCACATCGTAGTGCTGGTTTGAAAGGCATAATATCATAAAGATTAGGTTCTTTATAGTACAAGTCTGAAAGGCATAATATCATATGTACTAAAACATTGTAATACTAGTTTATAAGGCAAAAAGCGTAATTATTTACAATTACTGTCACATCACTGAAAGGCAAACAATAATAAAATCTAAGGTATAAGCCATTGCAAATATAATATATACCTCAATATTGTAATGAATGCTGGGTTTAAGGTTTGTGTCTAATACAATGTCAAACTAAAAGCCTAAGCTTAATCCCTGCCAACACTAATAACTAACAGATAACAGCCAGTTCTTGGAATGTACATGTCATCCAGGTTACTATGGCAAGATAGTATTTGACACTAATGGTTCATTTATCTAAGGGAGGATTTCATTCTAGCCCAGTCGCATCCACAATAATGAGGTATTATTTAAATGTTTCTCTTTGCAGGCTACATTTACAGATGTGCTTTTGATACTGGGATAAGTTTGATTGACATGCTGATAATGTAGAGAATGGTTCAATTTCAGGACACACAAATAATCACAACAAACAATAAATCACAAAATGTTGACGTTGTATCTCAGAGAGGAGAAAATATTCTCAAAACACTTGAGGAGCGCATGGATGAGTTTTCTGCAGTTGCTAAATCTATTGGCAACATAAATGCAACATTGTCAGAACTAAAAGGAGATGTTTTAAACTTGAAAAGGAAGGTCGACGGACAAGAACCAGGACCATCTATGAGGCCTAGAACAGGAACTTGTACTGATGATGACATTATGTCATCGAGTGATGATAGTGAGGATGAATGACATTGACAATTTCCTTCAAGGTATGGGGGACAAAGCTCAAGAACAGGATGGCCTGTTAGATGAACTAAATAATTTCTTTTTGGAAGAAGATGATGTAGAGGAGCCAATTGAAGAAAAACTAGCAGCGATCACAAACAAGGCAATCCAAAGCAAACCACAAGAGGAAAAGATCAAAGAAATCAAAGCCAGACACAAACGCCCAAAAAACATGGAGTTTTTGCAAGTGCCTCAAGTTGAAGGTATCCTCTGGAGACAGTTGAGGAGTAGCACAAGGGCAAATGACTACAATTTGCAGAAAAGTCATTGAGAGTTTGCCAAGATAGCTGTCCCTATTGTCAAAGCACTTGAAAGAGTGCAAAAATCAAGTGACTCAGAGCTAAAGTCCCTTATCTCTGATGCTTTTAAGCTGACCACAAACAGAATTGTCAATTCAGTTGTTACCAGACAGGAGAAAATAAGGAAAGAACTTGATAACAAATACAAGACCTTAGGTGATAACCAGGCTTCAGCAACAAAGCTTTTTTGGGATAACCTTGTTGAAAATATTAAATCCCTGAAAGATTCAAGAATACAACTGTGCCATACCAAAACAAAGCCTTTTTTCCAAAAAACTGGGAGCCGGTGCCCAGTTTCAAAACAGCCGGTACCAAAACATGCCTCACCAGAGGTACCAACCATCCAGAGGTCAACAAAGATTTGGGAGAAAATGTAGAGCAGTCACGGCAACAGGGTGCAGAACAAGAAAAAGTGAACCTTTAAGTACAATTTCATAGATTGTAAATAACATTCCTGACAATTTTCATGCCGGAAAAACAAAAACACATTATAACGCTTGGGCCAAATTATTTAATGACTGGTGGATTTTGCAAACTGTTTGTTGATATGAAGTAGAATTAAACAAAATTCCTAATCAAATAATTGTTTCAAATCCATACAAATTTTCTGATCAAGAAGAAGACGAAATTCAAAAAGAAATTGATCAATTTATATCAACGGGAATAATTGAAATTGTTCCTAAAAATGAATCAAACGTTGGTGAATATATATCAAATATTTTCATACGGCCTAAAAAGAATGGTAGAGTAAGAATTATACTTAATTCGAAAATTCAATCTAGACTACATGGATAAACATCACTTTAAAATGGAAACACTACAATCAGCTAAAGATGCAATGAGGGAAGATTGCTATTTTGGTTCTGTTGACTTGTCTGATGCTTTTTACTCTATTCCTGTTTGCAAAAAGGATCGTATATACTTCCGTTTCTTACATAGAAATATTAAATATCAATTTACATTGCTAGTCATGGGCCTAACGAGCAGCCCACGTATTTTCACAAAAATCCTTAAGCCAGTTTTTGCAAAATTACCATCAGCTGGCCACATAAGTACTGCTTACATAGATGACTCATGCCTGCAAGGTAATTCTTATAAGGCATGTCTTGATAATATACAAGACACCGTTACTTTAATGGACTCATTAGGATTGACTATTCATCCAACAAAATCTGTGTTAACGCCTTGCCAAAACATTACATTTTTGGGGTTTATACTTTCCTCTGAAACTATGACAGTAAGGCTTACAGATGCTAGGAAAAATGAGGTAATTGCCTTATGCACTGATTTGTTATCTATGAAACATACAACTATAAGGAATTTCTCTGCATTAATAGGGAAATTGGTTGCTGCCGGGCCAGGAGTTGAGTATGCCCCCCTTTTTATCAAACCATTAGAAAAAGTAAGAGAAACAGAATTAATAATTCATAGGGGTAACTTTGATAGCTACATGAAGATTAAAGATGGGATAAAAAGGATAATTAAGTAGTGGATCACAAATATACCTACTGCATCAAAAAAGGTTTCTCATGGTCCTTCTATAATAACCATATATTCTGATTCGTCATTGGAAGGTTGGGGGGGGGGCATATGACAAGAGTAATAATATCAAAACAGGGGGTCTATGGACTATAGAACAAAAGTTGCACATAAACATATTAGAACTAAAAGCATGCTACTTAGCTCGTACATCCCTGTGCAAAAATACTTCTAACATTTATGTCAAAGTATTTATGGATAATACAACTAGCTGTTCCTATGTAAATAAATATGGAGGGAAGAAATCAAAATTGGATAGGTTAGCTAGAAACATTTGGTTTTAGTGCATTTCTAAAGGGATCCATCTGACTGTCGCCCATGTCCCAGGGATTTTAAATATAGAAGCAGATAGAATGTCTAGGAAAATTAATGATGATTTAGAATGGTCCCTTACTACAGACGTGTTTAACAAAATATACAAACTTCACCCAATGCTTGACATAGACTTGTTTGCATCAAGATTAAATTATAAATTAAAGAGTTATGTTTCAAGAAGACCTGAGCCTGAGGCATCTGCTGTTGATGCTTTCTCACTTGCACGGAAAAATCATACATATTATATGTTCCCTCCTTTCAGTCTAATATCACACATTCTACAGAAGGTAGAAGAAGACAGAACAACAGCAGTATTAGTAGCACCAAAATGGCCAATACAATGTTGGTGGCCAAACCTACCCAGTCTAGTCAGTGGGCCTTGCCATCAACTTTCTTGTCCAAAAACAGCACTGTATCTACCCAACAAACCAGACAGGAAACATCCACTAAAACACCTGAGTCTGGGAGTTTTTTCATATATCCGGAAAATCCTCAGAAATAAGGGAATACCTCGCCAACCAAAAACCCTATTTTACAATCATGGAGATCATCTACAAAACTGCAGTATGACACATACATTAAAAGATGGCTATATTTCTGTGAAGGGTCGGAAAATCCCCTTCAACCAGATATAAATTCAGTTTTAGAATTTTTAACAATACTGTACAATTCGGGTGTAAGCTATAGTGCATTAAATACTGCACAGTCTGCCATTAGCATTTTTGTAAAATTATGCAGTAATGATGACCTAAGCCTATCTATTCATATTAAGCGTTTCATGGCAGGATGTTTCAATGAAAGACCTGCAATGCCAAGGTATCAATCCCCTCGGGATGTCAAAGTTGTGTTGAACTTCCTAAGTAAGATGACAACTACAACATTATTACAATTATCCTTAAAACTATGCATGTTATTCCTTATTTTGACAGCTCAGAGAGCTCAAAGTTTGCACCTCATTAAATTACAAGATAGACATATTCGTAAAGATGAATTAGTCATTAAAAGTACTCTTTAAACCTTAAACTGTGTATAATTGATGTCTAGTCAGAGTATTTGAAGCGTACAGCAGTACTTAGACAGGGTGACCAATTGCTAATAAGCACCGTCAAACCACGTAAAGCTGTATCCATAAGTACTGTTGGTCGTTGGATAAAATTGATTTTATTGAAATCGAGCATTGATAAAAAATTCAAACCCCACAGCACTAGGGCGGCTGCTGTATCAGTTGCCAGATTGCAAGGTGTTCCATTGACTACAATAATTAAAACAGCTGGCTGGTCAAAAGCAGTGACATTTGCTAAATATTACAACAAACCGATTGACAAACCCAATTCTATTCAATCGGCTGTTCTGTCACAAACTGTGAATGACTGATAGAATATAGATCTAAGTACTGGCTATGTATTTAGTATTGTTACAAAAATATATTTGATATCTTATATGTGATTATGCATGTGTCAATAAATATATTGGTTGTCAAATTGCGTATGTTTTTTTTTCTTTTTTTGGATTGTTTACATGCAAAATTATGCACAAAGTTCTCCAAAATCTCTGTGGAGCCGATTGGGGAGTTATGCAGAGGATGATATTGAATGATTAAGCAAGACTTACCTTGGTAAGGTGAAGGTTGATCATAATTTCATCCGCTGCAAACTCCCCAAGGGCTCACACACCCATCCACTACCACCCAAATACATTATTCAAAATTTTGCGAATTGGTTGTGGTTGCACAACCACTTCATTCTCTTAAGACTGATACTTGCTGCTGGTCAATGTGCTATCTCTCTGTGTGAGCCCTTGGGGAGTTTGCAGCGGATGAAATTATGATCAACCTTCACCTTACCAAGGTAAGTCTTGCTTAATCATTCAGTTAACATACATGAGTATGGTATCTCCACAAGAGATATTTAATGTACTAAATATATAAGCAGATCATTCAAATTTCAGAGTGTTCCCCGCGGCTTACATCATATAAAAATAAAGTTTGTTACTACATGTTTCTTCTTACCTGAAGATCATTTGCAGGGTTCCAGTCAATATCATACAAGACAAGTCTAGATGCTCCAACAAGATTTAAACCAACCCCACCAGCTTTTGAACTCAACAAGAATATAACTGGAAAAATTAAGAACATTGATAGTAATAAAAAAATATTTTTTTTTTACCTTTCACACTTAAACTGGCCATGTTTTTAATTTAATTTATAGTGTTAGAGAGCAGAGAATAATTCAATAAAATCATTGACAGAAAAAAATAAATTTAGTCATGCCCAAATAAGGGCAAAAAAAATATTATACTGAACAGAGGAATATATTTTATGCCAAAGCAAAAACAACAACACTAACCATACATGTTATATTTTCTTAATAAGATCCTAAATAAGATAACGAAACAACCGAAAAACTTACATTCATTTGAATGTTTAGGATTAAATTTTCAAACAAAATCATGTCATTTACTAGTTGGAGTCTGTCCATCTAACCTAAGGTACTTATAGTTGTTCTGTCCACATAAACATTGAATTAAATTCAAGGTATTCAAACAAAGATCAGTTTACACGCCATGTTTTCCAATTATGTAACCATGAGTTTCTTTTTTAATTAGATTTAACCAATCAATTCATAACTTAGCTTATTTTGCACAGCAGTATTTGAGCTTTGTTGAAACACAGCAGAGCTCAACTAAACTTTGAAGAGCCCCCTGGTTGAGTGGTTAAGGTCTCTGACTGGTAATTATTATCCCCTCACTGAGTTTGAATACCACTCAGGACCAAATTTCAGTTGTGAGAAAGCTGTCCAGCTAGCTTATGGATGGTTGGTGGTTTAACTAAGGTGTATGTATGAAGCCTTCCTCCACATTAAATCTGGAAAACCTGACATAACCATGGCTGTTGATGCAATATTAAACCCCAGAAAAAAAATAGCTAAACTTTGTAACTTAGAATCAATATTAGAAACTTAAACTATCACATAATAAGCAATGTAACAAAATGTTTTAACATCACAGAAAAAATTTAGCTGGTTCATAGAGTGAAGAAATAAGTATGACTGAAAATTGTACAGATTTCACGAAACATTGTCTATAAAATTACAAGGATCATCAACACAACAGTGAAACTCAGAAAAAGCTCTTGGTATTTTATCAGATATCAAAGTATTAAAGAACAAATTTCTTACATATGACCAAGTAAATCTTCAAACTTGGTTCACTTCAAGTAGTACCAATTCAATTGATGAACTGATTCATAAACTTAGTAGGATTAATGTCATATTACAACAGTACTTCAGTTATACATGAAGATCTGCTGACCTAGCTAGCTATCCTGGGGTACAACCAATACTCACATACTCCTCGGCATAACTACAGAAATAAATCATCAAATTCTGAAATGAATCTTTTACCTTTGTATGGTTGGAAACAATGACAATTTTCTCATGTTTATCACAAGAATGTAACTCATGAAGAAGACAGAGTAAAACTGTCAGTTTTCCTGAATGCTGTTCAAGATCTCTGTCAGTCACATAATCACCAGGAAAGAGTGAGCACAATCCCTCATATACAGATTTCTGAAATCAAACCAAATGGTCTTCTTTTTCAAACAATTTGCCTCTTATTGTTGATTGGGATGCATAAATGTATCATTAAGATAATCATAAATAAATTTGTAATCATAAAGAACTAATTTTGATGATTAGATACATAGCAGTATACACTAAAGTGAAAAAATTAAATGTTCAGTTCTATCAATACAAGAACAACATGAAATTCATTCTATTGAAACAAGCAGTTTCTCAATAGTTCTTCAAAAGCAAAGCATGAACATCAGTTTTATGTCACAACAGCAGAATTTAAAATATTTCATGAATTTCAAGGAAACACAAAATCTAATAAAATAGCTACTACATGTATTCACAAAGTTTAATAACCTATCTGCCAATAGGACTAAAATGTTTTCTATCAACATAAAATAAAAAACAAAAACTCACATTTTGATCAAAGTCATCACAATGTTTGATATCCTCCTGTTCCAATGCTTTGTTGTATATAAGACTTGGATGGTTACAGAGTTGTTCAAGAGCAGCTCTACAGATAAGATGTGGTGATCCAGAAATACTACCAGATAGACATGATCATGTCAACTGACATTTTAACAGCTGTTGATATAACCAAACTTGTGAGGCACTTGGTTGATAGAATAAAACAATCTCTCCTGGAAGAATAAAAAATTAGCTTTTTAAACTTTATTGTAGACAAAATAGTAAATGCTTAAAAATATTGTTAAAAAGACTGAAAATATAGAAGACAAGAATGAAGTATATGAGTAACAGAGGAAATGTGAGTGAAAAACAAAGCCACTTAAACTGAATCTATACTTAGAAAAAACATTGTATTTACCAAGTTCATAAAATTAACTAAGAAATATATAAACAAGAGGGCCAAGATGTTCCCTTCTCGCTCACCTGAGTAAAGATTGCAACTTCTATGGTTTTCCTGTGATTTAACCTGGTGACCTAGTTTTTAACCTGAGTTGACCCATGTTCAAACCCGTTCATGATATCATTAATATAAACATTCTGACAAAGTGTGAGGAAGATCCAATCAAAACTGGGACCTATAAAGGGTTAATAAGGTTTTCCAGTGATTTGACCCAGTGACCTAGTTTTTGATCCCAGATGACTCATGATTGATCTTACCCAAGATATCATTAAGACAATCATTTTGGCAAGGTTTGGTGAACCTCCAATCAAAACTGTGACCTATAAAGGGTTAATAAGGTTTTTCTATGATTTGACCTGGTGACCTAGTTTTTGACCCCAGATGACCCATGTTCAAAGTTAGTCAAGATAGTATTAAGAAAATCATTTTGACAAGGTTTGGCGAACCTCCAATCAAAACTGCAACCCCTAGAGCGTTAACAAGGTTTTTCTATGATTTCACCTGGTGACCTAGTTTTTGACCCCAGATGACCCATGTTCGAACTTAGTCAAGATATTATTAATACCAGCATTTTGACAAGGTTTGGTGAAGATCCAATCAAAACTGTGACCCCTAGAGGGTTAACAAGGTTTTTCTATGATTTCACCTGGTGACCTAGTTTTTAAACCCAGAAGACCCATGTTCAAACTTGTCCAAAATATTATAAAACAAACCTTCTGACAGAGTTTGATGAAGATTCAATTAAAATTGCAACCTCTAGAGCATTAACAAGGTTTTCTGGTGTGCTGAACAAGTGGCCTAGTTTTTGACCGGAGATGAGCCATATTCACCCATTTTACAAGATTATTATTACGAAGTTTCATGAAGATCCAATCAAATCTGTGATTTCTATAGAGTTAACAAATTTTCCATTCTATTTGACCCGTTGACCTAGTTTTTGACCCCAGATGACCCATGTTCGAAATAGTCATTGAAACGAACATTCTGACCAGGTCTGATGAAGATTCGCTCAAAAGTTTGACCACTAGAGCATTAACAACCCCCAGGTGTGTATGACGGACGACAGATGCCAGATGCCGGAGTAGACTGACTAATGACAATAGCTCACGGAGCACTACATGCTCAGGTGAGCTAAAAAAGGTATATCAAGGCTTTCTATTCTAAACAATGAATATATTTAATCTGTACCTCATAATTATGTGTGAACACCGGTAGGGGCCTAATTAGAGATACAGCATGACATAATAATCATTATAGGCATTAATGTTACTAATACATCAGAAGGCTGCAGTGATGTACTTCGCATGAATAATACAAAAAAAGCAAAAAAATAAGCATTTTACAAACATAAAATCATACATTAGTCAACATAGGAGATATTTTTATTTATTTGTGTACTTTGGGTACTTCAGATTACAAGTCCATAGGCAGCAACATTACGCATCAATCAAATTTAATTATAAAACATTAATGAAACAATTGACAGATTGTTAGTGTTGATAACAGATTCAGTGTTCTATTAGGTGATGTTTGTGTAATACACATGCTTGCAATACTGAGCTCACAATTTGGATACAGTGCACAGATTGCCATTGATGACCACTCTTCCTGTCAGACAATTGACTTGTTAAAATTCCAATATTACTGCACATGCTCAATACTTGTGTGTTCATTCACGGAATACAACTATTTTACATACCATAACTTCTTATTTAATAAACAAAACACTAGAAATCCAAACCTTGACAATTTCAAAGTGCCATTATAAAAGTGAGTTTATTAATGAGTAATCAACTAAAACATGGTTCTTCCTATGGAGATCATCAAAATTTAGCCAATCACAGATCTGGGATCTGAGATCAGTCTGCAAAACTTGATTTTATTATTATGCACAACACTAGCAACATTCTGAGGGTTGACTATCAATGAACAGGGTTTTCACTAAACATCAACAGTTGAGGGTCAAAATGACTCCTGGGTGGAAGTTAAAATATTAAAAAAAAACAGAAAACTTTACTTCAGTGTCACTGAAACAATAAAAACCAGTAAGGTTCGGACCTAGGAGAAAGCAGAGGTTCCAGAAAATTTCGCAGCTTCACTACTTCATGTCGGACATGTGAAATTTGACTATTTTTCATGCAGAAAATCTTAAATATCGAGTTTACATACATTTGAAGGTAGTTAAAGTATACATTTTTTTATTACTGAGTGGATGTATCTACATGTTGCACTATAAATGAGCAAAATGCTTTGAACTGCTGTCCGATAACAAGGGCTATGATGACATACGTTGGAAAAATACTTTTTTTTGTTGTAACTTTATTTAACAATTCCACATGTAATACATAACAATCCATTTTCATTCATATAAATATTTCAGGGTTCAAAGTAATATTGATTATGAAAAGTGTAAATTATAAGATATAAATGTTAGTTAGGACAAAAGGATAAAATAGTCAATGTAGTATTAAATAGCCGGAATAAGAAATAATTCAAGTTTCACGAGAGTAATAAAATGACCCTTTTAACTAAATTATTTGAAAAAAAATAACTTTACAAACATTGTATTTTTTGAATTAGGTGGTTTTATAGTAGCGTATATAGATGAAAGCAAGTATACTGATTTTTCTTAAGTAACCATCTAACATTCTTAAAAGTTGCATTACCACATATTTTCAACATTTGGAAATGTATACTTAACTGAAGTATACATCAAAAAATACTTAAGAATTAAAATACAATAAAATTATACATGTGACCCAATGTCTATATTCAAAATAATTCCTATAATTATTTTAATGAAAATATAATATATTGAAATGAAACTTTTTTAATAGTTATACTTTTGATTGTGTCTATTACGGCCACTCTAATTTTATTAGTTTTTAATCTGACAAAAAATAGACAATTAGTATTATATGGGTATTTTAGGAGACTCAATAAAAGAAAGGTACAAGGCAAAAAAACTGGTAAAATTTTACATTTTCAATTAAACTACCATAATTATTAAAGGACACAGATAGTAATAGTCAAGTACATAAACTATATTTTGTTCTTATACAATTTTCAATAGAATACTATTATTATTAATAGACACAGATAATAATATTCAAGTATGTGTACATATATTTTGTTTTATAAAGTGTGAGACCATCTGTTCTGTGAGGTGTAAGTTTCACAGATTAACATTTAATGAAACACCTATATGTTGATTGTGCTTTAGAAAAAACAGTTTCAGAACAAAACAAATGAGCATTTAATAGAAGTCATTTTGTAAAATAGAAAGAATTATGTTGGCCTTGTCACTGTTGATCTGTCATCCAGAGCACTGAGAACTTTCTCCAAGTTTTTGAAAATTTCAAGAATGTGCCAGTTATGTTAGCTTAGTGTCTTTCACTCAATAAATGGTTTTTAAAGTTTGATTTAAAGAGTTCAATATTCGGTATCATATTTTTCATTTTGTATTTGAAACTAAATTGTTTAGCTAAAAGCATGGCACAGTTAGTTGGGACATCAATTTTTTTATTTCCAAGTAAGGTATCTAGCTTAGAGCAAGTGTTTATGGAATAACCAAATGTATTATTAAACCAGGAGATTGCCAAAAGCAAGATACATATCTACATTCAAAAAATAAATGCACAATAGTTTCTGAATCTTGGTTACACAATGAACACAAATCATTATCTTTAAGTCCCATTTTACAGTCGGTTTGTGCCCAATATTCTGTGGTTTATTCTGTATTGTAGCCAGTGTAAACTTGAGTCCTTAGTGGTAAGAAATGGGATATCATAATAATATTTCCAGTTGAAGTTTTCATGGAGATTTAAATCTGTAATCCACTTTCTTTGAGATTTTAGTTGTAATGAAGTTTTGTATAAAAGATAATCATATATTCTTCTACATCCTTTTTTATCACAATAGATAATTTCAATAATTAAACATTAAATATTATAATAAAATATAATAGTCGAAGTTGTTTCCCTTCTATTATACATGGGTTATATTTGATATACGTGACAAACCCCTTTGAATTTGACACTTTGGTACAAATTCTCAAGAGTCAGACGCTTTAGTTTACAGATTTCATGAGTGAAAATGCCATTTTAAGAGTCAAATAAATGTCCCCATGAAGAATTGACAACAATGGAACAGTAAAAAGATTTATTTCCCAATTTATAGAAAACTAACATTGCAGAAATATTCATTTATTGAGATCTATCAGCCTCAGAGGAGAAGGGGGAATGATTCACTTGTATTACACACATGTATGTGTATAATCTTCTATAAATAATAGCCAAGTCATGCTTTGAAGTCATCTTTTGCTCCTACTTTGAAATAACTTGTTCTCATTTTAACTTGGAGATGAAACATGGAGAATTATGAAGATAATGCATATTTGTATGAAATGAACATCTTAACTTAAAAACATCTGACATAGAGCATGTGGAAGACTTGTCCCATAACACAGCTGATCATAATGTTTCCATTGAGACGAAATTTTCCATGATGAAACATGATGAGATAATTAAAATATTTTCAGTAAAATGGAGAATTTGAAAAATGACTGTCCTAATACACAAGTTGTAAAAAACTGATTTCTTCATATTTAATCATAGACAATCAGTGACTCAGATAAACTCTAAGTCAGTTAAATTTAAATCACAATCAAAGCTTTAGTTTCTGTTGCATTCCTCTATGACAAACATGAGTTGTCTCCCTTGTTTTGTTTATATTCTTTCTTTAATGTTGCTACTTCCATAAATAATGTGTTTCTTTGTGTAAATAAATATTCAAGTGAGATTACATGTTAAGTAAAAGAAGTTAATCACCTAAGATATGAGGTTCATCAATGAAATTCTGCATGGTTAAGTCAACTGTTAGGCTGAATTATCATAGCTAAAACGTCTAGAATCTACCAATTAAAGCAAGACAGCATTTTCATATAAATTTTCATCAAGACAGCCTATAGGACCAAATAAATCTGTCAAAATACCCAGCATTTCTACTTTTGATACTGAATGCTGGAACTCTTCTTTTAGAGGTAGCATTTTCCCTACCCAATGGTCCTCTCTTAAGTGGAGATTGAGTATATATTCTGGGAGACAACTCGTGTACTTCATCACATTTGTCGACATACCTTGTTTTCAAGTCAGATTGGATATTATCAATACCTTGTGCCTTACCTTTTCTCACTGGAGAACTTGAGGTTCTTTGATGTTGGAGGTTCATTTCTCAACCTGACAGGTGACGAGCTAGATATTCATCTGTGTCCAGGCTTTGTTGAAGTTCCATGAATCATCAGTTGCTTGGTCCTACCTCGTAATTTAAACAGTGTATCTAATTCAGATTCTGATGCTGGACCTTGACGCCCACGTGGACAAAGTCTACCTTCACTAACAGGTTGTTGTCTCCCGTCATGGTAAGCAAGAGCAGAGTGTGTGAGTTGAGCAGTAGATGTACTAGAATCTCTATTACTGAAATTAAAAGCTTGTCTCTCAGGAGTTCTTTCTTTTCTTCTCATCTGTTCCTTCGGGAACCTGACACAGAAACATGTTTTATCACTGAAAAAGGTCTCATGTCTTAACATCTTATCAAATACATCACACAATAAGTTCATGAAAAAATGTAATCATGTTTACAATCACATGACAATCCACATTTTTTGGCACTGACCATTAAGTTTATAACAATCCAAAGTACAAAAATAATGGGGATGAGTCATAGTCCAAAGTATGAAACGTATATTTAGACAAATAGATTAGATCTATATGTTCAGTAACCTAACTATCCTATTTTGTTTTGGTCAAGTAACTTTGAACAAAGACTAGTTTTTTTCTAGCCAAATGTAATTACAATCAAGCTCTCATATCTCAGTAAAATTCAGTCTACAATAATTTAGAACACATCATTACTGGTGCAACAGATTTACTATACCCTGAAACATACTATAACTTGTAATTCACAACAGATTCAATGCTTAGCCCCAATGTCATAAATTTAAGAACAATATCTCTGCTCAAATCTCAATATTACAGGTGAATAGCTAAAAGCTTACACAAAACACATTTATCATACACCGTCCCCACAACAAACTAGTCCCTTAAGCTCAATATCATTCTAAAAGTATTTTAGTTGAAAAGGTACGGCTGTTTTGAGTTTGAATAAAAATTCAATTTTGCTGATAGAAAAATATAGGATTAGTATCATTATTGTTTATCTAAACTAACTAAGAAAAAATGAAGACAAAACAAAAGCTTGTAGTTTTAGAACACCACAGATCCAGTTATTTCAGATGGAACAGTTAAATACTGGTAGGCATGGCTTTCATTTGAGACTTAAAGCAGCATTTTGACTCTTGAAATCAGTAAAGTAACGATATTTACTCTTGATGATCAAATTTACAATAAAATTGGAAGAAAATTTTGTCGACAGGTCAAATTATTATCAGTCAAAGGTTACTTTTTGACCCTCAACTTTTTATGTCTGATGAAAACCGTGGGTAGGTAAAGTGAAGACAAGAGTATACTGATCTCTTCAATTACAGTATAACCATGAATATCAGATCCCTTACAGACTGATCTGAAAGTCTGTTTTTCTCAGAATTCCGGTTTTCAGAGAACTATCGATTATATAAGAGAAAAAACAGGACTTGAAAAATCATCCGGAATTCAGAGAATCTGGTTTTCAGAGGTTTTACTGTATTAATGAACGTCCAGACATTTACAATAATATAACAACATTAAATGGAAATCATACCCAGTTCATACAACAATCTTCATCAATCTGTTTAATCCATAACTATTGTTATAATCCCATGTTTCCTCACCAATACGACTTTGTTCTAACTCTCCAAGTAATTCAGCAATGCTTTCCTACATCAATCTATGGTTGTAAAATTCAAACAAATATTTGATACATACAGTAAAACTTTGTTATGAAACACATTGATATTAAGAGCACACAATTTATATTGAGCAACTGTCAGACCCAATGGCTTCTCAAGATTACAAAGTTTTATGGAATGTTGATACTGATTAACTCAGTAAAATAGACACTATCTTCATATAAGTGTAACAAGGCCTTCCAAATCATGGAACAAAAATTAGCCTTCTGACTTTCTAATTTTGACATTCCCATTGCTTTGGCACAGGCAGCAGTAAATCAGGCAAAAAGCAATGAAAAATTGTCGAAAAAATCAATAGATACATAGAAACCACGTGATGATCTTGCTTGATCAGTATAATATCATAATCACTAAATGGATGAAATTGAAAACATTCAAAAGAAATCACTAAGTAAGCATAAATTTAACTTAAATAACTGTACATAATACAAGATCTGTGGTTAAAACATAATTCTATTTATTTATTTACCTTGAATAACATTCACCTTTAATAACAAGGCAGTAACAAAATTCAACCTTACGATTTGCAGCCTATGAGCACAAGTTCAAAACAGAACAATTGCATGATTTCAATCAGAGACATGTCTTCAGCTATTGACAGGTTGCTTCAATGGATGTCTAAAAATTATATACATGTGTGCGGTAAAACCTCAAATAGCGACCACCTCAACATTAAGACCACTTTGTTATAACAACCACTTATTTTCAGACTGGCTTCCACTAACTCCCTCATAAGTCAACTTGATAATGAGACCACCTCATCACTATGACCAATTTTTCAGGGTCCTGAAGGTGGTCTCATTATCAAGGATTTACTGTAGTAAGACTTCATATTGACACTGGTTCAAAATTCCCCTCAGTAACCTTTGGCCCAGAATAAATTTAACTAAAATCTGTATAAAACACGAGTTAATACATACTCTACCATCTCAGTTTGCCAGACGATCTTGTTGTCTCTTTCATTTAATGTAACCCGCAATATACGGTTCTCCTTTTCTGTACACTCCAATTTGTTTAAGGTCACCTGTTCCTCTTTCTTATCAAGGTCAAGTTCATGTTTCAATTTTTGTTATTCTAGGGTCATTTTGTCTGATCTTTAACTGGTTGGTTTCCTGAGAAAAACACAACATTACATTCTATCAAGACATTAATGACACGATTGCCTTAATTATGAATTTTTGTTCCAGTAATGAACCAATCAATTATTTAAATTTTGGTGAGCACAATTCACATTTTGCTGAGTGTATAATATCTGATTAATATTTTAATTTGTGAGACAATTTTCCAATGTGTTTTGTTTTGTCATACATTATATGATGTAAACATTGCTGGAATACTTGCCTGACATTTGGTCAGGCAAGGTTAGAATTTCTGTCTGACCAAATGAAAAAAATGTCTGACCGAATAAATTATTAATAGTTGATAAATGATGTATATCGTGCCCGACTGCAGGACATCTGGTCTGTCATACGCCGAAAGTTATGGGACCTGCTCTAACTTTGGCAGATAGAATGTATTATTTATAAATGATAAATGCTGTAAATTGTGCCTCACTGCCAGACATCTGATCTGGTACTCAGTAAAGTCATTGGACCTGCTCAAAATTTGCCCAACATGTCCGATGGTCTGGAAACTTTCAGAAAGCTGGCTATGTTAATACTGGTATGGGGATAAATTATCAATAATGTGGAGTATACCTTCTCACTAGTACTTGCAATCAGTCTAGATACCATTTCCCCAGGAGTCAATCCATTCAGAACTTGCTAAACTTTTTTCCATCAGTATAGCTTTCACAAAAATGCCCTTTGTCTTGCCACTGTACCTTGTCATGATGATAATCAAGTAGTCCAAGTGTCATGTTGATATCTTAAAATTAAAAGTACAAAGTAATGGGCTTCATTGAGTTTTTGCATGACAACGCCACAGCCAATCATAATAGCTCAAGTTTTCTTTGAAACCGACAAGCTAATAAATAAAAGCAGACAAAGTACAAGGCTGCAACTAAAGACATCTTATTACTCAATTTGGTAACATGATAATAAACAAAAACATTATAATCAGAAGTATTCTTACTCTCAAAATTGATATCTTTTAATTCTTCATTCGCAGCCAAATCTTTCTCCTTACTTGTGTTCCTTTTCAATGGTACAAAAGTTTACCGCTTGAAATTTATTTCATAGTATATGCTTTTACTTTGTTGAGAGCAAGCCTGGTAAAGTGAATTACAAACAAATGTGTGAGGTTTGTTGAAATTTTGGCAAAAATGCATCAAGTAAACTGAACATGAAAAGTTAGCGATGTTGATTATGTGAAAGTTTTGTCGAAATCCTCTGAGAATTCCTCTGAGAAATGCAGGAGGAGTTGCACACAATACATTGTGGATGCCTGCCCACCTGTTAACATTTCCCAATTTAATAACCAGGACTTTTCATACAGAAAGCCTGGTTGAAAGATTATGTATTTTGTATACCAGTATATTTCCATACCAGACAGGTCTAAGGACAGGTTAAAATAAGTTATTTTTATGATACCTCCTTAGTTGACTGTTCTCACTTCTCAGTGGTTGTATGGCAAGGTCAATCTCAGTTTGGAGGTTAAATGTCCTGTCAATGCTAACTGTGGTATGGTATTTACAGAATCATCTACATCTGTTACCAATTGAGCCACCTCAAGATCTTCTGTAATCATGAATATAGAAAAACAATTAAAATAGGCTGATAAATACAGTTTGAGGATTTGCTGAAAAAGGACTTTGTTGATATTCAATGAATGTTTGACTTAAAAAAGAGAAGCCAATGCAATGGCAGTTGGACAATTCAGGACATTAAATGAAAATTGAAATAACATTGGAAATATATGATTTAATGTATGACTACCCTAATAGACACTACTCAGAATCCTTATGAATCTATTATTTTCTGTTTGTGTGTTGTATGAGACAACAAAATATAAAAAAAATAAAAAAATCACCATCCCATTTCTGTTTTATTGATACTTAGTGAAGTAGTGGATCACCCCATGTGGTTCAGTGCCATAAGTCTGAACATGACCTTAGTATATAAATACACATTTTTTCACCAAAATAAGCAATACTCAGAAGGCTTCCTGTTAATTTATTACTTGATCGTAATCATAACAAATAATTCACAAGGAAAAAATCAACAAAATGTATTAACATAGAAAATATTTTGAAAAATTTAAACCTACTCCACTCTTGGAAATGATGATTTTTTAATAATGTGGACTAAAAATCAAATTTTCAAAGTCAGTTTTCTAAGGAATCATAACATGCACATGGTCAAGTCATATATAATTCTTTCCTTAAACTCTAATGAACAAAATATATAAAATACAGAAACTTTCACCATGCAATATTTAAGATAATAACAATGAAATACAACCATGTAAGAAAAAATTTTGTAATTTTTTCCCTTAAAATTCGTGTTAACTTACAAACTGGGAGAGATCATCCAGACTTAATACAATGGAGTGCGTTTTTTTCTCTTTATTATAATAAGAAGTATTACAGTTACTTAAACACAGGAATTTGATAAAAAATATCTTGCTGAGAAAGAAAAAGAAACATAACAATGGGTTTCTAGTCTACATGAAATTATTAGGTTTTCATTGCCACAGCCAAAAATAGTTGAAGTCAGGTTTCATTATAACTCATGACTTCACAAACATGTAAGCACAACACTTAAAAACATAGAATATAGATATTTGTGTTGTGTCAGTTTTGTTTTGTTTTTATAAGACATATCGTCACTGTGGTTTAACTCCGTTTTTTAACAGTTTTCCAGGACTGTATACTAACCAGTACTAACCTACCCTTCCACAAGGAGCCAGCAACTTCTCCACATATGGAGGAAAATCGACAATTTCGTCAAATTTTCATAGAAGGGTATGACCTGCCGTGACCGAGATTCGAACCTGGATCACCGGGTTACAAGTCCAGCGCAATAACCACTGGATGTTGTATCAGTGCTTTTGATTTTGGGGTAATTATTAAAGGAAGGATGAACTAAGAAATTTAGTAAAATTTCCTAACTGACAAATGCTTCACAAAACGAAAGACACTTAAAATACAAATACAATATCTGTATCTATATTAGAAAAAAAATTAACATTTAAACTTGAAACACCATTCTAGATTCAAAAGCTATCAAAGAAATAAGATAAACCATAAAATACTGTATATTTATCATGCTGATTGATGAATTCAAGACACAATAGAAAACATGTTCTGACAAGACGACATGGCCAAAGAATCCACACTATTTTAAAGCAGATGTATCAGGCTTGACTCAGCTTCACAAATATAACATTTATCATGGCACAAACATATGAAACCAATACAGAAACAAACCCAGAATGAATACCTCCAGTACTTTGATAAATGATTGTAACATTAAAAATCTAGACCATTCAAAAATTTGATATCCAAGAAAGTAACAAGGTTAAAATGTACATTACATTATTCAAAACTAACTGAATATGAAATCTTAATAAATAATAAATGTAATTGATATGGAATACTTAAAAAGTTTCAAGATCATTCATGATCAAATATTCAAAAAATTATTTATCTTCGCAGATTTTTTTCAAAATATGAAGAAAGCTTTAGCAGAACACATTCTAAAGATCTGTTAACATCAGTCACCCTGGGTTTGCCCTCAATGTTTTTCATGGTGAAAACATTCATTAAACCATCTTCACCTTGACTTTTATAAATGGTTTTCAAATGTTCAAAATGCAAGCCAGAGCTTGCTATATTTTCAGCTGTTGCCCTTTTCATTATGCCTGCTGCCACCAGCACAGTAAGACTAGGGAATTTTTTTTCTTCTTTTCCTTGTTACTGTTGAAACTGAGATAAACATCTATTGGTGGAAAGCTCTTTTGTAAAAGACACTGTTTATCACAATCAAGAGCATAATTCACCAGCTGAGTCAAGCAAGCTACATCTGCTTCAGCATTGTGAGTGTTATAATCCATAGCAAGTAAATCTTTTGACAAGTCTTCCTGTCTCTGAGATGTCTTGTTTGGAAATACATTTCTAAACACAGAAAGGGAATCAACTGACCCAGTAACATGGGTAAAAAAATTGACAAATTATCACAAGATTTACAGACACATATCATAACAGGAAAATCAAATCGTCTGCCATTGTGGGCAATCAAAAATAACTTATCAAATTACCTAACCCGGGACCAGAAATCGTCCAAAGCTTTGTGAATGTAGACAGATTCAACTTGTTGTCCATCAACCAAAAGTTCATTCACCATCATAATTTTGGTTATCAGCTGAGCTGATGAGGTGGTAGGCACTTTTGGTAGAACATATCTGTTGAATACTTCACCAGATGATAATACCTGAGCAGCAATCTGTGTGATATGAGGAATCTGATCACTTCAAACTGAAAAGTAGAGTATTTTATTAAATAAGAACACGGACATAGGTACATACAGCCAGAAGCATATGCTGCAGGAAACAAACATCACAGTGTATGTAATCAAAAATCAACAAATACAGGGACATAGCAAGAATAAATAGGTTAGAATATCAGAACAATTTATAACAAATTTAAAGCTGCTTTCTAAATGCATGATGTTGGCAATTTGTGTAAATAAAAATTAAAAATAAAACTCACTTAGATCAGTGGTTTTAAGGTCGAATATCACATAAATTGGAGGTCCATTTACAAGTACTGGTCTGAATAGACCATAGGGAGCTGCATCAGGAAGTTTATTAACAAACACCATTTTGTTATGACCAATGCCTATATAAAAACAAAGAACATTAACAACCTTTATAAAGTCAGATTAGGCTGACATCAATAGCCTAAGTAACAATTTACAGAAGTTATTGTAGATCTAATATATTTGAACAATCAAAACATTATGTTTGCTAAGCAAAGCAGTCATAACAGCAAAAATTTTACATACATACCAGACTGATAAGAATCTCATTCTAGGGACTTGTATGCCATCTGTTCAGTTGAACACTGTTGTTTTAATTCTACCGGACATCGTTAGGTTTTTGGCAGTATTGACACTTTCTGACAGTGCAGTCTCTTCTTTGCACACATTTCAGCATAGTATATAGTGTGTTTCCCAGTAGAAATATCTGCTGCATTGTTAACCTGCATGGTTAGAAAAAACAGGATCATTATTGTAAACTTGTATGAACTACTCCAGAAAATACTTATTTTAAATGAAAATTCAGGTAAACTAATATTCCAAGTCAATTCAAAAAGGTATTTATTTACATATTTACATTATATTGTAATGAAATCAGGAAAGAATTTGATTTTTACTGAAAGAAATTACTTACTACTTACTAAGATATATTATTATGACATTATGACAAGGAGACATTTACTCTATATTGTAATAAATAACTGACCACTTACTAAAATAATGTTATACTGTGCTGAATTGTCTTTTTATGTTTGCACAACAAACTGGAAAACTGTAACAAAGTAAACAATGAACTATGAAATTGTAAACAGGAAGGAAATACAGTCAATCCTGTGTTTGCAGCCAACTCTGGAGAAAGACCACTCTGTGAATAAAGGCCATTCTTTGAAAAACCATTGTTGATTATTTGAACAAATAGACCTCCAAATAAAGGCCATCTGTCAATAAAGCCCACATTCTGTCTTTCAAAATGGTGGTCTTTGTTAATAGATTTTGCTGTATTTCCACAACAGGTTTTCCTATTCAAGAAATTTTTTTCAATTTATGGCAGTCATGAATAAATTACTTAAATGATCTGAAGCAATTATGACCATAATAAATTACCATGTTATAGTTTATCATACTTTTCCTCCATATATTTTTATGAATTTGTTTAGAATTACCAGAGCAATAGCAATGAACTTTTTATGTTAGTGAAGACAAAAGCTTTCACAATACAAACATGACTTTTATACTTTCTACTGGAAAACCATATTAAATATGTAAACATCAAACAGTAACAAAATAAACAGTAAAAACAGTAAACGAGTTCACAAACAGTGGTACCTAATATTCAGGATAATCATTCAAATAAATGAAATAATGTACCCATGTAATGTAATTTCTTCCTTCATTGATGAAGGCAGATGTTGCCTGAACTCTGAATTCAAGAGCTTCTGTGCCACCATAGTAAATATTCTTTGGTGCTCTTAAGGTGACTTCCCGGTTTGCATGCTCACACTGTTGACTCAATCCTAGATCTGTAAGCTGACTAGCACTAAGAATTACTGGTTTCATGACAATTTCTAGTTTCTCACACAGTGCTTCTCCAGACAAATTTGTCTTGAATGGTAATGACCAGCGAACATATTTCTCCCTAGCATCTCTCAACTGGCCACAAAAACTTGGTTTACAAAACCCATGATCCCCAAAGTTATGTGGAATAATGGCACAAAAATTTTCTTTAAGTACATTTTCATCCCCACTGTTTCTGCACAAAGCATATGAAATACACTTTTGAATATGACTGTTATTGTTCTTGCTGATCTTTAATCCTTTTTGTGATTTCAACTGATATACACTCTTTCCAACATTTTTCATGACATGATTTTCGTCGAACCGTTTTTTCATAGAAATATTCTGATTGTTCTTTAACCTGGAAATTGGTGTAGTCTCACCATCAACTTCAAGGTATTCCATAGGTGTCCCTTCATGGTTGAGTTCTAGAACACTCTTTTCACCACTGGTGCTTTCCATTAACTTGGCACTCCCTCGGTGGTTCAGAACACACCTGTGCACACAGACAGGTTTCCCTGGTCGATTTCGCTTCTACCAGTTACTTGTTGAGCATTGACGATGATAAACTAAGCTCTTAACAACTTTTTTACCATTACATGCTTTGCTCATGGAAAAGTTATGGGCTAAAATAGAGAAGAATCAAATTTGATTTTAGAAAATTATGAAATATACATAGTTAAGATGAAAAGCCAAAACAAAACTATGATAAAAAAGACATAAAATTTTACGAGAGTAGGATCAGTGATAACATTTGGTTACATTTTACAATTCAAAATGCATGACAAAAACATCTCATTGTTTCCAAAAGCATAAAAACTACCAAAAACATTATTTTTGTATAAAAGAAATGGCTAAAGAAACTACAAAAGTTACAACTAACCAATCAAAATGTTGAAACTCGTTTCAGCCATGCTGTGTCAACAGCTAATGACATTCCATACCGTACCATACATTGAAATTTTGGCATGAGTTTCCTTTTAATCTTTGTACTGATAGTACTTTGGGAACGAAACTTTCTGGAACGTTTTCTAGGTGGAGTATTCAAAGCAGGAGAATCAAACGTTACAGAAGTAGACTGTATCCTTTCCCTGTAAATGTATGATATGATTCATAAATAGATGAATATTCAAGGACGTTATGGCACAACTGTAAAAAAAAACAACTAAACCAAGGATCTAGATTTCATATATAAACAACAAAAATCTCAACTGAAGGAACAGAAGCATTGTGTGACTGCATTAAGCTGAAAACAGTCTGAAGACTTGTAAAGTTCAGTTCTAACTTTTTTACACCAATTGTGAAACAAATATTAATCGGCCTCTATTTCTGCTTTGTTGTCAAATTTACAACCATTATTTACACTTGATTTAGGCATTGTGAATACATAACTCTTAAACAAATTACTGATCAAAATGTTGACATAGAATCTTTTATTCTATATCAGTAGAAAAATCACAAAAATGTATGTAGTCTACAAAAGGCAGGATTTTTCAAGCATGTTTGTCTACTTTGAAGTTAAAACAAATCTATGAAAAATAACATGAATAATGGATTAACTTTAATGAAGGTGACACATCTGGCATGGGACAAACTCCTAGATCATGAATGAACCCTGTCATGTTCTTGGCAGCATCCTTAGATTCATCACTAGCAATATCACAGAAGAAAAAGATAAGAGAATACTAATTGTGTCCAATATAAACAATAAGTTGTTTCTATATTTGAAAGGTAACTTGAGACAGTATTACATTATTACAGACTACTGAC
The DNA here is from genome assembly GCA_008271625.1 of Lutraria rhynchaena. NCBI lineage: Eukaryota > Metazoa > Mollusca > Bivalvia > Venerida > Mactridae > Lutraria > Lutraria rhynchaena. The sequence goes on along the minus strand of VIBL01000073.1, from coordinate 57,821 downwards.
AATTTAGTTCTAAAAAGTGAACAGTATTGGTAAATCTAAAACATGTACATTTATCTTGCAATGATTGAATGAAAGAATTTAAAGAAGTTCATGTAATGTTTAATTACATTTAAGTTAAATATTTATATTAAAAGTTACTATACCTCATTTCTTGCTCAAAAGCATCAACAGATGCTTTCTTCACTGACTGCTCTGCAACAGCTTCCACAAATCTCCCTGCCCGCTGTTCAATATTCTGTATGTTTTTCTTAGGTATGGGCTGGATGTTTAGAGTAGACAGAAGATTGTTCATCTTTCCTGATCCACCAACACTATCAATCAAAGCTAAAATACACAAATAAATCTCAATCTTGATTTCATTTGGGAATATGTATTTCTGCAATTTCTAACTTTAGATTAGAGACTTATTGTTTGGAAATTATCATAACAAACTTGACAAGCAACATGTGAAAATCAGACATTGTAAACGTAAATTTAACAATTATGCTTAAGTGGGCGACATTAACAGTAGCCCGATTGCCTGAGGCTATTAAAAATCCCCCCCCGACTATTAGAAATTCCAAGTGTGAAGCCTGATGGGCTGTCATAAATCTGTTTATCATAATCTTAGAATCCAAATAAGTTGAGTGAGAAATTTACTATAACTCTGGGAGATTTTTGTACCAATTATTTTTTAATGTAGTTTATCATACTTGCACAGACAATTCTAATTACTGCCAGTTTTGTAAGTTATGAGTATGTTTAATCTAGATACATTTTTACAAATGGAATAAGTAATTGTATCAACCGCTGTTAAGGTCAAAATAAAAGATAGTTCCGTTTCCAGTCTCCTGACCAACCCTCTATATTTACAGCCAATGCTATACTTTTTTTGGTTTGAATTTGACTGGATGATATTATTCAAGATGGTAGTCTTGTTGCAGGCTAACAACATTGTAGCTCTGCTTTCTCATCTGTTTACAATATTAACTACTTATATTAGTAGTCATGTGATCAAGAAGTATGTCATCTATCTGCGTGATATGTCATCAACGATGACACAGCATCACAAAATTGTGGTTTGATATTTCGGATGATGTCAGGGAATATGGAAAAAAAGACTTTGTTAGATATGAACTATTTCAAAAATGATGTGTTAGTAACTCAATCGTAGTGATGACTTTAAGTTGTCAAAATCACAAGTCATTGAATGATATTCATAATGTAAATTCTTCTCAGAAAATCTTGAAAGAAATAGTGCCAAATGGCCAAATCAGGCACAGAATCAAAGTGGAAACAGTAAATTAAATTACACATTATTGTTAATTAATTTTGAAATTTCATAATTTGTTTATCTCTTAAGAAGGTTAATGAAAATTTACTTTGAAATTGATAATTTCATGTCGTGAAGAGTGAATACTGTCACTTCCAGTCATGTACTTTAATCTGTACAGGACCCAAAGAGACCTAAGTGTGTGCCTGGTATGGCTGTATGGTTTTATATGCCATGTACTGCCATGATGTTTTTGCTAGTGTTCTATACTGAATAAATACTTAAAATAGTTCTGTCTTTTCACTTTAAAATGCGCTAAAATGCAACACGTTTAGGAGCTACCCTTCCTGCTCAATTCCCATCATTGGCCAAGGGCCAACGTTTAATGTGTGCATATATATTAAACTTAAAAAAATCATATTAAAAAATGGTGCAACCTGTTTTCACTGGGGGCAAGTAGATGTTTAAAGTAACTTGGCCCTCTGGCAAGTGAAAGTAAAATTCATGAATTTCAACCCAATCTTCATTTTCACGTCATTCACTTTTCTACAAAGAAATGTTCAATTGCAGGTGCAGCTAAGTGATACCTTGCAAATAAATGAGAGTAAATTCATCAGACAAATAGTCTTACAAAGAAGCTTACCTTTTGCTTTATCCCTTGACTTGAACTAAGTTGAAGGTTTTTTGGCCAGCTGGTTTTGCAAACATTTTCAATATAGATAACAAACTCTGGAAAACAATATCAGCTATAAAATAACTGAATACTAATAACAGTCTCATCATAATAAAGTTAAACCATCACATCATACAAACTACTACAATACATTTTTTGACTAGATTTGATGTTACCTTCCACAGTATTTAACAATTCACAGGAGATATTTATATACTCTGTTGGCTGCCATTGATCAGATCACAAAATATGTGCTGAAATGACTGTTCAGTTAGAATGTATCCAACATTAATTTTCAAATCATCAAAATTTCTTCATACATATTGACTTCCGTGTTTTTCATGTTTCACAAAAATGCAGTGAAAGGTGAAACAAATGAGTTCGCATTATCAAATACTTATATATGCTCACTAGAAGTGAAATAACTGCGCAAGTGCTAACATAGGCAATGTAAAACTTAGGCAACAGCAATAGAAACAAACAGTCTGAAGTTCAAGTTGAACTCGTTTCTCCAGCTTGTCATGAAATGTTTACACCAAATCACGTAGTCATAATATACTACACTCACAACAATGCTTGCAGGGTTCTGAGTCTGTACCTGGTCAATCATGATGCTGTTGATAATCAACACTGCACACTGTATTCACGAGTGCAAGGTTACCTGAATTCCTTCTGTAGAATAAGCGTGGCAAGTTGAAAGATTTGACTCCTACTGAATATCGTGGTAAGAATTGCTAGGAAATCTTTACGCTGCCATAGGCAGATCCAGGGCGGACTCGGCGTACGCCCCCCCCCCCCTCTAAAATTGACCAAGCAAAGGTTTTTTCTATGATGAAATATGATATTTACATGAAAATATATATAAATGTAAAAAAGTTTCGCACGCTATGCGTGCAATAAGTTGCGAGTAGAGTAACACAATGACATAATGTACAATTCGCCCTGGACCTGGATCCCCAGCCTACTTGTTCAGTTTCCGCCCCCACCCCAACTAGAAATCCTGGACCGCCTATGGTTGCTATATTAGTTTTACTCGCTCAATTTAAAGACGTTGGCTGAATCCTGAGAGTTGCAACAGTATTTCGATCAATGTTATGCTCTGCTATGCCACATGGAAGTGAAAGTAAACTTTCTGTATATGATGACGGCATGCAAATCAATTCCCACAATTATAAACTTTCACGTTAATAATAGAATGTGCAAATAACCACATCTAGTGCTAAATGTAAACATTGTAGTATTTTATATCAGTCGATCTTTGTTTGGTGTCACATGTAATTGAAATCAAGTGGCACTATTCCCCCCCCGCGTATGATTAAAAAAATTCCAAAATTGGTTAGTGATGCGTCTAAGGATAGAGGCTAGTGATAGCTTGATGATGCAACTGCTATAGATCTGCAGAATGTGTAAAATTCACTTAAACCTTATAATGCATGTATATTTATGATAAATGAATGTGGTTGATTAGAAAGTAGTGCGTGAGTGCGTGCTTTATGTTGTGTAACAACACATGGATTAAGTTGTGTGTAGATACATGAATGTGAGTGCGTGTTTTATGTGTATCACAATGAAAACATTATAATTTAGGGATAGGACTGACAAGGGAAGTAACTCGTTTTGACATATCGCGATAAGCAGGAAGAGTGGTCCAAAATGGGTGGTCTGGATTACGGTCTTATACGGTCGTTACGCGGCGATTTTTTATGAAAGAATCATTGAACCAGTCTAATAAAAGACCGCACTTTGCGTTTTTACGGGTTTCTTTGCGGAATTCCACGGAGAACATGGTATAATTGACGATCAAACAGAAGCATATTTTTCGGAAGTTAATTCCTTAAGGATTTTGGTAAGTTAACTACAAAAAACGCTCATATTACGACACATCAATGTGTTCAGAACATATATTCACCATTCTTTGTAGATTCCTAATTGTCTTCATAACGTAAGGTCATCATTTCTAGAGTCACTAATTTTCCTGAAAAATTTACCGGTGTTAGGGTACTTTTCACCCCCACCGATCGATCATTTCAATTTCGCGAATCTTGACTCGCATGAGGACTAATGTATGGTATGCTGTCGCTAATGTTGGATTCTATTGAAATATATTCTCAACATATAACATCCTGTTAAATTATTGATAATTTTAATTGAAAAAGAAAACTGAGTCCAAAATTCCTGAAATTAAATGACAATGAATAATAAAAAATGCCAATTTTCAATTTCTCTTTCAGTCGTCACGATTTCAGACTAATTAGTGACCAGCAGCATTCTTTTGTTGCTGTGTATCATACTCATAGTCAGTCATCAGAGATTCCTTCTAATAACATCTAGTCCTGTTGTGAAGAAACTTTGGTTGTTGTACACAAAAAAGTAAGGTCTGTCATGTTGTTATAATGTAATACATATTTATCAATTGCAAAGTAAATCATCTTTATAATATCATTTGTTTGAATTGAAAAGTATGAAGAGCTAGTAGTAGAGCTAATAATTTTATCACTCAAACAGCTCAGAATGTAATGTTTTCCTCTATACTTTAGTAAATAAAACATTGGTTCTTGCTATGGTAACAAAGGAATAGAGTCATTATTGTATTATTAATATTGTTCATAATTTACTACTGATAAAGTCTTACTTGAGCTGTCAGGATTACTTATCACAGAAAATATTTGACCATTTCAGATTAATTGGTAACCTGCATTGGCTATTTGACGTTGAAAGTTTGAGGTGTATCCGGGCACTGTCTTTGTAATGAACTTTGTGGCAAAATATGTTGCACACATGTAAGTTTTGACATGCTTTTGATTGGATTGTTTTTCCATTTTACATTTTATCAATTAGCATACTTTCATGAATGGAACACTCCTACCAGACTACAACTTTGTATCACAAAAATGTATTAGAAGAATAGAAACGAGACAATGCAAGTATTGGATAATTGTGAATTTTAAAATTTAATGTGGTTGCTTCTTTTAGATTGATTTGAGGACCAGCTCTTTAGATATACCTGACTTTAGAAATGTAAGTTTCAATATTTATAATCACCATTTTTCTTTAAAGTCTTATTTTCAGAATTTGATTAACCGTTTGTAATCTATTATATCATATATGGGAAAATATTTCCAGTCATTATCAGTGTAATGAGACATAAATTAGAGAACCAAAACTGTGATCGTTATTATTAATTTTGTATCATGGATTAGTATGGACAGTATACTAACCAGTACTTACTTACAAGAAGCTGGCAACTTCTCCACTTATGGAGGATTTTTTGTCAAATTTACATAGAGATTCTGTGACCGGGATTGGAACCTGGATTGCTGGATCACTAATTACTGGACCATAGTCTCAGCCTTTATTGCAAATCCATTAAATACTACCCCTGAATAGTTTGTAGCTTTTGTACATTATTAGATAGTTGCACTTATTATAACAAATTTTTTATTTTAATCATATTTCTATGTAAAATGTTATATCTTTATATTTTCAGTTCACTTTGATGTCCACTGAGAAGTTCCATTTGTATATGTGTTACTATACTTACCTGCAATAAATGCTGAAAGTGAAATGACTATTTGACTGTTACATGTTATCTAACAATTTGTTGACAAATAAAATAAATTTGTGTAAGAAAATTATGTTATGTGTTTTCACAGACCAAATATCACAGGCAAATATTCATGAGTCTGATAATTCCAGATTTAGTTCAATGCCTTTAACAAATATCTTGGTTGGATTTCATTTTTCATCATTTAAGAAGAATTCAAACCATTTTAATATAAAACAAGTAGGAAAAACAACATATATTGACATTCATTAGAGGTCGGACATATGAATTAAAGTTCTTACAAGATTAGCAAATATATCATATTTTATATAAGTAAAATCACACATACATAACACAGACTGAACATTAATTTCACACATGTTAAAATCATAGTTGTATAATGACAAAGCTATTGTCATTCTTTGGTAAAGATTCAGATGTCATTTACCTAGTCATGTGGACCTTGTGGTATCAGTGTATTCTCAGTCTCGCAACTGAACAGTTGAACTACTAAACTGGCATTGGTACATCAAGTATAAATGGTACTTCTTAATTACATGTGTGTGTGAAACTATATATTAATAAATGTAGCTGCAATTAAAAAAACATAACATAAAAGTAGAAATGTGTTAGATAGAAATTTATTGAACCAGGGCCCCGAGATTTAAACTTGAGAACAATCGCCGAGCTCAAATCTCAATTTTATTCTCAAAGTATTATGATTGAGAAGATAGAGAAGAGTACTGTATAAATACATGTTCCAGGTCAATTATGCTTTCAGAATAATGTATCAATGATATCATTTCTGTACAATCATAACTAACTTAAAACATTAAATGACAAGATGTGTGCTCAGAGACTGATCTCAGGTTTCATAACCTCTAACTCTGGGCCGATGGGATCCTGTATCCTCCAGTGCTTATGTAGTACAGCATTGATTTTCATACACTAGCCGGTATCAGTTATTGATGAATTATATCAGCGGGTATTGATGACTGTAAATGAACTCAGTATTTAGTGTGTAGTAAAAAGATAAAAGAAGCAAAGTATGATGTTTAATGAGTTTCTTCTTATTGAAAATTTTATTAAGTATATTCTTAAATTGACAAAAATTGTGTATATATATCAGTAATGGGCGACTGCCATCAACTTAAGGTTTTATATATATTGGACTATGGAATACCAGTCTTTTCATCTATCATCATCATAATTATCATCAACCTGAGGCCATAAAAGTGTCAATAAAGGCCTCATTTGTCTTTCCCAAAGAAGGATAGCCTTTGTCCACAGGTTTTGCTGTACTTCAGGCAATAAATTGGAAATTAATATTTCTTATATTTACCTGAAATTCTTATTTATTATCACTTTGTTCATTAAAGAAGGTGTTTCTTGCCTTGTATGAATACTTGACTGTGTATATGACTAACTGCTGCTTTGTGTTAGACTGCTATCACGTCTAATAATGTTCATGTTTCTCGGCATTTCTCATCTCAATTCCTGAGCATGCGATTACACATCCTTCAATGTCCTATATAGTGAATATACATACATATATTTCTATCTTATAATCTTATCTCGATGGGAAGTCGTTCTTATACACCCTTGTTACTGATAGCTGTACGGATGAAGGGAGACCAATCATGTACGACGAAAATCACGATTGTCCCCCTTGTTAAGTAATATTCTGACTGTTCAATTACAGCACTTTTAAAATGACATTTCAACTTGCATTCTTAAACATATCTGAGACTTATTATTTAAAGTCGTTGCCAACAAAGTGTACATATTAACGTTTAAATGTTGTTTACGATGCTAATCATGTAGAATGCGAGTTGACATTTTCCAAAACATGATTTTAAGCGTGACGGATATGTTCTTTTGTGATTTTCGACGTTCATTTGAGACACGATGGCAGCCAGTCAGTAATCTTTGAGTAATTGCAGAACTAAACAGCTCAAAACAGCTGATAAATGTTTGAAAGTGCGGCGGTTGTTTTGTAAGAATTTTTTGAACGTTAACTAAGTACCTGTATTTTATATTATGTCCGAAAGTATCGCCGTAGATAATTATGCAACCTTGCTAAAATGTCTGTTGACGCATTGACTATCAGAGCATTTTGTACTAGTTATTTCGTTACTATTCTTCAACCTGTTGATTGTTCATAAAAAGTTATATCTCTCCAGCGCGGCCCTCTTTTGAGCAACAACCTCCCTTCAACAACATCATGATTTTCCCACTATATGATTTAACTATTAATTTAACCTCTTTAGAGCTACAACCTTTCAACAACAACATATTTTTGCTTCTCCCACAGGGAGTTGCTTTGGAAAGGTTGCACTGTACATGTGTTAAACCAGTTTCTAGTTATTTTATTTAATTGTTTTACAAAGTTGATGATGATAGTGATGCATGCGTTTTTTACATGCACAACTTCTCAGTTACGACTTTGTCGTTAGTCATTCAGACAAAACGTCAGTTTGTAAGAAATTGAACAACAATTGCTGACACTCGCGTTTAATAATAATTTGTCTCTGATATAAAAAGTCTATTTTTTTTTTATAAATTGTGAATACCACCCTTAAATGTATTTTCCATTTTACGACTGGTAATCATTTGAACTGAATTGATTTTTGAGGTAAATTATGTTGGATAAGGGATAAAAAGTCCCTGGTTTCTGCCAATCAAACCAACCTTATCTTTAGTTGTAAACTTCAGTTTTTTTTCATCTCGGTCAGTTTTTTCCTCGTCATTAAAATTGTCTGTTATCCGCTATACATTGTTTATTATTGAAAGGAATTGTAAATGTATTTTATCATATTGTAACCTTGTTAATAACAAGACGCATTTGATAACAGATTAATATATTTCGTGTCCTTAATAAGATTTTCCTTAAAGCGAAATATATCGCTCGCGGCGCATTAATAACAAGATCTATGTAATAGTTCACTGGCAATTTTATTTCGTCTAACAGAGTTTCTGTCCGCTACAAATGAGATCGATTGCGCATGCGCAGTCAATACATCCGGTTGTTTCCCCATTGAATGTGGAGAAAACTTTTTAATGTGCTCGTATATCGTAAATGTGTGGTGTCATAAAATGTACTGTAAATATGAACATACAGATTGTATTCGAGTTTCGGGTGGCGAGGTAAATTTTACCTGTCATTCTTTTTTTTCCTTAAAATTCACAAGTATGTAAGTAGACACTACGTGATCTAAATATACCATATCAATCATTCGCCAATTTCATGGTTGACTTGAACGCTCACGTAATTCAGCGCAATAGATATACTGAATGTAGTTTGTAAAAATAGAACTGAAGTTCTAATTCAGGACAGGGTAAAATGTTAGTGTTAACAATTTGCATACAACCTCTTATTCTGTATGTACAATACCAGTGCTGGGAATTAATTTTGTGTTGAGTATGAGACATTTACTGATCTAGACTTGGTCTCAAATCTTGGTGGCTTTCAGGTTTTATTATTTATATGAGTATTTAACCAAGCACAGAATTTGCTTAACTGTATGCCTTTGACTGTTTGGTTAGGGTTTAATTAACAGTGACAAGTGCAATGATTATAAGCATATTCTGATTTTCAGGAAGTCCGGTTTTCAGGGGGTTTGCCATATTATTTGTCTGTTTACACCAAAAACTTATGTATAGCCAATGGAATTTCATAAAATTTACTTAAGTTCTCTTAATGTCATGTAAATATATATATTACATAAAAATGCATATGTTTAGGTAGATGATTTCAAAAATGCCTCCCAAGTATCAACCATGTACATTCTCCCATAAATGTTAATGGAATATAATGTATGTTGTTGGTTGCACCTGCTAGAAAGTTTTTCTCATTAAATAATTTTAGTTCACTTGTTCAATTTGAAGAATCATGCTTGTTCTTAAAGTTTATGTAATAATTTATGCAATATTTTTGTGGAAGTTCTTCCAAACTGACAGTTATTTACAGAAGTATAAATTTTATGTAATTTTGATAAGAAATGCAGACTAAGTCGTGTTTTCCCATTAGTTATTGTTTCAATGATTCTTGTAGGGTTGATGCAAACGGAAGATGATGGGTCATTTAGGTGCCTATTTAATGATAGTGTTAAAGCCAACTGCAAGGTGCAGTTTGAAGAAGTGAATGGAATTCCTGCATTGTATTTTGTAGCCCTGAGAGATATTCTGCCAGGGGAGGAAATCTTTTAGGAGAACTAAGGTATCTTATGTTATGTTGTTTCTGCAGCCTGTTGGGAACTGGTTTTAAACGTTTAGATTCTTTTATTGCTTTGACAATGTAAATCATTACAAATGCATCAATTTTTTTGTCCTTGTGTAGGATACCCAATTCCAAAGTCCCTCTCCTTTGTTATAATGAAGAATTTCAATGTTGAATTACTATTGATCTATGTTTTTAAGCTCATCTTTGTACAAAGTGCTCAAAGATGAGCAATTAGGATCAGTCAATGTCGTCATCTGTCGTCGTTTGTCCACATCGTTTTCTAGGTTGTTAACACTCTAGAGGTCACAGTTTTTATTGGATCTTCACCAAACATATTGCTTGTCATAAAAATATCTTAGACAATTTTCAACATGGGTCATCTGGGGTTAAAAACTAGGTCGCCAGGTTGAATCATTGGAAAACCGTCATGGCCCTCGGGTTTTTGTATTCATTTCATGTAATATGTTCATTTTTGCTCAAAAGTCAATAAATACAAGACAGTAAAATTCTCTCCTGAGCCAGAAATTTTACCCTAGTCCATGTGGCAGTATTATATTTTATTTCTTTGCATTAGAAAACTGTGTGTTCTGAGTGATATGCTTTTAAGTCATGTTTTTGATGAATTTTTCATTGATGTCATTTTCTACTGCTTTTCTGTGGTTAATTTGTGACTAATGGTGTGAAATTTTTATATAAAGATGAGTGGAATACACTAAGTATAATGTATTTTCTTGATTATAATTTATGTCAGTCTCAACATTACCTACTTCTTCTTAAGTTGAAGATTGCTTAAATCCATCAGCTAGAAGTAAAGGAATGTTCATATTTGTTATTTATTTTAGCTGTTTGGTTTGTCCATGAAGTATTAACAGTATTTTACTATTAGCAATAGTTTATGTAAATGTCTATGATTACTCTGTGAGGCAGATACATATTTTCAGCATTTTGCATTGACCCAAATTAATCGTATAAATAAATTTACAACACTCAGAAGTTGTGCATATATGTTTAAACGTAAATATTGATTTTTCTGGCTCTTTATATGTGTATCTCAATTGCTGGAGAGTTGGGTACTTTCTAAGACCAATATATTCAATAAATTTAATTTCAAACTGCTCTTTCAAGGAAATATTTGCATGAAGTCAAAGAATTTACTGGTCTTGAAAACTTCAGATGTTGATGAATCTCAGTCCATACGAGATTTTGTAGATTTTACAGTTTGTCTATTGCTTTGATACTTAATACAGTTGTTGCCTTTGATCATTCCCAAAAGTACCTGTGCTTACTCAGTCAACCTCTATTATTTGAGCTTGACCTTGATAGATCTGTTTTAATAGGGGTACTTCTTGGTGAACTAGATTTGGCCTTTTTGTCTTGCACCAACTCTACTTACTTTGATGCTCTTACACTTGTTGCCTTGAACTGTTCCCAATCCACCTATAAATGTATGTACAGAATTTTAAATGGGTTATTTCTCTGTTAACCATTGTGTTAAATGGTGTATTTGAATGAATTTCAGATATATTGACTATATTTGTTACCCCAGATTGTCCATTATCACTCACAGAAAATCTCAGAAGGTAAGTGTTACAAATGACTTTTGTATCAGCTCTTATTTGACCCATTTTTCTGTGATTAGGATGTTTTGTAATGATGCATACTTAAATCATGTGTTAACTGTATTTTTAGGACTTGACTGACACATATAGTGTGACAAGTCCTCAGGATGTTGTAATGCTTGTGAAATTGAAGATATAAAAATGCTAGTGTAATTCAAGAATGTTTGAATGACATCAAATTAGATAACCTGTTAAGTATGGCATGGAAGCATTGACTAACAAGTAACTTATCAGACAGTATGACCATTTATTCAGTTCTTGTATGTTTCTTATACATGAACAGGAATGTGTACATTTGGTAGGCATGTGGACTTTTCAACACTGAAAAGAAAATGATCAACAGTATGGAATATTGAGTCACATTAAACCCAAAAGAAGCATAAATGACCTTACAATTAATGTAGGACTATTTTAAGTTGTGAAAAAACATACAGGACACAAAATTTAGTGAAAATACGGATGGTAAGCAGCAAATATGACTTTGTACCTCTTAAGTCTGGGGTTGGATGCCATTATCAACAAAACGATACTATACGATATAATGCCGATACCAATACCAATGAAATGATATGGTATTTTCACAATACTGATACTTTTGTCCATCTCCTGAGCCATTTACCCACACTTTGGCAAGTAATATTATTATATCGATTTACATGGGAATGGTAAATTTGGTAAATACTGTAGATGCTAATTACAAGTTTTTTTTGGGCCTTTTTGATGACCAAAATTCAGTCGCATTCCCAATGGCAAAAAGCATGTTTTTTTCCCAAAGGCAAAAATTCCCATTTCAAATGAGAAAAAAAACAATAAAAAGAATTTAATTTACAGCACGTCAAATATTTTTTGAATGTTTAAATCATTCAAATAACAAGGTTATCAATATCTAAAAACAAAAATAAATATAATATTTCTTTTTTTAGTTTTATTTGATTATTTTTAGTTATTTTATAAAGTGTGACTTTTTCCCAATTTGTCCAAAATGTCACAAAAATTCCAAATTCTGGGGGTCGGTTCATGTTCCCAAACTGCTGAGAAAAACCCTGAATTATCACAATTACACATAATTAAAGATACACAATGCAAGACTGATATCTAAAATTTTTGTTTAATTAAAACTAAACAATTTAAACATATGCAACTGAACACAAAATGCATTAAATTCTTTTTGAAATGGTATATACCGGTAATTCGTGAATTGATTCTTGGTACGCTAATGGTATGGGGTACCTGTATCCAACCCTACTTAAGACAAAAAGCAGAATGTACACATATGAGTATAAAACATTTAAAAGGTTGGAAGAAATGCAAAAAACAAAAAGGTCTTTTAGGAGACCATGAGGTTTCCCCATCAAAAACATGCTGCAGACTGAGCAACTTACAGAAGTATCAAAGAACCCCAAAGACAACAAAACCCCGAAAAGAATGTAAAGAAAATATGTATGCAGGTCAGCACATTACCCAAATTAATTTATGCAGTTCTTGTTTAAAGCTAGCTAAAATAGATTTTTAATGATATATATATTATTTGAATGAATTTCAGATATGGACTATTTGTTACAGATCACAGACTGACCATGAACACTCAAAGAATATGTCAAAATGTTTGTAAATGACTTACCTATCAGCTCATTTGTTTATAATGTTAAGCTGTTCAAGTTCAAGTTGTTACTGCTATTCCCAGTTCTGTTTAGTTTGCAGGGCTCTAAGTGAGCATTAATCCCTAGAAAAGCATATTTTGTTGTCTGCAATGATACACCCTGCAAAGATAACCTGGAAGCATGGTGTACATAAAGTTGAAAGTATGAGTAAATTCATGTCATGGAATAGAATGTTTAAACCGTATGGTAAAAGGAAGATTTGCAATCCACGTCCTGGAATAGAATGTTTAAACCCTATGGTAAAAGTAAGATTTGCAATTCATGTCATGGAATAGAATGTTTAAACCCTATGTTAAAAGTAAGATTTGCAAGTCAAGGCTTAAAACAGACTTTATTGTAGAGGACCTCAGAATTAGAAATGTTTACATAAATTTTGTTTTGAAAACATTCTATTATTAATGAATGGTTCCTTATAAATAATGCCTGGCAGATACGCTGGCTATGAGATTTTTCGAAAGGAAGGAGTATAGATGTAAACAATGCTCTACTGTCTTTCTGTTGATGCAAGACTTGAAACCAATACTAAGTTTTAGTGAGGACCTGATCATTAGCCTTGCACCATGTGTGTAGTGGAGTTATGTAATTATAAAGTCTTGAACTTTTCTGCTAAAATGCTGATAATTCATAGTAATTCAAAGGAAGTCAATATTGTAGATTCCCAGAGATAGGTTCTAAATAATGCCTAAACAAAAAAAGGGTTCGTTTCCAGTTACATGCCCAAAAAAGTATGGGTCGTTATTTTCTATAATCTTGTATGTTTTTTTGGCTCACCTGATCAGGTAGTTCCGCATTTTGTTACCATATATGTTTATTATTATTTTTTGTGTCAGTTCAATAATCTTAGGTCTTTGATTACTTAAAAATTGGCAATCTTTGCCTTGTCCGCACTCTGAGTCAAACAGTGTTCATCTAATATTAAACCAACAAAGTTTTTGGGCATAATACTTCTGCAAAGTTTGAAAACCAGCTAAATCACCTTTGTGACTAGGATGAGATTCAAACCATACAAAAGTCCCAATATTCTTCATAATATTCATAATAATTTTACTACACATGAATGGTTGTTAACAAATAAAAACTCAATAACCATTTAGTATATATCAAACCCTTGAAAGTATATTTTGTGGCACTTTGACGCTCTAGGTAAGATTTATTGCAGGTGATAAAACACATGTCCATTCTGGGCATGAAAAATCCATTTGTCCGCTCGTATTGACAAGTGTATTTAGGGTCCGAATGAGTAGAAAATTGGCTGTGGTTGTCCTGCCGGATGTGTTGCTTTTGCCTAATAATCCAATGCGAAAAAGTCAGAAAAAAATTACCTCATAGCAGAAAACTTTGGGTAAATTTTTTACCAAATATCCATTCAAAATTTCCTGTCCAACAGAAGGAAAATTCTGTATTGACACTGGTTTGGAGTAAATTCCAAATCATCCAGTTCTCTCAGCAAGAGGCAAACACCTACCCTCAGTTAAATAAATATACATACCTTATCATATTTTTAGTTCATACATATGACATACTTTATGCAAAAAAATAGATGTGTAATATATCTAAGCCTTTGAGAAATGAGTGGAGATGGGTATGTAAAACTCGATTAGCTGGGCTGTGATACTTGTAAAATGGCCTCGGACTGGCATTTATTCGGACCATTTGCTGTATGTTTATCATTGTTAGTGGTGACATTATTCGATATCGTCTGCATCATGTGCAAAATGTCATGATGCCATCCTATGTTCCAGAAAGGTAGCTTAGGCTGTATTAGCTCTTTAAATGATCAAATATGGTCCAGAAGGTGTTTCAATAACAACATATTTACTGTTTCAGTGTTTTTTTTAGTGGTAGGACGAGTGACATCAAGGACAGGATGAGTGGATTTTATATATTCCTCAAAAAAATTTTCGCGCCCTGCCATTTTAACATGAAAGTGGACCTCTCTGCCCATGATGATTGTGATATTGGTATTTCAGCAGTCACTCAGCTGGAAGGCAAACTCTCTGTCTATGATGATGGTGATTATTATGATGGTCAAGGTGAGCTGTTACCATGGAATATTTCTAATGTCTATAAAAAATTTTCCTGGGAAAACAATTTAAATTTTTGGGGAAAAAATTTTGAGCAATTAATGAAACTTGTGGATCTGAAAGTAGGCATTTTTTATTGTTTTTATTACTGTTTAATATTAACAAAGTCTAACTGCAATATTAGAAGATAATTAGCAAAATTATCATTTTACTTTTCATAGATATTTTTTTATAATTATTTAAAACTTTTTCAATTTCTTCTTGCAGCAATCAAGTACTACCAGCAAGTAATTGAATCTCTGTGCTACTACTTCAGGAAGAGTCCAGGTTGGTGTGACCAGCTGGAAGCAGTTAAGAGTGTTGAATGAGCCAACATTGAAATACTGGTAAGTACATCAAGTCAGGTGGCTGTCATTCTACAATGCCCTTGATGCTGTTTACAGGACACTGGACTGACTCTTATTTCGCTCTTCTCATCGCAGACTGATGACAAGGCCAAAGGTATTAGAAGTTCAAAATTGCTTTTTTATGACAACCCACATTATATTATAAGCGGTAGTCTGGAGTTCCTTCCCCTTTCACTACATTATCAGGTCAGGCATTTGCTGGAAATGTTGGTGTCTTATTGGCTTGAAAATCACATTAGGTAAGAAGGAAAATCAGTGAAAACAATCGATCATCTACTATTTACACCATAATTGAATAAAACCAAAATAGAATATGTTGACGGCACCTTTTTAACTCATGATCACTTGTCTACCACCTAGATATGCTCGTATATGTAACTTTTATATGTTGTTTGGATGTACCCGAAATTCGGTTTATATAATATAATTGTCTTAAAGAATAAAATAAAATTGAGTGTTATTTCAACTATATATCTTTGCAGGGGAGAACTGACCACCATTATTTTATCTTGAAGAATGGAATAATAATGTTCATTGTTTACACGGATATGATAAAAACATCTGCAAGTTTCATTTTATGAAGGCTTAAACACAATATGATATCAATCAATTGTTTCACATCTAATATGTTTTTTTTTTCAGAAAAGCGAACCTTCTAAAAAAGCTGTGTTGTCCTCTGAGGAGAGACATTGTATTACAGCATACGTGAACTCAACTCAGCTCAACTCCCAAGAAGTAGCAATGAAATGTTGTCTGCATATTGGGAAAAATGTGCAGATGTCTGCAATAAAGAATTCCAATCATCATTGAGAAATGGTAAATTGCTGATTCATGAAAGTGTCTCATATAAATCAGTAGATTTGGTAATTAATGTTCATGTAATGTGTATTAAGATGCTCTTTTATGCTGGTGAAGTGCTATATAAATTACTTAAAAAATGTATTTGACAAAATTTTATGGAATGATGATTTATGATTATCATTTTATAGTCTGAGGTAGACTTCATGCTTAAATGACATGCATTGAAATAATGGAACGGAATGATTATCATGAGTTGTAAGTTTGTAAAACATAACTTTAAAGTTTAGATGGGCTAAAAATTAATAACACACTTTATTCATTTTAAGGTCATGCATGCAAAAGTCTGGCTCAGAGGCTTTCCTTAGCACCGGCTATTGCAGTAAAGACCAGTAACCCTGCATTTTGCTCTATATCAACTCCTACAGATATAACCCTGCCAGTAACAAAAGTAGGTATGTTTTTGTATGTTTATGATATAAAAGTACCATTATGGTAGACAGTCTGATCAGTGTTTGTTAAAGTTGATACATTAAGGAAAAGATATATTTTTAGAACATTTTTTTAAAAGTCAGTGTCATTTTTTTTATTTCCTACAAAGCTAACTAAAAATCTAATTTTCAGATTAAGGATGCCTTAGCCCAGTGAAGGGAAATGGATATTTATGACGCCTAGAAAAGAGCTGCAGGTAAAAGTTATAACAAAGTCAAGTGACAGCTTCTTGTTAACTTAGAAATTAGCCAGACTATAAATATTTCACCATTTTCTCTTGCCAAAAAAGAAGTCTACTTCCACCGGCTGTTATGATATTTGTAATATTATTACTTGCAGGAAGGTGCAAGCAAAGGAGCCACATTACTGAAAAATGCTGGGCTCAAATTTCTATGAAACAGAGATTCCATGAACTTTCAAGCATTCAGCGAGTTATCACAATGACCATCCATCTGATATGACTTATTTAGCTCAA
This sequence comes from Lutraria rhynchaena, assembly GCA_008271625.1. Classification (NCBI taxonomy): domain Eukaryota; kingdom Metazoa; phylum Mollusca; class Bivalvia; order Venerida; family Mactridae; genus Lutraria; species Lutraria rhynchaena. Next base: position 40,654 of record VIBL01000073.1, on the reverse strand, counting down.
AATTCTGCATTCAAATGAAAAATATTGAGATTAAAACTGGAACATGAATTTCTTTCATTAGACATTGGTAAATAAAAAACATCAATAAATGAATAATAAAAAGTAGTTATAGAACATAGATTTTATTTGAATACATTTTATCTCAAACACATTTTGTGACTTTTTTGTTACAGACTGGTCTAAAACTGTCATTGTGATTTATTTTATTGTTTCTTGTTCAACAGTTCAGAGTTCTGTTGGTGTTAACTGGGTGTTATCCTGTTTATTTCAATGTTCATTCCCATCGACTTTGTTTAAAGTTCAGGAACCAGACTAACAAACTCCGAAGATAGTCTGGATTACATGGGCCTTTGTGCTCAAAAATATTGTTTGTTCCTCAGTCCGTTTTCACTATCGTGCTTCAAATAAACCAGCAGGCACAGTGGTTAGATATTTAAAATGCAGCTGTGCTCAAATTGATCAAAATCATGACCATCCTGGACAAATTTACTAACCACTGGTAACTTGTTTGTACTTAGGTGTAAAGAAATATGTTTGTTTCCAGTTACCTGAAAGAGCCATCTTCTACCTGCTGACTCAAAAGTTTTTACAGCATCCAAATCTTAGTGCTATACCGTAATTTTCACCACAGTGTCGCCGATGTATATAAAAAAAAAGATAAGAAAAAAATCCTTACCTACTTACCCATACGTTTTTGGGCATGTAACTAGAAACAAACCTTTTTTTGTTTAGGCCTTAGGAAAATCTTCAAAAATTTCTTAAAATAACCAGAAAGGATTGCGCTCAGTACATGAAATATAGATAATGCTAGGTTGCATTAGAACACATGTGAGCAATATAGGGCCGTAATGGCCCTCTTGTTTAAACCTTTGTTTTTTTATTTGTTGTTCAGGTGTTCCAAATATTCATAGTTCACAGTTTGTTGAATGTTAGTTACAAACTAGTTGCATTAGTTACAAACTCAGAAAGACACAGAGGTATCATCTTTTTTTAATATATAAGATTATATTGAAAGTTACCTGGTATTATTAGTTTACATTTTGTAAGCCACATACTATCATTTCTGAATATATAAGTTTATGTCTGAAGGTATTAACACATTTTAAGCAATAGAAAACTTATTTTTTACATAATGACATAAAATGTATATTTGTACACATAATTTACTCAGTGGTTGTTGATAAAATATTTTCTAACAAGAAAATTTTCCTCAGCTTATAGTCATATTGTTCAAACTATGTATTTGATATTTATTTGATATTACAGATATACGATAGACTGCAACCATTGGGGATAACCCTAAGTCATCAGGAATGTTGGACACAATGACATCCTTATCCGGAACATTCAACACAAAACTCACTGATTGTCACAAATTAGGAAAGCGCTTTCGCACTGTAGGAGACAACATTAACTTTAAAATGGGTATTTCCTTGGAAAGAAAAAGTGTTGGTAAAGTCGGCCAAATTCAACATTGGTTTGGATTAGTAGTTATTGTCCAAAACATTGAACTTCAGGGCTTAGGCAAAACTTCCCTGCAGTGTGATCTATGCCACTTGCCACCTAAGAGATTTATCCTGTGTAAGGAGGAATGGCAGGACATAACGTATAATTTCTCTGTGCTTTCCTCAAGAGTTCTTGTGGATTTCCCATGGAAACCAGTCTCTTCAGTTATCAGTCAAGATATTGCTACTGTTCCAGAGGTGCTGAAAAGGAAGAACTTGGTTATACCTTTACCATTAATGCATAAAAATGAACAAAAGTACACAGATTTAATAGCAGTGTTTGCGAAAGCGGGAAAAAAGTGCCGGACATTTGGTCAGGCACCAGAAATATTTTGCCAGACCGAATTAATTTTAGCCAGACCAAAAAATATTAGCGGTAAGCAATAAAAATCAAAGGTTTTAACACTTCATAAAAAATAGAAATGATAAGTTTTAACAATATTTCATAGCACAATAATGAAACAGAACAAATTTGTTCGAAAATGTTCCTTCTCACTACTCTCTTATGTATGACATCAGTAGCTCAAAGTTCATCATCTCATCTTGAAAATCAATACATTCATCATCAACATCATCATCAATGTCCTTGTCACACAAGAATGCCGACATTTTGCAAAAGATTAAGAAAATGAGGTTTCCTTAACTGAACAAAGTTCGTTAAACTAGCAGAAAGGGAACTTATTTTGGGCTTATTTTACGAAAATTTTATTGGTAGCCTTTATTTGTTTGATATTTCTGGTACCCTCGATTTCATAATTCTTTTTCTTGAGGAAGGTTATTTGCTTGAATTAAACAGGTTTCGAAGAACAAACAGTCTTTTAGAATGCACCAAAAGGCAAGAGTGCTGTGTAATTTAATCAATTTAATCAGCAACGCAGAAATATTATCGTTCCACCATTTAAACAACAAGCATTGCGCATGCGCGTTGTGAACTGGAAGAAATTATTTGTACCTGCTGATTTCGTACCAGATAATACGAATATTTCGACAGTCATAAGGACCGGCAAGCTTTGATTGTTGTATAAGAGGACAGTACCTGTTGTTAATTAACGATAGTTCTGTTATTATGCATGTTGGGCAACTAAAATTTTGGATTATAGTCCAGAATATATCTAGATATCAAAATATAGAAAAAACTCATTTTTGATATTTCCTCATTTGGGATCATTTTGTCATGGCTAGTCACACATAAATACTCATCATTGATTAGGGTACAATTTTCAACTAGTGTTCTTGCAGAATGGGAGTGAAGTTTAATGAATTTAATCTACATTTTCTACTTGCACTTATATATTGTATGCACCAATTTGACATTCATGATATATTTTATGATCAAATGAATGACAGAGTAATAAAATTCTTATATAAACATGTATTAAGAATTGTATTTATACTAGTTAAACAGATACACAGCTGTTAATGATGTTAGTTAATGATGTTCAGTATAAAAAAGCCTATTTATTTACTCTTTCTTGTCCATTTCTGAAGTGACTCCCTTGAACCTCAAAAGAGAAACAATTATATTGCATTATGTATGAATCATGTTAACAAAATATAAGTCAACTGAAAAACTTTTGTTGATGCTGGAAGTGTGTAAATAAATAGATGAGAGTTATAATTATGACAGTATTCTGAAACTAGCTCTAAGATATGTATGACATCAATATTACTTTGTATTAGTCTTAATATGTAATACAATTTTATTTTTACAGAATGGAATGAAAATACTTTTGTTATAAGTGTTAGTCTGGTACAGTCTGACTTGTTCATGTCAGTTATTAGAGATGGGATGGATCAATGTAAGTTTGAATTTAAAAATTAAGTAGGTTATCTTGTTTCTTATAGAATTAGGCTAATTAGGGTTTTGTAATTCTAAAGCATTGGCAGATGTTTTGCTGGACCAAATTTATCAAATGCCTTTTGTACTTTAAGAATAACAAACTTACCAGGAATCAATCACCTCAAACAAATTAACTTAAAATTGTTACAAAGATTTAGTTGACTTAGAGCTGTGTTGATTTCAGTTGGTAAATTTTGCCTGTTTGTCAACACCGTGATTTATTGTTATTTATATTTCATCCAAAACCAATTATCCACACTTGGATGGAGGGAGGTCTAAGGTAATATTATGCATGTTAATGTGACTTAATAATGTTTTGAATAATTTCACCGCTAATTCATTTATTAGTCTGTAATATGCTTGTCTGGCCAGCTTTTCTTTGGCACAAATTTTTACAAACATTATTTAAACAATGATAATTCTATAAAAGTGGACCCTCATCAAACTTTCTCTCTGTATTGTTCATTTATATCACACTACTTTTTAGTTTGGTACTTAAATCTGTGGTGCTGAAATCAGAGCATCCAATAAGTGGTTTTAATGAATGTAATTAGTGAATGTTTTGTCAGTATTTTGTAAGCAAGAGCCTTTAAATCCATTTTTGAGTTTACTGGTTATGATGTATTAATTAACATATTTTTCAGAACATTAATGTGTGATTAACCATGGACATGGTGTTTTTTACATACATAGATTTTAATTGGTACTCACATGATCCTAACCTTGCCATCAACAAGCTATTGAAGACCGTTGAAAAAATTGAAGTTGATATGGTAAGTACAGGGTGTCCGGAAAGTAAGGTAACACTTTTGTAGCATTAGAATTTCTATTCAACATAGATAAATTGAACATCAATAAGCATGCATGTAAAACAAAGAGGTAAGTTTTCTTCTGTAAAAAAAATGAAGTAATTCTGTTGAATAACTAATTTTATATAATTTTCATTGAAATGTACCTTTTGTGTGATTTGATAATTTATGACGTTCTCAAGGTGACGTCCCTTCTGCAACTTGCCTTGCCTAACACACACAGTATGAAATTGTTAATGACATTTCTGCACATCTCTACACTGATCTTCTTCACTTCTCGTCTGATGTTTGCCAGTAGCATTTCCGTGTCAGCAGGCTTCGGTCTGTACACAGTGGCCTTTAGGTAGCCCCAGAGAAAGTAGTCACACAGGTTTAAGTCAGGACTATGTGGCGGCCACGTTCTTCCGCAATCTTTCATCCCTGGGTATCGACGTGAAATAATCTTGTCACCGAACATTTCATGAAGATAATTCAAAACAATATTAGATATATGTGCTGTTGCCCCATCCTGCATGAACCAAGCATTTTGAAACTTGCACGTTTTCTTTTGAAGGGCAGGAACAAACTTGTTTTTCAGCTTGGACAGGTACTGTTCAGAATTCACTGTGTCTGAAAACAAATAAGGGCCTATCACTCTGTTTGATGACATAGCGCATCAAACAGTTACTTTCTCACTGTGTAATGGTCTCTCAGAATAACAGTGAGGCTGTTCATGGGCCCTGTTTCATGTTCTGCTTACACACTTGACCAGAGAGCAGGAAATGCGATTTGTCGGAAAACCATACGTCCAGAAATGCATTGGAATAATTTTCTGCAACATCAACAGCCCAGCTACTGAAGTCCAGTCTTTCCACCTGATCCATGATATTTAGGCTCTGCATGATTTGGATTTTGTAAGGAAAGAGTTTGATATCTTTCTTAACTATTTCATGCACACAAGTTTTAGAAATTCCAGTCTCTTAAGAAGAACGCCAAACTGACTTTTTCAGGCTATTCGCAATCATTTCTTAAATCAAACTCAAGTTTTCTTCACTTCTGCTTGACCTTGGCCATCCTGTTTTCAGAGCATCTGCCACCGATCCACGGACTTCAAATTTGCGCACAATTGTGTAGATGTGATTTCTACTGACACTGATGTTCTTAAAATGGCTTTTAAATCTACGCTTGATGGCTGTAACATTTTTTGTATCATAAAAATTCTTTAAAATGAAAGTTCACTGATCTGACATGAGCGGCACCATTTTGAAAAATAATGACTTCTGTTTGACGTCATATCACAAGAATGTCGTTTGTTTTGGCGCGTCATTTTTATAAGCAATAAGAAAAATTGTTTTTTGGCCTTTAAAATGATATAACTTTTATAACAATAACCCTAGATTTAGTAAAGTTATGAAACTTTGAAAGTGTTACCTTACTTTCCAGACACCCTGTATTTTCTGACAATCAATTTTCTGGTTAGTTTTAAGATCACTATTTTGGTATCAATATTCTTTATATTTATTTTGTTTATATACATAATTCGTTATTGTGACTTTTATTTGATTGGTTTGAAAGAATCTGTTGTTTAATGTAGTACCTGAATAAATTAGTAATTACAGTACCACAGTTTGATTTAGCTTTAGATGTTTGTTGTAATCAATGTGCTTAAACCTTTCAGGGCAACAAGTTACCCCAATGTTTATACATTCAAGCAGATAACTGTTGCAGAGAAAACAACAATAGATATGTTTTGGCCTTCTTAGAATATTTAGTTGCTGAAAACATATTCAAGGAGGTAGGTCCCTTGCTTATTACTAAGATACATGTGGTCGGTACATGACATTTTTATTTGCATCATGGTTCAACTGTCCTTGCCTTTCTTACAATCTATGCATGGGATGCACTCCAGTTTTTGATTTCTGTCATTGTGGGACCATTGCACAAAAATATTTCATTCTATAGAAAGTTTCAAAGAACTAAAGCATATACTGATTTCTTTTATCGTGACTTTTTATGTATGATCATTTGGGAGTACAATACCTCCTAAAAGTAATTAAATCTTTAACTTAAGAGACATTCAAATGAGAAAATTTGGTATAATTATGTGACGTCATCAGCAGAAATCTGTCTACTGGAGGCACTGACGTTATTTTTCAGTACACGCAGTTAAACATGACGTAATAATTACTCACAATTTGTGTGAATTTACATGGATGTAAATGTGTTGCAATTGACAAGCAAAAAATACAGGTTATAGGAAGGTCTCTTGATAAAGATGGATTAAAACCTTGAGTACATGGTTTGACTGGTGGAAGCCATCAAGTAGTCATACTATTACAGAGCAGAGTTGCATTTATACATTTCTGAGGCAATATGCAGCTGATAATGCTTTGCCGTTACCTACCCAAATTTTAAGCATGCCCAGGTCCTTTCGTTGCAAGCAGATATACATGATGTTTATGTTAAAGCTGCTTCTGAATCTGCAATCAGAAATGCAAGTCAGTCAACATTTACTCGGACATGTAAAGATCTTTCCCAAACATAGTTTTGTCCTAACCAAGTACAGATTTGTGCCATCAGTGCCGAATGCTGTCATATAAAATTTCATGTAGTTGATCTCTTAATGAAGAAGAGAAAATGTCTATTATTGAAAAGTATAATTCTTATGTTAGACTTACTAAAGAATAGAGAGATATCTGTAGGAGTGAGTTCAATTCTTTTGCCACTTAGTAAACATAGGTTACATAAATGTGACTAAATATATAACAAAAGCGTATTGAGAGCAGAAATTTTCAAAATATGTTCTTGAAGTGATGTATATTCAAAATGTGCAAAGAACTGAAAATGACAAATTTACCTCCAGTGGACTGATTTTTGCTGACAGTCACATGTATTGAAAAAGCAACACAAAAGAAAGTCAATGCCTTTACCTGAATTTTTGTATTAGTTCAATAAAATAGAAATTCTATTTATATACTTCAAATACATTTGAAATTTGCATTGTTGTGTCATCGCTTAAGTTGGATTAGTAGGCAATCCCACCCAGTGTCCTTTTCTTGACAACACTTACCAAAGATGTGCATTTCCAAGAATAAAATTAAGATTCAAAGTATCAGTTAAAATTGTTCTGGTGTTGTTAGTTGAGTGTTTGAGCATTGTCTGATTATTAGGGCTGGTGAGAGAATTGCAGTTAAATGTTTTTAAATTTACCATATTAGTGGATATTCATGCGGTACTTTATTTTAGCTGTAGTGCAAGAAATTTCTAATTAATAATTTGGTTCTTAAGTTTGGGTTTGATTGTATTTTTAAGGCTGAAATCTTCATACCTGCCAGTTTACACAGGACCAGTTTTTATCATTTCTACACGAGAAAAAACTGGCACCAATATAAGTTTTCAGAATTTTCAGATTTTAAATTTCACCCATTTTGTTGATGTCACAAATAGATACACAGTCAATGGATTAGCCTGTTAACCAGTCCAACAAAGGGAGAGAAGAAATATGGCCTTAATGTACTGTTGGTTTTTATTTAGAGGTTTATTTTGGTCCCTAATATCAATTAGTACCTGATGGAGAGTGATCATTGCTTAGAAGTGGCCATTAACACAGGTTTGTACAACAAAATGTTTAAAAACTTAGATTATCAAGTTATATTTTTCAGCTCTAGCTTCCAACCAATGTTACAGTTTATCAGATTGCTTTTTCATGCTACTAAGCATCTGATAGATGCTCCAAGTTGTTCATTAGCACGGGGAGCTCCCATAGCCTTATTAGGTAAATATAAATACACATATTTAATTAAAGTAGATGGTAGTATTTTCATATATATCTGAGCTGATCTGATGAAATTGTCTTAATAACATTTTATGACTAATGTCATAAAGTAACTTTGTGTAATTGTTTATTAGTATGATTTTGTGATGTGAATCTTGAGTTAAGTCCTTTGAACATGCAGTTATATACAATTTCATGAAATTAATGATACTGAACTTATGTCTTCTCAAAACCGAGGAATTATACTAAACCTATCCAAATATATTTACAAAAGCATAAAATGTAGAGATAACAAATATTATGTCAAATAACAACTTCTCCCTACCGTACGTAACTCAATATTTTGTGTTATTAAATAATAATACTTATGTATAATGTAGTATATGATATTATGACATAATTACAACGTATGTTTCAATCCTGTTTAATAATGATAAAACTACACATGTATTAGTAAAGAATTGTATTTGATGTAGCCATATAATTTGAAATGTTAATTTAACTGTGTTTTTGTAATATTTGAAATGTTGGACATGTTGTCTTATTTTCTAAATAAAATCTATCTATCTAAAATCTATCTATATTACTGTCTCATTGAATTTCATTGGTACCATATTTTATGGATATCTGTCTTAATAAATTTTTAACCTTACATTGATCAAACTTGGATCCATCTTTTCAAAATTCATTCTTTTGTTAGTTCAGCCTCTTGTTGATGTAATAGTACAATCATTTTTACTTGATTTCACAGATAAGCTCACCCACAAAATCCATGAAATTTTCCACAAAATTCATGCAATCACAGTATGAAGAAAACATCCACAAAACTTTTGTTGCTTTAATAGTCTGTGATTTCTTAGATTGCTGATATTTATAGAGTTGTCTCTTGTTCATATTATTTCTATTGTTTATTACAGGATTGTGCTTTGATATAACCAACAATGTGATTTGGGCATGTTGTAATGATTGGATGGACCAGTTTTATAATTCAGGACATGAGACTTTATATCATGTAGAACCAAAACTTTGCATACAAACTGCCAAACCTGACCAATAAGCAGGTATAGATAACTGTCTATCTTAGATAACTTGAAGTAACTTCAATCTTAAAACTTGTTCTTTAAGGCTTGAGTTTGAGATTCAAAGTACTACTGCATTGTATTAATTTGATTATCTGTTAATCTGAATGAGTTACACTTCCAACTTTCTGTTTACATTTCAACTATGCTGTGAAAGTTATTGTGAGTACCCAAAATGTTAATTCTTTATGTCCATTTTTCACTATATACACAGACATAATGGACTTGGTAGTGGAAGAATAATGAATTCACTTTATTTATTTTTTTGCTTGAGTATCTGAGTTCATTATAACCATGTTTTAATGTGTTTCCCTTTTATGTTATGTTTTAAACAGAGGAAGGAAAGATTATGATGACTGAGGTAATTAGACAACAGTTACAACATGTTGGCAGTATGTGATTACATCAAATACATGATGACTTACTGTATACACCATTTGGTAGTTACACTGTACAACAATACCCTGTGGATTATACCAACTTGGAAAGAATTTGTGATATTCTTGATAATTCCATATCATCTGGGAAAACACAGATAATAGTGTGTGCTCTTATTGTACTACAGGTATATATATATATATATATTTCTGAGGCTGTACCAAAATTAAATCTATGTTTTACATCCTTAAAGTTAGGCTGTCAATGTCATTGAAAAAAAAACATTGCAAATGTGTATTTAAGTTCTCTGTCAGACACTGTCTGGGAAAATTTTGCAATTTATAGCTCTTTGGTTGTTGCTTTATAATTTTGAAGTTTTTTTTGTAAACAAATGTTAACATACAATGTTGTATTTAATAAATAATAAGTGTGTTCCTATATTCTACCAGTTGACAAAATATGGACCAGAGTTATTATTTCAATTCTTATCACAAAAAGCTTTTGCATTTTATCATGATATTATTCAAAAAAAAAAAAAACTACATCTTCTGTCGGTTGTGGGATTTTACTTCTTTTTATATGATCAAGTGGTCCATAACATCATTAGACATTATAGTTGCTAGGTTACAACCCAATGTGTAATATGGAACATCCAACTGTGTTTTATCATAGAAAAATGTATGGATAGAGATTTCCTCTATGTTGATATTGGCAAATGTTGCTGATTTTGTTTGATTAGATCAATAATTGGTCTATTTAACAATGTTTGTTCTATGTTGCATTAATTTCTGTTATTGAAAAATGTCATTTATACTTGATTATTCTTTTAAAACCCTCTGAAATATATAAATAACAATACATATTCCTAACAATTTATAGGTAGTGAAGAATTTCAATCTTGCCTGATTATCTTCATGTGTGAATACATTTAGTTATTCAATTTAAATGAGTAAATTGTTTATTGTAGTTGATATTCAAGATGAGTATTTTGGTGCCAGAAAAATAAAAAAAGTCTGTGATACATAGAACAAGGTAGGGTGTAGTATTTTTGTGTGAAAATTGTTGATAATACCACATTCTATTTATTAAAATATAGTCAAATTATAAGGCAAACATGCAAATCTGATTATCATCAGTGTGGGAATCATGCAATGATGGAACAAAAACATGACAGAAAAAAATCCACCAGATTCTTGATAATTACACCACTTTAATGTTAAGACATGATTTCTGTGGTCTATAAGATGGTTTTAACATCCATTTTTACTGTATTTCAAAACAATCAATCTGCATATCAACACTAAGATTAGGAATATACCTAAGTTATAAATATTAAAATGAGAAGTTTGCTTGATTGGTTTTATCAGTATTTGCTTTAATTGATAATTGTAACATTTGCAAAAACAATGTTTAATTACCAGTAATTATTGTTTTATTAGGGATCTTGTATGGATGTTGATGTCATTATCTGAGGGTCATGAAGGGATTACAGTATTGTATGAAGTACAGAATGAAGCTTGTCTAGTTGTTGCTAGTGGTTTTACAGTGATGTTCCCATCTTCAAAATCTAGAACTGATCTCATGTTGAGGTTATTAGAGGGCAGTAAATGACAAAGTGGTAAGAATGTTTTCGCAAACTTTGTTAATCATGCTTAAGATGATAAATCATTTTGTAAACAACTCATGTGATTTATCATTTTGGAAGATTTCCACTTTTCAGACTATCTCTTTAAAACAAAAGTGTTAAAAATATTAAGATATCTAATCTATCACTTTGTCTCCACAATGAAATGATTTTGAAACCATTACTACATATGTTTGAATTCATAAAGAGTACTTTACAGTCTTTGTGCCAACCTACTTGCTGAAAGCCTGGGGCTGGTAAATTTCTATTTGGGCTAGTGATCTTTCTAAAAATTGTGTATTTCAGCTTGTAGGAAATTGTTTATATGTGTTCTCTAGGAAATTTTCAAACACTGCTTTACAAGGTTTGCTATTATGTTGGCTGTTGTCATATTTTAATCAGCTTTAAATTGTTAACAAGTTGAAAAAAATAAACAGTAAACCTTTTGTATAAAAAATCAACTGTTCAGAAATGGCAAATGATGAAGTTGTAAAACATTAGTGGATAACTGATTTGTAATATCACCATTATTGCCTTTTCTAGCTATTATTGATCATTTTCTCACTGTGTTATACAGGAGAGCAGCATCAGGGACTTTCATGTTTATGTGATATGATTCTGGTAGATCTCACGGATCAGCTCTAAGGACAGCTCACTAAGTTATAACAGTTTAACAATATTCAGGTATACATAGCATGATGTACAGATTACTTGTTTTGAAATGGAGAAGTAATGGTCAGTTAAAATAGTGCTTGATGATTAGCAGGAATGTGGTTTTTCCTTCTTTCAGAGCATTTCCTCTTATCGGGCTATATATTTAAACCAAAGTGCTTTGATCCAGTCTGATCTTTGCAAAAAACTGATGTTTTTGCAGGATGGGTGGGTATTATCCTCCCCTGAAGCATTTGTTCTGTCACATTTCAGGATTGATGATTTATAATTATTGTTTAGCTGTAGTACTCAGTAAGTTAAGCTGTACCTGAATCTATCATTTGTAAAGCTATAGTCGTAGCTTAGTCAGTAAATATACAAAAAGTAAATTATAATTTCTTCCTATCTGTATGCAAAAGGGTACATTAAAATATTTGTTGCGCATCGGCCTGTACATGTTTGTCAGTATTTTAAAACTTCCTGTTCATTAATGTTTTTAACCAGATTTTCCAAAGGAAAAGACTGATTATTAGATTGCTGTATGTTGGTGAGCCGGTGGCGGGCATCAACAATTGGTTTCCACTCGATAAATTTTGTTTTAATTGACAGATTCTCACCAAATTTTTTGTATAGCATGCTTACATAAAGACCGTCTTTGGGATTGTATTTGGTTGTTCTAGGTTTAAGTTCAAGGTCGCTGTTACACAAAATAAAATAAAAATCCCCAAGTCTCATCCAAGGGAGACAATGTAACTATACTGTTACTAGTTACTCCCCATTATACCACACTTACTTTTTCATGTAATAAGGGCCTCTTGATAATATTTAAAATAACATATGCCTTTTGCATATGCTTCTCATGCAATTTGTGTAGAATTATCAGATTCTGATATACCAGAATTACAATAGAATTTTTTGTGTTACCCTATTCATATGATCTTAAGTCTTAGTAAAAGTTAAAATTCTTTTTTTTAAGCTCATCTGAGCATGTAGTTTTGATTGGATCTTCACCAAACCTTGTCAAAATGATTGTTTTAATGATATCTTGATTAAGTTTGAACATGGGTCATATGGGGTCATAAATCATGAACAGGTTTGAACATGGGTCGACTCGTGTTAAAAACTAGGTCACCAGGTCAAGTCACAGGTAAACCATAGATGTTGCAATCTTTACTCAGGTGAGCGAAAAAGGGCCATCTTGGCCCACTTGTTTATCGTATTCATTGTTTATCTTGCTGATATTTAGTCAGTTTTTAACCAGATTTTGTGAAGGAAAAATCCTGGTTATTAAATTGGTGAATGTGAATGGGCATCAACAATTTCTTCAGCATGCAACTCCTACATTTCTAAAGGGATCTCCCACAAACTTAAACACAACTATTGTCACCAAGTGCCCCAGCGCATATTATTGGGGTTTTGTGATTCCGTCATTTTTTGCGGAATTATGGCCCTTTGTTTAATTTTTGCACATGTAATATTCTAAAAAAAAACAATATCAATTTATGGACAACAAATTCTATCGGGTTCAGTCCTGATGGACTAAAGGAAAAATAAAGGGTCCATAACCTCTCATAAACTTTGTGCATCCTTTTGGTAGGAAAAGATTGTGTGGAGGTAGAAAACTTGGTCATGTACATTCATTTAGCCCTAGATTGAATCATTCCTAAGCTCAGATTATTAATTTAGCTGAGTTGTGTTTTTTCATTGACCTTCAATGATGTACAGTTTATTGTAATGCTTTATTGTCTTTCTTCAGCTCTCCATGTTTGTGTTACTTGATGGCTATGCAGTCATTCTTGCTGAGAGAGTCTGTTTTGTATACACCCAGTGATGATGAGAAATCCAACTCTGAGAAAGATACAAAAATGGTAATTTTATCAACAGAACTTGTGAAGTATAATAATATTGTAAGTTTTAATCTAACGATTCATAGTGTTACATGATATATATAGACAATTTCACGTAGAAATGTTGTAATCATGTTTATGTACTGGTAATACTGTTTTTGTTGCACTTATAAGTAAACTGTCCAGTTGAACTATTTAGTACTCAAACTTATTTAGCTAGAAGTTTAACTGAACATTTAAAGCTAATCAAAGATTTGGTCACTATTTTGAATAAAAATACATCACTTTTTAAAGCATCAAATCTCTTTTAGTGACCACCTCAATATTAAGACCACCTTATTATTGCTATTTATTTTTAGCTCACCAGAACCAAAGGTGGATGCTCCGGCGTAGGTCGTCTGTCATCAACGATGGTCTTATGATTTACTTCAAATTTGCTGTGTAGAAGCCTTTTGACACTCTAACTGCAATTTGCTCATATTATACCAGTTGCCCCCTTTTAGGGTCATCAGAGCTAAAAATAGAAAAAAACTTTAATCATCTTCTTCTCATGAACCAATGGATGGATCATCACCAAACTTGGTCTGTAGCATCCTTAGATGGACTTTTATCAGATTTGCTCATAAAAATGGTTGGCTCCTTTTACGGGCTGCTAGTGCTAAAAACAGAAATACCTTTAAATGTCTTCTTCTCATGAATCAATGGACGGATCATCACCAAACTTGGTCTGTAGCATCCTTACATGGTCCTCTCTCAAGTTTGCTCAAATAAATTTGGTCAGCCCCTTTCAGGGGCCACTAGAGCTAAATTAGGAATACCTTAAAATGACTTTTTCTCATGATTCTATGGATGGATTATTACCAAACTTGGTTTTTAGCATCTTTATATAGTGTTCTATCAGATTTGCTGAGAAAAAAAGGTTGGTTCCTATTAGGGGCTGCTAGTGCTAAAAATGGAAATACCTTTAAATGTCTTCTTCTCATGAACCAATGGATGGATCATCACCAAACTTAGTTTGTAGCATCCTTTGATGGTCCTCTCTCAAGTTTGGTCAAATAAATTTGGTCAGCCCCTTTTAGGGGCCACTTGCGCTAATAATAGAAATACCTTAAAACAACGTTTTCTCATGATTCTGTGGATGAATTATTACCTAACTTGGTTTTTAGCATCTTTAGATAGTGTTCTATCAGATTTGCTGAAATAAAAATGGTTGGCCCTGATTAGGGGCAGCTAGAGCTAAACATAGAAATACCTTATAATGACTTCTTTTCATGAACCAGTGGTTGGATCATCACCAAATTTAGTCGGTGGCATCCTTCAGTCATCGCGAATATTCCTTTGTAGTATCCTTTGTTCCTTTATAGATTCACTCAAACAAGAATGAAATAGGAAGATTTGACATGTTGATAGCCATGTTAGAGTGCTTGTCATAAACTGCTGCATTCTTCAGTTTTGCATTTTGGTAAATTTATTCATTCATTACAGGATGTAATCAGAAGAAGTTTGTAAACAACCATTGCCCAACCTGCTTATCAGCAAACAATGCAGAAGAAACTTGCCAAGTAGTGTTCAATTTCAAGAAAGGAAGTGAGCCTAGCAACAAAACAATTGTATTTAAACAAAACCTGGAAAGAATGATCTAGCAACAAATTGCAAAAATCACAATCTCATTCAATTGCTCATAACAAAATTACCTATACTCTTCAAGGCAGGAGTTTCGAACTGGAAAAATTTCTTCAACAGTCAGTGAAGGACAGTTTTGCTTTAAATAAGAGAATTTGAGACCACACTGCCAAAATAATCATATATTTGCTAAACTTTGTTTATAGCAGCCTAGTCATTACAGAAAAACAAGTTAAGTTCTTGCTTAGTTTTAATGGCATAATTTTGCTGATGCCAAATAAAAATTCTGTGTTCATGGCAATAATCTCAAAAAGGTACTATGTCTTTATTTTCTGTTAAACTGTCAAAAGCAAAACATTTAAAAGCTTATAAACTTACAAAATACATACTGCATGCAAAGGTTATAACTACCTCAGTTTTTTGCTTAGATTATTGCCCTTGAAAATGTTGACACTTCCTTTGGTTTTAGTTTCTTTGATTATTATAAAATACTAAATTTAAGACTGTGAAACTTAGTTTTTCATAACTAAGTTATTGAAATTGATACTATTGTAATGCCTTTCTGTTGTCTGTATGATTTTTATGATAGTATGTACCCCAGTAAGAGAAAAATATTGTTACTTAATCTTTGTATTTAATGTTTGATTCATTCAATCTGTAAACGTTTTTGTTAATTTATGTCAAAGCTCAATTTGTGTTCTTATATGCAAGAACTTACAAGATTTTAAGATAATTCAAGTGGGCTTTCTATCAGAAAGTATAATAGACTATTTCCCATTTCAAAATCCATATGGTTTTGTCCATAAAGCTTTAAAAAATATTTTGCTAACATTAGCACAAATGCAGAAATAAATTGCAAATGTTTAGATTTACTTCAAACATTTGCTTATCCTGAAATGTTACTGATTGCAAATACTGTAAACTTACTAATATATATGAAACAAAAAATGTTATTTTCTCTACAAATTTTACAGACCTTTAAAATCATTTATAAGTTATTTCCACTGCTTAAATTTATTATATATTCACTTTCTTACTTATTTTTACATATGTAAATAATCATGAACAAAATGCATGTTTTTACACTTACTGCCTTTACGATGTTCTATTGTCAGTGAGACGAGTTAGAATTATGTTCTTTAGTCCAAGTATCGTACTATGAATCAACCGAACCATTGTAAACTTCTGTTGATGTTTTTATGCACAATTAGAGTAACTTAATTGACTTAACTTTCTATTTCTTTGTCCTGTTTTCTAGTTAAAAGTTGCGTTGTTTAAAGTATTATGTTCTTCTATTGTTTATATATTTTCATTTTTGTCATGTTTATTTTTCTTATTACTCATGTTATCTTGATATGTTGTGTAAGGTCCAATCTATACATATTTATCTAAAACTATCAGCAAACATTTGATAACCATTACCATGGTAACTAACCTCCAGTTGTAAACCAAAGAGTAATGTAAACAGATGCCACAAGCATTGTTCCCCGGAGAACTCCTTTATGGCAAATTTCAGTTAGACCATCAAAACTTTCAGTTATTTCTTGAAACATTGTGTTCAGAATATAACTTTTATTTCAGTGTTGCCTTAAATATGTGATCCTTGTGTATCCAGAATTTCATCCTAATCTATGCAACATTTGCAACATCTGTGCAACATCTGAAACAAGAGTCTGTCCTACCTTTCCATTGCAACAACATGTGTTACACAATTCCTTTGCAGCCACTTTACGCTTGGTAAAGCCTCGCTTGTTACAATATTATGTGTGTTTTAGAAAATATCTGTTTGAGAATATTTCTTCTACCACAGTAATAAAATTAAATACATTGCAGAAAAATGTCTTGTCATTTATTTGTAAACATATGTGAAAATTAGACAAATTATCACATGATTTACATGATAACTTAAGAAATTAAGTTTGAATAAAATGAACTATGCTACCATGACAACCGAATGAATACTGGAATAAAAACGTCGTTTTATTTTTTTTTATCTCATCTATTACAAGAACATACATATTTTATACAATCAATAGCAAAAATTTTTATTGTTGTCATGGTAACAGTTTTGATAATAATGTTATAAGAGTAAAGTTTTCTTCAGTTGTGGTGGGCGGCAAGTATCTAATGAAGGTTTCAATAGAATTTAGACGCAGGGCCATTTTATGCCTAAGCGAACCTATCCCTTTCATAAAATAATATTTATTTCATTGATTTGTTTTCAAAGCGCATTTTACAATATGTAGCCATTATATTGCCAGCATCTGTTGTCTTACCTAACAAATGAGACCATAACCAGGACTTTACGACATCCATGATGATTACAGGATACAATGTATGGAAGTCAGGGAGAGTAATTTTGCCAAATTTGATTATGAGAAATTGCGCGTACAGTTCGAGCTTATATGCCATAGCTTATACCCATATGATACATGGCCATGTAGGTACGGGTCCTCGTATAGTTCATGGCATGTCTAAGAATGTCGACCTTATTTGCAAAATCTCAGTATTTAGCAATTTTGGCCACATGTACCTTCAAGATATTGGTATGGATCTTAGCTAACATTTAAGACATTCAAGTTGCTTGCATATCCCTGGAGGTTACAACGTGTCTTACAAAATTTACAAGACAGTAAATTTGTGACAGAGACAAAATCACCATTTTGAAAGTATGTCAGCGGTTTTGGAGCCGTTTCGAGCCCCAGAGACTTGACGCATGACACATGGTCGTGAAGGAATGGGCCGTGGCTACCGTTTGAGACTATTTTAAAGTAGCTGGGAAACCCGTATGGGTCACATTATATCTAAAAAGTTTGTCAATAGTTATCGAGTCGGATCGAGACCTTAGGATCCGGTGCATAACCCTATGATACACAATATTGTACGTGCGGGCACTGGCTATCAATTAAGGCTATATTTTAGTAGCTGGGGCTCATGGCATGTTTAAGAAGGTCCGCAAAGACACTGTCACTGAAATATGGTTATTTAGAAGGATTGTGAGTGATTTTAAAGTCGGTTTCAGACCAACAGACCTGGCGTTTTAGCCATATAATACATGATCATATTGGTACGTTTGCTGGCCAAAGTTGCTATCGTTGAAACCATATTCAAATCGATATGGTACCCATAGGGTGATAAAATGTGTAAGAAGGTGCGCGTAGTTTTTTTCTATGTATACAATGTAGTATGAGAGAATGGAGGTTTAAAAACTCGCGCGGACGGACGAACGGTGCTATAGATTATGTTTGGTAGGTTGATAAAGCTTGTGTGAATAGCTATCGAACAAGGTATGATACTTGTTTATATAGGTATAATTAATGAAGTTTAGATGGCTGAGATTTAAGATAATTTGGTGTATTTGTGAATTGAGGATTGATAATTAGTTTTACAAGGCGAACGGACGCAAAAAAACACAGTACCTAATGTTAATCTTTTAAGGAATAAAATATGTGTTTGTGAGTACCAATACTGAAGTTATGATGAAATAATAGTGGAAATGTGTAATAATGGAAAATGGTAACTTTAGTATAATTTTTGGGTCGTACGGACAGATGAACAGCGGTAGAATGCTTAATTTTGTATGAAGATGAGTGTTTTTTGTGTATATATGTGAGAACGTAAGATATATGCGAATACGTGATATGAGTATTTTTAAAGTGGTTTTAGCGATATTAGGTTTCGCTTTGTGTATTTTAGTGGTATAAGTTTGAGGCTTGATGTTTAACGTTTGTTGGTTTGGTCGTCGAGTAAGATATTTTTTAATTCTTGTAGACAACGGGCGATATACAAAAAAATTTGAATATGGTATCTTAATTCTAAGTAATTTGAGATGCAGTTGAAATGGTGAAAAAAAACGGTATTATTTAGCGTCCAGAAAAGTACATGTACGTTGGGTTTTTTTTGTTTGTTTTAAGTTTAACTAGGCGCGGACGGACAGTAAGTGTTTGTATGGCGTAAGCATGAAGTGTGTGATAATAATATGAAGCGGGGAATCTATTTGCATAAATGAATGAAAAATATTAGATATTAACTAATTTTGAATAAGTTAAAATGTATGACTTTTGGTGTGTTTTTAAGTTCGCAGGATTTTTCAGTCGTCGTCGGCTAAGAAAATATGTTTGCATTTTTTTGTAAAACTTCAGTGGAAGGTATAATATGAAAAAGACTTGCAGCGAATACGTTTGTTGAAATTATTTTTTAGAGCGGGTTTTGGTGAAAAAAATCTGAAAAAAATGGGCGATTTTGTGCAACTTTGGTGCGTGTGGCCAGTCTAAATGGCGTACGGACGGACAAAAGTGATGAAAATGATGAAATTTATGTTTGTATAGATGAAATAAATGCAATGATGTAAAACAGTCGGCTTAGTTGTGGTAAATATTGTTCAAACTGAGTGAAAATTGTTGAATTTGGTGTATTTCCCCACCCAAGTAGGAGTCGTACAGACCTGAGAGTTTGGTTGTGGAAGAATTCTAAATGATGTTTTAATCGTATTTAGATTGCTGTTTGCGAGTTTCCATGTCTTATTGATGTATTTTGTGTAGTTTTGGTGTTCTTTTGTGTTAAAAAAGGGAATGTTTGAATTTTAGTTTCAGACGCAGCCCTTAGCTTGTCCGTAGCTCGGTAAGTATAGGATGTAACATTTTGCGGTTTGTTTTATTTCGTTGAATTGAATTGGGTTAAATCTAAAAATCGAGAACCGAGAAATATTGTATTTTGTTGAATTATTTTCTCAAATGTTTTCAGGGAAAATATCATCATTTTGGCAGATGGGTCGGAAAAAAAAATAAAAATCGGGGCTCAAACCTGAGCTATGGCAGAAAACTACGTAAGTGGGAGTTGCGTGTAAACGATGGGCATCTTTTAAGACCTATGGTTTTATTAATGCGTCGGATAAGTGGGCTTGTGTTAGAGGTAAGGTAATATTTTTGGGGAAGGTGGCATTTCTTTTAGGAATCCAATTCTTATACATGCCAGCAGTCTACAATATTATCCTCTTGACCAACATCAAGTAAAAATTGAAATGTTGTGAATGAAAATTGCCTTTAATGGCCACATTGTCAAATTCACCAGTTTCATAACAAGTATTCTGTAAGAGAAATCCATCATTTTGGAATAACAGTTTTAAAAACGAACCTTTGACAGCAAGCATCTGATTATTTAAAACACACAAATTTGTTCCAAATGTATCATTCTGATCACCACAGTTTTACATTATATATTTATTTTTTTCTGTTGATTGATTTAAATTGTGAAATGTAATCCTCATTTATTTAACTGTGTAATTGGTACATGTGGCGGATTTTTTTTATTCATATTGGTTATTTCATGGTACAATTATTAGGTGAACTTTCATATTAAAGGTTTGCGTATATGGGCTTAAAATACGATACCACGTGTATTACTAATGCGAGCTTTGTGTCATATGCGCTAAACTGGTCTGCCTTACAGATTTTCCATTCGCATGTTTTGCACGAAAATATCGTGCGTTGAGTCGCTCCATACACAGTGAGGAAGATCACGTGACTCCAATATGAAACAGTAGAATCAAAGTACTGAGTGGACTATAGCGGACAGATTTTGAAATGTTCTACAAGAGTTGAGCTGACAGCAAAAACTCAACCGACACCAATGCAGATGCAGACGACCTAGCTTTTACAATAAGGCGACCTTTTTCTTTGTAAAGTTGAGCTAAAAATCAACGTACAACAAGAGGGTAATAACTCCAAATAGATGTATGCCACTAACGCCTTTGTTTTTTATGTTACATATTGTCACTGTGGTTTAACGCCGTTTTTCAACAATTTTTCAGTCATATACGGCGACCGGTTGACCTAACCAGTTCTCCTGGACTGCATACTAACCAGTACTAACTTACCCTTTCACAAGGAGCCGGCAACTTCTCCACATATGGAGGAAAATCGTCATTTTTGTCAAATTTTCATAGAATGGTAAGTCCTGCCGCGACCGGTATTCGAACCCGGATCTCCCGGTTCCCGGCTAAACTACCGCCTTTATGTATACAGATTAGGAAATGAGTAATGTAATGTTAGTTAACAAAAATTAAATTTTCTTTAGAATGTGGACGTTATGCGACAGAACCATACCTTTTTGCCGCAAAACGTACGTCCAAAAAACGTGGACGATATGCAATGATATATACGGACGTTTTGCGGTGTCACGATGCTTATTTTGGAAGATACTGACTAACATACCAGGAAGCAGTCAACAAATATCATCTTTAGCGAGAACTTTATATTTCATACTCCATTTCATCACACCTGCGAACAAAGGACACATGTCCACAAAACTCAATGGTAAGTAAGATAGTACTGCTAATACCGAATCCACCATCCTGTTTCTTTTTTAGATTGCAACCAATCCGAATCATATGTCATATGTATTAATGTTTTGTCAATTGTGCATGTCTGTGTGTTACCGTATAATCACCCCTCCTGCTCCCCATAACTCATCATTCATGTCACCTGCCGCCCCTGCACATACCGGAATTTAGCATACGTATGTTCCGCTTGCGCCCTACTGTTCACACGCTAGTCAGTTACAGCACGCTTTCCGTTCCGTTGAGTTGTGTTTTCTTATTTTCTGCGCTTGTGCCTTTGCAGGTATTGCTATTTATCAATTTATTCATTTATTTAATTTTCATTTGTTTCAGCGTTATGTATTTGTCGTTTGTTCATGTATTATTTTGTAATAATTGTCGTACGCACTACTGTTCACACGCTAGTCAGTTAGAACACGCTTTCCGTTCTGTTGAGTTATGTTTTCTTATTTACTGCGTTTGTGCCTTTGCAGGCTTTTTACCCTAGTTACATCCATTTTCCAAATGGTGTAGAATCAGTCTACGACATGAAGATGTTTAATCAGATGGTTTACTGTTGGTGTGGTTATTAATTGAGATGGGACTGCATTTTCATATTGATTTTCTAATCTTTGTTATGCTTTTAATTAGATTTGGCTTCCTGTGAAGTCTGGTATATCGGAAGGTATCATGATTGTTATAACCAACATAATGGTTGTATTTGTGTGGAGCCTGGGCTTGATATGTGGGGTAACTACGTGGAGTGCTTTTTGCTCAGGTGAGACTCTGGCTCAGGAGCCCAACTACTTAGCTTCATTAATAAGTAAAGTCTTCGGTTCATAGACCTCAAGTTCATGCGTTCAAAACCTGGGTGCGGCACATGTTGTCTGTGACGATTTTGTTGTTGGCATAAGATCTTAAGCCATCGTTATCCAATGCTGATTTGAGTGATTCATGTGACAATTAGTCCTAAAAAATAGGTTTGTTTTCGGTTACCTTACCGACCCATCTTTTACCTGCCGACTCTAATGTTTTACGGCATCCAAATTGTTTTACTTGTAATTTTTCGTTATATTGTAATTTTCACAACAGTGTTGTGATATTTGTAAAAAAAAAACGTAAAAGAAATAAATTCCCTACCTACTGACCGTATTTTTTTGGGCATTTAACCGGAAACAAACCCGTCGTCCACACCTGGGGGTTGTTAATGCTCTAGTGGTCACACTTTACAGCGAATCAGAACTGGTCAGAATGTTCGTCTCAATGATATCTTGGACAACTTCGAACATGGGTCATCTGGGGTCAAAAACTAGGTGACCAGGTCAAATCACAGAAAAACCTTGTTAATGCACTAGGGTCGCAGTTTTAATTTAAACCTTTTCAAAATGCTCGTCTTAATGATATCTATGTTTGAACATGGGTCATATAGGGTCAAAAACAAAGTCACCAGGTCAAATCATAGAAAACCCTTGTTAACACTCTAGGGTTCACAGTAATTATTGGAGGTTGACCAATCTTAGTCAAAATGCTTGTCTTAATGACATCTTGAACAGGTTCGAATATGGGTCATCTTGGGTCAAAAACTAGGTCACCAGGTCAAATCTTTGGAAAACCTTGTCAACCCTCTATAGGTAACAGTTTTGATTGGAGGTTCACCAAACCTCGTCAAAATGCTTGTCTTAATGATAACTTGGTCAAATTTGATCGTGGATTATCTGGGATTAAAAACTAGGTCACCAGGTCAAATCACTGGAAAACCTTGTTAACCTACCAGAGGTCGCAGTTTTGATTGGATCTTCCTCAAACTTTGTCAGAATGTTTGTACGCCGGGTCCGCCCCCATCCCTGGATCTGCCTATGCTTCTACCTCCACTTCCCCTCCATAAAGGGGGGGTACAAAAGATAATATTTTTGTTTGTGTTGGGCAGTCGGCTCGCAGTATCCTGATTTTACACTGATACATTATGATGAATCGGGACAATGATGATAATGATAGTAATTTATCGGTAATGTATAAATGACAATACTAGTGATAATAACAACCTATTCGTTTAACAACCTCAACATTTTTTACACTGGGGCTTATGTCGCGCCAACGACCCGAGTCATTTGATGACTTTTCCAGCTTTTCCAGTGGAGGAAGACCACAGACGTACACTTGAGTAGAACTACTGACTTTCCGTAAGCTATCTGGACAGCTTCCTCACGTGCGAAATTTGACTGGTCCCGGAAGGGATTTGAACTCACAGCGATTAGGGACTGGTGATTACTACTCACAGACCATAACCACTGGACGACGGAGGAGCCTTCCTCAATATTGAGACCCAATATTTTCGATTTTAATATGAATAAAATCAGTATGGATCACTGACATGATATTCTCTTTTATCCAGACGGGGGCATAAACCGATCGATGATGTACGGCGATTTGAACAGCAAAGAAGGTTTTATACGTAATACTGATATATAATGCTAATAGTGAACTGGATTCTCTTTTTGAAGGGGGAAACATTATTGAATCAGATATGGATTATTCTAATAATCCCAGCTCTAAGTACATGTCTGGTTACTATGGTAACTTATTGTACTATTAAGACATTTGGTAACCTTTTTCCAAAGTGGACAAAAGTTTTGAATTAGGAAAGCATTTAAAATTTTGAAGAAAATTTGTTACTGACTTACCGTGAAACCTCTCTAATCCGGACTCTACCGGACCTGGATTTTTTTTATTTTCATACAAAACTTTTCTCTGACTATATTCGATAATTCAGATCCTGATAGGCCATACTATCGTCTTATTTATGAAAAGTCACCTTATAAATTCTGAAACTTTGGTCTTTTGCTTAGTGAACTGTATTAAGAGATTTTTCCCACTAACAAACCAGTACTGTCAGATTTGAACGATCATAAAACATTTCGCACCATTCTTGTCTATAATTATTTTATCAAATTATACAGAATAGCAATAGTAATTACGCACATTGTTACTGTATTTAATTTATTACGTTCAAATCAAATGGTATTTAGTATTTATCTATAACGGTAGATGCGGTCTGTTCTATCTTGCGGCGAAGTCAACACTGAGGTGACGATTCATTTTGACACGCGTTAGAATCACAATACGTCAATTGAAATTCATAAGTAAATAGAACAGATAAAGTACGCTTCTAAATGGGAAATTTAAGTCAATTTAATAGTCAATACTCTTCGTTATTTTACACCTGGCGAAACATCTGTTCAAAATATTCACAAAATTTAGTAAAATGAATCTACTATAAAAAATAATTTTGTCAAATACAATAATAGTGAATGGAAATGACTACAATTGCTTATATATATTCAAAATACAAGATTAAAATTCTTACTTGTGCAGGAGAAGTAGGTCTCTCAATTTTCTTTGTAAAACGTTATCATCTACGGCTCTTATTTAGAGTCATTTTGATTATGGTTCTTAAATTTGGTATAAAGAAATCAAGAACTTAAACTTAAGCCGCAGATGACTCAGAATAAAATTGTAAGATGTGAGTTAGGTATGGATCGTCTGGATCCATTGGCCAGAGCCACTTTGTCAAGCTGATTGTTCGTTTTTACGTGACATTGCCACTATTTTTGATGCCGTTTTAAAACAATTTTCAGTTTTATACGACGACCGGTTCACCAAACCAGTTTTCCTGGACCGTATACTAACCAGTACTAACTTACCCTTCATCAAGGACCCGGCAACTTCTCCACATATGGAGGAAAATCGACATTTTTGTCAAATTATCATGGAAGTGTATGACCTGAAGCGGCCGGGATTTGAACCCGGATCACCGGGTTACGAATTCAACGCACGAACGACTGAACCACGACCGCAGCCCGCCGAAACATTAAAACCACTTGAATATCATAAGCGAGCGTGGCTAGTGGAACAAACCACACCCCGCGATCACTGTAAATTACTTCGGCCTGAGTTAAGTTAATCAAGCCTGACTATGAAGTAGTATTTCTCGATTCACAAAATTTTCGTGCATTAATACCATTTTGTGTATTAATTGCCGTGTCATCTCCGTACATTTCGATACAGTTTAAGGACTCAAACAGGGTTAGGCTGTTATTGTTTGTATCTGGTACATTAACTTCTTGAATTGAGAATGAAATTACTTTATATTTAACTAAGGTAAAAAGACATTTCGTTAAAAATATTTTAACCAGTATGAAAAAAAGTTTTGGTCGTCAGTTGTTTTATTATAATTACAGAGTCGGTGTAATTGTACATTATTTTTGTGCTAATTTGTTTACACTAGAGCAATCGGAAGGATTGATTTATACGAAAAGCGTGTTTCTGGGCGAACGTTTCATTGTGTCGATAAAGGGATTAAAAAATAGCCAATGATATCATGTGATTCTAATTGTATTCAGATACCCAAAGCGTGGTTAGTTTTGAGTGAATTATGCTAAATTTTTCACGGGCAACCGCAATAGTGACAAGTAAAACACAACGAAAGGACGTGTTTTGGGAATTGAACATTCTTTGTTTCAACAACGTGTAATGTATATTTAATTGATATATCTTATTCGTTGCTTTATTTTCTGAGCACATTTTTCATTTATTGAAACAGCTGTTGATATTAATTTAAATGATTATAATTTGTATACATACTCTGGTGTATTTGTGAATGTGTTAGTAAAATTCGCATCATTTTAACTGAATTATATCTCTTTACATCTTTACATTCTGTTAATAATTCAATAATAAAATTAATTAAATTCTCATTAATTTGTCTACGGTATGGTATAAATTTTGTTGAAATATGTTTTTAGTTATTTCATCATGATTGCATGAATTGATACTCCAGTGATACTCCAGCCTAATTGCTTGTTACATATTCATTATAGGATTATGATGGTTAGGTCTAGCCAGAGAAGCTTTATCACGGAAGAAAATAATTTCTGCTGGTATGTTCATGTATTTCAATGCGCTCGATATGACATTTATTTTTTCATCCGATAAATATTTTCTTATGAATTTTCTATTAAAAAGAGTTTTTAATTAATTTTACCTCATTGACCGGTACCTGTAATTTTATTAATACAATAATTATTTGACAAATTTCAATTAAACCTGCCCTATAATATTTGTATTTCCATAGAGAATGTGTGATTTTATTGCAAGTTTGACGAATGAAAGAACTCACAAACTCTGTTAAGAACAGAAGCAAAGAAAATGTGTATTAATCCTGTCTTGTTCATATTCTAATTGCTTTTCACTTCTTTCTGGAAGTCAAATGATAGCACAATGTGGATACTATGGGAAGATGGCACAAAGTGGATACTATGGGAAGATGGTGATATGTGGATGTCCTTGGGAACCAGCCAGCATATCAAAAGTGTCAGTATTTTTTATCTTTCTTTCATGTACATAGATTCAGTGTTCACGCATTTTCAGGTATACATTCACATCACGATTCTTCATCTTTTTGTCATGGAAAGCCTTACTATGAATATTCTTTGCTTTATTCACAATCCAGATCTGTCTGCCTGTGGATTTCTGTGGGTCTGCTCCCCCTGTAGTACACTATATAGGTGTGTATTACACAGGTTCCTTACACACAATTGGATCTTTTGTTTATTTCAGCTTATTGGTCAACTATCCTTCTGCATCCCAATTTGAGTTGTAGGCTCCTTACCGGCCATGTGCTCCGAGTCGCGTATTTAGATTCAAGTTGGACATATAGGGGTAAAAGTTAATATATGTGGTGTGCTCTGCAGTTGGACGAAAGTAGGGAATCTTGGTTAAACTGGTTGTGGACGCTTCCACTAAGAATGAATATTGTGGTGGAACTAGTCAGAAATTATGGTTTATTTGATGGTTGTCTAGTTTCCTATCAATTATTCAGGAAGTGTCATATTTTAAGGTAGATTGAGCACGTGTAATAATGCATCATTGAATATATTGGCTTCATTGTAAGTTGGATGGATGAATGAGCTCACAAACGTATTTAATGAAAATGTTTATTTATCCTGTTTTAAGAACTTTCTAATTGTTTTCTCTTTTTTCTATTTGCGAGGTCAACCAGGGACTCTACATTGTAATGTAGAGTCCCTCAGTCAAGAGAGGATACTACGAGAAGATGGCACAACGTGGATACTATGGGAAGATGGTGTCATGTGGATTCCCTTTGGAACCAGGTAGCACATTGAAAATGGTAAGGTCTTTTATCTTTCTTTCTGGTTCATGTGAAAATCTATCAGATGAATGCTAATTTGCGGACAAGGAAAGTAATCTCTCCATTCATTCATTTTAAGCATGGCTAGGTTCACATAAACTTATCCTCCGGATCTCGACATCGTCTAAGAGTCAATTTTGGCTTAATTATTTTCTGAGCACTCAGCTAGTGGGATGATTGCGTTATGTTCAGTGTAACGACAGCCGTTAGGCTGCCACATGTTGAATGCCTTCCGGGCGACGGTATGTTTACATACTGGGGAGGTGATTTGGCATGAGGCCTGCCCACTTATCAGTAAGTTATATGTACATATAACCTTTAGTGTACTGGCGTATCACATGATTCCTGCGCAAAAACCTCAGTGGGTCCGATTATGTAGACAAAATCTATAATGAAATTTGCGTGTCTGCATAATAATTCTTCTCTCCTTTTTGCTGAGTGTTCTGTAGATGGTTGGTTAAAGGTTAGGTGGCTTTTAGACGCTCTGTTTGGTGAAAGTGGTGTAGAATATGTGGACTGATGCCGCTATGAATTGAATAGGAGAGTAGGAAAAGGCTGGTGCCGTTACTTTTTCTCCTTCGTTTGTAAGTTCTGTGTTTTCTGGTCCATAGATTCATGTGAACACTACTCTCTTTTGAAATTCTGAAATGCTTATTTATCCCCTTTTAAGAACTTTCTAATTGTTTTTCTTTTCTTCTATTTGCGAGGTCAACCAGGGACTCTACATTGTAATATATGTAGAGTCCCTCAGTCAACCGAGGATACTACAAGAAGATGGCACAACGTGGATACTATGGGAAGATGGTGTTATATGGTAGCACATTGAAAATGGTAAGTTCTTTTTATATTTCTTACTGGTTCACATGAAAATCTGTCAGATGAATGCCAATTTGCGGGCAAGGAAAGTAATCTCTCCATTCATTCATTTTAAGTATGACTAGGTTCACATAAGCATATCTTCCGGACCTCGACTCCGGCTCAGAATATGTGAACTGATGTCACTATGAATTGAATAGGAGAGTAGGAAAAGGCTGGTGCCGTTACTTTTGTTCGTGAATGATACATTTTCTGGTCCATAGATTCATGTGTTCATGTATTTTCAGGTATGTTAATCTAGTCCCACACTCACACAATACACACCTACACTCACCGTCACATACATTCACATCACTACTCTTCATCTTTTGTCATGGAAAGCCTTACTATGAATATTCTTTGCTTTATTCACAATCCAGATCTGTCTGCCTGTGGATTTCTGTGGGTCTGCTCCCCCTGTAGTACACTATATAGGTGTGTATTACACAGGTTCCTTACACACAATTGGATTTTTTGTTTATTTCAGCTTATTGGTCAACTATCCTTCTGCATCCCAATTTGAGTTGTAGGCTCCTTACCGGCCAGGTGCTCCGAGTCGCGTATTTAGATTCAAGTTGGACATATAGGGGTAAAAGTTAATATATGTGGTGTGCTCTGCAGTTGGACGAAAGTAGGGAATCTTGGTTAAACTGGTTGTGGACGCTTCCACTAAGAATGAATATTGTGGTGGAACTAGTCAGAAATTATGGTTTATTTGATGGTTGTCTAGTTTCCTATCAATTATTCAGGAAGTGTCATATTTTAAGGTAGATTGAGCACGTGTAATAATGCATCATTGAATATATTGGCTTCATTGTAAGTTGGATGGATGAATGAGCTCACAAACGTATTAATGAAAATGTTTATTTATCCTGTTTTAAGAACTTTCTAATTGTTTTCTCTTTTTCTATTTGCGAGGTCAACCAGGGACTCTACATTGTAATGTAGAGTCCCTCAGTCAAGAGAGGATACTACGAGAAGATGGCACAACGTGGATACTATGGGAAGATGGTGTCATGTGGATTCCCTTTGGAACCAGGTAGCACATTGAAAATGGTAAGGTCTTTTATCTTTCTTTCTGGTTCATGTGAAAATCTATCAGATGAATGCTAATTTGCGGACAAGGAAAGTAATCTCTCCATTCATTCATTTTAAGCATGGCTAGGTTCACATAAACTTATCCTCCGGATCTCGACATCGTCTAAGAGTCAAATTTGGCTTAATTATTTTCTGAGCACTCAGCTAGTGGGATGATTGCGTTATGTTCAGTGTAACGACAGCCGTTAGGCTGCCACATGTTGAATGCCTTCCGGGCGACGGTATGTTTACATACTGGGGAGGTGATTTGGCATGAGGCCTGCCCACTTATCAGTAAGTTATATGTACATATAACCTTTAGTGGACTGGCGTATCACATGATTCCTGCGCAAAAACCTCAGTGGGTCCGATTATGTAGACAAAATCTATAATGAAATTTGCGTGTCTGCATAATAATTCTTCTCTCCTTTTTGCTGAGTGTTCTGTAGATGGTTGGTTAAAGGTTAGGTGGCTTTTAGACGCTCTGTTTGGTGAAAGTGGTGTAGAATATGTGGACTGATGCCGCTATGAATTGAATAGGAGAGTAGGAAAAGGCTGGTTCCGTTACTTTTTCTCCTTCGTTTGTAAGTTCTGTGTTTTCTGGTCCATAGATTCATGTGAACACTACTCTCTTTTGAAATTCTGAAATGCTTATTTATCCCCTTTTAAGAACTTTCTAATTGTTTTTCTTTTCTTCTATTTGCGAGGTCAACCAGGGACTCTACATTGTAATATATGTAGAGTCCCTCAGTCAACCGAGGATACTACAAGAAGATGGCACAACGTGGATACTATGGGAAGATGGTGTTATATGGTAGCACATTGAAAATGGTAAGTTCTTTTTATATTTCTTACTGGTTCACATGAAAATCTGTCAGATGAATGCCAATTTGCGGACAAGGAAAGTAATCTCTCCATTCATTCATTTTAAGTATGACTAGGTTCACATAAGCATATCTTCCGGACCTCGACTCCGGCTCAGAATATGTGAACTGATGTCACTATGAATTGAATAGGAGAGTAGGAAAAGGCTGGTGCCGTTACTTTTGTTCGTGAATGATACATTTTCTGGTCCATAGATTCATGTGTTCATGTATTTTCAGGTATGTTAATCTAGTCCCACACTCACACAATACACACCTACACTCACCGTCACATACATTCACATCACTACTCTTCATCTTTTGTCATGGAAAGCCTTACTATGAATATTCTTTGCTTTATTCACAATCCAGATCTGTCTGCCTGTGGATTTCTGTGGGTCTGCTCCCCCTGTAGTACACTATATAGGTGTGTATTACACAGGTTCCTTACACACAATTGGACTTTTTGTTTATTTCAGCTTATTGGTTAACTATCCTTCTGCATCCCAATTTGAGTTGTAGGCTCCTTACCGGCCATGTGCTCCGAGTCGCGTATTTAGATTCAAGTTGGACATATAGGGGTAAAAGTTAATATATGTGGTGTGCTCTGCAGTTGGACGAAAGTAGGGAATCTTGGTTAAACTGGTTGTGGACGCTTCCACTAAGAATGAATATTGTGGTGGAACTAGTCAGAAATTATGGTTTATTTGATGGTTGTCTAGTTTCCTATCAATTATTCAGGAAGTGTCATATTTTAAGGTAGATTGAGCACGTGTAATAATGCATCATTGAATATATTGGCTTCATTGTAAGTTGGATGGATGAATGAGCTCACAAACGTATTTAATGAAAATGTTTATTTATCCTGTTTTAAGAACTTTCTAATTGTTTTCTCTTTTTTCTATTTGCGAGGTCAACCAGGGACTCTACATTGTAATGTAGAGTCCCTCAGTCAAGAGAGGATACTACGAGAAGATGGCACAACGTGGATACTATGGGAAGATGGTGTCATGTGGATTCCCTTTGGAACCAGGTAGCACATTGAAAATGGTAAGGTCTTTTATCTTTCTTTCTGGTTCATGTGAAAATCTATCAGATGAATGCTAATTTGCGGACAAGGAAAGTAATCTCTCCATTCATTCATTTTAAGCATGGCTAGGTTCACATAAACTTATCCTCCGGATCTCGACATCGTCTAAGAGTCAAATTTGGCTTAATTATTTTCTGAGCACTCAGCTAGTGGGATGATTGCGTTATGTTCAGTGTAACGACAGCCGTTAGGCTGCCACATGTTGAATGCCTTCCGGGCGACGGTATGTTTACATACTGGGGAGGTGATTTGGCATGAGGCCTGCCCACTTATCAGTAAGTTATATGTACATATAACCTTTAGTGTACTGGCGTATCACATGATTCCTGCGCAAAAACCTCAGTGGGTCCGATTATGTAGACAAAATCTATAATGAAATTTGCGTGTCTGCATAATAATTCTTCTCTCCTTTTTGCTGAGTGTTCTGTAGATGGTTGGTTAAAGGTTAGGTGGCTTTTAGACGCTCTGTTTGGTGAAAGTGGTGTAGAATATGTGGACTGATGCCGCTATGAATTGAATAGGAGAGTAGGAAAAGGCTGGTGCCGTTACTTTTTCTCCTTCGTTTGTAAGTTCTGTGTTTTCTGGTCCATAGATTCATGTGAACACTACTCTCTTTTGAAATTCTGAAATGCTTATTTATCCCCTTTTAAGAACTTTCTAATTGTTTTTCTTTTCTTCTATTTGCGAGGTCAACCAGGGACTCTACATTGTAATATATGTAGAGTCCCTCAGTCAACCGAGGATACTACAAGAAGATGGCACAACGTGGATACTATGGGAAGATGGTGTTATATGGTAGCACATTGAAAATGGTAAGTTCTTTTTATATTTCTTACTGGTTCACATGAAAATCTGTCAGATGAATGCCAATTTGCGGACAAGGAAAGTAATCTCTCCATTCATTCATTTTAAGTATGACTAGGTTCACATAAGCATATCTTCCGGACCTCGACTCCGGCTCAGAATATGTGAACTGATGTCACTATGAATTGAATAGGAGAGTAGGAAAAGGCTGGTGCCGTTACTTTTGTTCGTGAATGATACATTTTCTGGTCCATAGATTCATGTGTTCATGTATTTTCAGGTATGTTAATCTAGTCCCACACTCACACAATACACACCTACACTCACCGTCACATACATTCACATCACTACTCTTCATCTTTTGTCATGGAAAGCCTTACTATGAATATTCTTTGCTTTATTCACAATCCAGATCTGTCTGCCTGTGGATTTCTGTGGGTCTGCTCCCCCTGTAGTGCACTATATAGGTGTGTATTACACAGGTTCCTTACACACAATTGGATTTTTGTTTATTTCAGCTTATTGGTCAACTATCCTTCTGCATCCCAATTTGAGTTGTAGGCTCCTTACCGGCCATGTGCTCCGAGTCGCGTATTTAGATTCAAGTTGGACATATAGGGGTAAAAGTTAATATATGTGGTGTGCTCTGCAGTTGGACGAAAGTAGGGAATCTTGGTTAAACTGGTTGTGGACGCTTCCACTAAGAATGAATATTGTGGTGGAACTAGTCAGAAATTATGGTTTATTTGATGGTTGTCTAGTTTCCTATCAATTATTCAGGAAGTGTCATATTTTAAGGTAGATTGAGCACGTGTAATAATGCATCATTGAATATATTGGCTTCATTGTAAGTTGGATGGATGAATGAGCTCACAAACGTATTTAATGAAAATGTTATTTATCCTGTTTTAAGAACTTTCTAATTGTTTTCTCTTTTTTCTATTTGCGAGGTCAACCAGGGACTCTACATTGTAATGTAGAGTCCCTCAGTCAAGAGAGGATACTACGAGAAGATGGCACAACGTGGATACTATGGGAAGATGGTGTCATGTTGATTCCCTTTGGAACCAGGTAGCACATTGAAAATGGTAAGGTCTTTTATCTTTCTTTCTGGTTCATGTGAAAATCTATCAGATGAATGCTAATTTGCGGACAAGGAAAGTAATCTCTCCATTCATTCATTTTAAGCATGGCTAGGTTCACATAAACTTATCCTCCGGATCTCGACATCGTCTAAGAGTCAATTTTGGCTTAATTATTTTCTGAGCACTCAGCTAGTGGGATGATTGCGTTATGTTCAGTGTAACGACAGCCGTTAGGCTGCCACATGTTGAATGCCTTCCGGGCGACGGTATGTTTACATACTGGGGAGGTGATTTGGCATGAGGCCTGCCCACTTATCAGTAAGTTATATGTACATATAACCTTTAGTGTACTGGCGTATCACATGATTCCTGCGCAAAAACCTCAGTGGGTCCGATTATGTAGACAAAATCTTTAATGAAATTTGCGTGTCTGCATAATAATTCTTCTCTCCTTTTTGCTGAGTGTTCTGTAGATGGTTGGTTAAAGGTTAGGTGGCTTTTAGACGCTCTGTTTAGTGAAAGTGGTGTAGAATATGTGGACTGATGCCGCTATGAATTGAATAGGAGAGTAGGAAAAGGCTGGTGCCGTTACTTTTTCTCCTTCGTTTGTAAGTTCTGTGTTTTCTGGTCCATAGATTCATGTGAACACTACTCTCTTTTGAAATTCTGAAATGTTTATTTATCCTCTTTTAAGAACTTTCTAATTGTTTTCTCTTTTCTTCTATTTGCGAGGTCAACCAGGGACTCTACATTGTAATATATGTAGAGTCCCTCAGTCAACCGAGGATACTACAAGAAGATGGCACAACGTGGATACTATGGGAAGATGGTGTTATATGGTAGCACATTGAAAATGGTAAGTTCTTTTATATTTCTTACTGGTTCACATGAAAATCTGTCAGATGAATGCCAATTTGCGGACAAGGAAAGTAATCTCTCCATTCATTCATTTTAAGTATGACTAGGTTCACATAAGCATATCTTCCGGACCTCGACTCCGGCTCAGAATATGTGAACTGATGTCACTATGAATTGAATAGGAGAGTAGGAAAAGGCTGGTGCCGTTACTTTTGTTCGTGAATGATACATTTTCTGGTCCATTGATTCATGTGTTCATGTATTTTCAGGTATGTTAATCTAGTCCCACACTCACACAATACACACCTACACTCACCGTCACATACATTCACATCACTACTCTTCATCTTTTGTCATGGAAAGCCTTACTATGAATATTCTTTGCTTTATTCACAATCCAGATCTGCCTGTGGATTTCTGTGGGTCTGCTCCCCCTGTAGTACACTATATAGGTGTGTATTACACAGGTTCCTTACACACAATTGGATTTTTGTTTATTTCAGCTTATTGGTCAACTATCCTTCTGCATCCCAATTTGAGTTGTAGGCTCCTTACCGGCCATGTGCTCCGAGTCGCGTATTTAGATTCAAGTTGGACATATAGGGGTAAAAGTTAATATATGTGGTGTGCTCTGCAGTTGGACGAAAGTAGGGAATCTTGGTTAAACTGGTTGTGATCGCTTCCACTAAGAATGAATATTGTGGTGGAACTAGTCAGAAATTATGGTTTATTTGATGGTTGTCTAGTTTCCTATCAATTACTCAGGAAGTGTCATATTTTAAGGTAGATTGAGCACGTGTAATAATGCATCATTGAATATATTGGCTTCATTGTAAGTTGGATGCATGAATGAGCTCACAAACGTATTTAATGAAAATGTTTATTTATCCTGTTTTAAGAACTTTCTAATTGTTTTCTCTTTTTTCTATTTGCGAGGTCAACCAGGGACTCTACATTGTAATGTAGAGTCCCTCAGTCAAGAGAGGATACTACGAGAAGATGGCACAACGTGGATACTATGGGAAGATGGTGTCATGTGGATTCCCTTTGGAACCAGGTAGCACATTGAAAATGGTAAGTTCTTTTATCTTTCTTTCTGGTTCATGTGAAAATCTATCAGATGAATGCTAATTTGCGGACAAGGAAAGTAATCTCTCCATTCATTCATTTTAAGCATGGCTAGGTTCACATAAACTTATCCTCCGGATCTCGACATCGTCTAAGAGTCAATTTTGGCTTAATTATTTTCTGAGCACTCAGCTAGTGGGATGATTGCGTTATGTTCAGTGTAACGACAGCCGTTAGGCTGCCACATGTTGAATGCCTTCCGGGCGACGGTATGTTTACATACTGGGGAGGTGATTTGGCATGAGGCCTGCCCACTTATCAGTAAGTTATATGTACATATAACCTTTAGTGTACTGGCGTATCACATGATTCCTGCGCAAAAACCTCAGTGGGTCCGATTATGTAGACAAAATCTATAATGAAATTTGCGTGTCTGCATAATAATTCTTCTCTCCTTTTTGCTGAGTGTTCTGTAGATGGTTGGTTAAAGGTTAGGTGGCTTTTAGACGCTCTGTTTGGTGAAAGTGGTGTAGAATATGTGGACTGATGCCGCTATGAATTGAATAGGAGAGTAGGAAAAGGCTGGTGCCGTTACTTTTTCTCCTTCGTTTGTAAGTTCTGTGTTTTCTGGTCCATAGATTCGTGTGAACACTACTCTCTTTTGAAATTCTGAAATGCTTATTTATCCCCTTTTAAGAACTTTCTAATTGTTTTTCTTTTCTTCTATTTGCGAGGTCAACCAGGGACTCTACATTGTAATATATGTAGAGTCCCTCAGTCAACCGAGGATACTACAAGAAGATGGCACAACGTGGATACTATGGGAAGATGGTGTTATATGGTAGCACATTGAAATTGGTAAGTTCTTTTTATATTTCTTACTGGTTCACATGAAAATCTGTCAGATGAATGCCAATTTGCGGACAAGGAAAGTAATCTCTCCATTCATTCATTTTAAGTATGACTAGGTTCACATAAGCGTATCTTCCGGACCTCGACTCCGGCTCAGAATATGTGAACTGATGTCACTATGAATTGAATAGGAGAGTAGGAAAAGGCTGGTGCCGTTACTTTTGTTCGTGAATGATACATTTTCTGATCCATAGATTCATGTGTTCATGTATTTTCAGGTATGTTAATCTAGTCCCACACTCACACAATACACACCTACACTCACCGTCACATACATTCACATCACTACTCTTCATCTTTTGTCATGGAAAGCCTTACTATGAATATTCTTTGCTTTATTACATTTATCAGGGTCCTCTACTTTTCATGGTTACAGTTTTTATTTTATCTATGGGTGTATTTAGCGGGATTACACAATTTTGGATTTTTGTTTATTTCAGATTATTGGTTAACTATCCTTCTGCATCCCAATTTGAGTTGTAGGCTCCTTACAATGCCAGGTGCTCCGAGTCGCGTATTTAGATTCAAGTTGGACATATAGGGGTAAAAGTTAATATATGTGGTGTGCTCTGCAGTTGGACGAGAGTAGGGAATCTTGGTTAAACTGGTTGTGGACGCTTCCACTAAGAATGAATATTGTGTTGGAACTAGTTGTAAATTATGGTTATTTGATGGTTGGCTAGGTGGAACTAGTCAGAAATTATGGTTTATTTGATGGTGGTCTAGTTTCCTATCAATTATTCAGGAAGTGTCATATTTTAAGGTAGATTGAGCACGTGTAATAATGCATCATTGAATATATTGGCTTCATTGTAAGTTGGATGGATGAATAAGCTCACAAACGTATTTAATGAAAATGTTTATTTATCCTGTTTTAAGAACTTTCTAATTGTTTTCTCTTTTTCTATTTGCGAGGTCAACCAGGGACTCTACATTGTAATGTAGAGTCCCTCAGTCAAGAGAGGATACTACGAGAAGATGGCAAAACGTGGATACTATGGGAAGATGGTGTCATGTGGATTCCCTTTGGAACCAGGTAGCACATTGAAAATGGTAAGGTCTTTTATCTTTCTTTCTGGTTCATGTGAAAATCTATCAGATGAATGCTAATTTGCGGACAAGGAAAGTAATCTCTCCATTCATTTAAGCATGGCTAGGTTCACATAAACTTATCCTCCGGATCTCGACATCGTCTAAGAGTCAAATTTGGCTTAATTATTTTCTGAGCACTCAGCTAGTGGGATGATTGCGTTATGTTCAGTGTAACGACAGCCGTTAGGCTGCCACATGTTGAATGCCTTCCGGGCGACGGTATGTTTACATACTGGGGAGGTGATTTGGCATGAGGCCTGCCCACTTATCAGTAAGTTATATGTACATATAACCTTTAGTGGACTGGCGTATCACATGATTCCTGCGCAAAAACCTCAGTGGGTCCGATTATGTAGACAAAATCTATTATAATGAAATTTGCGTGTCTGCATAATAATGGTTGGTTAAAGGTTAGGTGGCTTTTAGACGCTCTGTTTGGTGAAAGTGGTGTAGAATATGTGGACTGATGCCGCTATGAATTGAATAGGAGAGTAGGAAAAGGCTGGTTCCGTTACTTTTTCTCCTTCGTTTGTAAGTTCTGTGTTTTCTGGTCCATAGATTCATGTGAACACTACTCTCTTTTGAAATTCTGAAATGCTTATTTATCCCCTTTTAAGAACTTTCTAATTGTTTTTCTTTTCTTCTATTTGCGAGGTCAACCAGGTACTCTACATTGTAATATATGTAGAGTCCCTCAGTCAAGAGAGGATACTACAAGAAGATGGCACAATGCATCATATCAGATGAATGCCAATTTGCGGACAAGGAAAGTAATCTCTCCATTCATTCATTTTAAGTATGACTAGGTTCACATAAGCATATCTTCCGGACCTCGACTCCGGCTCAGAATATGTGAACTGATGTCACTATGAATTGAATAGGAGAGTAGGAAAAGGCTGGTGCCGTTACTTTTTCTCCTTTGTTTGTAAAATTCCATTTTATGGCCCATAGATTAATGTGTTCATGCATTTTCAGGTATGTTAATCTAGTCACACACTCACACAATACACTTACACACTCACCGTCACATACATTCATATCACTACTCTTCATCTTTTGTCATGGAAAGCCTTATTATGAATATTCATTGGTATATTCACAATCCAGATCTGTCTGCCTGTGGATTTCTGTGGGTCTGCTCCCCCTGTAGTACACTATATAGGTGTGTATTACACAGGTTCCTTACACACAATTGGATTTTTTGTTTATTTCAGCTTATAGGTTAACTATCCTTCTGCATCCCAATTTGAGTTGTAGGCTCCTTACCGGCCAGGTGCTATGAGTCGCGTATTTAGATTCAAGTTGGACATATAGTGGTAAAAGTAATATATGTGGTGTGCTCTGCAGTTGGACGAAAGTAGGGAATCTTGGTTAAACTGGTTGTGGACGCTTCCACTAAGAATGAATATTGTGGTGGAACTAGATTGAAATTATGGTTTATTTGATGGTGGTCTAGTTTCGTATCAATTATTCAGGAAGTGTCATATTTTAAGGTAGACTGAGCATGTGCAATAATGCATCATTGAATATATTGGCTTCAATGCAATTTGGATGGATGTATTAATGGATTGTATGCTAACCAGTACTAACTTCCCCTTCCACAAACAGCCGGCAACTTCCCACATATGGAGGAAAATTGACATCTTTGTCAAATTTTCATAGAAGGGTATGGCCTGCCGCGACCGGGATTCGAACCCAGATTGCTGTTTTTGATCACATTCTAACTGTTATTCTGTTTTCTGTTTTGCGAGGTCAACTGAGGATACTACAGGAAGATGGCACAATGTGGATACTATGGGAAGATGACACAACGAGGATACATTGAAATGTAGGGTCCCTTAGTCAACAGAGGATACTACAAGAAGATGGCACAACGTGGATTTTATGTGAAGATGGTACAATGTTGATACTATGGAAATATATAGTACCATATAGATAATATTGGAAGATTATAATACTCAGTAATACGCGGATTTTATAGGAAGATGGTAATATGTGAATATTACGGACCGATGGTAATACTATCTCAACTATTTATATCAAAGTTCTAGCGACTTCGATAAATTGATTGACAGACACGAACTTTATAAGTTAGCGGAGAAATTCGACTGTGTTTACATTTAAGAGCTATCGTCGGTGTGTTGTGGTATTTTGTGTACGGGATAGGAACGGAACATTTATACTTTCGGTGTATTTAGTTCTGCAAATCACGCAACATTTACGTAAAGCATATTTGATTAACCAGTCATCGCAAGAAGTTTTTAACAATGTCGAGTTAGGCAAATTCTACTACAAGCATACTATTTTACTTGATTTATATGGATTTTTAACTCTTTAAACATGATAATTTGATCTGTGTTTTTTGTTTATAAGAGGATGTGAAGGTCAGTCCTAATAAATCATTTATTGTTAAGATTTTAGTCAAAGTGTATTTTTTTCAAGTTTAGTATATTGGCGCAATGAATGACTCTGTAGAACAAAGTGAGAAATGGAGACTACATTTATCTAAATATGAACAACTCGTGTTCTTTTTATTTGCTTTTTTCTATTTAATATGGCATCAATGTAATATATTGGTTTAATGAACACTTTTATATGTGAAATGGTATCAATGTAAAATCTTTTTTGTTTTATTTACTTTTTTCTTTTTAATATGGTATCGACATCAATAAAAGTATTTACTGAATTTAAAAACATTTGTCCTTTATATTTTTGTCACTGGCAGTAGTAACGGCCCTTTAATGGTAAAATTGTAATAAGTTTTATTCAGAAAAAATAACCTAACAAAATTACCTTGAATGGGGTTACATTCTGTAACAGTTTTTTTATTTGAGCCATTTTGGGGGTTAAATATAGGTATTTGGAATAAGTTTACCATCACGGGTCCATTACTATAGCTTGTATTTTTATTTATGAATACATAGGAAAATGAGCATTACCTGTAAGAGTTGATTTCTCCCAGGACACTAAACATGTATCATACAGACCTTTCCAATACAAAGCACAGAATGCATGTTACC
Organism: Lutraria rhynchaena; assembly: GCA_008271625.1. Lineage (NCBI taxonomy): Eukaryota > Metazoa > Mollusca > Bivalvia > Venerida > Mactridae > Lutraria > Lutraria rhynchaena. The sequence continues at coordinate 296 of VIBL01000073.1, read as the reverse complement.
TTAACACAAAACATTCTACGTGAGCCATCCCTGATGGATGTTAGGATTTTAAAAAGATTTTTAACAGCTATTAATCTTAATATTACACTGTTAACCTGTTTAGTTATAACATTTTTCAACGAATGTGAACAACTTTAAATTTTAGACGTAAACTGTGGCAATTCTATAGTACGTCATCTGCATTTGAGATGTATACAAATGAATTTTAGCAGTTGTTAGCAGTTTTTAAAGAAAGCGTTGTTTTGCATATATTTTGATTATTTACATGTGCTTTATTTCTCATACGTTTATAATTT